>OX377204.1:28804327-29017662 GCA_947396885.1 Heligmosomoides polygyrus polygyrus | reverse complement strand
GCTCAAACTGAGTCAACAGTTGAGTGCAGCCTACTCCCATACCCCGCTTGGGGGGGGGGGGACTCCATGAGCCACATAAAGCTGAATTGCTCGTGCTAACACCTGGTGTGGACCTCTGCAAGTACATCATCAGACAACAATTTATGATGATTGTCTCCAGAACATCTTCGCATTTTTAAACGACAATTATTTTTCTATCCCCGTATGGCTCATCTTCGTACAGTCTACTCCTAACGGCTATAGGTGTTGTGGCGAGCTAAAGGAAGTGCAGAAGGTATCGCTTCCATTCGGTGTTTACATTTCTGATGATACTGTTACTCTGCCACCAGCTGGCCGCAGCCATTTGGAAGCTGAATTTTCTTCCGCTTTGAAAGGTTTTCCGTTATCTGAACGTGTATTTCATAGTGACTGAGGCTCACAGCGTTGTCTCACGATGATCCATAGCATGAGTGTATCATTAAGGAACCAAGGAGCCTTCAGAGAAAGTAAGGTTTCTACCTACACATCTCGATTCATTGGCAGTGCGGTATATGGTTATAAAAGATAAAAAAGGATAAAGTACGGCATTAGTCACTCCCTTTTGGGATGCGCCACTCATCCTTCGTCTAGGGGATGTCGTGGATGGGATTTGAATATGTATTCGGACATATATGACTTGTGGCGGCCAACCGAACAAGTCAGCGCTTCATCCTCTCCAGGTAAGTCTGGCATCAATCGACCGACCCCGGAGGAATGGAAGGCTTGGTTGACCTCAAACCAGGAACCTGGTATCGAGTGCACACAACAGCCGGCACCTCCTCCGACTGTGCTTCACGACTTCAAATATTATTAATAAATGATGATACAGTTATATTGTTAGTAAGCTTAAGTACGTTCCATGTTGCCAGCATGCGAGACAGGATGTCAAGGGCATAACCTCGACCACATGCTTCAGTCCACCCCTACATATGTATATACAGTCCCGATTCGGCCACATCTCATATCAATTTTAAAAAGTTTGCGTAGGTTTGTGTATTATAATCGTATTATAATTTCTTGTGTACCGAGCGAGATTTTTATGGTGGGTCTTCATTCTGCGGCCTGAGGTTTCGACGCGATCGTCGTCTTCAGAGGCCTGCAGGTGGTGTAAGATATTGAAATGCACTCTACCCCACCAAGCGCCTCAAACGCTCTAGCGGAGGGAAATCGTAGAGGGAAGCTACAAAAACCTCACGCAAAGACGGAAAACACACTACAGCCGCCCACCACTCTCGCGGTAAGTAGGGCGAATGAGAGCCAAACCGTACATCATTTGCAAATATTCAGCGGTCTGCTCGTCCCCCTTCCACTCTATAGCTCGCATTTAGGTGCAAACGACAAGAAGTCATTTGTAACTGATGGACGTTGTTGACGGTCGTTCAGTTGTGGATTTCTTGCGAAAACCCGAAACGCCTCCAATGCTTTCCTCGCCGAAATGTCAGTCTCAACTGAAAGGCACTTTATGTCGAAATCGTTACCGTTGTGCCGCCCAGAACGTCCATCAGTTACAAATCACTTCCTGCCGTTCGTACCACAATCAAGAAAATAACTCAGATCAATTAACATTCCCAGGTTTTACGAAGGAAGAAGCTGGAATGTTATTGAAAAGCTGCACAGAATTTGTAGAGAGAAGGGGAAGAGACATGTGGGATAGCTCCCAGTATATTCTGCCTTTCCTGCCGAGGTAATCCTGCCGCAATGTCAGCAAATAGGATCGCATATATTTTTTAAAATACCTTTTTCTAATTCATGAGCTTTCTTCGACAAAAGACTGTGAAAATTCGACATACTCTCCGTTTTAAATAACCAATCTGTTGCGGTCATTTTTCCATTAGTGACGGTGTCACTTATTTACACATTACAGATCTGTATATGTCTCAGCAGATATCTTCTGCGGCTCTGACTTCGTTCAAAAAATTGAGAAATAGGATGTCCACGCTTTATTAAGGTTTAACAGCATGCTTGATGCATGTACCTGACATATAGAGAGCACTACTGTTCGTTCGTGATCACTGCCGCTTGAAAAGAGAGTGAAGAAGCTTGAAAAGAGAGTGAAGAAGAAAACAATCAGAATCTGATGTGTAAAGGCAGTACACGGGAAATCGCTTAATTGAGAAGCTTCTGGTTCGCTGTGTTGTTTGGTGCTTCTCGATCCACACTTTCTTTACCAATAGGTCTCGCAAATCGAAGCTGTCCATCCAATATCACCATTCTTTTCAACGCTCACCTATCTACCCATTTCTGCTACTCTTGTTTGTTTGCTACATCCGATAATATGTATGTACTGTTTCAGATATGCAAAGGCAAAGGAACATTGGAGCATCAAAATCACCATCATCCCCATCTCATTATCCTTATCATACCTGTCACCTCCCTACCATTGTCGTGGTATTCAATGTTTCCTAACTGGAGTTTGTTTTGCCACGACGTTACGATTGAGTAAAATTGAGATCTCAGAGGAAGATCAGATCGAAAAAAACTTAAGCCTCTTATGTAATGCATCTTCTTCAGTTAAGCGCGCGAACAATGTGCTCCTAATAAATAAATGAATATTATTGTCATCCATATGGGCCGCGCATCTGGTATGAATGCTGCTAATGTAATATGCTGTACACATAATGACGAACAGCTAACAGCTGCTCGCGGCCGTCCTTGAGTAATATATTCCGATTTAGAAACAATAAAACTTTCAAGAAAATGCGCATTTTGCTCTTTTGGCCTCATCGTAACTGGTTGTGGTGATCTGGAGTCTGCTGAGCGAAACAGTATGCACTAAATGAAATAAGTAGTTGTAGACTTCTAGACAACTAAGTGATCTCTGTATTATCATCAACTCATTTATTAGACAACTACACAGTTCTTCAGAGTGTCGCACATATTTGAAATTCGTTCACAATTCAACGTGAGCAACCGCATTCTGATGTCGAACTATGAATTCTTCCACCTCTTCACGGCCTAGAGATTAATTTGTCTGAAACACCTCAGGCGATTCAAGTCGTTTCAATTTTCCTTTTTCTTCAGGTTCCTACGGACCTTTCAATTTAGGTGGAGCGGCGCGTTCGGTAACAATTGCCGCATCCGTTTTTCCTAATTTAAATGTGTAAGAATTTCCACTAGAAGATTCCCAGTCTTTCAGAAAAATGGACGCATATAGTAGGCCCTACTAACAGTACATATGTTCCTGGCATGTAGTTCATTCATTTTCACAATACATCTATTTAAGAATCGTAATAGAGATAACAAGTTCAAGCAATCTGGCCTTTTATTATAGCCTTTTTACAGATTTGAAAGCCAACTGCTCCACTTTTGCACTCGTCATCCCCTTCTGCAATAGTCGACTCGATATTAGTCATCAGTTCAATACACTCTATCAAGCATTTTTCCTGTGGAGTTGGTCTCACAAACAGCTCAAGGAAGAGACACGGAATGCATCTTCCTTCTGCGACAAAGCGATGGGTGCAATGTCGTTCGACGGTCCTCACAGCAAATAAAGGAATCGAAGAGTCTATCAAGATTTACGAAAGAGAGCGCTACCGCAATAGCAGAAGGTCAGGCTAGATCACGCTTCCTCACCTATAGGAACCTCAGGGAGCTCATGTGCTTGCGTGGTGAGAAGGAAAAGGCCACACAGTCCCGCTTCTAATGTCATTTATTACTCGTAATTTTTTCTGTTAAGGTAATTTAGTGTTAAGTTTTATTTAGCCACCACTCATGTTTTTGAGTCTTGTGCTTGATGTATCCTGGTTTCTTTCGACTTCCTTTTATTGTTTTTATCCACGTCTATTGTATGACACGTCTTTGAATAAATAAATAAATATATATATATATATATATATAAGTTAGACGAAGTGCTTCTCAGCCAAAGATCTTGTTTGGGCTCTCATCCAAGGCAACCACGCTTTCAATCCATTCGGGATCAAGTTATTGTGTGGGAAAAGTGTCAAATTGCCTCGACGATATTCAACCACCTTCGTCTGCGAAGCGCATCACGCAATAGGACTGATCGCCATCTTCCTTTATCCTGTATGGTTTGTCCATTGCTAAGGCTTAAAATCTTGTGCAGAGTAGCAAAGCATTCCGCTCAGGTTGAGGCCGTGTCTTCCATTCACCTACACGAACTGATTTAGTGTCAGTGCTGAACGGATCTTGCTTGATGGGGATTTATTTGCTCCGCGATACTGCTTGCATGTATCTTACAACGGTTGCTACTGCTAAGAGGACTTTATCCTGACTTCTACTATGTACTACTTTAAAATCTGAACAGAAACGGACACCATCCATCCAGTATTCATCGCAGCGCGATGTTGACAATCCAATTCCCATGGAAACAACACCGGGAGGAAGGACAATTTAGAAGGTTGCTCGCCTTGGTGCATTCTAAGTAAAACTGAAGAAGGTGCTTCCTTCTCGTAAAAAATAGTTCCTCGGAATTACGCCAGAGCTATGCCGAACTACAAGCTTCGCACTTCTGATAATTGTACTAAACTTATTTTCTCAAAACGTTTTCTTGAAGTAATTCGGCACATCTCTGTTATATTCCGTCATACTTTTATGTTATGGGTTAGTATTTCGAACTGAAATTCTGAATGCCTAGAAGATGCCTTGTTACCCTGTACCCTGTTGCCCTGTTACTCTGTATTCACAGTGATTTCCTACGATCTACTCGCAGTTTTCCTGGTGTTGTTAATAATGTTCCTACTGGGTTTTTTCCTTTGGTGCATTTTTAAATAATAAATAACATTCTGGAGTTTTCGTTGTTTGTGCCACTTCTTCAGAGGTCCCCAGCTTAACGATGAATCGTTATAGGTCGTCATCGGCTGGTAAACATCGGCATCATCGCTACTTTGCCGTGTGCATTCTTCGGTCGTGCCCTGCAATCAGAGAGTCGGATCAGGTGGAGGTCTGTTGTGCGGCGTGTGAAACACGAATGTTTCCCTCGAACTATCTGCTTGCATCCGAAAGTACAGTCTGCCCGTCTGACGTAGCACCCAGCAATCAATGCGCTTCTTCTGAAAGCCAAATATTTGCAGCAGCCGCAGAACAACACATTTATCCTCGTCGATGATTAATTCTCCGTCGCAATCAGCGCGGCTATTAGTCAGGCCGGTGGGACAATCGGCGGAATTGGACTCGAACAGTGACTCGCTGCTTTGCAAAGGCACGTACTGCTGTTGTAAGGCCGCCTGAAAGGTGACTTACGGCTTCCAGCCCAGAAAGGCGACGTAAGCGAAGGCAGTCCTTTCGGCCGTCACTGCATAGTTGTCACCCTAAACTTAAAGGAACTTGAACTAATGTCTATGCCCCAGATTATTGGGAATGTTTATTTATTCATTTATTTATCTTGTAAACTAGTGAATGCGCCATGAAGTGCCCAAATGCGTGGAAATATAGGGGAGGAGAACAGGGAAGATAATTTAAAGAAAAAAAAACGAAATATACAAAGACAGCCAGACCATATTCAGCGCGATGGAACCAGCCCAGAAAAATGAATATAAGGACAGAAGTAGAGGTTTGATGTTCTCGTGGTTGCTAATAGCGCACGCTATTAAGAAAAACTGTATCCCTACCATGGTACCCTAATAAAAAATAAAGGATAACTTACGGCGTTACTCACTCCCTTTTGGGATGCGCCACGCATCCTTCTTCTACGAGATGTCGTGGAGGCGATTTGAATGCGTATGTGGCCAGCCGATGAACAAGTCAGCGCTTCATCCTTCCCAGACAAGTCTGGTACCAATTCACCGACCCCGAAGGGATGGAAGGATTGGTTGGCCTGGGCGGAAAATCCGAACCTGGAACCTGGTATCGGGTGCAGGCAACAGCCGGCGCCTCCTCCGACTGCGCTACCCGCATCCGGTACCCTAATACCTTTTCGTATATAGGTTATTGCTGGGGCTTTAGGACACGGGTTTGCCAACCACGCTCATAGAACCTGCGCATTAAGATAAAAAGTAGTCGAAAATAAGAGTAACATGCACTCCTTTAGTAACCAGAAGATAATCATTTAGGCGATAATTTTGGGGAGGGAAAAAATTGGGATCATTTTGGCCCCACCAAGCACTGATCTCTGATCGTAGGTTTAAAAAACGAAAAAACAGCGAAAAAGCAATCGTATGTAAGAACAAAGCAAAGGTTGGCGAAACATAGCGATTAACAGCTCAGTAGCAGGCTGAGGAAAGGCTATGAAAAAAAATGAAAGGGCACGAAGAAAAAATAGTCTAATAGATTTGACGAGCATCAAATAGTTGAAAAAGTTTAAAGTGAGCGCATAGAAATTATTTCTTGGAAAGCTGCACAGGAGCAAACTTCGGCCATCTAAAATACTATGAGAATAATGAGTCCACGTAGCCGTTTTGTCATCGCGGCCCTATTCGAACCTATTATTGAACAGCCTCTCTTTCTATAACCTGCGATACATCAAACATTTCCTTCTTGAAAATGAAAAAGTTTCCGGACTGAAGAATTTCCTTAGGTAGGACCTCCATCCTTAGGATGTTCCTTAGGGATAATTGGTAGTTTGAGGGCTGACATGATTCCTACAGTAATACTAGTGAGCTACGGTGGGAATAACACTGAACATAAGGTACTACCACTTTAATGTGTACTCCGTACTCCTTCAAACTTCAACAGATTTCTAAAATGCTAGTCATGTGTTAATCGTAAGCGATGAACATTATTTTCAAAAATGCTGCATTCCAGCATCTTTCGCGGTTGGAATAATATTATTGATCGTATGTTCATATAAGGCGATTGTAGCACAGAAAAGAAGCAGGCGGTCGCGTGCACACCGAAGGTTATTGATTCAGGCTCGCCCAGGCAAACCAAGTCTTCAATATCTTTGAGGTCGGAAAATTGGTACCAGGTTTACCATGAAAGGACGAAACAGACTTGTTTATCGGCTGGCCACCACAATTCCCTGTGTAGCCCAAATGCGCATTTAAATTGCCTCAGCGAGATCGTTTAGTAGTAGCATGCGTGGTGAATCCGAAAAGGGGTTGATTAGCACTGTGCTTTATCATATTATGCCTAATTTTCCTTGAGGCTCTCTGAACTTTCGAAGTGGCCTTCCATGTGTAAGAAGCACAGAGATGCGGGTGACTCCTAGTTCTGCATGCAATCGTGGGAATCTCCTTGATCAGCCGCAGCCATTTCGGTGAAAGGCACACGATGGTGTAGCCTAATAAACACGCCTCACTCCAAGAGATGAGTGATACAGCAGTCTAAGTAGCCATTAATGTGAAGGTGCTTTCAAATTTATGAGTTGGACTTGGGTAAGCAATCAAATTTTTCGTGACCTCTACATCAAACGTTTAAAACGCCAAAAGCATGTCTAAGCAAAGTGTAAAAAAAGAACCTGATAAGTATTATTGGTATCACAGTACTAAAAGCGTGGTAGCGCACCTGGAGAGCCAATATTTCCTCATTCTTTTCTCCTTGGAAGCACACTAGAAAATGTCAACGGTTGACACTTCCCAAAGTTTATTCTAAAATGCATTCATCTCATTTATTTCAAATTTATTCCACAAATACACTCCCCGGCTTATCTTTTTGTGCAGCTCTGATTTTCTCAACAAACCTATGGGTTGTTAAAAAATATGACCTCCAAGAAAAAAATCTAAGCTTTATCACAAAAAATTGTAAGTTAAAAGTGACAATTTTCCACTGAAGATTCCATGTACATCCAACTATATGGATATACAGTGGAAAATGTTTTCACTGAATATTTTCGAAATGCGCGTATTAGACGTGAACGGTAGGAAAACATAGAATGCTTTTAGCTCAAAAACAGAAAAAACATTAAATGAAGAACGCTTACATAGCTGAGCATTGCTTTAATTTCTTAAAATATTGCCGTAGATTTTTAATGCTAATTCAATACGAGCTGAAAAAAGTTCTTTCGATCTTTTTGGGGCGCGTAATCATACTGAGAATTCTTCCACAGCTCGAAGAAATGATACTGGGAATTTTTTTCGTATGTAGCTCGAAGAAACGGTCGTTCTTAATGTTATTCCAGTAGCAGCTACTACCATTGCTGTACTATTATTGATATCCACCTATGCACAACCGTTTTACAAGTGTTTCCGGTTGCTCTGTACGTATCAACTTTTATGGTATCTATCTAATGCATGGAGATCGTTCTCATTTTTTTCCGATGGCGCAATGAGACACAAGTTGGAGCGCCACAAACAGTCCGAATGAAAGAAATTACATAAAATAAATATGTCTGATAAAGGTTTTCATTTTTGCTTAAGCCTAGAGCGGCTATTATAGAAGATAGAAGCTGCTAGCAGGATGTTTAGCTGCGATCAAAACTCTTGCGCCAAGAGGGATTCGAAGGCGCGCCCTCTGCTTTCCGGCAGCGATGCTACGCCTTACACTACCAGCTTTTGATCGCAACTAAACATCCTTCTAACAGCTTTTATCTTCTATAACAGCCGCTCTAGGCTTAAGTAATAATGAAAATCTCATTTCTGCGAAAACCTTCAACCTAACCATTTCATGACACGAGCGCTTTTCAGGTGACTGCCGCATGGGACAGCGCGCATTTTTCCCGCGCCCTGATCATTTGTATTATTTTATGTTTCATGTTCGACTGTCGTTGAATCTTGGCATTTTTTCTTTGTGCTGTAGGATCTCGTGTGAAGCTGTTGAGTCAAGATTGGTGTACTTATTTATTCGGCTTACGTTTCGGCGTAACCGCCTTCTTCAGAGCCTGGAGAAGACAAAAGGAGTTGGGAAAATTACCCGCACAAGGATCACTTCATTTTACAGAAGCTCCATGAGCAAGTGGTAGAATGAAACGAGAAGGGGGTAAGGTAACCCGAATGACCTTATGAGACAGCCGAGAGTCTGCTAAGTCACCCTCGTATGGAGAAAGACGTGGATGAATGAGACTCTCCCTTCGGGCCACATCTTCAGGTAACCTCTGGTTGGCGTCCTCCTGGGTGAAGGCCACAGAGGTTGGCAAATGGGGCCAGCTCCTGGATAACGGCCGTCTCTTCTCTGTTAATTGCGGGGTTCTTGAACGCAATCCACAACGCCTCCAGAGTCTTCCGCGCTGCGATATCGGACTCGCGTGCTAAGATCGTCACCTCCACACCAATCGCTGTGCAATTGTGGATTCGCAGTCTGTGCTCTTCCAAAGGAGTGGAGACCTTGCACTTGTTCAACCCATCCGTATGTTCTTTCACACTGATCCAAAAAAGTGTAAATGTGTATTATTTTATTCGTATTAATTGTTAAATATGAAAAACAGTAACAAATGAAGTTTTCCAAGGACCACCTTCACTGTAGATATTAGTGGACTCATTGATTGTTGCTGTACTATTAAATGCTTGATAATTTTTAATGAACATTTTATGATGGTGTCCGACGATATCGTCGGACATTGTCCCACGCGGCAAAAAAGTGTCCGACGACATCGTCGGACAATGTCGTGAAAGGGTTAAACGTTTCCATGCTGATATCAGTGGCCGGCTCATCCCGATATCACGAGTGAGTGCTGATAGGTGACTGCTTCTAGAAAGATATCGCGGATATTCTGTTCGGTCAAACAGCGCTGGTGGTGTAAGTCGTAGCATCGCTGCCCGGAAAGTAGAAGGTGCTGGTTCGAGTCCCTCCTGGCGTAAGAGTTTTGATCGCAACTAAACATCCTTCTAAAATGTCTGAAGAATTATGGCATGAATAAATAACATAAATTGTGTCTAAAACGTTATGCTTATCTGATGCTTATTTAACATATCTTTAGATCGTAAGGCAACGCTTTCGCGAAGTTTGTTGAATATTTAATTAGATCAGCGATCAGGCTCTTAAAAATGTTGGCCAAATTTATTAGAATTCAAAGCAGCTTCAAAGCCGTTGTGCATATGAAGTTTCTTAGATCCGTTGTTTCTAAGTACGCATGTTAGATGTAGGCGTAAGTTATTCCAGTCACCAAAATCACCTGATGAAACGGTCGTGCAAAACGGTACGAAAGGAGTTCACTCATGATGTCTGAAGCTGCTTTGCAAATACTGACCTTTACAGCGACATCATAGCAATCCACAGCAAGAAAAAGTAGAAAATGGTGAACAAAGAAGCTCATGATGAAGAAGAATTGGTAAGCTCTTTAGGCAAGTAGATAATTTACCTTGAGACCTGTGTTTAATTGTAGAAGACGTAACTGTAATAAAGGAATAGGCTAATGATGATGAATTGGGCAGCGCTAATGCCATGTTGCACTTCTGCCATGGTGCAGTACTCAGTTTACCTCGTTCACCTACACTAATCCTTGGATGAAAAACTTGAGAACAATTAAATAAGAAGTACGTATTGGAAGGGGAGGCCTTAATCAATCTGATAAAATTCTGGGCATTTCTCAGCAGTGGAAATGACCAAACGTAACTAAAGCTTTTTTGAAATGACGGACAATTCGATAATCACCAATGTGGCAGTTTAATGCACTATGTTCTAGAAAATTCGGATGGGCCGCAAAAAAGAAGTTGAAACCACGTATGTTTCATTCGAAGGAATCACTATCATCCTTTGAGTGATGTTGACCCTGAAAACCGTGCGCAAATTCGAAGGGTGTTCTCAGGCAATGGATAGTTGTTTTTCAGATGCGGCGATCCTAGACCTTTAGTGCCCCATCCAGTGTACAGCAATAAATTCTCCACGATGGAAAGGTTATGGTCTTCTGTGAACCATCGGCGTCACAACTGGCGCAACGCGCCCCCGAGTCTGAAGGGAAAAAGTTTTTCGCCACATCTGCCCTTTCGCCGATGAACATTGAACGGAGAAACCTGCAAGAGTTCACGTTCGCCTCGATGAAGGTGATGTTTTTCTTCTTCACGGAACTCGGCTCTGACATCTGACACGAATGAGCAGTGACCTTTGGCGCTTTTTCGGGGTGCTGTTCAGCTGAACTTTTCAGTGAGCACAACAGCTGTGCGAAAATGAAGAAACTCCGTGAAAAGCCAGTGATTTATCCCTTGACGGCACGGAGTTGCTTATCACCACAAGTTATTCTTCGGAAGCTGTGAACCTAGTTTGTCCTTCCACTTCAGCCTTATAGATCAAGTGCTGGACAGATGTTAGGGTTATATTTGGTGCATATGATTCCTCGATAAGGTTTTTGCAAGCGTTACACTGCACGCACTGAAAATTGACTGCGAAGTGGAGGAACCGGAATGAAACGCCGACTGTGCAAACTGCTCCTGCTCTGGATAATGGTTGATCCTTGCCGTCAGTGTTCTCTGGATCGCAGCGCATTGTCTGGAACGTAAGACCATTCACCATGAGAAATTATGAACGCAAAAAGGGGCGAAGAAAAACGCCCGCGTTGATCGATCCCTGTCCGGGATGCACCCCACATTCTACTTATGGTTAGACTGTAGGAATATGAAATTGCACCACGCCTAGAATAACGATATCCAACCAAAATTTCTTTCCAGACAAGTCTGGCCCTGTTCAGTCATGTCTGTGAAGGAATTTTGATTTGGAAGGACTGGCACCCTTCGTCGAGTTATGTAGGTTCTGACCTATTTGGTCTGACATACAGAGTACTCAGGGCGGGCGGTTTGAGGGCTGAGGCTCATTCGGCGACGTCACGTCCAGCTTACGAGTGACTGGTGGTCCACTTCGGCATTCCACCTTAAGGTTAGTCGTCTCCTGCAACTCCCATCCCTATCTTGACTCTAGGTCTTCTCAACAAAAGTAGCTGTAAGATTAAATGGGGTTTGGGGGAGTAGTCCCGTAAATGATTTCGACTTTTCCAGGCTCTGAAGAGTGCGGTGGACGACGAAACACTGGCTTCAATAATGCCGATATCAATCTTGGTTGACAGCTTAAGAATACATAGTAAAGATCTGGTACCAGTTCACCGACCTACGAGGACAGGAGGCTTGGTTGGCCTGGGCGGAAAATCCGAATCAGGAACCTGAAATTGAGTGCGCGTGGCAGCTCCTCTCCGATTGCGCTACCACACGCCTCAGTTGCTACTTTTGCAACCTTTTTAGCACTCTTCAAGGCAGCAGGATAATGAGTAGCTGCTGAAGGAGGGTCTGGATGAATAAGTGCAGCACTTGCAGTACTTGCAAGCAAAAAGGCATCGAGAGGTGAAGTTCCTAGTTCAGGTCACGGTTCCTGATTAGCTCACAACACGCCTTTATTGTTTTAAAGCAGTTAAAGGCTATGACAACACTTTGAACTAATCAAGGAGGAAGGGCTGGCTAGACGGGAAGAAAAATAACGTGCCTTTCATAAAGACAGTTGCCAAGGCATGTTGACCATAGCGTATACCTTAATCGACATTTGACCAAGCTCATCTCCTGTCCTATGATTTATCGCCCCACTGCATATCATCTTCATTCAAACATAATGGCTAGACACCGCGTTGATTACATGGCCTTTTCGTTAAAACTTCGGAACTTTAACACTCCTTCACCCCTGTATGTGTTTGGTGTTTGATAGACTCCTCCATTTTCATGGATAAGAATCATGATCGGCTTTACTTCAGTCTGTTTCAGGTATACGCCCTTTTCCGCAGGAGATAGCGCACATATAATGGCGAGCAAAAATATATGCAGCCTTGCATTTTGTAATAACTCAAGTAACCCTAAACTTCTGGTCCTACAGCACGCATAAGCAGTCCGAAAAGAAGGTTTTTGTTCCGTGGACAATGAAATTTCCTTCAGAATGTCGACCACTGTAAGACGAGGATATCTGCGCAATAAGCGAGGAATATATCTGACGGCCACAAAGTTTGTGCAACGTGGTCATCCTCTTCTCTTCTTGTCGACACGCCCTTGCTACAGAGCTCGATGAAGGGTGCCAGTTCTTGGGTCACCGCTAGGCACTCTGCTTTCTAGTATATTTCTTTCTGGTGTTGGTATTGTATATTGCTAGTATTTCCACACACTTTCCATGCTCTGAAGAAAGCGAAGGCGCCGAAACGTAAGCTGAAATAAACCGTGTAATAGTCTTGGTTAACCGCACAAAGACGACCTCGTATTTGTCTGAGTCACCATGACAAGATTCAGAGAAAACGAACTTGACCAACTCAGAGTTGGTTAGGAGCCACGAGATTGAAGGACACTTACAGCACGAGATTGAAGGGCACTTACCGCAGGGTACTTTGAAAGGAGGGCAATCCCAGATTATATGTCGATCAACTCGTATATACCCGCATTTGGCAAAAACACGCTGAAAATTTTTGATAGGAGGGTTTCAAAAGCGGTAGAAGCACTAAAGCCGCTTCTTTAGTCGGGGGAATGGGAGAGGCAGATATGTGCACAGTTGCTTCTCTTGCGTATACTTCGCAGGAGCGATCAGGTGAACATAGTGGTACAACCCCATCTGGAACGAGGAAAGCAAATTTATGATTGGTATCTGTGGTTAGCAACATATACGATGCCTTGACGGAGAATGATTCTTCAAAGCATCAACTGTCAACCGTGAAGCATGGCGGAGGACCGTTTTCGGCTTGGAGTGCGCTTTCAGGAAAAGGAGTAGACCCAGTTCATTGAATTCAAGGCATGATGAATGCTTATGTATACAGGGATATTCTTTACGATGTGTATCCTCATGCATTCTACACTCATGGTAATTACACTGTTTTCCAGCAAGGAAACGTCACAACGTATCGTTGCTCCGTCATGAGGAAGTGGTTACAACACAATAGGTGCTGTCTATTAGATAACAAATCAGTCTACTGACTTCAACACCATCAGACCGTTTCGGAACGCAATAGGTACCTTCGATGGGATACAATAGGTACCCTCACAATAGCTACCCTCGATGAGATGGCCAAGTCAGTCTACTGACCTCAACACCATCGGACCGCTATGGAACTTGCATTAGCGACGTTGGATTGACGAGATAGCTAATCATGTTGTGGAGATGTCTAATCAGCTCGAGGAACAATGGAGAACAATCTCTTAATCAACAGTGGAGGAATTCATTGACTCTATGCCTAGACGCTGCCTAGCTGCCGTTGATGACAGGGGTTTGCAACAGACTACTAAAACTGTGTAGTCGTACTGCGTTATGGGTTGTTTAGTTGCATGCCTTGCTAGATTTGTTAGAGTTATGATGGTTTTGGCCATCTCAAAGGATTTCGTCAGTTACGCCAATCAAAGAAATTTATTATCCCTTATTATCAACCACAGTGTTATTCAGCACCATTTTTTGAGTAGTGCTTGCCTTCGTTACATATGATTTACGACTAAGAAAGCGAAAGCACATTTTTTGATCGCAGAATTTTTTATATAGATGACTTGCACCTTTAATCTTGACACCCTGCTTTGGTAAAAAAACGCAACAGTGTCCCTTTTTCCTCTTTCAGATTTCTTTCAGACAATCTTGGCACTGTGTAATAAGCAGCGTTAGCAGAGCTGCAACAAGCACTCTAAAGGGGGCCAAAAAGTGACAGCAGAGCACTTCGTAACATCGGAGAGCGTTGCATATGTTTTCATACTACAGCTGAAAGATTAAAACAAGTAAGAGGTCTTCCTCGAAAAGAATTTGAACCTTTAAATCCATATGAACCATAATCTCGTGAAATATTAGGCGTTTTAATGAAATTAAAAAATTGCACTTACAATGGTGGTCAATGAACGTCCCGCGGCAATTTTTGAAGTGACCTATTGAGGGTTGTAAGGGGTTTTCTGAAAAGTACCGCAGTGGTTTTTTAAATTTCCTGCGGACATCTGGGTAGGTCAAAAATTGCAGAAAACGTACCATTTCGGTGCGGGCCGAAAAAGCAAAACAGACGGTGCCATGTCGTGGTTGGAATCTAAACTGCCAAAGTTTGCGGCTGCAACAGTAGCGGAATTACAGCGAACCCACAATTTGCATGTTAGCGATACAGTGACCAAAGCAGCACATTGAGGAGCGCCGCTCACGATCGAAGTGGCAGCGAATGGATGGCAGAATGGATGTGGGGATGGATTTGCGGGTAGGGTGTTATGGATTAGGGCCCATGGGTTGGAGTTCTGCATTGCTGGGCTTACTCACTGATGGTTTGCAGAGGCAAAGTGTATCTTGAAGACTGTAGTGTACCATACTGACGTTATAGCCTTAAGGTAACCAGTATGGTTCGATTTAACAACTATGCTGCCGATTTTCCCCACTATCAGCTAATCGAAGGTGTAGAGACTCTGGAGATCGAAAGCAATTTTCGCCCATACTTGGTCTTTTAGGCTGATTGAGGCGCTGATCGCAAATCTGATAAACGTTTTCACATCATGACCGCGCCATCCTTACTCACGTGAGCCACGGAACGTACCCTCGTCGGCCGAATTTTTAAAAATGGATACCGTATTAGTGCTCAGAATCCAAAATAGCAGCATTGGGCGATATTTGGTCGAAAAAAAACTTTCGAACTCTCCTCGCGTTTTGGAGTCACGATAGTATGTACAATCTTGAATGACCTTGTAGTGCTCAGAAATTAACCTGCAAAAGCTATGGAGTTTTGATTATAATTATATGCTAGAAATCTGACAATTTGTTAGGTTTCCTCAAGGAGGCTGGAGAGTACATTCAAGTGAGTCATTCACTGCAGGCTGGGCAGCGATGGGAGGGCGCGTGGATAGAGATGCACACTTACATGGAAAGGGTTTAGGGTTCGAATCCGGGTCGGAGATTTGCGGATTGCCTTTCCTTTTTAGGTGTAGAATGCGTCTTAACCTCGGCCAGACACCGATTTTATTTTCTCTTTTTTTTGACCTCTTGGCGGATATGAAAATCTCAGTTTTTTGTTGCATAGAGCTACGTAGTGTTCCCAAAAAACCATGCTTGTCTCGCTGGGGAGGCTCTTGTTAGTTGCTTCTCATTTTAACCTTATTTACAAACACGATCGAGATGTGTTGCTTCATTCCACCTTATGGATGTGCTGATCAATCTCCGACTTTCTATAGAGAATGTTCTTGTAAATTTTACTAATCTACCATCTTCCATGAAATGTATCTTCTTTGATCCACTTTGTAGTACTGGTTTTGTTGCAGCCTATTTTTTCTGCCATTCTCCAGTACTAATGAGGGGGAGGACGGTGGACGTTGCAGATGTGGGTACTTGTATTAGGGGGGGGGGGGGGCAAAAGTAATGAGACACCCCATGCCGTGTCCATATATCTCGTGGCTGGAGTCTGAGTTCGTACTTGTTGTATTTGTATGTTTGTATGCTACTTACTGAAGCACATCTGAAAAGTTACCACTTCGCCCTTTCCAGAAGCATGCCAAAAACCCCAGCCTGTCTCATGCCGAAACCCCAGTCTGACGAGTCGACCTGTGTCGCGCAAATCTCCCCCAATTCCCAACCCCGAGCAGCCTGAGCTCAATATTCACGCAAGATGAGAAGTACGTCTTCTACCTTAACCCTGTCAAGCAGCGAGTCTGGGTGAGGGATGGTGAATTGTTACCGACCTTCGTTCGGCGAGATGTTCACAGCGAGAAGCATCTTTGGAGTTTTGGGTCTGCTCCCATGGATCGGTTTACCGGAGGCTGTTTCTCAAGAGCACCGCGATGAACTCCAAGGCCATGGTAAACGAAATAGAAGAAATGGGCCGGCGACTCGCTCTTATTCATTCGCAGCGCTTCAAGAAGCTTCTACTCTTCGACAACGCCGCACCCCATCGGGAACAAGTAACCACGGATAAGCTTGGCCAGCTGCGCTACGTTCACATGCCTCCCCCACCGTATTCGCTGGACATCTCTCCATGCAATTACCACTACTACTTGAGCCTACAGGACTTCCTAGTCGGAAGGGACACAAGAACCCAAGCAGTCCTTGACAACCATATCGAGCAGATGATCAACACCAGGCTCAAGCAGTTCTGGAAGGATGGGATCAGGAAGTTGGCTGAACGATGGCAGCAAGGTCCTTGCCCTTAATGGCAAATACATTCCTCAGCATCGTTGAGTTGTAATTGAGTTATAAGGAGATAAAGATTTTTTTTCATTTTGTCTCATTACTTTTGCCCCCCCCCCCTAATAGAAAGCCTCACGACTTTGTAGGTAGAGGATAAAATTCCGTCAAACTTTGTCTTGATGGTTAATTGGGGTGATGGTAAATAATGTGGCAATCGCTTTTTGTGTTGCGGTACAATAGGTGACGGTGAGTATGTGCAATTAGAGGGATGGATACAGAATAACTGGCAGTGTTGTACTATCGTGACTCCAAAAGTTGAGGAGAGGTCGAAAAAAGTTTCGGTCAATGCTGCTATTTTTGATTCTGAGCACTAATACGGTATCCATTTTTAAAAATTCGGCCGACGAGGGTACGTTCCGTGGCTCACGTGAGTAAGGATGGCGCGGTCATGATGTGAAAACGTTTATCAGATTTGCGATCAGCGCCTCAATCAGCCTAAAAGACAAAGTATGGGCGAAAATTGCTTTCGATCTCCAGAGTCTCCACACCTTCGATCAGCTGATAGTGGGAGAAAATAGGCAGCATCGTTGTTAAATCGTATCATACTGGTTAACTTAAGGCTATAACGTCAGATTGGTACACTACTGTGTTCAAGATACTCTTTACATAAGGGGTGAGCGGATTAACCGTTATCCGGTTTCCGGTGGGTTTGGCCTATCCGTTTTGTTGTTCGTTATACGGGGATTTTTTGCCGGATAACGAACAACAAATCTGGCACCTTTATGATTACTTAGTTGAGTATAAGGACAATTTTAAAGAATCGTTTTGTGCTTTTTCCACTGGCAGTCGAGATACGCTTGCAATGCCAGGTCCGTGCCTTCTCAGAGTTCTTAATACTATAATTAGACTGGACCATCTAATTGCTCATAGCACGTTTTGAAATGCTGAACACTGTCTTGCTCATTTATATTTCTGGGGTTTTCACCAAATTCCTTCTAGGATAATGTACGATGTGGGAAAAACCAGTCGATCAGTGGAGAAAAGGACAAACACCCATACGAATCACTTCGTTTTAAGGATGTGCCAGATACTCTGCATCCACACGACCTTTTAGCGCTATTTTAAACTATGTTTGGCACTAGCAGCAATTTACAAATTTATCCTTTCCAAAGCAACAGAAAGAGTTTTATTCGATCTGAGCAAGAATTGGTGTTACATTTATTTGGAGAGTAAACAAAAAGCAACTATTTTAACGACTACCTCACCCAAGCCCAGGATTTCCCGTGGGATCTATCCATAGTGACTTCATTACAGCTGAAAAACATGAATAAAGGATATAAGACGACAGTAGTGCCAGATGCGGCACGCATTCCTCTCTTACTTTTTATGCTGGAGGCACTTTGAATGCGTATTTGGTCAGAACAATCACTTGCGGTGGTCAGCCAACGGACAATTCAGTGCGTTATCCTGCCCGGAGAAGCCTGGTACCAATACATCGAGCCCGAAAGGATGTAAGGCTCGGTTGACCAGGAGGGGAAGTCCGAACCAAGAACATTGAGTTGGAGAGCATGCGACAGACGGCACTTCCGACAGCACTACCACGTACCTTGAAGAAAAACACCAATAAGAATGTTATAATATCTTATTTGACATATGACGTGTTACAATTACCGACCCACCATTTGAGAAGTAATGGTTTAAACTAGTTTTAATTTTTGTTGTTTGTTCGTTATCGGTTTATCCGGCTATTTTTTGGGCAAAATTATCAGTTGTCCGTTATCCGGGTTTCAAAATTTTATTATGCGATCATCTCTGCTTTACGTCGGCAAACCATCAGTGAGTAAGCCCAGCAATGCGGAACTCCAACCCGTGGACCCAAACTCATGACACGCTACCCGCAACTCTGCGTCCGCATCCATTCGGCCATCCATTCGCTGCCGTCTCGATCGTGAGCGGCGCTCCTCCATGTGCCGCTTTGGTCACTGTATCGCTAACAGGCAAGTTGTGGGTTCGCTGTACTGTTGCAACCGCAAACCTTTTGCAGTTTAGGTTCTAACCACGACAGGGCAGTTCCAGACGTCTGTTTTGCTTTTTCGGCCCATACTGAAGTGGTACGGTTTTTTGCAATTTTTGACCTACCCAGATGTCCGCAGGAAATTTCAAAACCGCTGCGGTACTTTTCAGACAACCTCTTGCAACCCTCAATAGGTCACTTTAAAAATTGCCGCGGGACGTTCATTGACCTCCATTGTAAGTGCAGTTTTTTAATTTCATTAAAACGCCTGATATTTCACGAGATTATGGTTCATATGGAATTAAAGGTTCAAATTCTTTTCGAGGAAGATCTCTTACTTGTTTTAATCTTTCAGCTGTCGTATGAAAACATATGCACCGCTCTCTGATGTTACGGAGTGCTCTGCTGTCACTTTTTAGACCGCTTTAGAGTGCTTGTTGCAGCTCTGCTAACACTGCTTATTACACAGTGCCAAGATTGTCTGAAAAAGATCTGAAAGAGGAAAAAGCGACACTGTTGCGTTTTTTACTAAAGCAGGGAGTCAAGATTAAAGGTGCAAGTCATCTATTTACGAAAAATTCAGAGGTTGAGCTACCCTCGAACAAATACTGGATCTGCAGACCAATTAGTCCTAGTCTAAATATTCATTAAGGTTAATCGAAGGCATTGCTTAATTGTTTCTCACTCTTTTGTCGATATGCTAGATGGATGAGTCATTTCCTGTTGAACTGTTTCAGGCAAACTCAGCTGAAGCTTTTAAACGAAGCCTTAAGGGGTTTGTTCTTTCAGGAATACGACACTGCCGGCATTTTTACTAATCCTGATTTATTCCAGTTCATCGTCATTCCGCGTTCCCTTATTGCCAGTCAAGTGCGGATCTATCTCTCCGTTAGCACACGCTCGATCGCGAGTTCCTGAGAAGTGCCTCTACACCTGTGGAATATACAATGCTAGCGACACTAGCGCTTTCTCTGCTAATTTACCTTCCATCTCGTTCTGCTTCCAATTTTTTTGTGTTATTGTTTTCGTTCGTAGGTCACTGCTTTGTTTCGGTTATGTTTAATATATTAGGCTTATTCATATTGTTTTTGAAAGGCGCACTTTTGTATATAAATAAATAAATAAGAGACTGCATTAATGAGTACAACAGATGTCTCAAGAAATCACTTTTGACCGTTTCACACGACTAAACTTGCAAACAAAAAGCGCTCTTGAAAAATCGGCGATAGCGAGTGTAGCGAGTGTAGATCAAGAGATCGCTATAGCGACCCGTTTTATTACCTCCTTTCTAAATTTGCTTCTGTTCTGACATTTCTAGGACCAGTTATGCAGAAAAATGCAAGCGTTCACAAACTGTTGGACTGTATTTCATAACTAGAACTAAAACAATGGACAAACGGGAATTGTCCTAACCACAAGGCAAAAAACATCGCCGCCTCTGCCTATACATACATCTGTGTAATCCTGTAATGCGGCGCAACCAGGGGGAAAACATATAGGTACAGTACCGTCGGTAAACGTTCGCCAAAACGCTGCCGGCGGCGGATTAATCCGCCGCCGGCCGCGTTTTGGCGAACGTTTACCGACGGTACTGTACTAGTAGTGGCACGTGCTTTGCTATCCTATTATATAAATACAAAAGAGTAGTGTGTGTATATACATGTGTGTGAAGTTGTGTGTGTGTGTGTGTGTGTGTGTGTATGTGTGTGTGTGTGTGTGTGTGTGTGTGTGTGTGTGTGTGTGTGTGTGTGTGTGTGTGTGTGTGTGTGTGTGTGTGTGTGTGTGTGTGTGTGTGTGTGTGTGTGTGTGTGTGTGTGTGTGTGTGTGTGTGTGTGTGTGTGTGTGTGTGTGTGTGTGTGTGTGTGTGTGTGTGTGTGTGTGTGTGTGTGTGTGTGTGTGTGTGTGTGGTTGTACATGTTTCTGTCCTTCCGTCCGTCCGTCCGTCACAGCTGGAGTGAGGGCACATTGCGTTGGCGATACTCGCCGAAGTCGCTGAACACGAATCTGAAGTCCCTTTTTGGGGTATCGATCGCCATCAGTCGATATTGATCAAATCACCGAACTTTTCTGAATGTTGTTCATTTTTTCTATTTCTTTCTAACTTTCCCAATCAAGGCATTTGTTTTTTAAATGATCTTCAGAGTGATCAGACGTTCCAATCGGCGGTCGGCACTGTTTGCCGAATAAAATATCGACCACCCTAATCACATGGAAGTTGCTATTTTTAGAACCTGCTTTTTAAAGCATAGAATCCGCATTTATTAAGGGTTTGTGCATTTTTCAGAGGCCCCAAAAATTTTTGATGATCAAGCGGGATTTTTGATTTTCGGAAAACGCAACGATTTTCGGCAAAAATCGACCAGAAATTGAACCCTCCCCGCCGCGCATGAAGACCCCTTCTTTGAAAGGTGATTTTTATATGGCAAGAAAGCAAATTTTCAGAGGGTTAAACGGGATTCTTGAATTTCGAAAAATTAGAGTTATGATCATTTTTGTGAGACCACTCTGATGACGATGAAGAAGTGTCGAACCGAGATTCAATTCACAAAATTGACCACAACGGTTCGATTTCCGAAAATCGAAAATCCCGCTCAATCGTCAAAAAATAGAGCAAATTGCTTTCTAGCCATATAAGAACCAATTTTTTAAGAAAGGGGACTTCATGCGCCGTAGGTCGATTTTCGATACGTATTTTTGCGAAATGGACCAGGAATTTGACCCCTCCCATCGCGCATGAAGGCCACTTTTTGGAAGGTGATTCTAATATAATGAGAAAGCGCATTTTATTTACTTTTTGAAAATCTATGGGAATTTTTCAAACTTGAGAAACTTGCCGAGTTATGATCAATTTTAGGAAATCACTTAAATTTTTTCGCTCAAAGATTGGACCCTCCGCCGCAGGAGAAGACCTCTCTTAAAAAAACGATTTCTACGTATTAAGAAAGCGCTTTTTTCTAATTTCAGAAAAACTTCGTAGTTTCCAAAAATCGAAAAACTTACCGAGTTGTGAACCTTTTCGTGAACGTTCAATTTTGTTGCTCCGATGAGGTTGGTGCAAAGTCGACCAGATGTCAATTCAACCTGTTCGATCCAGCAAATTATGATTTTTTACTGTGAACTGATCAAAAATTGAAACTTTAGGTAGCAAAATTTTAACTGCATAGGTAGTCTGTTTTTGGTAGAAAATATTTATTTTGTCAGGAAAAACAAAAAGTTTGAACACAACGCTATGATTAGGGCAATCAGATCGAGGATCGCTACAAAGAAGATTGGTTTTTTTACTATACAATAATCGACCTTAAATTTTATACGGCACAGTTTCACTCTCGGATGTTTTTTCCTTCAGAGAGTAGAAAAAATTTTCCGGGAGAGGTCCATCCTTCAGTTGCGATCGATGACATCAGAGAACGAGGTAGACGCACGTAAACTGCTATAACTCGGTGATTTTTGGGGTCTCTGAAAAATGCACAAAGCCTTAATAAATGCGGATTCTATGCTTTAATAACAGGTTCAAAAAATAGCAACATCCGTGTGATTAGGGGCAGCCGAGGGTTATTCCTTCGGCAATGATGCAAAATCGGGACGTGTGATCATAAAGAAAATCGTTCCAGAAAAAAAACTTTTATCACTGTGTCTCAAACGGGCTTAAACTTTGAAGAGAGTACCATTTCACTTTCTGTTGCTGTTTCCTGCAGAAGAAATTTATTTCCGTAGCAAGCGGAACCTTCGTTTCCATTCCATCATCAATTCGAAGAGCACTTTGAAAATCTTGTAGGGAAAGCACTTAGGTCGCCGGCAATAAAAAAACCCTTGAAATTTTATGCAAAACAATTTTGGAGTAGATGTCGCAGCCTTCAGGTAAAAAAAAATGTCCCGTCTATGACATTCTGGAAAAATCTGAAAAAATTGAAAACCTCTCATTAACACTAAGTTTGCGGACAGAAAATCTTTATTTTCTACTGTTCAACAATCGGCATTTAAAAAATTAATATCCAGTTCCATTCTCCACATGTCGTAGCCACACCTGGAAAACATAACTTTTAAGAGACGCAAACATCATCTAAAAACCTGAATTTGGAGAGAATCCTCTGCCAGCCAAAACCGAGAGAGTGCGACCCCCGAGGCCACACTATGACCCCCCTTCGATTCCCGAACCTCAAGCTTGACGCTGCCCTCGCTACGTGTAAAAATCATGTCGCTGAGGTTATGAAGAGTGGCATTCTTGGAGCGCACAAACGCGGCCAGGTGACAATTAGATCATCGATAGAAGAATTTGATCTGTGGTTGAACTGAGGAAAGAACTGCGCACTAGATTATGAAGAAATATGAGATCGCCGTGATTGAAATGAACGGAATCTGAAAGAATTTACTTCTTCATATGTGTAGGGAAGTGGAATGTCTACACTGTTACACATTCCTGTTGCTAAATCTTAGATCCGATCCATATGCTTTACTTATGGAAGCCTAGTAATTCAACTTCATGAGTGCATCTTAGGACAGTCTGTTCAAGCTTTTCAAAGCTGTTATATGTATATTGTTCACAAACTGTTCTCATGTGGTTTTTATAGGTTAGTCGTACTTCTTCCAACTTAATTTTTTGGTTTACAAAATAACGCAGTGCGTAGAGCGCAGTCGGAGGAGGTACCGGTTGTCGCGTGTTCTCCGACTGAAGACTCTTGACTCCTATTTCGCACCACAGCCAACTAAGCCCTCCATCCCTTCGGGGTCAGTGAACTTATTTATTTATTTTTTATATTTGCAAGAGGCAAACATTGGAAAGAACACAAAACATAGGAGCACATTCACGTATTCAAAAAAGTAACACGAAGTTCTACAAAACGAACAAGAGTGGTGGACTATACAACTGGTAATTGGTATTACTTGTTGATTTCTCTTAAGGAAGATCAGATCTATGGAATGTTTTGCTAGCAAACCGTATAACTGCTTTGCTGATAACACTCTTAACTGTTGACAAGTTTTTTGTAAACTTCGTAAGTATGTACTACCGGCCATATACGAGAAAGAGTTCGCATGAAAACCTGCTTTTGGGCGGGCCAGCGTGACCTTTAGTAGATCGCCATTAGTGCAAGAATTCGACAATCTAAATAGTTGTTTCAAAGCAACTCCTTTACTAGTGCACCTAAAGTGCACTATCTCGATACTTGCTAGCAAAGCTGTCTGGGAAGGATGAGGCACTGACTTGTTCATCGGCTCGCTATCGGAAGTCGTTGTATAGGCCCAATATGCATTCATATGGCCTCCACCACATCCGCTGAAATAGAATGCGTGGCGCATCACAAAAGTGATTGTGTACCTCCGTGCTCGCTCATTTTATCCTTACAACACACCAGCTTCCTGTGAAATTATACGGCTTTCGAATTCCCCAATGCAGCGAAAGCCACGACCCCCACTTGGAACAGCGGATTCTCGTGCACCGAAGCGAAGCGCTCGATCAATCGCTGGCGTTTAATCGAAGACTTTTTTGCCGAACTCACCGGGACATCGCCGCCGCTGATCCTCCTATGTCATCATTATACGAGACCGTGGAACTGCCGACCGACCAAGTGTGCTCCCTCGCCGTCGAGCTGGTCGAGTTGCCTTCAAACTGATATGTGCAACAAATTCGTAAACACGAACATGTGCACTTGGATCACAGCGCGTTTGTGACGGCTGACAAGAAACGCGCCGGAATGTCACGCAATGTCACGCAGTTTCTGTGAGATATGTCAGATCGTGACAGTCATTTTCTGTCACTTTTTGTGGTTTTGCGGTTGCTGTTGCTCTATGGTTCCTATCAGCGGCTGCGTCGTTTCGAAGAGGAATAGTTGCATTGAAACACAAGGCATTCGCCCTCCAAGGGGTGTATGTGATAAGGGTTGTTTTGTGAAAAGGGGAAACATGGAGAACGGGACGCTTGGAGATAACAATTTTTTATACAACAGTGGAACCATTTTCGACGTGACCGCATTCAAATGTTTGATATATGCAATTCAGAAGAGAAAGCGGTCCTCCGAAATGCATAAACAAAAGCTACAAGCTCGCGTAGGGCTGGCACCGAGGCATCCAGCACCTTCATTCGGACAGGTCTAATTCTTACTCTCAACGAGCAAGTGATGGCTTAACCATACAGATTAAGCGATGGTGAGAGCTGCTCTGTGAAATCAATTTTCGAAAAAAACTAGGGTGTTGAGAAGCGCTAAGAGGAAGTACAGGGTGGCTCCTAATTATTTGCGCGTAGTTTATTACTAATAACTTCAACAAAAAACAATAGTTATACAATCTGATACAACTTCAATGCGTAGCAATCCTTCTCTCGAGAAGATGTTCGAAATGAGTTCCTTTTGCAGCAATACAGGCCTTCAGTCTCTTCTCCACCGACAACAGTGTGGGCCGCAGGAAGGTGTCGTCGATATCGTCCCACGCCTTCTGAAGTGAAGCTTTGAGAGCGTTCAAACTTTGGTGACTCTTCGAGGAGACCTTCTACTGCAAGTAGCCCCACACAGCGAAATCTACTGGATTCAGATCAGGCGAGTTAGGTGGACAGAAGTCCTTCGTCCAGTAGCGAGGGAAGTGATTCTCGCAGAATGCCAGTGTGGATCTCGCAGAATGAACAGGTGCCCAGTCCTGTTGGAGCACGCATTGACTACTGACAAAATTTTAAGCAACCCAGGGGAGAAAACATCGCGCAGGATCTTTTCTTGATAGACTGCAGCGTTGATTTTCACTGAACGGTCGACGAAAACCAAAGGTGTCTTCTTGTCCAGGGTAATGCTAGCCCATACCATTTCAGATTTCGGAAAAGGAGTCCTGTTGAGAACATGACGTTGAGAAGACGTGTTTCTAGATGGAGGCAGCAACTGACGCTGATTCTGTGAGTTGTGTGCCACTTCAGCGGGAAAATCTTCTCGCCCGTCCAGATGACGTTTGACAAGCGGCATGGCTGGATCTCCTTCAGCAACAACTTGGATTTTTCCAATCTAATCTTTTTGACAGCTTCCGTAATTTTTGTCTGCGATAAAGACGATAACTGCGAAGCCTACGATCCTGTTTGACGGCCTTCTGTATTGTTCTGCGGGAAACCCCAAGGTCTACGGCATCCGATTCATGTTAACTCCATTGTTCCGATCGATTCTCTTTTAGATGACCTTTCGAAGGCGGAGAGTGCTCACAGTACGTGGTCTGCCAGATACTTCCTCAGTTCGACCGTTCCTTCCTCTCTGTTTCAGAATGTGTTGGACTGTTCTGGCAGAAATTTGAAGTCGTCCAGCGATCTCTGCTGTGTCCTTTATCGGCGAGATGAGCGATGGTGGAACGATGTGGTGAAGCTTTCATTGTCGAGACTATTGAGAGTGCTTCACCTTGCTTGGTTTTTGTACATACTTCCCCCATTCTAGAAAAATCCTAATAAAAAACACAGACAAATTGCAACCAGAATTCATTCTGGAACTAGACTTCTGTGCATATGCCACGCATATCAAACATTTGAATAATAAAATCGTTCCAGTGTTGTATAAAACATTGTTATCTCCAAGCGTCCCGTTCTTCACGTTTCTCGTTTTCACAAAATAATCCTTATCGCATCCTCCACGTGATATCCTTTCTCCAAACTGATCAGCTCCGTCACTTGAAATCATGGAACCAAGCGTCATGATGTTTCAAAGGCATTTTGTCCATTGTAAGCCATTGAGTTCCCAGATTCATCAACTGCTTACCGGCCGGTGACGGTGAAAAGTACCATCAAACTTCCTTCTTCACACAGACCAGAGCGCTTGCGCGTTGTCCTACGCCATCGTAGTGTGCCAATGTCAAAGGTACTTTGAAGAAGAGGAACTGTATGTGAATTCCCATGAGAAACGCATCTCCAATGTTTACGTTTCGTCTGATGTCCATAGGCAGGATGTGGAAGCACCAAATTTCTTCCCATTTTGTTCAGTTTCAAATTTCGTAAAGTGATCAACCACAGTGACCAAAGCCTGTGTTTTTACCCATTCAATTTAACAGCTATGGCTGATTTTTTTACTCCTGCTGCCGTTCAATTGCTATGGTTAACCATTGTGAGTCCTTCAGATCCACGTTTATTTTCTAAGCAACCTAATCCAAAAATGGCTTCACATTAACATAGCTTCACATTAGTGATTTTGTCTGTACCACTTCAATTGGGCCTGTGCCTTACGCCTGGGGTTCGTACCAGATCAAAAAGACGCCTCTGTTACCGGCCCGCCCCAGAATATCGTCTGTTAGGCCCCTGTTATACTCCCGCGGGAGCTTCCGCGGATGGGCGGAAATCGCGTCGGGACCCCGCGCCGGGCCACTCGTCGCGGCCCGCCACGCCCGCCTCCGCCGTGCACCATTGGTCCGCGGACGTTCCGCGGATGCTTCCGCGGGAGTATAACAGAGGCCTTAGTTGCGTTACCCAGGCTGACCTCTCCTACATCACTACTGCTCTGACAACATGCAAAACACTTCTCTTGCTAATATTTTCGCTATCATTCGAAATATCTAACCTATGATGAGCTATCCATGAGCTAGCATAGGATTAAGATAGCTTTTATAATTCCTTTTAGTTACTTCTTGTTCTACTCTTACCTTCTATAAATTACCCAGTATAGGGCTTTGCGACTGCAGTTATCATAGGATCGGTAGCCAGATGGTAGCTACTGAATTAGAGTGGTTTGTAGTCTTAATGTAATTGAGTGTTCATTTAGCCGTTGCTTTTAACCATTGTTTTGTTTGTTCGAAGATTTTGTCGATGTTAACCCTTGAGTGCGATTTAAATAAATAAATAAAATTAACAGTGTTCTACCACTCTTGCAGGTCCATTCTTCTCGCAGCTGCTGCAACCAACCCAGGTCAGCCAAGCTCTTCATCCCTCAAAATTCGTATACATAATTAAGACCATACTTGATTGGGTAGGGTAAAACACTGAGGAAAGGGAGTTAAAATTACCTCCGCGGCATTATGTACTTAAAAGCAAGATAAGTGACGCATCCTGGAAAGGGATTCGATAACGCCGACATGTGTCCCTTATCCTTTTGTGACACACGAAGTGAAGCCTGCGAAAAATCGCAGCACATATGTCTCAGAAAAGGGTACCGTTGTAGTCCGACAAGGACAGCGCTTTAAAATGAGCGTGAAACATTGAATGGTTAAATTGCCTTCAAATTTACCATGAAATTTTTTTGTTGTGCGCTATCACAAAAGTACAACAACCGACGATACTCCCCTCGTAAACAAATACGTTTCAAAGGGCTGTAAATTTGACGGTCACTGTGAGTGACAAAATTGACGTGCAACGTCCCTGAAGTGTAAATTCAGTGCGTGTTTTTAAGTTACACGTATTCATTGCGAAACCACGGTTGTTCGATTTTCTGCACTATGTATAGTCTGCTCCTCTTGTTGTGTCAGAAATGCCTAAAGAGCCAATATTACGTTCACAAAGCTGGGAAACATTTCCGATGCTGTGACGAACAGATGTAGTCAACAGCTATTACGCTTCCACCTCTTTAACTGGCACTCCACTGCTCCTCGCACAAGATATGTCACTGAAGTGAACGACTGGTTATCGGCATGATTTTGGCCTAGAAACGATTACCAAGCCATAGCATGGATAGCGAGTTGAATAAAGAGACCAAGGAACGATGCCAAATACTTTGATACTTTGATACTTTGATGGTCCTTTGTCGGCTGGAGGTCTTCTCAGCGGGGACCACAACTCTTCCAGACCGCTCGATCTCTGGCTGCTTGCATCCAGTGAGGCAGACTCCGCTCTCTGAAAGATCTTGAGAATGAGTCTGCCCATCGCGTTGGCGGTCGTCCCAGTGGTCTCTTATGGTCTCTCGGGAGTCATTCTGTGACACGGAGACTCCATGTATCGTCCTTTCGTCGAAGCAGGTGTCCGGCCCAGCGATATTTGGACTTCTTCATGTACTGCAGCGGGTCTGCTAATTGCGACTTCTCCCGTAGCTCCGAGCTTCGTAGGCCTTCTTGCCAGTGCTGACGAAGGCTTGTCCTCAGAAGATATCTCTCCAGTGCACGATGCGTAGTTTGCATTGCTCCGGCGATTTTCTTGTTGTCGGGCCAGGTTTCCGTCGCGTAACACATCGCAGGCAGTACAGAGGCGTTGAATATCGAGGCCCTTAGGCCGGGATCCTTGACCTGATCGGTGACTTCGCGAATGTTTCACGATGCCAAATAGGAGCGGAAAAAGTAAAACTACTGAATAAAATAACTGAGCAGTGCAAGGCTCAGGGAGCCCTCTGAATATAAAGGAGGAGATTGCGTAAACAACTGGAGAGGAAGCAATATAGCAATTATGAAGTCATAAATTATAGTAGGATTGTATTTTCTCTTTACGTAGGCAAGGCTGCATGCACAAGGCTTAATTTATTTTCGTTGTGTTAGGTCGGTCGTGTTACACAGGAAATGGCCGATTTTGCTACCTCTATTTCTGCTCGATCTTTCGTGGCAAGGAATGTTCCCATTTCAATGTACATATATAGTTTCTGAAAGTGCAGAATCTCCGCTTTCCTACCATTTATAGGTTTTGTGACATAATTGTCTTGCCAAGTTCTTGGCGTCGTATTGAGAGTATGAGTCAAAGTGATATTCGGGTGCCTCCTTATATGAATGAAAAAGTGGACACAACGCCGCCGCCGCAGCTCGTAACATCAACGCTGCATTTGGGGAGGATTTCGCTAAGCGACGCACAATTTCGCACTGATTCGAAAGGTTTCGATCTGGAGATGAAAGTCTCCAAGGTGAAGACAGAGGTACGAGGCCATCACTCCTTAACGATGACCATCTCAAAGCCATGGTGGAAGCGGATCCGCGTCAAACTGTGAGAGAGCCTGCACATTTCGCTAAGCTACGCACAATTCCGCACTGATTCGAAAGTTTTCGATCTGGAGATGAAAGTCTCCAAGGTGAAGACAGAGGTACGAGGCCATCACTCCTTAAAGATGACCATCTCAAAGCCATGGTGGAAGCGGATTCGAGTCAAATTGTGAGAGAGCCTGCTTTCGGCGTTGACGGCAGCACTATCAATCGACACCTAAATGCGGCCGGCAAAGTAAAAAAAACTCGGCCCTTTGGATTTGTCCTCTCACTTTGAAATGGTCCTTGGTGGGATAACTTTACGCGTTTCTGGCTTTCCAGGCTCCGACGAAGGCGAGAAGGCCGAAAAGTCAGCCGAATAAAACTGTACCATCTCGGCTGGCTGACAAATTCGAAGTAACGACGACATATCAACCATGCCGAGATTCATGGAAAGTCGAACATGGAGCAGTGTCTGTATTATTTAGGATACCCTTACTTTTCGCAAGCCATACTGCGCTTTCAAGTTTTAAACCTTAACAGCACAAATCAATCGCAACGGCCACTTCATAAAAAATTATATCAAGTATTCAAGCAAACACAATCAATTTAGTGCAAAACGCGGGGTTTTACCAGGAAACTATCTCAACGGTAGGTCGGTACGGCCCAAGTGTTGTATATGGGCAGAATCGCCTCTCTCTGGGAAACAACAAAATGCAAATACCTCGACCCCAATACAGCTCTGTGCAGAGTTAGGGACAACAGAAGTTGGGCCGTTGGCGGCGTTAGCCCTATGCCTGCAGGCGGAGGGCGGGCTCAACTTGGCTGGAAACAGCGATGACGAGCGAGCGATTATGGCGCAGTGGGTAGAGGGGAGGCGTGATTCCCATAATCGCTGTTTCCATCCAACTTGAGCCCGCCCTCCGCCTGCAGTCATAGGGCTAACGCCGCCAACGGCCCAACTTTCGTCGTATCTAACTCTGCGCAGAGTTGTGTTGGGGTCGAGATATTTTTGCTGTTTCCCGGAGAGAGGCGATTCTGCACATATACAACACTTGGGCCGTTCCGACCTACCGTTGAGATAGTTTCCTGGTTAGACGAGTGCATGAAATCATACTCATATGTCAAAAAAATTGCATTTTGTTAAGCTTTCACATGAACCCTTAACTTCTTCAGTACCTTTACTGTGTGCAAAGTTATCACCTTTCAAACAGTGTATACAATTTTATGAGACACCCTGTCCCATTAGTTACAACCCATAAAGTCCTGTCAAACACGGAATTTTACATTTATTTATAGGGGTGGTCAGCATATCTGACAACCATACCGTGAGAGAACTTCATCAAGAGCTTTCATCAAAATTGAATGTGTACAACGCCCGCGTTGATTTCTGATCAAGCCTTGTGTCAGGTCATTCAATGTCAGCAAGATTAGCAATACAGTGGAGCAATACAATCCAATGGAACAAGATTATTCCTTCTTTCTTCTTGTACTGCCGCTTTGCATCACAACATCTCCAAACTTTCCCAGCTTGCAGAGATTTCAAAACACCATTTGTTCAAGAAGATTCTACGCTTAAAGAGGGCAGAGGAACTCTTGAAACCAGAATATGATCGTGATTCTAACGTGATGATACCTTAATCGGATTCAGAGAAAGAAAGAAGGAAGGCTGAAAAGTGAAGGAACAGTTCAGTGGCACATCGATCACAGTGTTTTTCAGTGCATTCCAGGGCAATACATCACTGCCAAACTTCACGCCGCCAGACACCCACATCTGTCGAAGTGGCAGGGCTCAGCGACCCCAATACGTTCGCAGTGTAGTACCGGTTCCTCATGTAGCGAAGCATTTGGTATCGAAGGCTTTTCAGTAGCAGGTTTAATACTGAGAAGTGACTCGAGCAAGACCTTAGAGATCGATCTGCAGACATAAAACTGAAGTACTGTGAGAGGAGTTGCGGAAAATGAAACTCCCTGAGTAGCGCAGTGACTGTTGACACGGACTTCCCTAACATACCTACAACACCTATTTCTGGCCTGGAATGCAGAGGCAATTTTACAAGATTAATGTAGGATATTGCAGGTGTAACATAAGGCGCTGGAAGATAACATATAGGGCCAATCATGTCGTGCGCGCTGATCACTCTACCAGAGAGCACATGGCGTTCTAGCCTTGTTTTATTGAGTTGTGTCGATATTTGGGCGCTTCACTGGGAAGAAATTGCACGAAGAAGGAGCAGCCAAAGTCTGATATAATGTGCTTCGAATAGGGGAGATGGAGAACTCGAAATTCGCTAGGCAAACATTTTCAAACTTTTTTCAACAACAGAAAAATATTAATGCTGAACTTTCCCACATTTCACAAAAAAAAAACTTCGCCTTCACGGCTTTATGGCTATGAAATGCCAATTATGAGAGGTTCGTGAAGATATATGGGAATTTCCTCCTTAATAGGTACACTGATTTCATGAAGATTGGCAAAGTATTAGCGTAGGCTCCAAAATTTAACCACGACATTGCAATTTTGCATGGCTCCTTGCCGACCTCGTTCTATGCGAAGCGAGGGAGTCACTCAGCGATTCGCTTAACTTCGGTGCTGTTGCTGTTATAATGGAGAAGGAATAATTTGAAAGGATGTCATAGTCCAAATTGAGCACGTGTGGCGCAGTCGGAGGAGGCGCCGGCTGTCGCATGCACCCGATACCAGGTCCCTGGTTCGGATTTCCCGCCAGGCCAAGCAAGCCTTTCATCCCTCCAGGGTCGGTGAGTTGGTACCACTCTTGTCTGGGAAGGATAGAGCGTTGACTTGTTCATCGGCTGGCCACCGCTAGTCAATGTATGGCCATATACGCAGTCAAAATCGGCTCCACGATAAGTGGAATGCGTGGCGCATCCCGAAAGGGATTGAGTAACGCCGCCCTTTTTCCTTTATCCTTCTCCGTGGTCCAAATTACAAAAGAAGACGTGTATGCAACCTTGTAGAGCCAAGAATTCTGTTGCAAGATTAGGGAAGCACCTTCGGCTTTTGTCTTCTGAAATCTCTTCCGTAGAGCGACGGAAGAAAACCGTCACTAGCTAGTCAGCTGACAACGAGTTCTAGTTATTCTCTTTTTGAACAGTGAAGAAACGACATCGAGCGCAAACGTTTCTATGGTTGCTGTACAACAGTCGACTCGTCACCTTCCATATTCCTGCCAAAGATAACTCTATCCCTCGCGGCATTTATTCGCTTGCTCATGCCAGCACACAGCGTTGAAAAATAGGCACCTTATGGTATGAAATATTAAGAAAAAGCAGAAGCACAGGCAAGGTCGCAAAGAAACTATCAGACGGCGATGCACGCCAACGTCTAAGCATCTAAGCATTCATTTGCATTTTCAGCTGCAACGTGAGCTTGTAGGCATCTCATGTTTTCACTGCACTTTCGCGACCGGCGTATATAGGCACTGCATACGGCCGCGACTCTCTCTCTCCTACTCTTCTCGCCCGGCATCAGATACGGTTGCTTCAAGGAGAAAGCATCTCACACGGGAATCTCTGAGTCCGACAGGCTTTTCCCGACTAAGTCCTTCCTGTTATGACGTTGCTCTAGTGCAATCATCCAGAATATTTTTATGGTCCGACCAGTCAGAAGAACACGATCACTTCTTATCTTCTCCGTATCTGAATCGCTTGATACCCTGTGATTTCAAGAGAGTAGGTGCGTTATTAATCGTTCTATATTCTTATCTTCATATATTGTCAACGTGAACTATTAATGATGGAGCAGTTCTGCTTCATTAAGGCTTCGTTACATGAATGCTGTGGCAGTGAAGCCAATATTTGGTCGATCTGAACACATGGACTGCAGCGATGTCCTGTTGCAGAACATGTGTCTGGCACCTTCTGCCTCTCAAGAAAAGCAGAAGGCTAGACTCCAGTAAAGCTTCAACTCTCCAGACTGTGCACTCGACACGACGGAAGACTAAGCTTCAGGTTTCCGCTGCTGCAGAAGCCAGCCCATGTCCTTAGTGATCCGCTCCCAAGTGGCGACGACGGCGGCTTCTCAGATCTCCCCAGTAATGTCAGTATCTTTACATATACATACTTCTGAAACACCCAAACACCGCATTTTTTCAAGTAAGTCTTATTCTCGTGTGAGACGGAAATTTTTCTGAATGTGTGTGCCTATCTGTCTTCGACTGCGAGGAATCTAGCGGAACTAGCGCGGGCCTTTAGAGATGAACACGAAACGAGATATGGGCAAATAATGAGGTGGATACATACTTTGAAACGCACTGTAGGGGGAACCAAGAAGGCGTCTGGGAGAGAGAGGATCTACTATGCTCTCTAATGTACGTTTGTCCTTCATTTTTTGAACGCATACAACATTGCGATCGCGTGCCCAACAACACCTTGAAGCGATCGGTGGTGAATCGCTCAGGAGAATGCGTCAGAAAAACGGAATCCGATCCGACTGATTCACTGCTCTGCTGAAAAGCCTCTCGGTCATCGATGCATCACAGTGATATTTAGCTGGTGCGATGAGCAATGGCAGAGAGTTGTGAGCGATTTGCACCGGACAAGCGGCTAACACTCCCGTTCCGCTGTAAAGAAGAATTCCGTAAAAACTGCTCCAAACGCCTTGGTTTTTGAGCGCTAACGGCCGCTTCTAGACGATTACACAGTGGAAGCGCATGGCTCACTATGAAAACTTCAGCCGTATAAATGCAGGGCTGCAGCAGCTGGGGACACACAGCCTATCGTCGCGACGCATCGGCCGTCCGCTTCACTGTGATAACGCAGCCTTTGGATGTTTCCTAATCCTCCTTCTCAGCAGTCCTCTGCAGACCTGCCGTTGCCACTGGCCCACAGAGCTGCAAAGTGCAAATATTTCGCTGCGGCTTCGCCATTGTTGTTGATTCTGATACAGCCGCACTGATCGATCTAAAGGCACATGGGCATTCTGGTACGTGACCTGTGGGGAAGTTGCGAAATCGCTCGATGGTCGATACCGGCAGAAGGCTTCAGCCACGATCGTTCTCGTTCGTCGTAGAAGGCACACGGCTTCTGCGACGAAGGAGAACGATGCAATAAAAGGGAGCGCTCAACGGCAGCGAAGTAGGTGGAGCAAATAAACGGCTTAGCTTCCTTAAATAGGGCTTGTTTGATTTCGTTCCACTGCTCCAAGCTTTCATCTTTTTCTCCGATAATGTCCATAGAACCGTATCGCGCTTTCAGTTAGACTGGTCACGTCTCCTTCACAGAATACCCTTACCATCTTACTCAAATATTTTCCTTCTCAGCTTAACATATAGGCAAGTATAAATTGTGTACGGGGTTTCAACGGTTCCTCCAAACCGCTCGAAGCAGGAACTCCTCTAGCTGCAGATACTGGACTACGTTTATTTGCAAGCAGCACACTAGTTGTCTATGTATCCCACCACAGTTTGGTTCGATGGTACGGCCGGCCTGTGTAGCAAAGCGTTACGCAACGTGGTAATCGAATCACACTAAAGGGAAAAAGGCAAAGGTCAGACAAGATCATTTCCAGATTGGGGTTGCCACGCACTCTACTTCCACAGGTTTTGGTGGGGCAGGTATATATATATATATATATATTAGGTTGGAAAAAAAGTTTTCTTTTTTTTTCAAAGATTTATTACTTCACAACTACAAAGTCAAATCAATTGAGATAAACTCTATTTTGTTCTACTACACTTCTCCAAAGACTGGGTGATTTTCTAATTCCTCTCGCGTAAAACACTGCAGTTCTGAAGTCGAATCACCGCTGAATCCAATTTTTGAGGTCCTTGTCCGTTTCAAAATATTTCTCTCCAATTTCTTGCTTGAGAGCGTGGAAGAAATAGCATTCGGGAGGGCCGAGGTCAGGGCTATACGGTGGATGTGGCATTACCTCCCAGCCCAGCTTCTTTATTGTTTCTCTTGTGAGTCTTGCAGCATGTCGCTTTGCGTTGTCATGCAGGATCATCACCTTCGACTTCTCAGGCCTCTTTTCTTGGAAAGCTGCGGCGACTTTGTGGAGTTGGCCACTGTATGTGGCAGCAGTAAGTGTCTCTCCACTTCTGAGAGTTTGCCGATAAATCACTCCTCTGATATCCACCAAACACTCAAGAGAATCTTCCGATCGTGAACATTGGGCTTGAGATCAGACTTAGGGCTCCCTCCCTTTTGTACCCATTGCCTTTTCCTCGGAAGTTGGCACACAGAACCCAGGACTCTTCGCCTGTCACAATCCGCGGAAGAAACGATTTTCTTCCTTATCTGGACAGAAGAGAAGCAGCGATGGAGAGCCGTCGACCTTTCTGAGTGTCTGACAGGGCATGTGGAATCCAAGCTCCAAATTTCCATGAAAGCCAAGATTCTTCAGATGGATCCCCACTATCCTATGAGACACTTCGAGCTTCTCTGCCAGCTGACGTGTCGTCTGCCAACTATCGGTACGAAGAAGATGGAGTAGTTTAGTGCCGTCCAATTCAGTTGGCCTCCTGACCTTCTTTGTCTTCGAGTGAATAATCTCCCTTTAAAAACTTTCCGAACCACTCGTAACAGGCGCGATGAGTAGTAGATCCCAAGCCATATATATATATATGGTTAATTTGGTCTGCTGCCTGACGTGCTGTGGATTCTTTAATGAATTCTTGAAGAATGCCGTGCTGAAAACGGCCATGAGGTAGATCTGGCATTGAGTTCGGAAGATTGGATGGATAACGAATTACAAGAAGAGTCTTAACCTGTGTCTGCGTGCGAACGGTAGACAAGTGTGATAGGATTACGAAATCAGCAATCAACATTGGCTAGTTCGTTTACAAGGGGAAGGGTAAAAAAAATTTCGAAGTATGAAGAGACCTTTTTTCCAACCTAATATATATATATATATATATATGCATATACATACATACATATTTATGCCTATCCCGCTTATGCTTACGTCTATCCAATTTGGTATGGCCAACTAGTAGGCAAGCCGGTGCTGGTTGCCAAATCACGAGTTCAAAAGGAGTGAAAAGACTTGGTGAACCTAAACGGGGACCAAACCTTAGATCCCGCAAAGACCCAACCGGCCTTTCCTGAAACGAGCGCGAGTTCGAAGGGAAACTCCAAATGGATGGGATGCGCCAAAAAATACATGCACAACTTCTCCCTGTAATTACAAGCGCCTTGAGGCCAAAATTAGGCAACGGCCAACAATTCTGCGCCAACAATTTTTTGGCAGCCCACCATCACAAAATTATTGTGACACTTCAGGATGTCACTTCCCCCAAACAATGTGTCCTATACGTAACACTGAGCAGCTTTTCGCGGCGGATCAACTATTGAACGATTTCGCGCAGTGCATTTGGAAGACTACGCTTTAAAACATCGTCTAGAGTTCATTATTTAGCGGTACATTTGTTCCGTGAATTAGCTGAATGGAGTGATTTAATGAGTAGACTCAGGGCCGTAGGAGGGCTCGCTGATAACAACCAGGAGAAGCACGTCAATGTCACCTTCGACACCAAGAACCTGTGCTGCCCAAGGTGAAAAGTGTACGATTTGAAGGCAATGTGGTATTGTATTCTAGGTCTTCGCGCTTCTTCCCTACTACAAACAGATTCAGATTCGCTTCCGTACGAACGCGGATCCAATCAAATCTTCCGAAATTCATGAAAATCCTATTCATGCATTTCAAAAGACACTGCTCATTGTCTGTAGCTATTATATTTGGAGTTTTGGAAGTTATTTCGTATCTCACAGAATTTCGTCAAAAAAGCGGTATCCTGCGTCAGCGTGTACCCTTTGAGAGACCTTAACATTTTCGTGCATCTTTGGGGGGAGTTCTATCATTCTGGCGACAGAAATGCAAACAAGCGACATCTACACACTGCAATAAGATTCTTTGTGGTATTGCTTATTCTGCACCATTCCCTGTTATAATTTCCCTTCGCGGTTTTCATTTTGAAGCATTTCTATGTAGGACGTTGTGCTTTATTCTCTTCATTTTCTACTGCAATTTGACAAAGAATGGAGCTGCTTTTATCGTTCGTTGACAAAATGTGCGGCTTTCCTGAATACGTAAGGTTTCTGTAGAGACTGAGTTCTTGGATGGCTGGGTTTTGTGAATGAGGCAGACGTGGTTCCGTAGACTTGACGACGTGTCATTCTGTAACAAGCGTCCGATACAAACTATCTATAAGCTAATTCGAGGATGTAAGAGAAGATATATGATAGACTGGTGCACAGTCGAATGGTCAGCGTTGAAGAATTCATTGGAATCAAATGCTGAAAACTTGTGCACGAATCTTGATGCATGTAACCATAGACGACTATTCAAACAAATAACATCAAAAATACTCCATGTGAAAATGTCAACGCTTAGCGAAACAACAGCCATTTTCTGGAAGAGGATCGGCTTACCTATGTGATGCTTACCATCATCAACTTCTTCTTTCTCTTCTTCTCATTCGTCTTGGCTCAATTATCCTGTGGGCTGTTTCCTGCCAATCTCAAGCTCTTTACGGACAGTGAAGTTGCTGGCTCGAAAGACCTGACCAGACCATCATAGGTGAGCTTCACACAACTTGGCGACTATTGTAGCGACACTGAGACACCGTCAAGTGGTGTCCTTGCGAAGGCAACGCCGACACCAGAGCATCTGAACAAACGATTATGGTGAAGTCGAGCTTCTCGCTCGGTTTGAAAGTCGATGGAACGGTCTATGCATAACCGGGAAATACCACCCTGGTAGTGCGCTCAAACTTCGCTGAACCTACCCCAAGAATCGCTCCCTCCTTCGTCTCGTCCATCGATCTGCCATAGGACACCGATGGAGACCTTGAAGTCGGTTTTTGTGACGTCGATGGGCACCCCTCTCGTTGCCTAAATGAATGCTTCGTTAGAATTCCTCAAGATGCGGCGCATTCTCGCATACTTGGAATTGCATTCCTCTTGCTCTGACAAGGCAAATTTTGTCTATCCAGAAATTTCCTCGACTTTCTTCACTTCACGATCCTTCACCATCTCTTCGCTGTTTCTCCCTTATCTTCATGAGGCCTTGACGGACTCTTTTTTTTCGTGCGTTTGATGGACACACCTCGTCTGTGATGATGACCAGGTGTGTAGGGCTAGGTATGTTTGCGTACAGGAGCACAGCAGCAGCGTGCTGTTCATGAACCGCCCTTTCTCCTGAGGTATTGCTGCATTAGTAAGGAACACGCTCATGTATATTGGAAAAGGTGTACTGATGGACAGTGGTAGTAAAAAGAGAGGTGGTAATAAAAGGTAATGAATGCTGAACTTTTTATACTGTGTGTTAAGTTTAGCGATTACGTGATAACGGTCTTATGCATTGGAAGAACGGAGATGCGTGCACGACGTTTTTCGTCCCATGCCAGATTCGAACGTCCACCACTTCTGTAAACAGTTGGGATTTTTGTAGTGCGAGTTCCTCCTGAGGCGAAGGATTCACTAGTCTTTCAGCGTCATTTTTTTCAACACAGCATCAAAAGAGTGTGAAAAGTGACTCTTACATGATGAAGATAATGTAGAGGTCTCGAGGGGGATCTGAAGGGTCCTTGTGAACAAAAAAATGAGCAGCAAAAGGAGAACTATAAAGTTATGCAAAAAATAATTTGTAGTTTAACGACGCTATTCTTGGTCTTAAAGGCCCCTAGGCATTTCGATGTAGACGAAGATGGCGTTCGACTTTGTAAAATTACCGTTACTGGCCACAAAGACGAGGATAAGGGAAGTGCTTCATAATAACCATTTCCTGCTGTTTCCTCCATTTCCTGCCACGTATTATAAGCACTTCTGGAAAATGTCGTAGAGGGAATTTGAAGAGCATTTGGTCTACATAATAACTTGCAGCCGCATTGTACTGCCACTACATACTGGTGCACTGAGCAATGGATGGTGGCAAGCGCACCGCGAGAAAGCGAATTAGTAGCTAGAACACTTAGGATTTTCTAGGCGTTGCTGGGCGACATCACTAAAGCTTTAACTGAAACAGGTCTGTGATCTGTGAAGGAAAGTTGCAAAGAACTAAAGCTTTAAGTTTTTTAAAGAAAAGTCAGGTGCGAAGAGGAATTCGGAGGAGGATGCACAGCTAAGGTCATAAGTATTTGAGCTGCAACACATCAGGAGCGGAAGCCTCCGCTTTTCCACCACATTCAATATTACCCACTTTTCAAGAAACTCAAAAAAAGTGAAGGCTTCGAAACGGAAGCCTTAGTTCGGCTGTGTAGCAATCTTTGTTAACAGCTCCAAGAGGACGTCGCATTTGTCAGAGATGGGCTTCCAGTGGTTGCATTTGTTCTGAATAACACTGAAAACAGTGGCAGCACTCTAGTAGTACTCAGCCTGTGCTCCAGGAATGATTAGAAGTGCATCAGCTTAACTGGTTGCCTAATGAATGGCAATGGAATCCAGCCGAAGCGGTTGTTACCGTGGAGTAGTTTCGCTGAAACAGGAACTACTTGGGAAATTGGGTATGACTTTCGTTTGCGTCTCTTTCTAAAAAAGTTGTAACTGTTCTAAATTTAAGCACGTTCTGTTTCTGAACCAGGGATGTGCGGAATTTCCTTTTTCGTGTTCCGAATACCGGTTTCCAGCCATTTTGGGCTCTTCCGTTCCGTTCCGTGTTCCACCTGTTTTTGGGCCGGAAGGCGGAAGAGGAAATGGGCACTATTTCACACTAGTTTTATAGTGAACATAATCAGCGTATCAATTAAAAAGAGTTCCTTTCATATAATTGTGAGAGAAATACAGTCTAGAATTAATGACCTTGAAATTGGTTAGCCTGGTTAGCCTTCCGAAAAACCACTCAGAAATGGCAATGGAATCTACTGAGACTTCATATCCCGTCCAGGGCAACTAAACCTCCCGTCCCTCCAACGACGCTGAACTTATCTTTGTATCCACAGTTTCATGTTGAAACAGAATGCGTGATACATCTCAAGAAGCGATTGATCAACGCGTTCAAAAGAGGGGCCAAATTGTTCAGGGAGTTGTTGAGCAGTTGATCTAAACGATTATTGCCTTCGAAGCCAGTACCTGAATTCGCGAAGCGTTCGCTTTGTTTCAAATCCTCGATGCGACTCTAGAAAATGCAGCATCCCAAGGAAATGCTCCATTGGACCCTGAGGTCCAATGGAGCATTTCCTTGGGATGCTATTTATCTATATGATGTCGCTCTCAGAGATCCACGACTGCTAGATGAAGCTAAGAGCGCGATTATCTTCTCTCCTTCTTTGCCATAGGAGGAGCTAAGTTGTGGCACTCGGATCTCACCTCTGAAGCTTCTTGCCCTTACAGTTAGCCTTATCATCAAACTGCCGAATTTTATTGTTTCACCTGTTTTCCAGTCGATGTGCATCGCATGAAGAATAGTGGGACGAAGAAGAAAAACCATTGGCAATTTCGCCGTAAATCGAGCGTTTCTCTCCGCGCTGGAACATTCACGGCTGACTTTTGGGGTTTCCAGAGTTCACCTGTATAATTTTGGACCTTTATATGCAGTTGGCTTCAGCAAGCCTGCTCATTTTTGAGCTCGTAATCCACTTTACGACGACCTCTTTTCTCCGCTTTAAGTTACATCGGCGGTTCTCCTTCTATAACGAGGCCTGCACTGACTGTAAAAAATAGAAGTTGATTGGAATGTGTCACTTGCTGCTGCGTTTCAACGATGACATCCAATGGTCACCTGTTGTTACTATTTATAAAAAGGGTAACAAGCTTGAATTTGGAATAGTCACCATTAGTGTTGATCCGAACGTTGTTGGAAGTCCGTTGGTCCTATTTTTGAGGACTTTCAAGGAGCCACCCATCCCGGGTCATATGTATGTACGGTCAAACTCGGATCGACACTGTACATTTCTCTAGTGCTCATTAGAGCTCGCCATTCAACGAAATTAGATTCCTATAGGTGCAGTGGACCTTTCGATCAGTTGAAGCTGTTGTCTTTCGCAGCATTGATTCATCTTGATGAAGTGGCTGACGCCAGACCAGGACAAGAACTTGGTCTGCGAGGTGCAGCCATAGAGGCAGCCAGCCGCAGCGGCGATCAAGCAACATTCGCTGCACTCGACATTCAGAGAACAACCCTTCGCACTGAGCGAAAGGGTAAAGCGCTCGCTGCTCTTCCCGCTGGAGGTCGTGATGCGGTATGTGTCTTCGCTGCCTTACGGAAGATCATGCCGGTTTCCCTGATCCGTGTGGTCGTTGATCCACATTTAGTAGAGTGAATTCTTCGTTAAATTTCAGGAGCAGCTAGGCTCTTTAAGGTCGAATTTTTGAGTGAACACATTATAGATCCATGTTGTGGAAGAAGTGAAATAGAAGGCACTATGTAATGGGTTGGTCTACAAAAGCGCAGTGGATCAAGTGCACATTCCGAAGTTTCTTCAGTGTTTCCTGTAGAACGCGTCGTCAATGTAATTCTTGCTGCTTTACATTCATTTCTCGACCATAAGGGCATCATAACCATTAGATTTCATAGCACTGGGCTCTGTGACGCCGGCTTTCAATTACTGCTTAGGCCTAGCCGTCTTCAAATGCGATACTCACAGAATAGGTGAGTAATAGCTTCTTCGTAACAGTAGTGGTCTATGTAGCTCAAATAAGGAAATCTGAAATTTCTATCAATTTCCTGGCAAACGATCTGTTCCAAAGTTCAAAGTTTGAAGCAAATTCATTAGGGCAAAATTCCTAGATGAAGTTGACTCATTTTAGTCATGCACGAGAGGGTCTTGGAAGGGCCAATTAACGGATTCCTCTGCTAATGCACATTTATTCAGCTGATGTAATTGCATTCCAGGACACCAATCGCATTGTATTCTCTATTTGCATTATAAAGTGGTAAATCTACGTAAACGTTAGTTATTCGTAAAAGAGCGGAAACGAATAAATAGTCTGGTTTTCCTTTTGCATGGGACCTTAGAAGAAAACCAAACAGTCATAGTATTTCTCCTCCATTGCTCATCAGTAAGGAGGTGGAGGAAGATGGAGTTGCTGCGAAGTACACTGAACTCTTAAGGCACACAGTTACGCAATACGGCTCTTCCAGCTCCGTTCTCTAGAAGAGCACCAAGTTGTAGAAGTAACGAACCCCGAGGTTGTTGCGATAAAGCACTGTCTTTCCATCTCTTCCAGCAGCTGTACTACTGTCATAAAAGAAGCTGTACAGGCGAGCACAGCAGTTTTTCGTCCCGAGAGTGATGCTTCGGCGATTTGCAATTCTATGAGAATCAATCAATCCGTGGGACAGACACGCGGGGAAGATGACCGAGCTTCAGCTTCATCTGTACGATGCGAATACGGTGGCATAAATATGGAGCGTTGAAGGCATTCACAGCACACTTTCCTACTCCTTCTCAAATTCTACGTTTCAGCAGGATTGTGCTTCCCCTAAGATGTAGTCAATCTTAACAGTAACTTGTTCAATCTAGAGCGTTTTCATTTTTGAAAAAAAAACTGCTACTGCCTGGTGAACTAAACAGATCTAGCCTTCGGTTGATAGTAACGCTTCTTCTCCCATTTCCGGTAGCAACATTTGCCGGCATCTATTCGTCCGTGAATTGCATTGTCTAGGAGAACAGCAACCCTAGATCCTACCCCAGCAGTACCAAGCGGCATCAAAAACGCCAATTTGGGCAGGAGATAGTTTCACGGAGTTCGATGTGGTTGTCCCTATTTCCATGTCCATATAGATCCACATCCTTGATCTTGGTCCTCATTATCCTCTGTTGTCTTGTATTTTTCTTTTTTTTCAATTTTAGTTTCGAACGGGACATAATTCGATTGCATTGCAGAGCTTGCTTCATCCTGTTAGTCTCGCAGCATATTCTGTTCCTTCGGCCATTTTACTTCACCTTCCTACTACACATATCATGAACGTCACCCCACGAGCAGAAAAGTGAAAAAATGAAAGACATACCCGCCCGGAACGGCCCGTTCATGACTGCTACAGAATAATGTATGTCTGCTAGATAATGCAGTCGAAAGTGAAGGGCTAATCGGATTACATTTGGCATTGATCAAGTTTTTCTGAGATGTGCTGCACTCTTCTCTCCTGCCTTATCGTGCACGCCCTTTGACTGCTATGTATTTGATTTGTATAAGGAAGGGCTGGTTTCCTGGACCTCTGACAGCAATCTAGAGATGGGGAAGCGTTGGGGTGTGAAGAAAATTCTAATTAATAAAGATTTAATTTTTGAAGGTTAAATTTCATCCAACGGCCTTTCCAGTATATTGGCATATGCGCCACCACTACACACAACATAGATAGCTCGAATCCTAACAAAAGTGCTTCAGCCTTTGCAGTGCACCTAAAAAAGTGCTCCAAGATGGAACTGCGAAAAGAGAGTTGGAAAGAATTCCGTAACTCGCTGAATAGGCCAAATAAAGGTGAAGGATAAAAGATTGCTTTATTCAATCCCTTTTGGCATTCTGTTATACTCCTACGGGTTGTGGTGAAGGCAATCTGACTGCGTATTTGGCCTGTGCAATGACTTGGGCTGGCCAGCCGATGGACAGGTCAATGTTTTATCATTCCCAGACAAGTCTGGTCCCAACTCACCGATCTCCGAGGGATGGAAGGCTTGGTTTTCCTCGGCGGGAAACCCAAGGCAGGAACCTGGGATAAAGGATAAAGGATAGAGGACGGCGATACACAATCCCTTTTTGGGATGCTCACGCATTTTGCTTTTACGGAATTTCAAGGAGGGGATTTGAATGCACATTTGGCCATAAAAGACTTGAGGTGGCCAGCTGATGAAAAAGTCAGCGCTTTATCCCTCCGAGACAAGTCTGATACCAATTTCCCGACTCAGAAGGGGTGGAAGGCTTGGTAGACCTTGGCGAGAAATCCGAACCCGGAACCAAGAGCCTGGTATCGTATGCATGCCGGCATCTCTTCCGTCTGCGCTTCACACGCCCATGGGCCTAATACACATTCAAATTACCTCCATGATATTCTGCTGAAGTATAATGTATTGGGATTGATTATCTGTCCAAGCCCTTGATGCCTTTGATGCTGGACTAGAGCTCCAGCTCATGAACGCCAAACAGCCCTATTCTGAACCACCTTGGAGAGCCTCTCGACACCGCCTTCGAAATGATACCTGTGTTAAGCTCTTCTGGCAGTATTATTCTTCGTTAAAGCTCTCCCTGCCGTCACTCGTTTTCCTCCTCTAGCTTCCGATCGCATCGTTACGGCGAAACAGCTCGAGCATTACTGGTTGACGCCCTACCTGCTCAGCGATGCAGATTTGAGCTCTGAAGTCCAGTGACGTTGTACCCGAACCGGCCCGGCTAGCTGGCGACAACGACACCTGAGACAGTGCAGATGCGAGGAGAGCCGCTCGTCTGCGTCCCTCACGACACCACGCTCTTCGGGGCTGCTCACAAAAACCCGACGTGCATTTACAGAGGGGGCACGACGCTCGCGGCTCTCCGGCGACCCGCACGCTATTCCTCGCCGCTGCGTGGCCATCGCCAGCTATCCATGGCGCCGTTTCGGGGTACAAAACCGCCGGTGATCGCTCATCGTAGCGAACGTGAGATTCTCGACGAGCTACGGTAGCCAGCGAAGCTCCTCCCCCGTGTCACCGCTGCCTGTATAAATGCACTGCGGAGTATCGTTTAGCGCAGCCGATGCGTCCCTCTTCAGTTGCTCCGGCGCCTAGCCAGGCTTTTCCCTACTGCGCCAGTGCCCCCTCTCTTCCTTCGCCCCCGGGGCCAGAGGCCTTATTCCATTTCAAACCATCCTTTGTTGTCTATAAACATTTTGTAATAGATGGGCAGCTGTCATATATGTCTCCAAAAACCAAGTTCACCTTAAGTTGGATTCATATCAATTCATTTTTTTACCTTTTCCTTCGGAAGGCTTGAGTTTCACCTCTATATTTTATTTATTTATCAGCAGTTCACCCCACTTTTATTCGTGTTTCTCTGGATGACTCAGTAACTAAGCTCGTAGTGTACCGAGTCAACTACAACACAAATAATTAAGAATGGCTGACGTAAAGAAGCACTGCGTTGAATCATTGGCTACCGTCCCAGTTGGCAGGGATAAGGCGCAGAATGGCAAGGACTTCTACAAATTGTAAGTGGATCTTTGGATCAACTGAGCCGTTGTGTAAAGCCTGCAAGGCCTCATCTATTCGCATTCAAGCTTCTTCACCAACCACCCTGATCTCCGCAAGTACTTCAAGGGCGCTGAGAACTTTACTGCCGATGATGTTCAGAAGAGTGACAGGTATGAGGACCTACATGAGACCTTACATGAAGTCGTCCGCCTTGTGCTTTCGTTCAGCTTAGGTTAATTCCACATGAGGGGTTTCTACTCGAATCGCAGCGGGGGATACCTCTTTACAACGGACTTTCACATACGGTCATCTATGCCATTGCAGATTCGAGAAACTCGGAACTGGCCTCCTTCTCTCAGTTCACATCCTCGCCAACACCTTTGACAATGTGAGCTCTGCTTCACAGGGATAGTTGTACTGGGAACTATGACGATCTCAAAAGTGAGCTTTCTAGGAGGAGGTGTTCCGTGCGTTTACCCGCGACACCATCGACAGACACGTCGGCCGAGGGCTCGACCCCGCCTTGTGGAAGGTACGTGCGTCTACTGGAGCTCTATCCTTTGAAATTCCTACTCAAAAGAGGCGCTTTTCTTAATGACCAGGGAGATAGGCAGAAGATCACGCGGATGGCCTTGAATTCATCTGCTAGGTCCGCTTGCAGAGGCATGGAGACGCTCTATCTGTAGCTCAAGCTGTTCTGGGCATATAAAAGCAAACTGACCAAGCTGATGAGCTTGGGCATATTTACGCCAGCAGCCAACACTAGTAGCGCAACACATCCTTTTCCTCTCACCCTCCAATGGTTTCTCAAGCGGCAGCAAAGCTCAAATAAAGTGAATATTCGGCTGCCCAGGGTAAAAGAATCAGCGGACTGTTGACGAACTAATACACAAGAAGGTGGACCACGATCACTCAACCGCAACGTCGTCTTGCGAAAGTGCCCCTCATGTTTGTTTTGCTAATGGGAGAAGGAAAAAAACGTGGACGGTGGATGAATCTGAATCCTATCACGTCAGTCGTGAATTACGGATGAAGGCTCAGGGTTTCCCCTCTTCTCTGATTTCTTCACCGAACTCAGCGTAGGATCCCGAAGGGTAGCCTCGCTTCACCGCTAACCAGAAGGTGAGTGGAAAGCACATTACTGAGGCAATCATGCAACACATGCATTACCCATATCCAACGGGAAAGACAAGTTTCGGCAATGTGAGAAATTCTTTTCAGCCGGTAAAATATCAAGTGTGACACTTTTCCACCTAACTGAAAGAATTATCGATTTCTCGACGCTTACTCTTTTATAAGTTACATATGAAGCTACTTTTCTCATCCGGATGAAGTAGTAGCTACGCGCGACTAGTTTGTAAGAGAGACAAAGGATAAAGAGCAGAATTTATCAAGTCACGGAATGCCCCAGGCACACTGCTTCTGCAGGGTGCCATAGAGACGATTTGAGTGCGTATTTGGCGCAGTCAATAACTGCGGTGGCTGTCCGATGGATAATAAAGGATAAAGGATAAAGGACGGCGTTACTCAATCCCTTTTGGGATGCGCCAGCGCATTCTACTTCTACGGGATGTCGTGGAGGCGACATGAATGCGTATTTGGCCATACAATGACTTGCGGTGGCCAGCCGATGAACAAGTCAGCGCTTTATCCTTCCCAGACAAGTCTGGTACCAATTCACCGACCCCGGAGGGATGGAAGGCTTGGTTGGCCTGGGCGGGAAATCCGAACCAGGAACCTGGTATCGGGTGCACACGACAGTCGCGCCTCCTCCGACTGCGCTACACGCGCCCGTCCGATGGATAGTTAGTGCTTTATCGCTCCCTGGCAAGTCTGTCACCAATTCCCTGACATGAGAGGGAGGGAAGGCTTGGTTATCCTGTACGGAAGCCAAGAACCTCGTTTAATGGTAGATGCGACAGCTGCCTCTAGATTGCACAGAACGCTCATATTCCTCCAAGTGTCTGGGGATGACGTTTATGGAGCAGGTTAGTACTAACAGTGGATGAACGCGACCGCTAACACTCGGCTCACATTGGAAGTTTCAAGGGATGCTTTCTATGTCCACGTCTAAACAATCTGCGCTGATTAGGTGTACATATAGATTGTCGTCGAGGACAAGAATTCTCCAGTATGTGGAATTACGCTTATTACATTTAAAGGTGATAAACGCATCCACCACGCTAGGAAAAGTAACAGCACTTCACTTCAGAGGGAGTTCTTCATGATTCTTCAACACAAATTCCCAGTAACAACTATTAAAAAAAGCATTTGCGGTAGACACCATGATTGACGTGAAGTTATTTACAGAGCACTTCACTCAGTTTCCAAACGCTTCCCAACACCGCTTTTTAGGCCTTCTGGGGTGTCTGGGTGGCGTTCCTGGAGAGCAAGGGATCAGTGAGTGGAGACCAGAAGGCTGCTTGGGACAAACTCGGCACCGTGTTCAACGACGAGTGCCAGTACCAACTGGCAAAGCACGGACTGCCTCATCTGTGAGCGACGACACCACGACACTGCCAAACACCGTGATCGCGCATCCTGAGATTTCCCCCGTGCAAGTGCTTTTTTGCCTGTTTGTGTGTACCGGTTTTTTGTAGGAGCCCCGTTGATTTTCTCGACGCCGTGGCGCTCGTGACCGTTCAGCCATCTTTGCCTTCTGTATGACAGTAGTGTCCATTCTCAATTTGTTTGTATTTTGTGTACGGTCGATAAAGGATTTCTTCTAAACAACGTGGACGAGATCTGGCGTTGGTCGTAGTGCATCTACCAACGAGTACAATGTGATCTTTCTCGAACTGTAAGAAATGTCAACACGAGCACTACAGATGCAAATAGGATGCCTTTCAAACAATCGGCATAGGAGTAGTTCCATGCGAGTGCTGTTCTATTTTTGGAAACAGCGAGACGACGCAATAGTGCCGTTACACATGTTAACCATCAAGCATATGCAAACGTAGACGAACGAACGGCTAATGCTCTGCAATGACACACGTAACGGAACGGTTTGCTCCACCATTTTCGTATATTCGACTGCTTCGATTCGCTCAACAAGCCCACGCTTTGAAAAACTACATATTTAGCAATTGTAGCTCTGAACGTAGAAAATGATCACCCCATCACCCCTATAAGAAACTATTCAATCAAATGCTTTGTGCGACATTGCCAAGCAGCAACGCTAGATAACTAAAGCTGTAAACAACATTTCAAAACGTGTCAATCTTTCCTACCAATATCACAAGGAACAGTGAGCCTTCATGTCTAGCCATGAGGCGAAGCAGTTGAACATGTTTCCTTCCTAATTCTATAATAGGACTTCAGCTGCTTCCAAAACGCTCGTATTCTTGAAGAGAATGAAATGATGGTCATGGTGGTCTCGAACTCGTGCGTAACACCAAGTTGAAGGGTGAAGGGTAGTGTAAGGCAGTCCTTTCTAAGACGCAAAACGCTTTCTATTTTTGCGGGACATCGTGGAGGCGAACTAAATTCGTATTTACCCTACACAATGACTTACGGCAACCAGCTGATGGACAAGTTAGTATTTTGGCCTTCCCAGGACCAGTTCAAGGAGGCTCGGGAATGGAAGACTGGTAGGCCAGCGCGCGAAATCCTAATCAAGAACCTGGAATCGACGCACGACAGTTGGCGCCTCTTCTCACTGCGCTCCATGCGCCGAACACCACTACACAAGGTTACCACAGCACAACATTGGTGGCCATCCTTTGTCTTTCAGCTAAATAGCTACCCAAAGTCAGACGACCACACTAGTGTTACTGAAACCCTACCACAGAAGTGCTGAGAATAACCCATGAGCAGAGAGTCTTAAGAAGAAGAACAACAACATACGTATGCTCGCGATTACTTTCACAACGATCAGTCTGAAGTTTCGGATACTTGGTGTTATAAACGAAACTGCCGATTGCGAACATTCAGATCTATTTCTCTGACCAGTGAAGAAGCTTCAAGCTATCCCAACCTGTCCACACGATCTCCTCGTACAGATACAGTTTCGGAAGTAGCTCTGAGTTTCTCTACGATTTACCATTCGGATGGATAGCTTCAGGGCCAACACTGTATCACTCGCTGTATCCAGTGGTATGACTATTGGCACAGATTTTTCAAAAAAGACAGGAAGAGGACTAGCGATGACATGCCGCACAAGGTGGCTGCATGCGGAGTTGTGGAGGAAGAATGGCGATCGTTCGTCAGGCTAGCGTTCTGGTGGTGAAAGTATGAATCGCAAACTATAATCGCAACAGATATGCAACTTCTACTTTCTTTCGTCGTCGAAGATTTAAAAATGCCGACCATAATGCACTTCGACATCCATCACTTCCATTAACAAACAAACGCTGAAATTGAATGGACTCCGCGGTTTGTCAGAAGAACACCAGGAAGCCCACCAATGGGCTGGTAGTAATTCTTCGCTAATGCCGTGTACGAAAAGGATTGACGTTATTTGTGTTCTTCGAGCGTCGACATCCAGTGAATTACTCTGGCACGCCGCTAGGACAAACGGAAACTTTGTTAGCGCCAGCTCGAGCAGCTCTCACTAGGAAAGGGTTTCGATCTCCCACAGAACTTTAGTTTGTGACCAGGATCATTAGAAAGAGCTCGGAATGCTGATTACAAATAAAGGATAAGGATGAAGGACGGCGTTACTCAATCCCTTCTGGGTTGCGCCAGCGCATTCTACTTCTACGGGATGTCGTGGAGGCGACATGAATGCGTATTTGACCATACAATGACTTACGGTGGCCAGCCGATGAACAAGTCAGGGCTTTATTCTTCCCTGACAAGTATGGTACCAATTCACCGACCCCGGAGGGATGTAAGACTTGGTTGGCCTGGGCGGGAAATCCGAACCTGGTATCGGGTGCATGCGACAGTCGCGCCTCCTCCGACTGCGCTACACGCGCCCGATTACAAATATTGGTAACTATGTTTTGCTCAAGAAAGTCGAACTTGGACATTACAAATATTGGTGTCGAAATTGCAAAACCAAATTCCTGAGCAAGTTATGGCCTATCAATGTTGGGTGGCCTGACCACGGGCTGGTCATTCGAAAGAGCTGGCGCGAGAGCGATGGTTCATAGGGTCTTCGTAAGAATGGCTCGCCAGCATCGGCAGTGACGCTGAGGTGGTGCTCCTGATAGTCACGTTGTGGTCACGTGTGACGTCGTTGGTTTGATGTTGATGAGTGCTCATATTACTAGGGAAGGGTGTGAGTCATAGAGCTTCGTAAGAATCTGCTAGGTGCCGGTGGCGCAGAGGTAGTGCTACTGATCGTCGCGTGTGACGTCGTTGGTTCGATCCCCGTTGTTGTGGTTCTTTTGCACATCATGATTTATCTTGATTCTATGTTACGATATGTGTTTGATTAAACAGCTGGGGAGACTATCATACACGTTTGTAAAAATGCTTGAAGGCAAAAACGGTTATTGTGACGTTGGTGACACCTCTAGACGTTTTTTCTGCGCAACCATACCACGGGGAGGGGGGGGGGGGGGGGGAAGCAGCCCATGGCTTCGACCGATCTAAGCGCAGCAGTCGAGTAGGGTGACGTGGAATTTCCCACATTGTACGCAAAGTGATGCGTACGTACGTGTAATGCAAGTTGCAGCGAGAGGGGCCTAGGTCACACGGGTAAAAACTCCTTCACATGTGGACTTCCCTCCTCAGTAGCATTGCGTCGTTCTTTCTTCGACCCGATGAAAAACCATATGAAAAAGGACAGGTCGTTTGCCATAGAATGTGGAGGTCAATATGACTCAGAGAAACAACCTGGTGAAGGTTCTGTGGCAGATTTACCGTATGGTTGGTGCTTCCAGGTTTTCAGAGTTTTCGAAATACTTATAAGGCAGGTTACACTGATGATCACCCGAGTGTGTTTGTCGCTCCTGGTGAATATTTGTTTGATCTTGCTACAGTTGACTGTTTCGTTGCTGGATGTAGAGAGGCTGCATGCATAAGATGTGCACTGTGTGGGCTACGTGTCTCCTTCATACTTTTTTTTGCTTTGTCCCGTGAATGCCAATTTTGGTAGAAACACACCCAATTATTCAATACAATATTTAGACTCCATTTTTGCAAAATAGTAAACAAACTTATTACCATAGCGGTTTTTTGCCTCGAGCATTTTTACAAACGTGTTTGGTAGTTTTCTCGGCTATTTAATCAGACACGCGTCATAATTCAGAATAAAAGGTCATTTCGAAGATAAATTATGGCCTGCATAAAAACCCCATCGATTAGAACCGAACCAATGACATTACACGTGACGAGCAAGAGCACTACCAGCATGTGGTGAGGTCACCCGATTTCGGCATGCCATAACTCGCTCAGGAATTTGCTTTTGCAATTTTGACACCAATATTTGTGATCAGCATTCCGAGCTCTTTCTAATGATCCTGGTCTCAACTTGAAGTTCCACGGGAGGTCGAAACCCTTCCCTAGTTAGAGCTGCTCGAGCTGGCGCTAGCAAAGTTTCCATTTGCCCTTGCGGCGTGTCAGAGTAATTCACTGGATGTCGATGTTCGAGGAACACAAATAACGTCAAGCTTTTTCGTACACGGCATTAGCGAAGAATTACTACCAGCCCATTGGTGGGCCTTCTGGTGTTCTTCTGACTAACCACGGAATCTCTCCACTACCCCCTTAGTGGTCCTCCCATGCTCATTGCAGACGTCGGTAACACGTATTCGGGATCAGGACTCTAAGAAATGCGAGCAGATGCCACTGTGTCAGACAAGACGCTACTCTTCCTCTGCTGCAGCAGCACCCATGTTTAATTCTGAAAGTGGCCCACTCGTCGTGTACGTCGCGCAGCAAGAGTCTGAGGTCAGAAGAGGTAACACGACGACCGTGTTACCTCTTCTGACCTCAGACTCTTGCTGCGCGACGTAGGGGGCCTTCTTCTGGATCCAGACGCTCAGAAACGCGCTCAGATGCCGCTGTGTCAAGCAGTAGGAGGCTGCACTTCCTCGGCCGCAGCAGCATTCCATGTTGAAAGGCACATCTTGTTCGCGAGGGGTTCTATGAGGCATATCGCATGCGCAGGATTGATGTGGACTGCTCAGAGATTATCCTCTAGAAATTCTGCAGTTTCCGAACTGTCGTACCCACACCAATCTGGAGTACAATACCGCTCGCTTCGCACGCTAAAAAAAGCGTTGCGACGACTTACTCCATTGCAAACTGTCGCACGCTAACAACTCAACAGGGAACTACCTGGAGTGTAGATCTGAACCAGCAACTCGGTGTTACGGTTCATGAAAGCTGTACCATGTAAACCGAGTGATGAAGCACGGATACCTTGAGTTCCTTGTTATCTCAAAGCCGTGGTACTCGCCTCATGAGTGGAAGGTCAGAGGTTTTAAAATCCTATGTGGGGCTTAACTTTTCCATTTTTGCTAACCTCATGTTCATGCGAGGGGTGCATGCGGTGACAAGAGAGCGGAGTGAACCAACAGTTTACATGTTGTACACCCTCACGAAAGATAAAGATTGGCGTCACTATATCCCAGTTTGGGATGCGCCGTATATTGAACTCCTGCGGGATACCATGAAGGCTGATTTGACGAATATTTAGCATTTACAATAGCTTAGTTTGGTTAGTTTTGGGTATTTCGAGAAAACGTGGACACCATTTCGGTGTGTTCGTCTCTACGAGGCTTACACTATCATTTATACATCATTACCAGGTCACGTTAATTACGTCGTGGGTGGCCTAAAAAGCCCTGGAACAGGGTTCTTACGATTGCGATTTATTTCTCAAGACAGCCATATTTCCACACTCGCGCAATTATAACGTACTTTGCTAATGCCCAATAGTGTCGGATATTCCTCCAGAGTGCATCGTGCACAATGCACATTAAATCGCGGAATCAGTCTAGTGGACAAAGCTTCTCGACTGTGCTTCTGTTTTTTCCTACTTGAAAAATGAAGTATTCAAGACTGTTATGAAGAGTTTGGAACATTTTGTGAGAAATTTCTGGCAGCCCCTCTTAAGAAATGCTCTATCCTGCCCGGTGTGTCACTGGAGTGCACCGCAGTGCACATGGAATTGACGCAATCACTCGAGTAGGCGATCCGGGTTCGACCGCTGCATCTGTGTTTCAGAAGCCAAGAGCTATTGAACTCGAGTAGCAGCAAGCCTGTATGTCTGTTTGTCTTCTGGAGCCTAACTGTGACTCGAATTGAGCTTCACGTAACCACAACAATTGTTCGCGCAAGCGTTTTGAAGAGCTCTTACTCCAAGGGTTTGCAGTATTTCCGACTGGAAGTTGTCCTTATTGTGAGGCTCGCCATTGTGCTAGCAGACAGCCTAGGTTCATAGGTCTAACCTGATAATTTGAGAGCCCACAGCCTATCGAATCTGCACTCTATGGGGAAAATTTTCCGAAATTCAGTCTAGCATTGTTGGCAGCTTCGAGAAATTGTTAATCCGAAGACGTCCCATTTACAAGTAGGAATGCAGCCCTTCTCAATGTCGTTCTTAAACCTACCTTGTTGCCTCTGTTATTGGTGTTTCAGAGCTTAATAAGCGATTATACTGTTCGGAAAGTTCTCGTTTTCTGTTACTATCTTTCATTCGTCTATTATTAAGTAAAAAATAGACTTGCATTGCGCATTAATGCTATTTTCTGTACAGAATTTTTCACTCTGTCTGACTAAATATGATTCAACGTTGTTTTACATTTTGTTCTTGAAGGGCTTATTGAAGTATGTCGAAGGAGCAATTCCGAAGGGTATTTTTTTACTTCAAATTGGGACAATCCGCAGCCGAGACAGCTCAACAAGTCAATTTAGTGTGGGGCCTAATAGGGTTGCATAAATCACTGTGTGCCAGTGGTTCAGTAAACTTCGGACCGGAGATTTCAGCCTCGAGGAAGACCATCGTAGCGGTCGAGCTTAGAGCAATCCTGAATGACGAGTTGAAGGAATTGGTGGATGCTGAACCATCCCGAGCAGTTCGCGCGCTTCACGAGTTGAGTGAGTGGCAAAAATTGCCACGTTTCGAGCCCTTCCCTACTTTTACGCAACAAAACTGGCCAGTTTTGGGATCGAACCACCACTTGTGATGAAAAGTGGATTCTGTATGATAACAGGAAACGAAAACGAAATGGGACATATAAGTTTATTGGCTTTTACAGGCGGTACGGCTTCCTCTGAAGAAGAAACCTTGTTTTCATAACTTACGCATCTCCCTGCAATACATTAGCGGGTCGCCGATGCCCTCGATTACGGTAGGGCGAAGGGTATTGAATCCGGCTCGCCCGCCTAGGACGAGGCTTAATAGGCGACCAGTACAGAGTATGAGCAGACATTCTATCTACTAGCGGACTGGACTTCATTCGTTTTTGCTCCGTTTCCTCTATTTGCCGTGTAGTTTCGGGGTGCAGGGAGGGGGGGGGGCCTTATAATACTCTATGAGGAAGGACTAAAGATGTAACTCATGCATACGCTAGTGAGACTACACATAATGAAAAGCGCTAAAATAAGCAAAAAAAAACAAAGAGGAAGAGCAGATAAAAGAACCTTGTCTGAGCACATCCCATGAAGCTGTCGTAGACTGAGAAAAGGTAAAACAAAGAGAATGTGATGTGTTGTCCCTTTCTCCATTTCGCTTCTTTAGAGGGTCTCAGAGATTAAAAAAAACAGATGACAAAGTAGAAAACGAGCAGCTCTTAGGTTCTCTCCGTGCAAAATCTGCTCCAGGGCCAGGGTGTCAAGCCTGAGGTTCAGGAATCGAAGGGGGGAGGGGGTCGTACTCTCTCGGTTTTGGCAGAGGACTCTCTCCAAATCCAGGTTTTTAGATGATGTTCGCATCTATTAAAAAAGTTGTTTTTTCTAGGTGTGACTACGATAATGCGGAGATATACAAGCACTTGTGTTTCCTGGAGTTAAAAAAATAGGATTTAACATCAAAAAAAATTTCATGCCGATTACTGTGCAGTGAAAAATAAAGATTTCCTGTCTGCAGATTTATAGTCAATGAGAGATTTTCATTTTTTCAGGTTTTCCAAGGACGTCATGGACACGGTAGTTTTCTGCCTGATGAGCGACATCTACTTCCAGAATTGCACTCTATAAAATTTCAAGTGTTAATTACCGAGGACGACCTAAGTGCTATTCCTACAAGATTTTTGAAGCGCTCTTCGAATCTATGACGGAATGGCAACCGAAGGACGGACTTGCTCGAAAAGTAATTTTTCTCCTTCAGGAAAAACCATCAGAAAGTGGAATCGTACGCTATAAAATTGTAAGCCCGTTTGACACACAGTGATAAAACTATGTTTCTCTGAAACGATATTCTATATGATCAGACGTCTCGATTTACCGAAAAAATATCGACACACCAATCACATGGAAGATGTTACTTTTGGAACTGTCTTTTAAGCATAGAAAACACATCTACTAAAGCTTTATGAATTTTCCAGGAACCTCAAAAAATCTCCAAGTTACGGCAGTTTACATGCGGCTACTGCGTCCTCTGGCATGATCGATCGCAGTTGAAATATGGATGGACTCCTCGCTGGAAATTTTTTTCTGCCTTCTGAAGGACAAGACGACAGAGAGTGGAATTGTGCCATATAGAATTTTAAGGCGTGCTTAAAATACAGTAAAAACGAAGCTTCTCCGCCGCGATGAATCTCAGCTGAGGATGGATCGCCTACAAAATTCTCATTTTTCATGAAAATATTATTGTTTAGCCGAAGCATATCACTCATACGGATAAAGTCCAGCCACAAGAATCTTAAGGTCTTGATTAATTCACTGCGAAAAAATCGTGATTTTCTGGATAGAACAGGTTGAATCGACCTCTGGTCGACTTTGCACCAACGTCATCGGAGCATAAAATTGAACTTTCACAAAAAGGTTCATAACTTGGGAAGGTTTTTGAATTTTGAAAATTCTTTTAGCTTTTTGTAAAATAGATGAAACGCCTTTCTCATCGTGTAAAAATCGTTTTCCAAAAAAGGAGTCGTCACGTGTGGCGGTTGGTTCGATTTTTGAGAGAAAAAAAAATTGAAGTGGCTTCACAAAAATATTCATAACCCGACCAATTCTTCGAAATTTCAAAATCCCGCTAGCTTTTCAGAAACTAGAATAAGAGTCCTTTTCCGCTATATAGAAATCAGTTTCCAAAAGTTCGGTCTTTATGCGCGGCTTGAAGGGTTCGATTTCGGGTCCATTTCGCAAAAATACGTAACGAAAATCGACCCTCCCCCACCCCGCATGAAGACCCTTTTCTTGGAGATATATTCTTATATGGTAAGAAAGCATATTTGCTCTATTTTTTGATGGCTAAACGGGATTTTTGATTTTCGGAAGTCGTGAACTGAATCGTTCACCATCGTCATCGGGATGATTTCACAAAAATGTTCGTAACTCAGCTAATTTTTCGAAACTCAAGAATGTTTTTGGCCATCACAAAATAAAAAAAACTATGCTTTGTAACTATGTAACAAACAATTCTCAAGAAAGGGGTCTTCATGCGGGCGGGGGTTCGATTTCTGGTCGATTTCCGGCAAAAATCGACAACAAATCGAACCCCACCCGCCCCGCATGAAGACCCCTTTCTTGGAGATATATTCTTATATGGTAAGAAAGCATATTTGCTCTATTTTTGATGGCCAAACGGGATTTTTGATTTTCAGAAGTCGTGAACTGAATCGTTTACCATCGTCATCGGGATGATTTCACAAAAATGTTCATAACTCAGCTAATTTTTCGAAACTCAAGAATGTTTTTGGCCATCACAAAATAAAAAAAAACTATGCTTTGTAACTATGTAACAAACAATTCTCAAGAAAGGGGTCTTCATGCGGGCGGGGGTCGATTTCTGGTCGATTTCCGGCAAAAATCGACAACAAATCGAACCCCACCCGCCCCGCATGAAGACCCCTTTTTTATAAAGCATTTTTGTAATCATAAAGAAGCGTTTTTCCTCTACTTCTTGATGAGATAGTGGAATTTTTAAACTTCAAAAAACTGGCTGAGTTATGAGCATATTTGTGAGATCACTCCGATGACGTCGGTGAAGGGTCGATCCGAGATTCAGTTCACGACTTCCGAAAATTGATCATATCTCGGCCATTTTTCCGAAAATCAAAAATTCCGCTTGGCCATAAAAAAAATAGAGCAAATATGCTGCCTTACCTTATAAGAATCTATTTCCAAGAAAGGGGTCTTCATGCGGGGCGGGGGGTTCAATTTTCGGTACGTATTTTTGCGAAATGGACCCGAAATCGAACCCCTGATTATTTCTGATTATTTCTATACAGCAAAAAGGGCTTTTTTTAGCTTCTGAAAAGCTAGCGAAATTTTGAAATTCCGAAGAATTGGTCGAGTTATGAATAATTTTGTGAAGCCACTTCAATTTTTTCTCTCAAAAATCGAACCAACCGCCACACGTGACGACTCCTTTTTTGGAAAACGATTTTTACACGATGAGAAAGGCGTTTCATCTACTTTATAAAAAGCTAAAAGAATTTTCAAAATTCAAAAATCTTCCCAAGTTATGAACCTTTTTGTGAAAGTTCAATTTTATGCTCCGATGACGTTGGTGCAAAGTCGACCAGAGGTCGATTCAACCTGTTCTACCCAGAAAATCACGATTTTTTCGCAGTGAATTAATCAAGACCTTAAGATTCTTGTGGCTGGACTTTATCCGTATGGGTGATATGCTTCGGCTAAACAATAATATTTTCATGAAAAATGAGAATTTTGTAGGCGATCCATCCTCAGCTGAGATTCATCGCAGCGGAGAAGCTTCGTTTTTACTGTATTTTAAGCACGCCTTAAAATTCTATATGGCACAATTCCACTCTCTGTCGTCTTGTCCTTCAGAAGGCAGAAAAAAATTTCCAGCGAGGAGTCCATCCATATTTCAATTGCGATCGATCATGTCAGAGAACGCAGTTGCCGCACTAAACTGCCGTAACTCGGAGATTTTTTGGGGCTCCTGGAAAATTCATAAAGCTCCAGTAGATGTGTTTTGCATGCTTTAAAAGACAATACTAAAAGTAACATCTTCCATGTGATTAGTGTGTCGACATTTAGAAAAATAATTTTTTCATAAAAACGAGGATTTTGTCATATCGTCATTGCAGCTCCGTCGTCGTTGCGGGGAAGCTTGTTTTTTTTGTTGGACGATGCATAGGGCTTAGATTTTTGTAGGCTTTATTTTGATTTTCTATGATGTTTCCTTAGGATGGCAGAACATTATTTCCATGGGAATTCCATCGTCCACCATTCGTTTGCCGCTCCGTTGTCGATTCGATGAGCGTTTCAAAAAAATCCTGGAAAAGCACTTTATTCCTCAGCAAAAGGTAACACTCAACATTTTATCTAATACTATTTCAGAGCATAATTTCAGATGCAGACGTCGCTCCTTCAGTAGAAAAATGCGTCGTGTTTATGACTATTTTATGTTTATTTATGTCCTGAAAAAACACTTGCACAAATTAAACAGTGATGATTGGTAGACTGCTGCCAGGAAATCTTTATTTTAAAATGTCGACAAATAGTATTCAGCTTTATTGTGCCATCAAAGTATTATTGTTCAGTGACCTCTTTTCATTGTTATATTGTGTCGAAGCCGCTCCCGAAAATAAGAACCTGAGTTCACCAGGATGAGTTCACCAGCAGGACCCAGGGACTGGACGGCCGAGTGGTTAGCGCAGTGGACTTGCAGGAGGGTGATCAGGGGATTGGTTCCGAGGGTGGGGTCTGTGCATTGGCAGTGGTGTTCTCTTCATCTTATCTTATCAATGTAGTATATCATCTATCTATCTATCTATCTATCTATCTATCATCTAATGTGTCTTATCATTTTGGTCTCGGCAGAGTTCAGTGTTCGCGTTTAAACCTCTTTTTAACCTCTTGCGGGATGTGAGCCAAGCTAGCCTTCGTCGATTAGAGGCACTCCGATGGCCACTAAACCATGCTTGTTTTGTGGGGGAAGCCTTCGTTTGGTTGGTTTTGGTTACAATGGTTTGTATTAGCATTGGAGGTGTGTCTCGTTGCAGCCTCATTTAACCGCTCTTCCCTACTACATATATGGAGATGCAAGTAGAGGGGCGGCATTGCCGATATAACCTCTTTTTAACCTCTTGCGAGATGTGAGCCAAGCTAGCATTCGTCGAGTGAATGTGGCCATTGAATCACGCTTGTCTTGTCTTGAGCGAAGGAATTTTTTAGCCTTTGGAGTGTCGAGACTACGAATGCCTGTATCGGCAATGCCGCCCCTCTCCTTGCATCCCCATATATGTAGTAGGGAAGAGCGGTTTAATGAGGCTGCCACGAGACACACCTCCAATACTAATACAAACCATTGAAATGTGCGAAAAATGTGCTTGTGACGAAAAATGTGACATGTGTGCGAAAAACACCGCTAGCAATGCACAGACCCCACCCTCGGAACCAACCCCCGATCACCCTCCCACAATTCCACCGCGCTATCCACTCGGCCAACCAGTCGCTGGTGAACTTTTCTCGTGAACGCGCCTTCTCGCTTCTATGTACTAGGAATTTATCAAATCCCGCGTTCTAGCAATGGTTGAGGCTCCAATCCTTTTGCAAATGATTTATGAACACGACGAGGATATTTCAGTCGTCAGTTTTGAGTTAGCGGCCAGCACAGAAGCGGTAGTTTTTTGCCATTTTTCGACCTAACCAGAGGTTCGCAGAAAATTTGGAAACTACAACGGTGCTTCCTACACAACGCCTTACAACGCTATATAGGTCGCTTTGAGAAACTCCACGGTCACTCTTTGACCTTCCTTGTTAGTAATAAGTGCACAGTAAGCGCGGTTGAAACTCCAATTCTTCAAGGTAACCAGCTGATGCTTCCGAAAAACAACCGATGTTGTTTGAGGACGTCGAAAGGCTTCGATTGATTGTTATAAGTGGAGAGTGCCCGAATTGAAGACGTGTAGTACGCGAGAAAGAGTATCGCATGACTATCAAAGCGTGTGTAATATACTGGACCTTCGGGAAACTGAAAGTGCTTCCTCGGTCCCTGTCATAGTGTTTTGAAGGTTTATATGCGAGTGTTTGGTCAATCGTAAAGAATTCGGATTAGGTTAACTTAATTTTGGCTAACAGATATGACATTTATGCTTTTTGTGAAACTTGGCTCAAGCTAAGTCATGGTACGCCATCAATACTGAGCAGCTTAACTCTAGACAATGGTACATATATAGATGTGATCGGCCGAATAGAATGGGTGGAGCAATTCTACTTGATAACCGTAGGCTTTCTTTTTCTCTGGTTTATAAAGAATCTGTTTAGGATGGTTATGGAATACTTTGTGGCAACATTTCATATGTCTCCTCATGTTTTAGAATGGTAATCGTTAACAGGACGCCTTTGTAGCAGCTAAGACGGAGTAACTTTTTAGAGTATTAACTGACTTATCAGCTGACGAAAAACATGTTGTAATTGTAGATGACTTTAATATTCCTGACTTCCACTTTGCCGGCAAGCGCAACCCAGTTGGTACATCTGCTCAACACGAAATATTTTTTGTCATGACTTCACACAAAACGTTACTCAACCTACAAGAGGTTGTACATAGTATGCCTGATTTAGTTTTGTCCAGCTCTAAAGATTTTATTGAGAACTTGAATGTTTCTTCGCCGCTTGGAGTGAGTGATCACAATAGCATTACATTTGGTATAGCGTATGAAGCTGCTGGTCTTACAGCAGTTTATCTCAGGGTGTATTCTTAGTGTAAATACGGAGATGTTTGTGCAGATTTAGCTCAGGTTAAATCGAGGGAGGCCTTCGATTCCACACCTAGCGTTAACGCAAAATATGCACTTTCATTTCTATACAGTACCGGAGGCGTCTTTTGAATAGACGCCGAAAAAACCGCACTTTTACGGTTTTTGCGTCTTTTTGATATATCTCGCCTAAAAGTCATCCATTTGAAAACACATGGGTATATTTGAGCTCAGGAGATCGAGCTCTATCGTTTGGTATATACATTTCAGATGAAAATCAAAAATGGCCACAATTGAAAACTTGCGCTTCATTGAGAAGGCCGGCCGCGCACGAGTTGTCGCGATTTCCCTCGACTTCGCCGCTGCTCCCTCACAAACGCGTGCGATTTCATCAGCTGGCCATTTGTGGCGCTGTTTTTTTTGTTTTGTTTTGCGTTTTTGGGACGGCCGATGTGGAAGGGAGGTCCAGGTGGGAGGGGGGGATGACGTCGGCTGCATGTCCACCTAAGGGGTTATTTGAGGTGCTGACCACACACATTTCGTCCGTTTTTTGTATTTCGTCTGTATTAAAGACAAACAGGAAAGCGCAGGTGAGTGAGAAGTGAAGTCTGGATCACCGATTGCGCTGAAACTTCACCTTAGGGAATATTTGAGGTGTTGATAACGGATATTTCGTTCGTTTTCTTGTATTTCGTCTGTTTTAAGGACAAGCAGGGAAGAACAGGTGAGCGAAGGGCGAAGTAACGATCATCGATTGCGCTGAAACTTTACCTAAGGGGTTATGTGAGGACATTTCGGACCTTTCGTACATTTCGTCCGTTTTCTTGTACTTCGTCTGTTTTAAAGATAAACAGGTAGGCCCAGGTGTGTGTGTGTGTGGGGGGGGGGGTGATGTTGGGATCGCCGACTTCGCTGCCACTGTGATAGATATGAGTAGTTACGTGTTTATTAACTTCACCAATTCAACATCCCAATTCATTCATCAGGAAAACGAGATGGGTCATTTCCAACATTGCTTTCTCCGGAGTCGTCCCTGTTCACATCGCTGCGTCCGCGTGAGCGCAGCTTGCGAGCCTTGGAGTTGATGGCGTTGCGAACTGACGTCCACGTCACGGTTCTGGCACCCTCGTCGTCTATGTTGTAGAACATGAAGATGCGCTGAAAGTTGATTTCTTTTTGTGAATATTATTGCCAGAAATACAAAAACGCTATACTCACCTCCTTAATAAATTGCACCTTATCTGCGCTGTTCACCCTTGATTCCAAGTCTTTGTTGCGCTCTTGTGGCTCGGTTTGATACAGCTTCCTTTCCAATTCTAGCGCAAACTTTCTGATGTTGTTGCCCTTGAGCTGCCATATTTTGACCACCTCTTGCTTGTCCATGACTGAGAAGTTAGGCCCTAAATATAATGCTAATGTCAGGCCCTCACATTATTTACCGCTCCATAAAGCCCACCTTCAGTGACTGGCCTCGGCATCTGGGCATACACTCGCCTTAGGATAACGTTCATCTCCTCCAAATGTGTGCGCAGTGTCTCGAGGGATCTCTCGACATTTCTCTTGAACACTTTGAAGCTGAGTTGAGATCCAGATGCTTGAGCCTTTCGAGCACTTCTTTCATTTTCATTTCATTGTTCTGCCTACAAACATTGCAGCAAGTGCACCTAGAAAGTAGGCATTGTTGGCACTTTTCAATGTTTCGGACTGCTTGGAGCTCGGATTTTTTGAAAATAAAAAGTTGAAAGTCGAAAAAGCTCAACCCCTTTGGAAAGATTTGAAGGAAAATGTGGTGCCATTGAACTTTTAAGACTCTAAGGTGGGTGAGGGATAGAAACGGATGTCATTTTCTGTTCAGCACCTCAAATAACCCCCTAGGCGCAGTTTTGGCCGAAATCTGTGATTATGACCTTGGCAGCTTATTCACCCGTACCTACCGTACTCTAGCGTAAAACGAAGAAAGGATGTCATTTTCGTGTTCAGCACCCAAAATAACCCACTAGACGAAGTTTTGGCCGAAATCGGTGATTATGACCTTGGCAGACTTAGTCACCCGTACCTACCGTACTCTAGCGTAAAACGAAGAAAGGATGTCATTTTCGTGTTCAGCACCCAAAATAACCCCCTAGACGAAGTTTTGCCCGAAATCGGTGATTATGACCTTGGCAGACTTAGTCACCCGTACCTACTGTACTCCAGCGTAAAACGAAGAACGGATGTCATTTTCGTGTTCAGCACCCCAAATAACCCCCTAGACGAAGCTTTGGCCGAAATCGGTGATTATGACGTTGGCAGCCTTAGTCACCCGTACCTACCGTACTCCAGTGTAAAACGAAAAACGAATATCGTTTTCGTGTTCAGCACTCCAAATAACCCCTAGACGAAGTTTTGGCCGAAATCGGTGATTATGACCTTTGCAGACTTAGTCACCCGTACCTACCGTACTCCAGCGTAAAACGAAAAACGGATAACATTTTCGTGTTCAGCACCCCAAATAACCCCTAGACGAAGCTTTGGCCGAAATCGGTGATTATGACGTTGGCAGCCTTAGTCACCCGTACCTACCGTACTCCAGTGTAAAACGAAAAACGAATATCGTTTTCGTGTTCAGCACTCCAAATAACCCCCTAGACGAAGTTTTGGCCGAAATCGGTGATTATGACCTTTGCAGACTTAGTCACCCGTACCTACCGTACTCCAGCGTAAAACGAAAAACGGATAACATTTTCGTGTTCAGCACCCCAAATAACCCCCTAGACGAAGTTTTGGCCGAAATCGGTGATTATGACCTTGGCAGACTTAGTCACCCGTACCTACCGTACTCCAGCGTAAAACGAAGAACGGATGTCATTTTCGTGTTTAGCACCCCAAATAACCCCTAGGCAAAGTTTTGGCCGAAATGTTTCTGATCAGGTTTTGTCCGCAAAGTTTAACATTTTTTCATGATAATAAATAGTGTATCGAATTCTTACGTGCTTCCCAGCGTAGGGGTTGGAGAAGGGGTTCTTCGGTCGATCTCGAACGGCGGACTTATTAAAATTCCATCGCTGCTGACCGAAGGAACCATCCTTTCGCATTCTTCATGTCGCCCGACGAAAAAGATCTGAACAAGTGAGCATACATATTATAGCCAAAAACTCGTTTACTCAAGCTACTTACCTTCGCATTGTATGCCCTTTCATTCCACGCCCTTTTGTTATTTCGCCAACAGTGACTTCCCCATGTATGTCTGTAGCGGGCAGAACATCTACGGTCTTTGTTCGTGGAAAGAATACAACTGTCCAAAGATCGCTCATTCAGAAGAAAACGTATAGCGTATGAACCAAGAACATAAAATCCAGTAGTGGCCGAAAAACGTGATTGGCATCATTTCGAGAACACCATCAAAATGTGTTTATTCATCGTCAATTGACTTCACAACGTGGTATCGAGGGCAAGTCCATTTTATTTTTGCTCCATGATATTGCCGCCATTGGCTTCAATAATTTTCGTCATTCTCCATTGTATTCCTGCTATATAACCCTGGCATATCTCAGGCGTCAGTGATCGCCAGTACGTCTTCGCTGCTGTATTGAGTCCATTTATGTTCGTCACCTTCTGCTCTCTGAAAAAAAGACTGCGAATAAATCCCTTCATTTGGAATAAAGATGCCGTACCTTATGTATTGCTTCATGTTTCCCCAGACTAACTCTATTGGGTTTAGGTCAGGCGACTCTGGAGGCCACTCTAGCGTTTCGATTCTTTTCTTATGCAGCCACTTTTTCGTGTATGCGCTCTTATGGGCGGGGGCGTTGTCATGGACAAGTCTCGAAAACCCTGTAATGGCCGTTGTAATCGAGGAGATGGAGGAGGTTTAATGAAAAAAGAACTAACCATGATATCGTTTCTTCATGAACTTTACGTAAGTCTGATCCAAAATGTCGCAGTACATTTTACTATCCATCCGCACCGTACCGGTAAAAAGCACAAGATCTGTTGTACCTCTCGCGGATATCCCTCCCCAAACATGGAGCTTTGCTGGGTGCTTTGCACGACGCCGGAAGCGTGCGTTGTCGTCACCATCTCGGGAGAAACAACGTCGCACATTCGCAAAACTAAATGAATCTCATGGACCTCCCTGCATCAGCTACATAAGGGCGCCCCAGAACACTTACCCTGAATAGTGCTCTCGTCAGTGAAAATGCAGTCGGTAAAAGTTTCATTTTCTGCGAGCAAGCGATTGCAAAACTCTAACCGTTTCACTTGGTTGGAGGTTCGAATCAATTGGCAATACTTCACGGCTCTTCTTTTGAAACCTAGCTGATTTCTGATACGTCTGATCTGGCGATCGGAAATTCTAATTCCCATCTGCGCCAACCGCTTCTGTATACTCGCAGCTGATGTAGATGAATCAGATGTGTACGCATTCACGATAACTTCTCGAATTGCCGTATCACATTCTAGAATATGTTGTTTTGCTTACATTCTTAGTAAAAGAAGGGATAAATTGCTAACCACGTCGCATCACTATTCTTTTCGAAAGGACTCCGCTGTTCTTTCTAACAAAGCGCCACAGAGAAGAGTAAGATGTAGCGCAACCGTTCTGAAGTGACGGATAAGGACTGGGAGCTGTTGCGCTAAAAGCAAGAAAAGCGTACTTGGAGAAGTTGCCGGTGAATTAGAGTAAGCGGTATTCCCTCATCTTTCATCGCCTTTATTGTGAAAATGTGGTCCTCTAGAATCATTTTGCAGATATCTGAAAATAGGTATACTTTTGAGGTCTCCATTACGAATCCGACGTCATTTTTCAAATTTCGGCAATGTTCCTTTTTCCGCTCTTACCGACACTAATCGATCGAAATTTCAACAACAAGATTCGTGATTAGTGTCCTAAACCACCGCTTGACGAAGTTTGCGCACACTTGGTGATTTTATCCTGGCCACCTCATTTACTCATACCCCCATCACCTACCGTGATGGGCCGTATCAAAAACGGAGGTTAAATTCGCAACCAGCACCTCAAATATCTGCTACTTGTCTCTTCCAGGTTCTGAAGAAGCTCGGAAGGCAATTAGCCAAGTCTCGGTCCGGTTCGAAGCTGTCCTCACTTACCCTTGTTTGGCCCTTCACCTTCTCCATACGCATTTTCCGAGACTACGTATGCCGATCATGTTCGTTATTTTCATCACGAACTGCAGTGTTGTTTGTTATTTTTGCCCATAAAGCTGCAAAATTTGTTTTCAGGTCTTGTACCTCCGCAGTCTACCATCCTGGCTTTCCCAATCTACTTGCAGTGCTTCCCTTCCAACCTTGAAGAATTCGGTTAGGTGAGACGGACTTTTTTGCTTTGCAATGGGTGCAAATAAGGTCGGGGGAGGGGGGGGGGGCGGGATGGGGACTTGGTAAGAAGGCACGTATATGTCCAGTTACATCAGAAATGCCCTTACTCAGAAGTGATTGGGGTAAGAGCATTGCTTGGAGGTGAAACATTGCTGACTAGTAAAGAAAAAATAAAAGAAAACGGAGGGAAAAGAAAAGAAACGAGAAAGAAATTCGGCTAAGAAACGACAGGCCACCACACACTGACCCATCGTTGACTAGACTAACATCTTTTTATTATTGTGAATCATTTCGGGTCTGTTGACGAAGTCTGGAAGCGGATGTTCCCATCAATATTATCGACGAGCTTGTTTTGTTGTTTTTGCGACGAGCTTGATTTGTTGTTCTCCTTTTTTGCACAAGCAAGTCGCTTCCTATTCGAGGAAAATATTGACATTGATTAAGTTGCTTCGCTTGTTGCTTGGGGTGTCTGTTGTGCAAAGGAAACAGGCAGAATGATTGAGCTTTGGGCGTCCATTCACCTATTGGGCATCTGAATTTTAAAAGATCTCATCAAAAGACACACTAAATTTTTCTTGAACAAAAATTGTTCTGATTTTCTCGGAGAGTCTCAATGTTTAATTTGAGAGATGGTCGTTTTGACTTGGAAAACGTTCAATTTGATTCCAAAAGCATCACACTTGCTTTGATGAGGGTCCAATTTTCATGAACATGGCATATAAGCGGAAAGACCTGAAGAAAATACCATGCTAGCAAGTGTTGTGCGAGGAACTCACCAAACTGCTTATGCTCATAATGTGATTATTTTGTATGGGATGGTGGCAGGGAATGCAGTTGCGAGATTCCAGAAACGTGAGCTTCCTATGAGTAAAAATGAAACGCATACAACTGCGTTTGGCGCACCAGTTTCATAATTTATGGCACCACCTTATGTATTACGTAGATGTTGTTTGCGACGCAAGATCTTTAAGTTCATCTTATGGCGAGCTATTGTGCGAAATGCGGCAGTATCCGCTGTATCAGTGTAGCATCTGCACATTTCCCTTTGTGGGTAAGGTTCAAGTCGTCCATCCAAAGTTCTTCTTTCGTACGCTGATTGAGGGAATTCGGTTCCAAAGTTGTCCAAATGTGCACGACCACTAGCTACCGGTCAAGCTGTTCTGCACGCTCTTTAACATCTCGATGGTTTTACGTGTGTATAAATTAAGAAGCAAAGAACCGTACTGCTGGAAATCGAGGCCGTGAAAAATTTTACCGCTTTTTAAGAAATCCTTCTCTGAAAAATTGTGATTTTCTACTGTATCTATAATTTGCAGTAAGCTAATCAATTCCACATTCTCAAACCTCGACTACATAGCAGCGCTTTCTCACAGCTTCAACATGCACCCTATCCAGTATCGCTCGTCGTCATTCTAAGATAAGGTATTTTCGATGGAGTGCTGCAACAACTCGTTGTATTGACTACAAGGTGCTCTACCCTTCTAGGCTGCTTACTGGTACTGCGTTAATTTCGGCTTCCAACCGCTCGCCTATCGCGGACTGGAGACAGGAAGTCGCCAAGTTGCCCAGCATGCTGTGAAGCAAAACAAGGTTGGTACGAATGCTTCTCTGCCACAGTGCCCTTCTAGGTCCAGCAGTCTCCAAAATGTTTCTGCTTCAGATAATCTTCGTCCAATGAGGAAATTGGAGAATATCTCGTTCGCCACGGTGACGGTGTGAAGGGCGTCTGTTTTGAGGTTCGATTTCTAACTGCTTTGCGGCGTAAGTCAACCCCCAATCCTCTGGATAGAGTCATCTGCGACTTTGTCTGCTTGAGGTCTTCCTGTTGTAGGTAGACGACCTCGAGTCAATCATCGAGCACGCTAAGAAAGCTGATGTGAACATCGTAAAGGACATAACTGTGGAGTCTGACGAGGACAGCACCGTCAAGTACATCGTACTTCAAACGGTAGAGATATCTAGCACTTTTCTCGCACTTATCTAACCGTAATGTAACGAGCAACGTGTTTCAGTACGGCAACACTGTCCATACTCTCCTGGAGAGAAAGAATTATCGCGGTTGTTTCTTGCCAGGATTCAAGATTCATCCGCTTAACAAGACGTTCTTCCGAAGCTTACCAAGGGTATGTTCAGAGCAAAAGGTACGATGAGAAGACTGGAGTATAACATTTTCTGATTTAAGGTGGGACTGAATTTTACCGATCACTGTGTTGGCAACCAGCCAGATCTCGAGATGAACTCCGCCGTTGAATGCTACGAGAAAGCGTTGTGCTTCCATAGGTAAGTTGCCATTTCTACATAAATTGCGTACCCACTGAAATTCCTACTTGCTACTTTCGGCCTTTTCTGTCAAACTTTTGTGGGCTGTTGTTTTCAAAAAAAAATAGAAAACTTCTGTCAGCAAAATGCACTAAGACGAAAGCAAGCTTTGCAGTTATTCTGACTTGATAGCACTCATGTTTATTTCCTTGGCGTTGTCTGTAGACATATGACTTACATGCCTCCGCTCTCCTTCTCCTCTGCAGCTTCTCTTCGGACAACATTAACTTTAAGCAACGAATGGAGCAAGGTTCCGAAAGCTAGTCCCGTATGACGCCTTAAGCATAATACTAATTTCAAGGCCACATTTGGCAGGCCTTTCGAGGGCCCCTTCATTTGTCCACACCTTCAACTAATACATCTGCCACTATTTTCTTGACTTCTTCCAGAAGAAATCTTATTCATTAAGTGTCGGAAAGTTACAGGAATACGTTGACTACTACGGTGGAGCGTGAGTACACCACATTGCACTGAACACGAGCAACACCATCGAGTCATTTGCGATGATTCGTGGGTTAGTGTGCATTACAGTTTTCATTAGTCTGTTCAGTTGGAGTTAGCACCAATGACATTAATACGAATCTTTTGGGGTACGATTCTGCATTAACGCAGGGGAGTCGTGGCTTCATCCGGGGGCTGTCCTTTGTATCACTGGCCTTAACTGTTTCCTTTTCAGGTCAAATATGGGCATCACAGTCCTCGGCGCTCTGCAGGTGTCGCAGTACAGAGACTTGGCGACGCTGAGTAGGAGACATCGTGTGTCGTGGATTGGAAGCAGTCACGACCGATTGGAGTGGAGGTAAGTTTTCGCGTTTCATTGTACGAAAATAGGTACATTTATTCATTTCATTGTACGAAAATAGGTTCATTTATTCATTTACTTGATGTTATCTGCATGATGCGGGTTCTAGTCTCAGATGGAAGCATCATTTTATCTGCTCTGCTATCCCAAAAAACTTTTGTGATAAAGTATTAGTCTCCTAAAGTACTCTTGTTTTTCTACTGGCGTAATTTCCTGGTCAGTAAAAAAACAAGTGAAAACAAGAACAATGCTAATATGGACTGAGCAAGCGAAGGAAACGATCGCTGTTTAGGAAAGTGTTGTTCTACGTCGTAATTATTCTGCTAGGCCTCCCATGTCATATTATTTTGATAGTTTCTGAAGATTTTCCATTTGATCCTTAGACTGATCTAACTATGATTGCAGATTCCTCCTCTGCCATGCAGAACATGGCACTGGAAGAGCTTCGAAAGTACGATGGCGCTCAAGAAGATCGCACACTCTTCGCGCCGAATGGAGCTGTATGTTTAACTCTCCTGTCGTTCTTTCATTATTATGTTTTAATTTGGTTTTACATAAAGTTTCTTTGCAGATTTATGACACCTCACATGGACTCAATTTCTGGTCCAGGTGGCCCATTTGGTGCACTGGCCGGAAGAGATGCCGCAAGATCACTGTCTCCCACTTCGATCGATGATCTGAGAGAAAACCGACCACCGGTTAGGGAATCGATGTCGACCGATAGTGAGTGCGCTCCCTGCGGTGAAGCGCTGTGTGTTCGTCAAATACATTTAATTCTGATGCACTTAAAGTTTTATTACACTCCTTCATTATGATTTGCAATATAATAAAATTTCGAAATGTCATGATTAGGAGATGCATACCATCATATCATGTAGACAATACGCGACGCTTCATGACACGACGATGTAGTCGCGAGATAGCATTCTTCGACTGAAATCTGAAAAAAATCGTGTTACTTATGTCCTTGCACTCGTTCGTTCTGCGTTCTCCATGCACTTACCCGCCCAGATAACAGTTCTCGCTACTCACAGTGACACCGTTCAATTCAGCACGAAAAGCTTTATGAAACGGTATCAAACTCGGCCAATTTCGGAAGCATCAACTTCTGATGACGTCATCATCCGTCTGGCGCGGCCTAGAGGCAGCAAGCGCCTTCCATGAGAAACCGTCAAGAGATCGATGTTCCCAGAATTGGTCGATTTTGATACCGTTCGATAGGGCTTTGTGAGCTGAACAGAGTGGTACCCTTGCTGGGGCTCAAAAACTAGAACATGGGCGAGTATGGGCGGAATAAGCTTCACCGCTGCCGTCCGTCGCTCTAAAATGGCAGATGGGGCTAAGAGGGTTTAGGCAGCTGGAGAGTTAGGAGTAGACCGTCATGAAGTGTCTTTGGTGCTCTGCTCGTCCGCTTGTTTGCATAAGATTAGCTCGTCCCGTCTCCCCGCAGCAGTCGACCGATATCTGAAAAAATTGTCTCACACATGTCCAACCTGCATTTTCGTACAGCAGTAAACTTGTCAATTCGTGAGCTACATTGCGGTACCTTGGTGGTTTACTAGTGCATATTACTTCCTACAAAATCCACATGTTTCAGCATGAAAGATTCGAAGCTGGCGGAGTTATCACTCTCCGAACTCGCAATCCGCGCCTGCAATCGTCGGAGCGGTCACGCTCACTCGATTGATAGGTTCGATCCTGTATACATTGCACACGGCGCACTCCAAAGTCTTGCCGAGACAGATCAAACCATTTCCAGAGTAAGGCGCCCAGAAATTTCTGATGATACTCCCGAGACGCTCACTCCACAAGCTGTCGCGCCCACTCGATTGATAGGTTCGATCCTATATGCATTGTGCACGGCGCACCCCAGAGGATTCCTGGCATGACAAAATCTTTTACGCCATGCTTGATATGCTCCGAGAACATGCAAGTCCTGGAATATAAGCTTCTCCAGTACCAAAAAGTCTGCTCCAGTCATCTTTGACCACCCACTGCGAAAATGCGATGGTATGGCGAAGCTGCATACATAGTTGTGTAGATCTCGAAGAGGCAAATCAAACGGTACAAACCGTTTCTCAAAAAACCTCAAATTAGAGGAATTTTGAGCGCGCGACGGTTTTCGACGTCTTGCGGCCGACAACTCGTCTGCGGCCGGCCTTCTCAATAGAGCGTAAGTTTTCAATTTTGGCCATTTTTGATCTTTCATATGAAATGTATATACCATACGATAGAGCTTGATTTCCTGAGGTCAAATATATCCTTGGATTTTCGAATGGATGACTTTAGGCGAGATATATCAAAAAGACGCAAAAACCGCAAAAGTGCGGTTTTTTCGGCGTCTATTCAAAAGACGCGTCCGGTATGTACTTCAAGCATCCATAGAAACCCACCTTCCTCTCAAAAATGTTTCTTCACTGAAATCAACTGTTCTGCCCAAACATTTAGACAGCATGCTAGTCCATCAAGAGTGCCTGTTCCTGGAGGCTAGGCGCACTGGCAACTGGAATTCCTTTGAAAACTTCCTTAAGAAATTTACGTCACATCTCAGGAAGTACAAAACTTACATGGAGAAAAAAGTCATTGAATCTGGAAATCTGTCCAAATTTTACAGGTTTGTCAACAAGAAGCATAAGGATAAAAACCTCATCCTAGAGGGGGTGTCATGACATCCTCAGCTACTGGTAAGACAAATGTGTTAGCGAACCAATTCGAGAAAAACTTTCGGACAGATAAAAGCGAAATTCAACTGCCTTTTGGTTCTAGTCCAGTTGAGCCTGTGAAGGATGTTCCATGGTTTAGTGCTGATCTACTTTATGATTTGATTAACAAGTGACTAAACACTTCATCAGTTACCTCTGATTTCATACCTCTGCACTTCATTAAAAAAAAATTCCTCCGTCATATGTGGCCTACTTCCTCATCTTGACAATCAGTCGCTGATTTATGGTAAAATTCCTCAACGTTGGAACTATTGTTTTGTCACACCTATATTTAAGAAAAAACCGGCTATCAATCCTGAAAACTATCGACCAGTGAGCATCACATCTGTTTTTTGCAGGCTTTTTGAGAAGATTATAAGAAAGCTCATATTGACTCATATTAGTGTTAGCAGCATTATCTCTCAGCATCAACATGGGTTTGTTCCTGGCAGATCTGTTGTTGGAATGTCTTAATGATTGGACAGAGGCGCTTGATAACAAATGCAGTTGCGATGTCATTTACTTGGACTTCGCAAAAGCATTTGATAGAGTGTCCTATCAAAAGCTTATTTTCAAACTGAAGAGGTACAAGTTTTACCCATCCTTTTTAAATGGATTGCTCAATATCTCACCGGACCAAAATTTTAAGTCAAAATAGACTCAAGGGTAAGGCGGGTAGTCAGTGGAGTCATTCAGGGGGAGTCCTTTCCCCTTTGCTTTTCAACATCTTCACCGCAGAGATTCATGATTCCTGATTCATACAGCAGTGCAGCGTCATCACAAAGCTGTGTGCTGATGATATGAAGATTTATAAAAATATTGCGGGTCAGAGGATGTATGTGTGCTTCAAAATGCAATAGATTTGATGGGCGAAAAGACTGTACTCTTTCATCTTCAGCACATTTGCTTTAGCCTAGAACGGCTCGTAGAGAGAGAGGCTATATGCTGTTACAGGATGTTTTCTTGCGATCAAAACTCTTGCGCCAGGTGGGATTCGAACCCACATCTCTGCTTTCCGAGCGGCGATGTTCGCCTTGCACCACCGGCGCTGTTTGACCGAAGCATTCTTACTAGTTAGGTCTTCAGGTTAACCGGTTCCATGCTGATATCAGCGACCGGCCCATCCCCGTATCACGTGTGGGTGTTGACAGACCTTGAGGATATCGCGGATGTTACGTGCGGTCAAACAGCGCCGGTGGTGTAAGACGAACATCGCTGCCCGGAAAGCAGAAGATGCGGGTTCGAGTCCCGCCTGGAGCAAGAGTTTTGATCTTCCACCTTTGTTCTAGAAATGAAACCTTCTCTTATAGGTACAACACAACGTTGAAGGGTGTGCTTTACGCGAAATGGACTCTGTCAAGGATTTGGGTTTTTCTTACAGCAATAACCTAGACTTTGGAAGGTTTATACGTGCTATATGTTATATGGCTATGCTACGAACATATAACGTCTTTGAGGCATTAGTCACTAGAAATCTGTTTTTCTTAGGGTGTACAAGACTTATATACGTCCCCTTGTTGAATCAAGGGTGTCCGTATTTGCATCGTATAAGAAAAAGGACATATACTATAGAGAATGTACAGAACAGCTTCACCAGGAAGCTTCTTCTTAGAATAGGGAGTTTTGTATTCACATGTACCGAAGGCATCAATCTGAAACAAATATCCCGCACCACCATCCCTCCGATTCTGGGCTTTGTAGATTCATTAAGATGAAACTTCGCACACAAGAGGTGGCTCCGCCAAGCTACAGCTACCTCGGCCAAGAACCAATTTACGAGCAATGTCTTTCACTTATAGGACAAGTAGTTTATACCTGAAATTCTACAAGCACATTCAGTTTTCCCTAACACCGAGACAATTTAGAAGCCTAGTTGAAAGTTTGTTGCTCAGATCTGAAATTGGTTGAATAGTTTGTTTGTGAGTATTGCCTCACTGTTTGTGCGTATTCGTCCCTGTGCTCTTTTTTGTGACTGTTTCTGTGTTTGTTTTCTAACGTTTTGCCTTATGCAATTGTAATAAAACAATAACATTAACAACCTAACGGCTCGGAAAAGAATGTGTTACAATTTCGGTCCGATACGTTCAAATGTACTCTTACGGTCCGCAAAGAAAAACTGTTTATACGTCCAAAAGAAGGTGTGAATATTTGTTTGTTCTCAACTTTGTTTCTCTCCTGACAACTCTGAAGCAGAAAACCAAGTCGCAAAATATTCGGCGATAATGCGAACTTTTTAGATGAAAAATACGCAGCCGTTCGGAGTAGCTAGCAACGTTTGAGGGAAACCGGGATTTGGCAAGCATCTATACATAAAGATCTTACTGAAGACCATTTGAACTTTCTCTATTTGGCGTATCTGCTTTGAAGGGTAGGAATCCCAGATTTGCGAACTATATTCCAGAATTGGTTTGCCATAAGTCTTGTAATGTTTTTTATATGAAAGTGTCGTTGCGCTGTTGAAAAGGATCTTTACATATTGTCATTAATATGAGATTTGAAGTCAAACTTAGGCGTTAAAATTATTCCAAGGTTCCCTCCTTCGAAGCTGGTTTTCAGCAAAACATCACCCGCCTAATACACGGGGTGCAACCAAGATGCATAACTGAGGGTTTTGAAAGGGTAACAGGGATATCACAGACAGTTGCGCAATCCATCATGTTTGAGATTGACTGAGATAAAGCCTTATGTACCTCTGTTTGGGTTTCAGCATTATAAATGCGATATACGTTAACGTCAACAGCAAAAATCTGCACCTTCGCTTAGGAACTGGTAACCAATTTCTCCAGCAAGTCGTGAGTGTAGGCCACAAAAAGTAAGGAGGACAAGACTCCCCCTTGTGGGATTCCACTAGCACACAACGAGTAGAAAAACTGTTCCCAACTTCAACAAACGTGTGCCAATCGCTCAAATATAAACTTAGCCAGATAAGTAAGGTTTCTGTTATGCCAAGCTGATAAAGTTTGTACAACAGCTTTTCATGACAAACGTTATCAAAAACTTTCAATAGATCGAAGAAAATGACACCAACAGATTGGCCACGATTCACAGCTACCAATTAAAATAACAATCGTCCAATTCACTAATAGTTAACGCTACGGCGGTGAATTCGTGTTGCTCAGTTGGGATAGAATGGTTTTCGGCAAAGTGGAAGCTAATTTTATCACGAAGAAGTTTCTCCAAGACTTTTACGGAAGGTAATAGAACGGAAGGATAACAAGCATCCAGCTCTGTTATCTTTCGGTATTGCAGTTACAATGTCTTTCTTCCAAAATGACGGAACCTTATGGAGCATTAACGAGATATTAAAAATAATGGACAATGGCTTGCAAAAGGAATTTGCACATTTTTTATAAACTATTTGAGGGATGCCACCAAACGTCGCTGAAGAAGTTTTCTTCAAGGTTTTCAGAACACGAAATACATCACATGGTCTTATCAGTAGGTCGCATGGAATCAGAGCTCATAGTTTCATTCTGAAATCGCATGATTTCCTTTCTGGCCCTGAATTAAAAACGAGGACCAAAAATCTTGCTAGAGCTTCCTCTTTTCTACCATCACTTACCAATCTGTTTCCACCATCATCTGTAAGCACATAGGGCTTGATCGTCTTTTTAAGCCTAGATTTAAGATTGGAGAATACTTTGTTTACTACCATTTTGCGTTTCACTGGCTCGCTTAATTTTGTTTGCAGAAAACTTAAAGCTCTAATTCAATACTGACACGCTTCGATTTTTGATGAAATAACAGGCCTCCCAGTGAACTAATCAAACAAATTTTTCGAGCTAACGGATTTGAAGCCTGTTTAGGATAGAATGACTTAATTTCGTCCTAATCACTAAATATCACATGGATAGCTAATCCCGTGTAAACAACCCAACAAAATCTCTAGTAGACGATTTCAACCGTAATTTCGAAAGGTCTCCCATCCAGTGAACAGAAGACGAATAGGACGATAACCAGAATAGTCAGCTTTGTTAAAATTTGGAAGAGTAAGATGATTTATCACTTACAATGGGAGCCCTGAGTTGAAATAGTTATGTCATGATCCGAGTTTCCTAAAGGTAGTTAATTGAGACATTATGTACACAAGGAATTGATGCCAGAATAAGATCCAATACGGGATCTCCTTGAGTAGGACATGTAACGTATTGAAAGAGCTAACAACAATCGAAGGTTTCAAGGAACTTTTTCGAGCTGAATTTTTAGCTTATCAACATCGAGATTAAAGTTCCACAGCAGAACAACACTAGAATTGTAAAAAACTAATTCAAACAACTGTTTCCTAAGGAACCCACATCAGTAAGAGTTGGGCGGATAGCATACAAGTACTAATCTCGCTCGAGGACAATCTCGTTTGATGCGTCCACAATAAGAATATCGGACTTGAGATAAGAAGGAAGAACATATTCGGTCAGATTGATACAATCTTTGACAATACAACGTCTACTTTCTCCTATTCGCCCACTTCGATCAGCACGGAATTGCATAGTGAATGATTTCGGAACTTGATATCTTTGAAGATAACCATGTTTCTGTGATAAAAATCATGTCAGTATAGCAGTCATTTAGAAAAAGACGAAGATGTTCAATTTTGTCTAACACGCACCAAGAGTTGAGAAGGAAACAGCACAGAGTGGAATCTCTACGAGTTAGGTTTCAAAGTATCCCTCAAACGTCGGTCGCTTCGGAGATCCTGAGCGCGTCTCAGCTCTCCCCTATACACAACCCATACACACTTTTCAGCTGATCGTTCCTCTTTTACATTCTAGCCTTAACTCCTCTATATGTATGCGCTCTTCCTATGTCATACTACGGCGTATGAACACTTTCTGAAAATTGGCTGATCGAAGTTTGTATACATATGAAAACACTTTTTCTAGCTGGCCTTTGAAGGTAGGACGATTTTGTCTAACCGTGGTTTATCCTCTCTCAGGTTTCTCATCCTATACGCTGCTGCTGACCGATACTCTCCTACCATATCAAGCATGGAATTTACCTTGTCCTCCAGATCAATTTGCCTGCATGAATGGGACAACTCAGAAGCAGCTTCAGGTAAGGTATTGAAAACGACACTTTTTTCTATTTCGTGTGCCTCCATAGCTTCAGTCAGGTCCTAATGTATTTTCGATTTAAAAGCATTCACCATTTTTTCGATTTCAGGGTCCTTGGTGCGAGACGAAATCGAATTCGTGATTTCACCCACAGACATCATCGAATAATCAAGATTAGCCGATGAGATGCTACAGTTAGGAAGATCTCTGGCCTGCGTGCCAGTAGCGCCAACCTTAGTCTTCGCAGCAGTACCTCGTTTTTATGTTTCCTCGCAAATGAGACATGATTCCCGAAATGGTCACAGCAACCAATCAAGTCAAATCGTTATATACCGCGAGGAGCTACGCATATCTGTGAGAATCGATTCAAAATCAAAAATAGAACTTAATTACCGAATTTTATCCACTAGCAAGAAATTTATAGATGCAACTAGATGCAATCAGAGTGACAGCAAAAAAAAATGATCTCAGTAATGAGAATAAAAGGAAGCTCAGCCACAAAGTAGAGGAAGGCCAGACAAAGTCGCTCGACGCGGGCGCCTCGACGAATGAATCTCTCTGCTTCCCGTGGATATCCCGCAGCCTATTAATCACTCGTCATTAAAGATTTCCGCTCTTTCAATTGTTAGAAAGCGACTACAACATTAGAGCTCATAACAGTTTCTCCTCCATCGACTTCCAACATCCTTGCGCATTCGCATGCAGTGAAGTCAACATGTCCTTTTTTCGTGGGAAGATCTTTTTGCACTTCCGGCGACACTTTGCGCAGCTCAGAGGCAGCATCTCCCGAAATGGCGCAAAAGGACTCGGCTTTGCGCCGTGAGGTTGGGTTAGCGGTGGTAGGTGCAAGGCCTAAATCCTTGCAATGCCTAAACCGAACAATCCCGAAACCGTGCCCTATAACTGAATAATGACTAGCTTCATCGAGGAAATAAATAGACGTGGCGAAGATTGTTTTCTGAAAACAGTCTTCGAAGTGCCACGCGTACGTGTCGTCTGTCGCTTCGGTAATTTATATGAGTAAATCTCCACGTTTTCAAGAAGCTCTGAATTCTCTGTGACCTCTGATTGCGAGACTGTGCAAACGTATAACCGATTGTCGTAGCCATTGTTGAAAGCCTGGTATAGCTGGTGAACTTTTTATTCATTTCTGATCGCCTTCAGGTTCGCCATCGTCTCACGTTCCCCTAAAGGGGATCCGCGGTTTTCTGATAAATGGTTATTTGAAACACACTATAATTAGAGCGTGGGCGGCTGCGCCTGTAAAGCAGTGGGACTATACATCGGGTCCGAATAAATTACTTTTGGATAACCGATTCGGAAAACCTAATGTGAATCATCCAAAATCCGGGATTCGAGAAATTGCCGTCCACCGAATCATTTAATTATGCGAAGGTTTCCGATCGTATCTATTGTATCGAACAAATTATTTTCGGATATCCGGTTCGGATAACCTGATCGGAATCATCCAAAAATCCGGTGTCCGCGAAATTATCTGTATCCGTATCATCCGAAAATCCGAGCTCGCCTTTATCCGAATCATCCAATTATCCGAAGATTTTCGATCGGATCCAATGCATAGGAGGCAACGGTTGTCATTTATACAACAACAAGAACATCACCGCCGAATTTTCTTTCACCGCTCACAAAATATACTTCTTAACGACATGCAAGCTTCGCCTATTTGTTTTGAAACCCATTTTCACCACAATTCCAGCACACATTCATATTTTACTGCGGCCTCGCTTAGAAACTGGTAGGGGAAAATTGATTCAGTAGAGGAATGGAAAAACTATGGAAGCAAATCGGAAAAGGACGCTAATTATTGCCGGTTTGTGATGCGTACTGAATACTGTTCCATTGCCAATCAGGGAGGCCATCGAGTACATGAGCGAGGATCTAGAAAAAGCCCGTCGAGAGCAAGACAGTGGTGAGTTCGGCGAGATAGAATCCAAGAATAACATCGGTTGAGAAAGCAATAATAGATTGCAGATGACGACAAGAAGATCGACTGGACATCGGTATATGCAATTCATTCGGACCCGATGTATAGTCCTACTGTTTTACAGGCGCAGCCGCCCACTCTCTATTTATAGTGTGTTTTAAATAACTATGAATCAGAAAGCCGCGGATCCCCTTTAGGGGAATGTGAGACGATGGCGAATCTGAAGCGGATCAGAAATGAATAAGAAGCTCACCAGCTATACCAGGCTTTCAGCCAGGGGTGTAAGTGAAATTTAAAATTTTTTGAACAGTTTTTTTTACCAAACTGTTTCTCTTGCCACGGCTTCCTGATAGTAAAACATAGTCCGAACCAAACTTTACACCTTTCGGGAAAGTCGAAAAACTGTAGATTCAAAAACTTTACTCACGCCTATGCATGGCATTCCAACAAAAAGCTTGCATCGATTCATTAAATTCCTAACTCACTATGAATGCTTTAGCTTGAATATAAATCTAGGATTTAGCGGAAACAACCGCAGAAAAATCGCTTTCAAAACCAAAAATTGAAAAAAGACGCTTCACCATTTACTAATGTGCCGGTTTCCTGCTCCTGCACTTGTAACATTTCGAAAACCTCATAACGCTTTCATGACACGCGCGAGGAGGTTTTCAGGTGCCTGCCGCCTAGGATAGCGTGCATTTTTTCCTTGCGCTGATTACTTCTATTATTTTATTTGTATTACTGATTCGTTGGGTATGAAAAAACAGTAACAAATGAAGTTTTATATGGACCATCTTGACTGTAGCTATTAGCGGACTCATTGATTAAAATTGTTCTATAGAATGTGTGATAATTTTCCATGAACTATTTTTGTGATGGTGCCCGACGATATCGTCGGACAATGTCGCGAAAGGAACAATATTGCTCTACCATTTAATAACTTCCCGCACTTTCACGGGCTACCCTTCGCCAGCCCTGTAACGAACGTTTGCTCTCCGAGAGTCTGCAGCATCATAAGCGGATTAGATAGGGTGAATACGATAAACTCCATCACATAACTGAAATTGGAGATCAAGACTGTCAAAACCAGTTCGACCTTTTCTAGAAATGCTACGCGGTCGATTTCACTACTCACCTTTTATATCAATTTGCTCATAAGGCACAATGCAACCGATAGAACCACTGGTACATGTCGCGAAGATGAGCAGTATTGGTAGGTGGTGGCGCGCCAGCCAATAATAACCAGAGCACAGACCGAACACATGCCAGCCGATCAGGGTTCCAACTGTACATACACGCCCTCTCTGAATGACATGCCCATTCAATGCGGTCTGATTCGATGAGGAGTCCCCATCTCACAATGCTTCCCGTCCTCGCGACATATAACGAAGCGTTAGCTGTTCATCCTTTCAACATAAGTGTAGCAAGCCTCTGGACCCCGCTTGCAATCACGAATGATGTTCGATCATGGATTTACGTCAATTCTATTCGATGGGATTTACATGAATATATTATAAGCAAATTGACTAGACGTTATCACCAAACAGGGCGCGGATCAAAGAATGCTCCCTCTCTTTTTCTGAGAAACTGCCTCCAATGGCTTTCTATGGGCTGGAATGGAACAACCTTCGCCAGTAGGAATGCGATGCGCCTTGCTAGCTCTGCACCAGTAACGGAGGACCCCAGCCTCCCCTGCCTTTTAGACATGAGCTTATCATACTATACATATAATAATCCGCTAACCGATGACTCATAAATTAGTCATAAAATAGGGGGACAGAATTATGGAACGCGAAAATAGCGAGAAATATACAGACGACTTCTAGTGTCATGGGAACTTCAGCCCTGGGAGTAACCGAGGTCACTGAACATGAATCTGAAGTTCGTTTTAAAAGATTCGATCACCATCAATCGATATTGATCAAATCATCGATCAGTACCAGCAATGGGAAACCAGGTCCAGTCAGGGGATGCCAGTAGTGCTGTACCAGTACATGGGGAGGGGGATGAGTTCCAGTAAAGGGGCAAGTGGTGGGGGACACCGATGTAGCGGTCCCACATGGAAAAAATTTTAGTTCAACGTAGCGTTAGAAGCGGTGGGAATCCTTGGTTCTGACAAAAAGGCGTTTCGTCGCGATACCAAAATCGATCAGATCTATCGAAAATGTCAAAATGTTTTGCCTGAGGTTGACCGTTTGAGGACGAGAGGTGAAGGTGTTCGTAGTCAACCTGGCGCTAGAGTATTCGAATAGTGCCTTTCGTACTGCTAGGAAGGAGAGAGCGCTGGATACGCAGAGCAGCTAGCTTGATCTGATTCTCCTCAGCTTAGTGATACTGCAACATCGCGCGAGGGCACGCTGATTGGCGTGACGGAGCACCTGTTATCTATTGTATTGCACTTGCTTCTCCTCTTGAACCTGTCCGGTTCCAAAAAAACGGGAGCCCTTACAATGTCAGTAAAATGGGAAAGTTAGTTAAGAGAAGAGAAAAGTCGGATTCGAGAAGCCAGTGCATAAGACGATATTGTCTAACACCGTAACACATTAGAGCACATCATCAGAAATCAACTCTAAAGGGAAGTGGGAATGAGCTACATATAATAAGAGACCATTAGAGCAGGCACATCTTTATAACCCACTTCACATAAATTTTGTCGCCAGTTGGCTGTTGATCAAAGATCACATTTACGAAAATTTACAATTTACGACCCAAAATGTCGTTAATCGTAAATCGTAAAAAATTTGCCAGAAATCGTCGTAAATCGTAAAATTGTAAATCGTAATTACGCACACCCCTGCTTTCAACTAGTAGCTACGACAATCGGTTATACGTTTGCACAGTCTCGCCATCAGAGGTCACAGAGACTTCAGAGCTTCTTGAAAACGTCGAGATTTACTCATATAAATCACCGAAGCGACAGACGACACGTACGCGTGGCACTTCGAAGACTGTTTTCAGAAAACAATCTTCGCCACATCTTTTTATTTCCTCGTTAAAGCTAATCATTATTCAGTTGTAGGGCACGGTTTCGGGATTGTTCGGTTTAGGCATTGCAAGGATTTAGGCCTTGCACGTACCACCACTAACCCCACCTTACGGCGTAAAACCGAGTTCTTTTGCGCCGTTTTGTAAGATGCTGCCTCTGAAACACCCATTTTTAAGGGAAATAACACACTTAGAGTGAATATCGGATTTCCAGAAAGAGGATCTAGAAATTAGCTTATTTGAAAAGAAAATCGGGTAAACTGATTTCTCCAGACGCTTGACGTCAACCACATCTTCTCTTTTTGCAGGTGTCGGCATATTAAGATATCACACTGCGCACAAAGTAATGAAACAATGTGAATTATCTAGCCATGAGCTGTTGGTTTGTGCCTTATATGATCTTTTCGTTCAGCAGGTGTTGTTATTGGAAATCAGAGTTCCTTGTCGATATATCAAGTCATGTTCGTTAACGTTGACATCATCTAACCAGTTCATGTAGGTAAGTTCATGGCATAGAATCAATTCACGTATACATATTTCTTCTGCCAACTGCTCAAATTCAGGAAATTTTCAATTTTTCTCTTTCTTCTAGAAAAGAGGACGCATCTGTTCTCGTGAACCACAAGGGTTGATGCTCCAGCTGAAATGACTCATAGTGGAAGGACTGGTATTTCGGTGGTAACTGACCTGTCATGCAATTCCAGGAAACATTACCGGACCAGCGACTTCATAGAGGTCCCTGACCTAATCGATAAGCAGTTGCTGATAGGGAAAGGGACCCATCGCACTGGACGGGCCGAGTTCAGGCTGTCGACGGCCTTCTCTCATCTCTTGCGATATTTTTCAGTCTTCATTCGTGCCCTTTCAGGAGATCTTATAAGATCGCGTTTGTCTCCTAACGGATGCCTCTCCCTGTTTCTACTGTGCTCGTTCTTATTCAGCATAAGCCCAAGAGGAATCGCTTCCATTGTCAAAGAATATGTCAACAATCTTATCTTCCTTCTCTTGTCACACGTCCCATTTTCTCAGCAGCGACAATTTGAATGTTGGTGTTGTACACGAAGGCATACGTGATACGAATGTTTGTTGATACTCGCACTACTTTATTATTCCTAGAACCCAGTTAGAAATAACGAACAGAATGGATGAAAAGCGGCGTCAAGTGGCTACAGGGTGTAGTATCACCCTGCATTACAAACATGCTTCATTTTTATTTTTACTGATCTTCGCTGATCAGTCAAGTACTTCAGTCCCTTTTCTGAGGATGTCATTCATTGTCATAGATCTTATTGGAAATAAATAGGCAATGATCGTATCTGCCATCTGAAGATTTTTTGAACGTCTAACGACCGCGGTGTAAGGGGCAGGGATACCCACAATGAAGAATTCAACTCTACCCATATCTTATATCTACATACCCGCTGGTTTGATTGCTAATGAATCCGGCCCCAGAGCGTACGCCTAATCGTTGACCGGGCTTCACCGTGAAAGCGCTGAACGAGCAATATGCCTCCCCTCGACCGGATAGGGTCCATTCGAGCACTCTGGCTCGCGATGAGGACGAATACAGAAGATGCTAGCTCCCAATCGGACAACTATATGACCACCGGGACTACTGGTGACTACGGGTGACTATACGATAATTGCCCTCGAACTCCCCGTATTTCACAGGCTACCCTGCGATGTCCTCAATTTCTCATTCCGAGAGTGCAAGAAAATGACGTTGTGGTCTTACGTTTCCGCTATTTGGCCGAAGGTCGCAGTAATTACACACGTGTGGCGACGTCAAGGAGTCTCCGTCTTCGAAGGTGCGTTCAATCGCCGGCAATCAGTGAGTGGCGCTCCGCACGTAGGCATCGAGGTCAACGAGGTTCTCGTTCGACTGGTCTAATGAGCGAACGGAGGAATGGCGACGTTTGATCTCATCGGCACGCATTTCCTCCGTTTCTGCTACAACCATATGCATGCACTTCCTCACGAACTTCTGAGAATGGAAAATGCAGTTCTCTCAAAATGAATTTCTCTGTTTCGTACCGAAATTGGGTTTAGAATTTCTTATCTGAAGCGATTCAGAACCCATTTTCTGAACACTGACAAATGGCAGACTCTGCACAAGTAAAGAATGGACTGTTCTGTACGCGCTGCAGAGATGGTGCTTGTTGGACTGGTGTTAGTATTGCCTCTAGATAATTGCTGTTGCTGAAAAGTGACGGAAAGCACTTCAGAAAACCTGTAGGTATTACAAAACGTTAAAACGCCTTGTAATACCTACAGGTATAACTTTGTGAGTATCGTTGTAACATTCGACCCGGAGTGTGTAGGCATGTTTTTTTTTTTCGAATGTAGATGCTGGTGTTAGCTGTGAAGACCACTGACTTTAATTTTTATTTTGTATACATGAAGAAGCAGGCGGCAAAGCAAACGCCGTTACATAGATGTTTTGCGGCGATCGAAACTCTAGCGCCAGGTGGGACTCGAACCTGTACATCCTGCTGACCTGGCGGGAATGCTACTCGCCATTACACCATCGGTGCTGTTTGATCGAACGCAACATCCACAGCTCGTTGGTCCAATCAGTGCTCACCCATATATCGGGAGGAGCTGACCGCTGATATCAGCATGGATCAGTTAAGCTGAAGATGTTGAGAGAAATCCCAATACGGATTTCAAGGAGGGGTCCTGTCCCCAATTCTGTTCTTGCTGTATACCTTCGACCCTCCAAATTGCTTCAATAGTCACGGGGATAAATGCAAAATGTATGCTGACGATGTAAAAATTTACAGAACAATTGAGAACGAAGGAGATACCCGAACAATCCAATCTGCTATTGATTTTCTCTGCTCTTGGGTAGAGAAATGGGAATTACCACTCTCAATAGAGAAGACACATTTCCTGATGATTGGACAGAAAAGCCAAGCTCAATCTCCAGAATATATGATCAATGGGCAGCTTCTGAAAAAAGTCGATGAAGTTCGAGATCTGGGTTACACTATAACGAGCGACCTTTGCTTTTCTAAGCATTGCAGGATGTTGGTGAGAAAGGCGAGTTATCGTTTATATGATATCTTCAGAGTTTTAAAATCTAATATCCCCGAGGTTTACATAAGGGCCTTTAAAACCTATGTACGTCCTATCGTGGAAGCTGGCACAACTGTCTTCCAACTAAGAAAAAAGATACTGACCTTTTAGAAAGTATACAAAATAGCTTCACAAGAAAGCTTATGATGCGGTGTTTCTCGATGGATTACAGTTCAATTCCATGCGGACATCAACGGGCGATTTACTTTCGTCTTTCATCACTGAACACTAGGCGAAAAGTTGCAGATCTTATTATGCTGTATAAAATTTAAGCTAAAAAGCTGGCCATCGATCCAGTAGATTTTACCGATGGTGAATTGACACGTTTTGTAAGAGGGAAGGTCATTCTTCGACTCCTAATTGCTAGATCACGAGTCAAATCAGATTTCCTTACTTGTCGGATTTTCAAGGATTTCAATTTGCTACTTGGTAAATACGAGGACTTGACGAGGTTGTCTGCTCAAGCCTGTAGAAGTTATGCCATATAGTAAATGTTGTTGACGCCTTGCAGTCATTATATGTTTAAGTGTTAACAGGAAGATGTGGTTAGTACGCATTTGTTCCTCAAGTGTTGTTTTGTTCATTTTTACGCTAGTCATCCGTTCTATGCCCATAAATAAATAAAATAAAATAAAATAAATAGTTCATGTCATTTTGTTTAAGCCTTAAATGGCTGGTACTGAGGTTGTAAGCCGTTATAGCGATGTTTTATTGGTCAACAGGAAGAACGGGTTCGACTCCTGCTTGGCACTAGAGATTTGGTCGCAAAAAACATCAGCTATAACAACTCAAACCCTCAGTGTCAACCACTTGAGGCTTAAAGAAAATGGGTTCGAAGCAGATGCCAATAGCGAGAAAAAGACGGGATAACAAACACAAAACTTCAAGAAATGACGAATTGACGACTCGTGATGGAACGAATGTTGCGCGAAAATGGCGTTCAACGACCGATTTCATCTGTCGCGACAAAACTTTCCTGATTCACCGAGGTCCATATAATGTGCAGCATTCAGCTAATGCCAGCCGTAACGGCTGTGCATCGACAAAGTGTCCATCTGCTACTATGTAGGTAAGAGGTGTGTAACTTTTGCATCCTCGAACTCGCTAGTTTTCGAAATGGGAGGCATTTATTGACCACTTCTATATACAGTGATTCTTTATTAACCAGAGTTTGCCAGGATCCTTACCTCAAGCACTACATGTCTGCCGTCAATAGAAAACAGGAGGGCGAAACGGGAGTGCTGCGGGCATGGAAAACTAGAGGATTCAATGATGCTACGAATGCTTTGGCTTAGTGCAAAAATGTTTAGTGTAGACACTGCACACCATACAAAGCAAATATAAGAATTTGTTGTACCATAAAATTATGCAGAAGACATCAGCATTAGTAGTTCCTGTTTTGTGTTTTTTCTTTTTTAGTCACATGAGCTATTTTTTGTCATTCTCTATTCTAGAGTGCGCGTCCTTGACACGCACTTAAATAAATAAATAAGTAAATAAATTAATTAATATTTTAATGGTGCAACAAATTCTTATATTACCCTTCTCGTACATTTTAAGGGACTCGTAATGTGCTTTTGTGAGTCATTCCCTTCGTCTTATCCCTCTTAGCACTGATTTTGGCCGATACATATGTATATTAGGAGGCGGCACAGTCAGCGGGTGAGTTCTGTTTGCTCATCACACATCTATCATAGGTTCGGATCGTTTCGTTGGCAAGGCAGCTCCGATCCGTGGCAGAAGCACTTCTTGTTGAGATTACTTAAGCACATTTTGAGTTCCCCGGCCATTTATTCTGATGCGAAAGATCTACGGCTCTCGTAGCCTTTCCAATGGCACAAGAGGTGTTTCAATTCGTCGTTTCTTCGTGGCTGCAATGCGTCTCGTCTTCTCACCTCTATGGCCTTTCAGTGTACCTCTCACATCGAAACTGCCTCCACTTAAGGAAAATCGTGTCACTGGAGTGGATGAGGCGGGCGCTCCTTGACGCAGGTATTGTGTAGGAAACTCCCTTTAAGTGGCAAATTTGCGACTAGGAGGAGCGGTCCGTTGCTTTTTCTGTCCTCTTGCGAATCTGTTTATCGAACTAGCCCCAAAAATGATATTTCGGCTAAAAGAAAGACCTATTCAACTACTTGTTCTGGTAACAATGATGGACAACTATTAAACCTGTAGGTCAGAAGGTTTGGTATTATCAATTCCTAAGTGAGGTAATCGATCTCTGACTACTCCATGGATGCCCTAGGGCCAGATTCATCAACGACTTACAGCAATCTAACGGCAAAAATACTGCCAAAATCCCTGCGCGGCTTATCAGTGAAACATCTCACCATGGCTTGATAAGCCGCGCAATCAGGGAATTCGCGAGTATTTTCTCAGTTACATTGCTGTCAATCCTTAATGAATCTGATCCCTGGTGGCAACGATTTGAGTGTGCTTTTATTTCATGCAATGACATGGAGTCGGCATTTCATCTTTCACAGAAAAGTGAAAGCTTACCGAGGCGGGAATGAAAGGTTGGGTTGGCTTGAGCGGTGCTCGAACCAGGGACGAACAATATTTATGCCTCTTGATGCAATGATATTGCTTCCAAGCTTTATTAAAGCTAATGATAAAATGCGCGGTTGCCAAAAATTTAAGTATGCCACTCAATACTGACCATGAATTGGAGCCATTGGAAAAATTGCTTCAATAGTTATTCCGTACTGCTTTGACACTCAGACTACACTATGCTTTCTTTTTGAGCAGAATCAAAGTGAACAGACGGTGGAATTGGAGAAGCATATGCATGGATGTGTGTATGTATGTATGTATATACCTGTTCAGCATATCTTAAAGGTTCATTACTTTGGATCAGTCCCCGACGTGCTTGAACTCTACCGCAAAGGCTTCAGAAGAAGTGACAGTGCTGCAACTTGGGCCGGAGTAAAGGTGCTATATCGGTCCTACCTACACAACACCAGGCCACAGGCGTTTATCAGAAGTCCAACTTGGACAGGGCTTCAGAAATGCTCTGAGAGAACGCGACCAGAATTCTCGGTTTTGGGTTCTACAGCACTGATGCTTGGGTTTGTCGAAGTTGGAGGCTGGAATCCGTATACCGATGTGTCCAGAATCACTTCTGAACTTCTATCAAACTTCTATGGTTCTTATTTGCTAGGGGTTTATTTTGGCCTTCCGATCCTGCTCCTGTGTTTGTGTGCCTTTTCCAAGTACCTGAGTTCAACTTCTCAGAGAAATTACGATAAAGCTTCCCGGTAACCATTCCTTATTTAGCGAGCGGCATGTAATTTGCTTCTATGTGCTACGTGGATACTCGGTTTACACTGACTTGGGGCTGCCAGCCGGTAAGCATTATGGTCGCATCTCCGGTACACACCCATCCACCACACGTGAAGAGTAGCTTAGGCTGGTCTGGGTGGTTATTACCATGTGAATGTCGATGTGCTCTTGCAAACGATCCACACGAGTTTATCCTCCTTTGGCTTGTTGCTTGGTTATAAGGTTAAAATCAAGCTAGAAGATCCTTTCGGTCACTGATACACCGATATTGAGTGTTGTTTTATTATGTAACCGCGACTTTAAATTTCGGAATCTTATCTCAAATGCTGACAACGTCACGTAGTGAGCGGCTAGATATACTATTTTCACCTTGAACTGGTCGCTTTTCAAATCAAATTGGACGCTTTTCCAACCAGATTGGACACTTTTCAAAGGTAGCGTTAAGACTTTTGAAATCAAAGCAAACTTTTCCAATTCGAAATGACCTTCAAGCAAGTTAGCCATATAAAGATGTGTAAGATTCCTGCTCACTCTGCATTTTCTATCAACAATTAAGCTCCACTGCACATAAGTCACATAAAGTAGGTCAGTATGAAATCGCTAATAAGAGATATTTGGCGTTGCTCAATTGATGGGTCTCGCCTTATCTCTGAATAATACTGCTCTTAATGCAAACTCTTTCCGCAGGGACTTACGTAGCGTTGCAAAAGTTTGAGAAAATGCAGCTATGTACCGTCCAAACAGTGTCCAAATTCCCTATGTTCTCTCTATGGACAGAACTCGTTTACCAGTATTTCTACGGAGTCGTGGGGCCTTGATGGGTCCGCAACACGCCCACCACTCGACAACGACCTCCGGCCCAACTCGACAACGACCTTGCCCGTTGCGGTTAATATAAATAGTGGACGCCTTTCCGAGTGACAACTGGTTTTCGCCATCATCACCCGCATGCCCCTACGTACTCGCTCGTGGCCACCGTTCCATGCCTTATTCCTGCGCGATAGGTACAGCCAAATCGCGTTAACGTGAAAAGTGGTAGCAGACCAGGCTCTCACTATGATATCTATTGAACCCCTAGTAGCTATTGAGAGTCTCAGCGCTGTCTGCTCCATGGGATTGACTACCTGCATCCCTCAAAGCAATACTTTGTGCTGACATCCCTTCCTGCACCGGATCCTACTGTTAATAATGTTGTGAATCCTTTTTTGGAATCCGATATGCTGAAGTCGTTCTTAGAAAATGTAGCCACAGGTTTTTCCTTTGGGCGGAAAACAGAGTAAGACTTCTGAGCATCTGTGAGAAGACAATGCCTAAACACAATTCGCGCTTACTTACCAGTCGGCCCTACACAAGTAATGCCAGTTTGTATGTGCTGAACAATTTGAAATTTTATTGGACAAACACTCACAACTTCTAGTACTTTCAAAATCTTTGGTAGTCTAGAACTATCCGTGGTTCAACTTTTTTGTAAGAGTCTTAGTTTAGCTGAAGGGTAGGATATAAGGGCGAAAGTAGATATCTTTCCCTTTGTAAATATAGTTTAGCACTACTAGACTTTGCTGTTCCACGTCTTTTGCTTGATTATTCATTAAAAAGCTTCGAACTTCATACGGCCCTTTCCCGATACAATCGCGATTTGGTGTTCTCAATCCCTGGCATAAAGTGTGTTCCTCCCAATTGCAAAATTCTAACAGGGCTCTGGCATTGCATTCAGGCGAACCAATGTTTAGCACTCCTTCCGTGGCTCGTATTTTCAAAGATGGTAGGGTTCATGCTGCGCTATAGGAGGAGGCGTCTATCTCCTAAGTAAAGCTATGCCATTCTCTTGGATTCAACAAATCGCTCTCTGGGCAACGTAGCCCTCTATTCCATCGCCAATTCTGACATTCGCTTAGCCCATCAAACCCTAGTAAAAGTCGCATACCCAATCGAGTTCCCTGCCAGATAGTTGAGATAGAATGCGCTCTGCACTGCAGGATGACGGAAGCACACTTTTGCTGTGTTGCTTGCGCGTGGACTGAACATCTCGTATTCTTCATACTGCAAAGGCCCTTTCCTTCGTCCGCACCATTTTATCCGATATAGAAAACATGGGCTGAAATACGTACTTCTTGATTTAAAATGTCTTTACAATGTGGAAGTAAGGAAGTGAAGGCAAGGGCATATAAGTGCTTCTAACTGCGGAGGTGATTGCTACAGTATCTCGTTCCCGGTTGGTGCAATGGGCGAATTTAATTTGTGGCACTCCGAAACCGGACCGCTGTTTACCTTCATAAGGACGGCGCTGTGGTGAGAAATGGAAACAAAGGAGAGGTGGGTGCTGTTTGGCATAGCAAAATTCTGTGCTGTATGGGCTAAGTAGAACGCTCTTGAAATTATATTGCAGTACATGCGTTTACCAGAAATGTCCCAGCTTTCTCAATACATTTGGTTCCACTTAGCATCTGTATGAGACTACTCTATTTCTTAAAACGGATCCAAGCATATGACTGGGTCCAGATCCATTTTCTCCGTTTCTCTCGGCGATTCGTTCTGTTCATGGATAGGAAATACCAACACAGAGCGATTTGTGACTGTCTTGACACCTTCTTGCAAAGGTGGGTAGGAACTCGACTGAAGGTCCTGGAAACAGGTATTCGCCTATAGTGAAAATCATTGAAAATGAAATAGTGTTCAGCTCAGTAAATGATAAAAACTTATTTCCCGCCTATTAGTCATCAATTCCTACTTCTATTTGTAGGTTGCAAAAACTGTTTGGGGAGCAACGGACCAATATTTCATTCTTTTCATCTTTTATCAAGAAGGCCTCGTCTCAATTATGTATCTCTTGACATCGATGAGTTGATACCTGTCATCGGAACGTTTTCTGCTACCCCGAGTACAGGAAGTTCTGTAAGTCAATGTTTACCCATTTATTTTTCAAAATCATATAAGATGATACCGTTGAAATCAGTAAAAGAACGCTGCTCTATATGTATTACATGTATTTAACATTGTGGAAGTTCCATAGAGTAAGCACGGAGAGAGCGATTCCTCGTGTGAGAGCACTCTTTGGTCTGCCTCGTTTCCTCATTAACGTTTCCCAATCACGCGAGTTCTCCTCCTTTTCCGTCCCATTTACTCCACTTCAAATGAGTCGTGGCTTTTTTCTCGCTGTGCTGGAAACCAACTGGAACAGTTTTCCTTCAAGGAAGAATTCGCTGCAATTCACTTCCTTTGTTCTGTAGGAACTACTCGAAACTTCCTACTTCCACATTTTAATTTCACCATTCACATTGCCTAAGTGCGCTGAAAAACAATGAAGTGAGCGGATAACAATAAAATGCAATGCTTTTACTTAGCCCCATATACGCTTGCAGAACCTACCCGATCTCTAGTGCGTGAAGTGTGTCTCTTTTTTCGATCTGCGAATTTTTCATTAACCACTTTTTGGAGTTGCAAGGAAAGTGGTACTCTTGGTGATGTAGAAATTTTGCAATGTCGCTTGTACTAGCATCGCTGGCTCGCAAACCCTTCTTTGGATAAGGTGACTATCTTTGATAGACGTTGGAATCGTTGAATTTATTTGTGTCGTAAGATTTAGGCTGATGTTTAATGCCAGCCGCATAGAAGTCTAAAACGAGCTGGGTAGTCTCTTGTTCTCTCGATGAGCAGTAGTTCATAGAGGGCGAGTCTATCTTTGAGAAGTAGAAGAGCCCAGAAAACTCCACACTGGCTGACTTGATAGCAATTCTTGTGAGGAATGTTCTATTGCAGCTCGACCTTCCCACTAGTGTTTTTCTATCAAGTTGCTTTTCTATGCAGGGTATATGTGGCACAATAACATTCACCCAAAACAGCCGTCAGCCACGAGTTCGTCTCTTTGTTTCTGCGGGCGGCACATGTGTGTGTGTGTGTGTGTGTGTGTGTGTGTGTGTGTGTGTGTGTGTGTGTGTGTGTGTGTGTGTGTGTGTGTGTGTGTGTGTGTGTGTGTATGAAGCAGATGCCCACGGCGGCATCGTACTGTATGCCCTTCCACAGCTAGGCTCACCCGCAGACCGGCAACTCCTATCACTCATGAGAAGCTGCAATATGCAGGCTCATATAGCATTCTTCGAGGGGCAAGGGCCTTTTAATTCGCTTTATTTAGTTGCTATGTAATGGTAAAATGCACTGTAGAAGTGAAGCCTCACACTTGTGAAAATCAGCCTTTTTCCTGTGACCTAATGGAAATATTTTACGATGTGTGAAATAAGAAAGAGGAAACATCATGGGAAACGTTCACTTTAACCCCGAACGTAGAAAAAAAGTTTGAGTAATGAAACAACTCACAAAAGGGAGCTGGCTGGCTTCATCTTCAAGCCTCTACCCCTTAATCATCATAAATCCTTGTATATACAATAACTCAGCTATGATCAGCAGTTGGTATCATTATTTTTCGTGCAGTCAGAAGTCTATTCACATTAAGTTGTGAGTCCCAACTGATTCGCCTTCAACATCCTCAGCTAAATGGTGTATTTTGGCGCGAATGATTTTAGCAAAAACTTCGCAGATTAACTGAGCTCATTAAATGTAGAAGACAGGAGCTCACTGACTCCTTTAGTCGATTTTGGATTTTACTGCAAGCCTTAGAATAACAAAGAAATGAGGAGGGAGGGAACGTGTTGAAATTAAACGCTGTTCTACTGCGATATGCAGCGCTTTCCTGTTCGTATCGTCGCTCATTTCTCGGTGTGCTTTGTAGGTTTATCTCCATTATGAATTGCAGAATGCTTACCCCTTGTGAAGTGAAGAAACTCGTAAAGAAGTCGCTAGAGACTGTTCCGCTCGGCAAAGGACCAGCAGAGGTTCAAGCGGCCAAGGATTTCTACAAATAGTAAGCAGTTTTACTTTTACATTGACAGAATTTTCATGACCTCTAAATTAGATCGGTGTCCAGTTGGGCACTTTCGAGATTGTTTAGTTAATTTTAGTCTTACACACACGGCAAGGATAGCAATTTTTGCATTTCTTGCCATTTGCCTTTTCTTATGATCTCCAATGAATGCTTCCAGCACGTCCCAAAATTCGCCACAGTTTTTTTTTACAGTACTACTCGTCACTAAATTGTCACTGCGATTTCCTATTTCAGCATGTTCACTCACCACCCCGATCTACGCAAGTACTTCAAAGGAGCTGAGCATTACACCGCTGAAGATGTGCAGAAAAGTGAGAGGTATGGGCTGATTAGATGGATTTGTGCAGAAACAGCATCTTCCACTTCCTATAAAGAGTTTCGCATGCGCATGAACACATGCAAATACTTTCTCAAAATAAATACAAGCAAAGACAGCTGTTTGGTAGCTTTAGCTTAATAATCCTTTCAGTTTATCACTGACTATGTGGGAGGTAGAAATTTGTCGTTTTCATTAGTGATAGGAATGTATTCATGATTCTGTAACGTGCAATTCATCACTAGACATTGGATGCGACACCGATTCGCATGGTTCAGATCCATCGTTTTTCTCAAACCTCGGTTAAAAAGGTTGTGTGAACAACTGCAAATATTTAAAAAGCCTGGATCTTTGAACGATTCACATCGGGATGTTTTCCACCAGACCGGACTTTGGATAATTCAGATAACAGATCTTGATCAGAAATCCGATATCCTATCCAACTCGAATATGTATCCGATATGAGATCCAAATAGAAATCATCAATTATTTGGACCATCCGAAAATCCGCTCTTCTTAAAGCTACTCTTACCTGAAGCACCCTATGATCTGGGACCTTTCAAAGATGGCATTATCTGCATAATTCTTTTGGGCGGATTTGAAAAAAAAGACGGATGCGAATTATACGAATCGTCTTTGGATCCAATGTCCACTCGCTACCTACCCAACAATTTATGCACACTGACTTAAGTAGATATAAACCTCGGTTTGTGAATTAGGCAACAGGAGTTCCAAGCGCTTTCTGTCGCTTTCGCCGTTTTCCCATAGCTCTCTTCAAATCGGCCTATTCAAAAAATAAATGTCACCGTTTGAATCCATCGCGGTTGTTCTATCTAATGATGCAGGTATCATCCAGTGGTTTCAGAAAGATATAGTTTTGGTTAACTATAAACCTTACGGCAGCGAACCTCCTACTATCGCTCCAGATTATTGCACTGACAGGGTCCAGCTTTCTTAAGTCTCATATCTTTTTTCTAAACCAAATTATGATGCCTACATCATCGCCCACATTGGAATTGGATGATACTTTTGTTGTTTGAGTAGGATCCTTTGAAAAGAGTTGTGGGAAAACGGCGAAAACGGCAGTTTTTGTTTTTATTCTGCTCAAAAACCAAAAGGCAGGGGCGGCATTGTATAAGAGATAGGTTCCATGATGTTTGCTACTCAATCAGCGGACTTGCATTCAACTCTTTTGCAGGTTTGACAAGCAAGGACAACGAATTCTGCTAGCCGTCTACATCATTGCTGATACATTCGACGACGTATGTGCTAACATTTTGCTTCTGTACTTCTTCTGCGAAAACGCCGAAAAGCCGAAAACAAAGATAACAGGGAACAAAGATCTATAGTATCGTCGGAGCTATTTAGCTTTGGCCACAACTTGTGAAAAACGTTTGTCCAAGTTACGATTCGGCATAGCTATTCTTTTGAGACCCTGCAAAAATAGAGGTAAATTTAAAAATCTATCCCTGAACACAATTTCATTTCGCAAAGGTACATTCTGATACGAAAAATATTACAAGGACGATGTCGTGGAGTGCAGACGTGCACGTCCCTTCCCGGACGGTGGTTCCAAGTTATGAGCTCTCAACGAGGTTGATCTGTGGGTTTAATAGCTAAAGTTCGAGACCGTCTCCTTTAGTACCTGAGAGGATAAAATCAGCTAAGAGTCGCCGCCAAATGTATGTGGCCTTAGACCTCAAAAATTCAATGGCAAACTTTTGAAACCGTGATCAATGGTGAGACAGTCCTGTGCCTTACCATACGACTACTATCCGAGGGATCAGTGGAATCAGCGCAGGGCCGCAGCGATATACGGTAGCTACCTCAACACGGTTCTGAAGAAAGTTTCACCATGCGGGAGGTCGTAGGAGTTAACTTGCTTCATTCTGTCTTCACGTCGCTGAGATGTAAGAAGACCTTAAGAGCGTCTGGCGCGTATTATTGTTTGAACCTAATACCGCAGAATCTTGCAGCCAAAATCCAACATTTTATGGCAGGGATGTCTCTCCTCTATGTCCTACAGTAGTAATGACTCTATGCGCTTCTTTCCCATCAAGATGCTCTATGTCCCTTAGATGGTCTGCCAGTTCCTCCAATGCTATCCTTTCCACAGGTATCGTTTCCACATACACACAAATACTCTCCAACTATCATTTATACAAACATACACACCACAATCACTCTCTCTCCCATCTCTCTCTTGTCCAACAGAAGATGAAAGTCGACGTTTGCGTGATGGCTTCGGTTTCTAAATGTACTTTTGTAAATCAAAATAGACTTCAAGAGTCAATATTTCTTCTTCCGGGATTTAAAACGGCTTTTAAAATCTTTTAGAAGAGGCTTCAACACCGAAGCTTAAGCGATATAGGGCTGTTTTTTAAAACTGCTGAACCTGGTTGGTGTCAAATAATGATTTTTTCGGAGTGGCGCATGAATTAGTTGAAGAGAAGACTTCTCGATGCTATAATGGCTGCGCTTTTGCTGGCATTTAGAGCGCGTAGCGTAGTCGAAGGAGCTGCAGGCTGTCGCATGCACCTGATGCCAGGTTCTCGGTTCGGGCTTTCCGCCTAGACCAACCAAACCTTTCATCCCTCCGGGTCGATGAATTGATACCGGACTTGTCGCCAAAGTATAAAGCGCTTGCTTTTCTTTCGTCCGGTTACCACAAGTCATTGTATGGACCAGATACGCATTCAAATCCATTACACAACATCCCATAGAAGAAGAGTGCGTGGCGCATCTCAGAAGGGATTGACAGACGCCGTTCTTTATCCTTTATCTTTATTTAGAGTTTGTTCTTATGACAATCAAACAGCGTTGAAGCTCTGTGCCTGTGTAAACGTTGAAACACGTTAGTCGAAGATTAGCATAAACCGTTAAGAGGGAAAACTGAATTTGATTTGAGAATGCAAACTACTCGAGGGCAAATCCACTATCGAAGACTGTGCTTTCATCCATAACCGTTCTTTAATGGTGCAACAGCTTGCAAATGCGAATTGCAGGAGCCGACATTCCGTGCATATGCCCGTGAAACCATAAATCGACACCGTCAGTACAAGATGGCACCAGAGCTGTGGAGCGTAAGCGATCATTCGTTCGTTGGCAGCTCGCCGCCTAGTGTAGAACTTCTGCCGAAGGAGATTTGCATTGCAGGCGTTCTTCACAGTGTACGTGAACTTCCTAGAATCTCGTGGACCGCTGAGCGACGAGCAGAAAGCCGCATGGAAGCAGCTAGGAGAGACGTTCAACGAGGAATGTCAGTCGCACCTGAAGGACTGCGGACTACCGCACGCTTGATCTGATTGATGGCTTGCTGATACCAATTCTTCTATGTTCCTCGATTATGTAGACTGCCTAGGCGAAGCTGTGCTTTGCCATTCCACTTATCTGCAAATATTTAGCGCCGCTACCCATGTTTTAATGTTTCTCGCTGATTGAATAAATTTTAAAAGCTAGTTGGATAGAAGCAGAACTGTTAAAAAATGAAGCACCTTGGCAAAAAACGCTTCATCGTTTGAGATATATAGTGGTAAACTAGTTCTTCTTGCGATTTTGTGTGCAAACGTATATCCCAACCACAAGAAGGCCGAATCTGCAGCGCAGATTTTATTTCCTCGTCAGCCTGCACCTGAATGTTGCGTAGTTTCAGCTGCTGTGAAATAGATGGCTGAGGTTCAGAAAAATCGGAGGATCGAGTGTCGCTTTTCGCATATAGTTATTGCCCGGTTCAGCGATTGGACAGGATTGTAAGCTCTCATAACAGTGTTTTGAGAGCTTATACCAGCCGAGTTTTGATCGCAATAAACCATCGTAATGAGAGCTTGCAACCTCATTACCAGCAACTTGACGCTAAAAGAAAATGAACTGATTTGACAGGAGTTTGCAAGAGCAGACAGTCCACGGCTTCTGGAGCATTTCGTGAAGGTTCTGCTGCTGAACAGACCTAGAAGTGTTTTTAATCAGGTGGTCCAACATTAGAGCTTCGCTTAGGCAAAGCCGTTTAGGTGCATGTTCCGCAGACTGCTGACACTAACTGAGGCTAGCAACGGCTTCATTCACACTTACAGTGGTGAGCTTTGTGTGCTGTAGCTAACAACACCGGAGTAATTTCTCACCTATGTCACCTGTCGTCCCGTTGATCATCGAACTGCTCGAGTAGGCGCCACCGGCATCTCCATTCGTCCCTGTAGCATGCCAGAGTGTTCCAATGGATCCTCCTCGTTCGAGGAACACGAAAACCGTTATAACTTTCCTTCAGGGCTTTCACGAAGAGGTCCGACCAACGCGTTGGTAGGCGTCCTGGTGTTCTCTTGACATCCCTAGGAATCCAGTCGGTGACGACTCTCGTCCAGCGGGCGTCTGCGAGGCGCATTATGTGGCCGGCCTACCTAATTTTCGACAAGTTGGCCCACGCGCCCGCATCTCTGATCTTCGAACGTCGGCGAAGCTCGGAACTCCGGAGGCCTTCTCTCACTTGCGTCAGTCACGTCACTCCGAGCATCGTCCTCTCGATTCCACGCTGCGCGACGCTGATCGCCTGCTTTCGTATAGCCCAGGTCTCTGAAGAGTACATTAGGGGAGGAAGAACAGTGGAGTCGAATAGGTGGGCGCGGAGCAGGGATGAGCGGATTGACCGCTATCCTTTATCCGTTATCCGGTTTCCGGGGGTTTTGGCCTATCCGTTTTGTTGATCGTTATCCGGCAATTTTGGGCCGGATAAGCAACAACAAATTAGTTGCTACCCAGGTTTGGGCGTGGTACTGGATAGCTGTGTAGAAGCTTTACAATCATAGGATGTTTGCGAGCAACAATAGAGGGTATCTAAATCTAGAAGAGTGAGGTGATTTCAGGCACAGGTAACGTAGTTGGAAAGACGTCTAACTTCCATCCTTCCATGGTCGTTCCATGGTCCTTCTTCCATGGTTGATGGTATTTGGTACCAGAAGGATGGGGCACTGAGGGGATTCAACTACGTCAACCATGCAGAATTCTGCTCCCTCCAGCGACGTCTTCGGATGACCAGTGACCTCAATCGCCTGGTCTGGTCTCAGCGCAGCCCTCAGTCAATCAAAAAACATAGGATAGTAACAATAACAACACGAAAAACACGAAAAAATAAAAACACAAACCCCAAAAAAGAATTGCTCAGTCAATAACAATAACAACAATGACAACAATAAAAGCAATTAAAAATAAAACATAAAAATGGTGGCGATGTCCGTTCCACCACGTGGTGCCACTGGAAACTGCTCACTTGGTGAGCAAAGCCTAACGCGGACATTCAATAGTACCATCACCACTTTACCGCGGAAATTGCAGTTAAAAGTGGGAGAAACTGCGTACGCAACTTGTGGGTAGCTAGGATCGTGAAGTAGACATTTTGCTGGGCAGACTTGCTATTGTATGGCTCGCGGGAAGCGAGAAAGTCCGGGAAAATAATTTTTCATTTAATTTTAAAGCTCTCTGGCAGCCGTGCGCGTGTAGCGCCAGGGGGTGAGGCCTGTTACGCCCACTATTTACGAAGCGCGACGATTGCGCGCTTGTAGAGAATTGTAAGTGGAGGCGGGGCCCAGATACTGTAATTGTGGAAATGGCAGGGGATTAAAAAGCTTGTGCGGCGTTCCTGGCTTCACTACAGTAGAGGAGTTAGCCGTCGCCAAAAAGGGGGGTTTAGTGTGGAGAGGCTGCGGAAGCCTCTTTAATCCGACGGCTAATCGTGCTACAGTACGATACCTTCGAATTCCGGAGCACCGGAAAGGACGCCGAGGAGCCGTATTTTAGCACGTCTGTGCTTCTTCGGGGCTGGGGCGTTGTAGAAGAGCCTTCTATAGGCAAAGTCCCACTTGGAAGTGGGGCTTTGCCTATAAAAGGCTCTTCTTGAAGCTCGTGTTATGTTTGAAACAGTATTTCGTTGTTACCGATTGTTCGTAAGTTCGATATTGTTTCGATGCTCGCCACAAATGAAGTATGGAAGTTGTTTTGAAAGACGTGTGCGCTTTTTGAAATGGTTTTTGTTCGGTCTCGTCCTCCTCGTGAGCTGTTGAAGAGGTTTTGAAGTTGGAAGAGTCTCCCCGAGGTATTTGTCAGCTCATGAGTTGGGGGAGACGTTCAAAATGGTGTATTGTTTCTTTCTACCGGTGCTTATGAAACGAGTAAGTTGTTTTGAAACGTATATGAATTATTTGAAATGGCTTTCTGTTGGGGCTCGTCCTCCTCGTGACTTGTCGGAGGTAATGAAGTTGGAAGAGGTTTCCCCGAGGTTTTTGTAGGTTCGTGAGTAAAAGAAGAACGTGTAAATGACTTATTTTTGTTCGTTTCGATTCTTTAGTTTTGCCGTCGAAGAAGAACCTTCCGATTCTTCTTCGAAGTAAAAACTTCTTTCGCAGTGGAGTGAAGAGCTCTATAAAGTGACCCCCCCCCAGCCTCCTAACGTATTTTTCCGTAGACAGCTTCATTTGGGCGGTCTGGAAGCTCGTGTTGGTTTTGAGACCGTATTTCGATGTTATCGATTCTTCGTAGGTTCGGAATTGTGTCGATGCTCGCTACATATGAAATGACAAGTCGTTTTGAAATACGTGTGCGGGTTTTGGAGTGTTTTTTGTGCGAGCTCGTCCTCCTCGAGAGCTGTTTAAGTGTTTTGAAGTTGGCGGAGGGTTTCCCGAGGTTTTTGTGTGTTCATGAATATAAGAAGAATTTCCAAATGATTTATTCCTTCTTGCTGCCGGTTCCTACGAAGCGTGTAAGTTGTTTTGAAGCGTATGTGTGCGCGGTTCACAATGTTTTTTGTTCGGAGTCGTCCTCCTCGTCGGCTGTTAGAGAGGTTTTGATGCTGGAAGAGATTTCCTCGAGACTTTTGTCAGCTCATGAGTGGAAGGAAAGCTCCCAAATGACTTATTCTTTGTTGATTCCGATTCATTAGCTTTCTTTTCGAATTTCGAAATGAAGACTAGTGTGAAGAGTGCGTAATTGTATCAGGTGCCCCCCCCCCTGAACCGCCTGGCGCCTTTATCGTTAGATAGCTTCATTCAGAGGAAGTCAGTCGATTTTTTGTGGTTGTGTTGTCAAGCAATTCATTTACTGCTTCAAAATGGACCTGAGAACAGCATTTTGGAGGCGATATTTTACGTTTTTTTGTTAGTTCATGAGCTTCTAGAGAACATCTGAGGCGTAGCTCCTTTCGATTGATCCCTATCATGGCGTTTTGGCGAAACTAGTATTTTGGAGGCGATTTTTGATGTTTTTTGTTGGTTCATGAATTCCTGGAGAAGATCTGAGGCGTAGTTCCTTTCGATTCATAACAGCCATAATGTGGAGCGCTTGCTTAGCTCCATAGCTCTCTTATATCCGGCAGTCAGCACCTCCAAAATAGGCTTGCGGACGGAGTTGACTTCTAATTTTATTTGATTTGGAGAGGCCGGAGGGGATTTCAGCTGCCATGACTCGAGAAAAATCAGACTGAGGCGATTTAAGCCTCAGTACCGTAAGAGAAATCAGCCGTCATGGTAGTGGTGTTTCGGGCGCGCCCACTGCACACACCCTGTTTAAGGTGACGGTTATTCGCGCTACGGTAGGGCGATTTCAAAATGATGATGCAATCGATGGCGGCGCGGGCTGGCGGGAAGCAGCAGTCGGGTGTGTTGGGAGCCCGAGCGGTGGTGTCCCAGAGTTTTTTAAGATTTCCTCGCGTTTCCTATCCTGTTCCAGCTCCGGGTTCATCCTCCGCAAGGGCAGATCGGAGTGATTGGAAGCCGGAGGGCGAACCCGTAGTAGCTGAGGTGAAGCGACCGGCGGAGGAGGGAGGGGGGGGGGGTGAGAGTTGAGCAGTTTGATGGGACGGAGTGGTGAGGTGGAGGAGTTGTAAGAAGTTCGAAATGGTTTTTTGCTCCCGTGACTCCACCTCATCGGGTGCAGGGTTTGCGATGGAGGTGGAGGAGGAGCTTTTTTGAACTTTTATGATTTCTGACGGAGGTGAAGAAGTCTGAATGGGTTTTGCTCCGCATCTAGCTTTAACGTTGTTTCCGGCGCTGTGAAAAATGAAAAGGAACATTTTAAAGCAGTTTTTTTGAGTTGTGGTCCTCGCTAAGAAGTTAGGAATGGTTTACTTGCTCCTCGCTCGGCTCCATATGATCTCTCAAGTCGCTGTGAACGATGAACAGGAGCCTTTTTAAAGTTTTTTTATTTCTGGTCCTCGTTAGGAGTTTTTTTTTTCTGGTCCTCGTTAAGAAGCTCCGATTGGTTTATTTGCTTCTCGCTTGGCTCCAGATGATCTCTCAACTCGCTTCGAAGGTTGAAGAGGAGCCTTTTCGAAATTTTTTGATTTCTTGTCCTGGCTAAGAAGTTCCGATTGATCTTGTTTCTCCTCGTATGGCTCCTCTTCAGCTCTCAAGTCGCTTTGAACATGAGAGAGGAGCCTTTTCGAAATTTTTTGATTTCTTGTCCTGGCTAAGAAGTTCCGATTGATCTTGTTTCTCCTCGTATGGCTCCTCTTCAGCTCTCAAGTCGCTTTGAACATGAGAGAGGAGCCTTTTCGAAATTTTTTGATTTCTTGTCCTGGCTAAGAAGTTCCGATTGATCTTGTTTCTCCTCGTATGGCTCCTCTTCAGCTCTCAAGTCGCTTTGAACATGAGAGAGGAGCCTTTTCGAAATTTTTTGATTTCTTGTCCTGGCTAAGAAGTTCCGATTGATCTTGTTTCTCCTCGTATGGCTCCTCTTCAGCTCTCAAGTCGCTTTGAACATGAGAGAGGAGCCTTTTCGAAATTTTTTGATTTCTTGTCCTGGCTAAGAAGTTCCGATTGATCTTGTTTCTCCTCGTATGGCTCCTCTTCAGCTCTCAAGTCGCTTTGAACATGAGAGAGGAGCCTTTTCGAAATTTTTTGATTTCTTGTCCTGGCTAAGAAGTTCCGATTGATCTTGTTTCTCCTCGTATGGCTCCTCTTCAGCTCTCAAGTCGCTTTGAACATGAGAGAGGAGCCTTTTCGAAATTTTTTGATTTCTTGTCCTGGCTAAGAAGTTCCGATTGATCTTGTTTCTCCTCGTATGACTCCTCTTCAGCTCTCAAGTCGCTTTGAACATGAGAGAGGAGCCTTTTCGAAATTTTTTGATTTCTTGTCCTGGCTAAGAAGTTCCGATTGATTTTCTGCTCCCGTGACTCCGCCTCATCTAGTGTCCGGTGCAAGGGTTTCGATGAAGGTGGAGGAGGAGCCGTTTTAAACATTTTTGATTTCTTGTCCAGGCTAAGGAGTTCCGAATGGGTTTTTGCTCGTCGCATGGCTCGTCGTGATCTCTCAATAACGGGAAACGGCAGTTCTCAATGGTTATTTCTGCAGTTTGCTGCAGCGCAAGGCCACTGTCGGGATGATACTGAGGCTGGTCAGCTCCGCGGAGGATCCGCTCTATAGATCCATGGATATCGACTTCAGCGGTAGAAAGCATGATGCGAAGACTCTGCTAAAGCAGATCTTCGTGTACTACAACTTGGAGGTGGGATTCATGATGCCGTTGTAAGATGTTCGTGTCGGTCAGCAATCCGCATGATATGTATTCAGTTCCTCAAGCTGGAAGGATGCGAGCTGACTGACCGCGACATTTTCAACGTGCCTGAGATCAATTGCAAGGTGAAGTACCTCTGTCTGCGGGACAATAAGTTCACGAAACCGTGGCAACTTCTTGCGATAAGGTTCCCGCTCGTGGAGCATCTCGACATGAAGAGGAACAAGTTGGGACAGCTGTTTTCTAGTGGTTGCTTGTAGCAGCTTACTTAATTCTTCAAAGCAGGATTCCGGTGGAACGGATCGGGAAAAGCTATGAGGGAAATAAGCTTGAACACTGCACGAGGATCGACGTGGATGAGTGGGACTATAGGTAGGATTTCATAAGTGTGATAGTACGAAGCAAAGGGAAACATTGCAACAGAGTTGAATGTTTCAGGAGCGAAAAATTCTTTCGCGCCTATTGTCCCTCACTGAAGTACGTTAACGGTGTCAAACTGGAGCAGGTCATGGGAACGCAGGGAGCGGCTGCAACTTCTGGAGCTGACGATGAAGGGTGTGCCTCAGTGAGAGAGAACCAAATGGTTAGAAATAGTTGGCTGTTTAAAGCGACGGATAGAAGAGAATTGGCCGAAATTTAGGAGAGTGGAGAGTCGTCTGACGACGTAGATGATTGGGAGCGCTACTCCGACGACTTCTTCCTCTAACACGGCGACCCTTCGCCTGCTCTTGCATTACATAGTTGGACAGCTTTCAATTTGTTATCGTTTAGCGCGCTGTTTTGGTTAGCGCGTTGCAGTATAAACACTTATTCGGTGGTGGTTCTGGTTTTGTCTCCTGGCATAAACGCTTATTGGGCGTAATGTTATTTATGTTGCAGTTGTGTCGTTTATTATACCGATTGTCACGTGTTGTGGAGCGTATAGTAAACACCAGCAACTTTTATTAAGGGAATAGCTAGATCAAAGGAGCCGATGGAGCCGCCTGCGAAGCGCACGAGATACTCACTAAGGAAAAGTAGGAGCTTCGGCATTTTGTAGATTAGGGGAATCTAGTGAGGGTTGTGCTTTAAAGGCAGGCTTCCTCCCGTCCCACCGCTACCTTCCGATGCGACGCCATCGACATCGCCGGAGAAGGACACCTGCGAAGCTTCCTCCTCATCGGCCAGAGTTCGGAATTCGGAGACGGAAAGCGTAGAACTGCAGTCCACCTCGTCGTCTAGCTTGCATCTGTGTGGGTAGTTGTTTATATAAGGCGCCTTTCACCATGCATATCGCTAAAGCATGTCTACATGATTTAGCGAGGGAGGAGAAGCTGGTGTACTACGCGAACTTCCTCTTCCGTCATGGCGCCACGCGAGCGCTCCTTGCCGGGATGGAGGACTTTCTCTCCATAATAACTGAGCGTGATGAGAGAAATACGGTAAACTCGCTTGAAAAGATATTTCGTACGGTTTAGCGAGTTACTTAACGTTCTCTTTCTTAGCTGAGTGTCGAGCTGGAGGAAATGATGGGCTCGATGATGCTCAAATACGCGCTGAGGACTTTTCGGTACTGTCAGGAATGTGACAGTTACATGAAGTCGGGGACCGAAGTGTGCCGCAATCCGAATTGCTCGCTTGTCAAGTAGGCTTTACGGTTTGTAGTAGAACTGCGGTCGTTTCTGAAAAACCTTTTACCCTAGTGTGCCATGCAAGCCGAGCAGGACGCAATGCCGGTCGGCCATATACACTGTCAGGATTCGTCCACAACTGGAGCTGATTCTTCGCAGTGTTTTGCACCACCTCGTCGTCGTGCATTCGGAACTGCATTTGGACGTCCGTGGAGAAGACCGAAACCGCTGTAGGGAGACCACCGACTTTGCGGCGTACAAGGAGGACATCGAGACGCTGGAGGACTTCGTCGGCTTCGAAATGAATGTGGTCCTGACCATGAACTTCGATGGAGTGCGGCTGAAGAAGCTTTCGCGGAGCGAAATGTGGCCTGTTTACATGCGACTGGAAGGGCTCCCGTACAAGGAGAAGAACAAATACGAGAACAACATCCTCGTCGGACTGCTCATCTCAAGGAAACCACCAAGCCAACATTTGCTGAAGGAACTGTTTTATAGGTATGGGCTTCTTTTTTGAGATGTTTTGGGCTGGAAAACTCCAAAAATGTGCTTCAGAATGAAGGCAGAGTTGCGAGACCTCAGCGATCATCCTGTTCTTGTTCACGACAAAAGCGGGCAAGAGTGGAAACTGAGGCCGGTACTAAGCAATGCTGTTATGGACTTTGCGGTTCGTTAGTGTGGTCCCCTATTATAGTCCTTCGATAGAACTTAGGTTTTTGAGGCTCTACGAACCCTCTACGGCTGTCCGAAATGGTCGTCCGAGCAGGGTTGCCACCTATGCAGGATGAAAGGCGAAAGGAGAGGAAGACGAATGATATGGTTTAATCGCTTCCCGGATACCACCGAGCGCCGAACCCGAGAGTCGATCCTGGTGGACAGCAGCGCGAACAGAAATGGATTGGCAGGTAATTGCGATGGAGGAGGAGAGACGTTGAGCCCCATGTTGTTATTTTAGGTCCAACGCAAATGATGGAGCTTCTGACCATGGACAGATGCCGGCCGGACTCCCTGCACGTACTGGACGAAGGAATCACCTGTGATCTGTTCCGAGGTATGCCGTTTTATTTCATTTTTATTTCAGTTAGTTGGTTTTTTAGTTGATTGGGTATTTTGGTTAGTTTTTTATGGTTTTACTTGATTAGGGATGCCTTTTTCATTTTAGTTAGTTGGGTACATAGCGGGCTCGTGCCGCTCTGAGGTTGCACATGGTTGGAGACACTCATACACTCATTCACTCATTCTGTGGGAAGGAACTCCGGGGTCTCGCTGATCTGACTTGCCCGTTTTGAGATACGATGAAGAAAATATAGTCGTGACAAAAAACGAAAATCCTCATAATATTTCTTTAGAACTATTCACGACGAAGGGTCATACACCGGCCGCTTTTCGAATCAGTAAAGAAAATGTTGCCACGCTATGCACGTCGCTCGAGGAGCTGCAGAATTTAACGTATGCGTCGAAAATTGTTCTCGGGTTGGCTGACATGGCTACGATCACGGCGTCGGAAAAGAGCGAGATAAGCTTCCCGCCATTAGTCTCCTTCTCTTCCACTCCGCTGGAGCGTCCCCATTTCAGATGATGAACATCGTGTTTCCCTTGATAGGAGCTGGTGGATTGTGTCCAAATCCCGTTGGTAGCGTGGCCGTTCTCTCGTACTGGATTCTCGTCGTCACACTGCAAAGGTCGCACAAGCAGGAAGTGAACATCTCGATCTTGCCTCGTCTGGCTACGACGTTAAAGCACCTCTGGTTCGAGTTGTCACCGTCGCTGTTCTCGTTAAAGCTCCATGTAAGCTGTCTTCACTCTAGGCACCTGTCTGTTAACTTAGCAAGCACCATTTAGGTGCTTCTTGACCACGCCATCGGTGAAGACTTGCAACGCTACGGAACTCCTAACCACTGGTCTTCGGCAGGCTTCGAGAGCAATCACAGGCGGATGCAGCTAAGGATTGCGCAGTCCACTACGCACTTCGAGGGATCACTCATGCGAGGGTACGCTAGAATGCCGTTTAATAAAAAAGTAAAAAGTTTAATAAAAAATAAAAATAAGTATTAGGTCGGGGTCAGCTCAGCTTAACTAGGCCAGCTTTTCGGGTGCATAATTTCTATTGTTGAAGTATTTCTACGAATTGGAGACCATATGGAATACGTTTAGTTTTCTCCTCGAGAAAGAACTGCGCATGATGCTCTCCGACGTGGCTGATGAACACCAAAACCCGATCGTGACTAGCCTGCTTAAGCAAATCAGCTCTGAGGGCGTCACTAGGTTAGTTAAAGAGGAACGATAAAGAACAAAACCATAAACCATACGCAGGAGTTCTAGGTTTCCAAAGCAAATTCAACTTCGAGAACACTGGTACATCCCCACGCAGTCCGAGCTCGACATGGACTCGCTAGCCCAGCACCACAAATTATTTCTTCATCGCTATTACGGAAAGTGCCAGCTGAGGTAACAGTGGCGGTGAGAAGTGGTTGAGCAGGAGCTGAAGGCATGATTTCAGCTCTCGGATTGTTGCCCACCACCGCGTGTACTCATCCAGACACTACTGGAGTCGACCGTCCGATACGGTGCAGGACTGCGTGGCCACGGTGCAGGACTGCCACGGTGCAGGACTGCGTGGCAAGGGAGAGGTTTCGCTTACGGGCGCGTTGTCGCGTTCGTTGTGTTGCCGGACGACGGTGGTGGGCCGCGATGCCTGCTTCTCTGGGAGGAGTTCACTGTGGCGGACCCATTCGAGGACCTAGCGGATATAATTTGCTCTTCTAACGACCCATCCCTGCTAAGAACTCGAATAGCGCTTCTAACTGTCCAGGAGACGAATACTTACTTAAAAAAAAATAACTCAAACATCACTTCGCATTCAAGATGCGTACTCGATAGTTGGAGCCGCCACTATTGTTTCTTTTAATAATCAGCAATACGTGTACCGCTTATAGCTCTAGTAGTTGTTCTCGCTAAGTGACTCGGGGTTTGGTCCCCATGTAAGCTGAAACAGCCCACGAAAACGCTTTCTCTTAAACTAAATCTTGCTCAACTTTAACACACTGATGTGATGTATTGATGAACTGAGCCAGGTCACTTCTGATTAGTCGAGTTTAAGGCAAGGAAGTAGTTGAATCTCTCCACCCCGAGCCACTTAGCGTTTTTACCTCGTCTTATTTTTTGCATGTGCATTAACAAAGATGAAAGACCTCTGTGAGGATCTCTAAACTATTTGGTAATCTCATACTAGGGTATCTGAAGCCTTAAACCTCGCCATAACTTGCTCGCATCGCCTTTAAAATTGAAATAAATATTCACATGAAAAGTTTCATGACTTCACTCCGGTTAACTACCCTCTTACCTCTTATTTTCGTAGTGCTTGTGCTTTCTATTCACTAATCTTGGTCACGTATTTGCACTCGTACAGCTTTAGCGTGCCATGTCTTTCCCTTCCGAGGTCTACAACAGTCTCAACATCGACGAGAGTTACGAGCCGAACATGGACCGGTCGCCATTTCGGGATGGAGGAAATGCGGCAAATGCGACGGATGTGAGAGAGCCGCTCTCTCAGAGAAGTGGAAACCAGTGCAGAGGATGTAGTTGTGAAGCCCGGCTACCTCATGGCGCGGGGAATTCAGCAGAACCGCCACGAGTGATCGAAGGAGGACGCGAACTGCTGGACATCTCGACGCCTGTCTCTTCCCAGCAAGGACGCCGCGAGGAATCCGACTGTCAGAGGGAAAACCGGCCACGCCGTGAAAATGAATTCGCATCGCCTCGTTGCCCGGACGCCCAGACACCAGGTGCAAGTCAGGTCCCTGAGCTTGCTCCTGAGCAGTCTTTGATGCCATCATCTGCGAATGCCTCCTGTGTGGACCAACGCGTGGCGGAGATGATGAGTGCTGCCCCTGTTTCTCTAAGGACGCTCGGACAAGTGATCGCAGCTATGCAAAATGGAGCTCAGTACGAGGTACAGGACGCTGGAGAAACCCTTTTACTACCAACTCCATCTGTGAACACCAGTCTTTACAGACGATAGTGTCCGATCAACTTCGCGGCCTTCGCATCGACGTTCACGGCACATGGGAGCATCAGCGCGCAATCTCTTCGTTGCGCAACTCGTCGGACACCGTCGTTCAGCAGCTCACGCATCTCGTCCGCTGCCAGGGAGAAATGATCTCTGGACTGGCTGGCGCTGTGATTTTTCATCTCCCTTCCCCTTCCAACTTCTCCATTATAAGATCTAATACACTACAGATCGACCACGTCCTCGCCTCCCTTCCGCCTTTGCGAAGAGAGCTCACCGCTCTAAGAAAGAAGGCCCACGCGAAAGAAAAACCCGAAGTGCCGGACGGGGCAAGGATCTCCGCAGCCAATCTGACGAAATGTTGGGCGATCGTGGAATGCAGGCCCTTCAACGTACGCCAATTTTCTGTCCCAAACAAATCCGGCCCTTACACATGACACTTAAGGCGATCAACCTCAACCAATTCATGGAGAAGTGGCGCAGGTGCGGCAAATCGGGCGAAGGCGAACATTCCGTGAGGGCGACCGACTTCTTCCGGCACTACTTTCAGGAGGTGCGCCCTCACTCTGTGTTCTCCCATGCCTTCTACGCCTGCGATTGTCTTTTGCAGGCCTGCACGCCAACTGACGCCATTAAACACTACGCCTGTCGTCAAAGTGGCAACAGCGGCAAAAAACCGGAGCTAAAAGACCTCCCCGAACACCTGGTTGAAAACCTTATAGGTGCTTATTAAAATTTTATTAGTTCGCTAATAAGAAAAACAAAGGAAAAAATTGCAATAAATAATTTTCATGCTGCGTTCTCGACTCCATTGGACTCGGCCACAGCGACATCTTCAAGCCGGTTGACGACCTCAAGGCTAACCCCACCGCGTAGGTGTTAAAAACTCCGACAATCTGGATGCTACCTTGTAATCATTATGTTTAGCTACTGGACGAGACTGGGCAACAATGACGCGCAACGAGAGAAGGCGCTCAAGCACAGGAAGGATTGCCGCGACCGCTGGTACCCACTGTTACGCGAATCTCTGGGAAGAGCGCTGTAAGTTGACACATCTTTACCCTCTTCTCGCCACTTCTTTATCTAAGAACACATTTGCAGCGCTGAAGTTCGGCAGTGGGAGATGCGCGACGGAAAGCTCATTCCTCGATCGGTGAGTGAAAATTTTCTCCCTCTCCATACTGTCAAAACCTACTGATTGCGTTTTATTTCAGAAACGAAGACGTCTCAGCATCAACAACGAGAGCTTCCTCGACGATTCGAGCTGCTTGAGTCTTGAGCTATGAGCTCCAGTTCTGCGACAAGGACGACACCAACGCTACACGCAATGTGACCTGCATCGGAGTGCGGTACGTCTCCACCAGTCTGGACTTCAATCGGACTCTATTTTCTTGTAACGCACTGTGTCTGAGCTTTGAAGTTCGTTTTACGCTAACTTTCGCTTTTGGGCCTTTTGGTTCTGGTGGAAAACGTTGTTTTGTCATTCTGCTAGGAATTTTCTCTTTTGGGCTTTTTTTGGCTCGGGTGGAAAACGTTGTTTTCCCTTCTTCCTAGGATTTTTCGCTTTTTGGGCCTTTTTCGGTTTGGTTGGAAAGTGTTGCTTTGCCACCTACCTAGGATTTTTCCCTTTTGGACCTTTTTAGGTTTGGGTGGACAATGTTGCTCTGCCATCTACCTAGGATTTTTAGCTTTTGGGCCTTTCGGTTTCATTTGGTGAGATATGGTATTTGGCGTCTTTGAATCCTGCACTACTAACTCTTCTTGTTCCCTCTCTGGGCGCTTTTTGTTCCGGTCTCCAATTATTTCTACAAAAATTGGGCTTACTACCTTTTTTTCCTTACAGAAGCAAGTTCGGGTATTCAAATGAGTGGAAGTTTGGGGAATTCTCAAAATTTGACAGTCCAGGCTCTCACACAGTGTGTTCGACTCCATACTTGACGTTCCTCCCGTTCACTTTTCCATTGCCTCGGTTTCTTCGACTTTACATTGCTCCGGTCTCGAATGCTTCGGTTTCTACGACTTTACATTGTTCCGGTTTCCGATTATTTACTGCATCCATTTTCTCGTTTTCTAGAGTTACAGCTCGGAGCTATGCATGTATTTTGCATTTGTGACGTCTTCCTTAACCATGTTTTTTGAGCATGAGGAAAACCTCACATAAACCTGACGTCTTCCATATCCTTTTTTTTTTGGGGAAAACCTCTACTTAAAGCATCCCAATTCGCTGCTCCGAGCTGTAATATTCTTCACTGTTTACTCTTCTGCACATGTTCCGCTCCTACTGGTGCTATGATTTCGGTGCTTGAAGCCTTATTTGATCTCCGGTGTTTTATTCGATACGGATTTCTCATATCTGTCCATCACTTAGTGCCCACAATTAAATGCTCGAACTAACTTGCCTCCCTCACTCATTTCCCTCCCACCTAACGCTGCGCTCACCCTTACACTGTTCTCACCGATCTTCTCACTACAAGGTCTCAAGGGTTGACACTTCAAACTGCTAACTCTTTAGCTGTTAACTTTACTGATAGGACTTTCCCTGTTTTGCTGTTAGAGCGAGCCAGCGTTAGGTGGTCGAAATGAGTTAAATGTATATATGTATATTATTCACTCACATTCTACTCTCCTCGTGATTCCAATCTTCACCAAATTCGCCATAATTGAAGTACTTTAACTGTTGCCTCATCACTTACCTCTGTCTCTGAAGTTGTCACTTACTCATTTTCTCATTTTTTCCTCTTAGAGTGTCTTAGAGTGTTTTATGCTGTTAAATCGCTAGATTCTCATCGATTCTATTTTTTGGTATTTTTTGTCGATTTTTTCTATGTCCTTGGGACATAGAAGTTAGTGTGGTACTGAAGATACGATCCTCTAATAAACTTTATAGGACTATAAAGTCTACAATACAGGGGATATGAAGGGGGATTTAGCTGCGAACGGACACAAAACCTATTGTAGCGGACTACATCACAAGGGACATCGGGGGATTCTGCTGCGAGCGGGCACAAATGCTGTTCTAGCGCCCTAAAACCGGAGGGATCTCGGGGGGATTTGGATTTTGGGGACAGTAAAATCGGGACCAACGCACTACAACCAGGGGACAGCGAGGGATTCAGAAATTTTTTCCGCTTAAAGCCCTCTCCCACTCCTCGCAAAATCTGCATTGTGAGGGGAGGGACACGCCCACTTTTCAGTTGTAGCGCGCTTGTCACTGCGCGACACACACTTTTCCTGTGCGCGACTAGCCATCGGCTGCCAGAGATTGTGCAGCTCTCGACCTATTCGTATTTTATTCAGTCGCTTCAGGGATGCGCCACGCATATGACTTTTACGGAATGTCATGGAGGCGATTTGATTGGGTATTTGGCCATACGGCATGCATTAACCGTATTGCGGTTAATGCATGCGACAGCCGCCACCTCCTCTGACTGGGCGATCATTATATTGATTTAAGGCGACTCCGTCCAAGTCGCTACAATGAATTAACTACTAGTGATAAGAAACTTTCACACACTTCTACCAAGTAACCAAAAGCAGAAGGGTTACCATGCCTTTTTAGGACCTCCGTTTTGCAGTAATATTTCAGTAACGAAGAAACTGAATATTGAAAGGACCGAAGAACCCACATAATGGGATGAAACACTGTCTCGAAATTAACTCCGATGATGCTGAGCTAAATCGGCGGCGTTCGGTATCGGCGCGACACCGAACTTCTGCCGAATAGCCTCGTTTCGGGTGCGGTCTAGACGCGTGATTCCAGCCATCCAGCGCAGCATCTTCGTTTCCATTACGCTGAGGCGACTTTCCGTTTCCTTTGTCGCGGGCCAACACTCAGCTCCGTACAGCACTACCGACCGGACGACAGCTCAATATATTTTCGACTTCAAGCGCTCCGGTATCTTCCTATCGCAGAGCACGCCAGTCAACTAGCGCCACTTGGACCAAGCTGCACTCACGCGTGAGTTCACTTCGACCATCCGACTGCCATCAGACGCTATTGTCGATCCCAAGTATTTAAACACCGAGTGCGTGCAAGCCCAGTGCCATTAATGGAGCCGGAATCGTTTACGTCAGTCGTTAGATACTCGGTCTTCTTGACGTTCAGCCTGAGCCCGAACATCTTCAAACGGTTGCATCAAGCTTGCACCTGCCGCTCTAGTTCACCTTTATATTCGCAGACGAGCATTACGTGATCAGCATATAGCAACGTCCAAGGACGGGCTTCTGAAGACCTCGCGTAATGACATCCATTACGACAACAAAGAGTAGTGGGGAAAGTGCTGAACCCTTATTTACCCCGATAGAGATGGGAAACTCTATCGAGGTTCCTGCTGCAGCTTGCACACGACTCTTTGGACAAGACTACTGCATTCGCACCCACTCTTCAAGTTCTTCAAAAACACCGTAGGCCGTACCATATAACTTCACGCGGTACGCGATCGAAGGCCTTCTTCAAGTCGAGGAAGGCAAGATGGACCGGCCTCTGTTTCTCGCGATGCTTCTCCACCAGAAGGCAGGCGGCATGAATGACATTGATGGTGCCACAACCAGCCACGAAGCCACACTTATTGTTGGAAAGCTGGACGATTTCACGGATTCGTCTATTGAGGATTCGCTCGAAGATCTTCATGCTGTGCGAAAGCAAGCGAACAGGACGGCAGTTTGAGCAGTCTCCAGTTCTGCCCTTCTTCCAAATCGGGATCGTCGTGCTTTCCTGCGACCATCAGGCCCCTTATTCTCTGCTGAAAAACGTGACCGACCACTCTGCAGAGTACCAGAACTTTGACTTCCATAAATCAGCTGGCAAGTCATGGGGACCAGTCGCCTTGCCCGGTCTCATCTACCTCAGAGCCGCATCGGTTTCCTCCATGGTGATCTTCTAGACAGGGCCGTGACTTGGAGCCGTTGAAGGGATGGCTGAATGAGGAAATTCTGCTGTGGAGATCTCCTCAAAGTAATCGCGCCATCGCTTCAATGCTTTCTTGCGGTCCATAAGAAGACTGCTATTCTCATCATTGATGCCGAAAAACTTTCCAATATCCTTGGTCTACCGATGGCGATTCTTAGCAAGCCGGTACAGATACCGCTCGCCATCGCGTGACTGGAGCTTCTCGATGACATCTCCATAATGAGTGGCTTTTGCAACAGCCACGGCCTTCTTTGCAGCTTTCCTCGCTTCTTGGTACTTTCGCCAGTTTTGTCTTTTCGCTGAAAAACGCGTGATAGAGCGACTTCTTCTCTCGAACCTTTGCCTTCACGTCGTTTGTTCACAACTATGCCCGCTTGTCGACCTTCCGTCGCCCAGGCTTCGTAATGCCAGGTTCCGACTGTGCAGCTTGACGTATCGCGTCGGTCGCCTTCCTCCAAGTTTAATCGACAGTTGTGACTGTCGGTAACCGAGAAATCACAGCCTCTTCCTTCTCTTTTATATGCCACCACTTGATTCTTGCTGCACCGCATCGCTCGACCTGCCTCGGTGGCGCGACCTCTTAAGCAGATCAGCGGACGGTGCTATGATGAGACCGTCTCATGCGGCACGACCTTCGCATCTGTGTCAAGTCTTCGGTCGCGAACCTTCATAAGGACGAAGTCTATCTGCGACTTGGTGTTCCCACTATAGAATGAGATGAGGTTGGACTTGCGTTTACGAAACATGGTGTTCATTATGTTGAGGTTATGCGAATCAGCACTCTAGGATACGCTCACCGTCGGCGTTACGAGAGCCGTATCTGAAACCACCATGACAGCTGTACCCGTCTTTCGTAGCACCTACGTGCCCATTAAGATCACCAGCGACTACGATGACATGTTTCGAGGGTACCTCTGCTGTCTTTTCATCAAGCAGATTCCAAAACTCATCCTTGGCTTGATCGGAGCAGCCAGTCTGCGGGGCATCCGCAGAGAAGAAATGGAATAGCCGCTCCTTAGCAGCGACACCTCTATCAATCGATCGTCAAAGTGCTAGACGCTTACAATCGAGTCACGAAATCGTCCGGAGGCGATTATTCCAACACCACTGGTGGTCCTGGGACTTCCACATAAAACGGCCTTAAAGCCTCTTCCTATGTCCTTTGACTTGCAGTAGGGCCACCTCGTCTCCTGCACCGCAGAGAAATCAACTCTTCTTCGCTCCAGTGCTTCTACCAACTCGCACGAGAGGTCTGTCAACGTATCCACATTCAAACGTTGGTACGCGGGTCATGCCTACGTTACGGGACTTTCGGACTAGCTGTTGCCCCCGACGCCGTCCTCGCACAGAGGGCGGAACTTTTACTCACTTTTGGCCGCGCCGATCGCCGCGCGCGCCGCGGGCGCGACGTCGCCAGCCATTCGCTAGCGGTGCGCACGAGATTTACTTAGAAGAGTTAAATCAGTGGGCCGGGGCAGACATAACTCCAACGCCGCGCGAACCCTCCTGGCGTCGCGCACGGTGCGCGACGAAATTGGACGAGTTGTCGCGGTCCGATGCCTCCGACGGCTAGAAACCTACATACAGGGACACGCGGCACGCCTTTGCCTTATTTCAACTTTTCTTGGAGATGGCATATGAATGTGGTTTCAATAGTACGATCTGCGACAGTTTATACAGGAATCCTGGTCATGTGGATGGTTTCTAGCGTAAATATTTGCCATCTACAACTTCTTTGGTCAATTTTTATCCGTGATTATGGTTATACTACAGAAAAAGGTCATTACCACCCATTTTCGGATCAGTTGTCCTATTGCAGACTGTTGCCTACCACATTCTGTGGGATCTTAAGGCCGCCACAGACTTCTGCGGCGCCGCCGAGCGGCGACGGCGAACGGCGAAACCGCTGAGCGGCGCCGCCGGGCGGAATGATTCAAGTCATTTCCGCCAGCGACGCCGCCGGTGCCGCTGGGCGGCGACGCCGGTGCCGCCGGTGCCGCTGGCGGCGCCGCTGGAGGCGAGCTCTGCGTCTCTGCCCTATGGTTAAGCATAGGGCAGCGGCGACGCCGCAAAAGTCTGCGGGGGCCTTTAGGTTCCTTGCTATAAATGTGGTCTGGGACCTTAAACACTGAGAGCATTTCGTGCTCCGCGGCTAACCATGCGTCACCGAGCGTAGTCCGCGTTTCAGCGCTGCGATGTCGCACGTGGCTAGCGCGCGACGTTGCGTTGGAGTAAGGTTCTGGAGCCTCAGTGGGCTTCTTGCTGCCTAGTATTGCATGAACGTGCGAACGGGAACTGGCTGCGGTGAATTTCTGCTGTTACTAACAGCTAATTAACTAACATTAACAGCTGACTATTATTGTAACTACCATTGTGATAAGGTCCTTACTACTAGTAGGAAGTTAGTGATATTAGTATATCTGGTAGTCTAACCAGGATACTATCTCAACGGTAGGTCGGAACGGAGCAAATGTTGTATATGGGCAGAACCGCCTCTCTCTGGGAAGTAACAAACTGCAGGTATCTCGACCCCAATACAACTCTGCGCAGAGTTAGGGGCGACGGAAGTCGCAGGTTGGCGCCCTGTTAATTCACGTGCTCCACAGCTGACGGGCGCGCGCGGGATGAGGGCTCGTATCGCGGCCAAGCGCAGTGCTCAGGCGGCGTAGTAGGGAAGAGCTCGGGCTCGTAAACGCGGGGTCGAGGGTTTGGATCCCGCAGACTGTGTTCCTTTTGCACTTTTGCAAAATCCATGTTTATCATATAGGTAATCCACCTAGGGGTATTATAGTGTGTTATTGAGAATGTTTACATATAACATATCACCCACACCGTTTTCAAGTGCGGTGCAGGCAGGGTCACCGATTTCGCTGAAACTTTGTCTAGGGGGGTTATTTGGGGTGCTGATCACGAATCTAACATCCGTTTTTCACGATTCGGCTGAATAATATATACACAATATGGCACAGGATTACATTCTTAAAGTTTCTGCCGATGACGGCAGGTAGAGACAGAATCGTGAAAAACGAATGTCAGATTCGTGATCAGCACCCCAAATAACCCCCCTAGACGAAGTTTCAGCGAAATCGGTGACCCTGCCTGGACCACCCTTGTTAACGGTATTGGTGGCCTCCCACCGCATCGTGAAAAACGGATGTCATATTCGTGATCAGCACCCCAAATAACCCCCCTAGACAAAGTTTCAGCGAAAAATTTTTCTGACGGTGGAGTCTGAACTTTTTACTAGTGCCACAAAATATCTATCGTTACATAACTACGGTCACACAAAATAGGCTTAAAATAAGTGACACACAGAAGTGAACATTCTAGCTAATCTGTAGTTTGAAGCATATGTTATATGTAAACATGCTCTATAACACACTATAATACCCCTAGGTGGATTACCTATATGATAAACATGGATTTTGCAAAAGTGCAAAACGATCGCAGTCTGCGGGATCCAAACCCTCGACTCCTCGTTCACGAGCCCGAGCTCTTCCCTACTACGCCACGTGTGCACTACGCTGAGTCGCGATACGAGCCCTCATCCCGCGCGCGCCCGTCAGCTGTGGAGCACGTGAATCAACAGAGCGCCAACCCGCGACTTTCGTCGCCCCTAACTCTGCGCAGAGTTGTATTGGGGTCGAGATACCTGCAGTTTGTTACTTCCCAGAGAGAGGCGGTTCTGCCCATATACAACACTTGCGCCGTTCCGACCTACCGTTGAGATAGTATCCTGGTAAGACCATTAGTAGAAACCTTATTTATACCATTTTCACGTTAAATTTGACACTTCGCACGTCGAATCGAGAGCTATTCTAAACAAGTTTGATGCTTTTGAAATCAAAGTGAACATCTTGTAAATCAAAGCGACGGTCTTCCGGTTAAACTAGAGGATCCCTAAAGAGAGCAGAATAATTGTCTGTTCAAGGAAATTTTGGTATAATTTTCTTTGAATGTTTTTTAGTTCATATGTTCGAATGAGTGTAACAATTTTATTAGACATTTTTATATTTTGAGAAAAATAATAGATTGAATATTGTTTTATAGCGCAATAAGGCAGCGATCATTTAGTACATTAAAATGGGATCGCACCATGTATCCGACTATCTCGTCGCGTTTTTCATTTCACTGATAATATGAGTGACGCTTACATGAATTTCAATGTGAAGATATGTGTGCTTGTTACAATTGTTTTTGTTTTTGTATTACAAGTGTGAAATTGCATGCTGTCAGAAATTTTGAAAAAATAAATCTATCAATCAACCAAACATCGCGACGTCTTAGACGAGGGCTTGGCGTGATCTCTTTTTATGACACAAAAATGGTCGCCTTTCTGCTCTCTAGAACAAGCTTTAAACCATTATTTTTCGTCCAAAAATTAGAATTTATAAAATTTCAAACGATGTCTTTTCTTATTGGGCAATTAAACTAAATATTAAAGAAATCATTTTAAAAATTTTCATTGAACAACAATTATTCTAACCCTTTTGTAGAGTCTCCAACTCGACGTTAAAGGAGCTTATTTCGATTTGGAAGATGTTCAGCTTTTCTCTTTTTTTTCTTTTCAAAAATGTTAGACCTGTTTAGAATAGTGTCCAATTTGGCGTGATAATTGTATGTACAGACTGCAACATAGTTCAACAGTAAACAATCAGCAAGGGCGGGACGACGATTTGCAATTTGCCAGGGTTACAGGGTACGGGTCAACCATGACTCATGTTTCGGCGGTTTCGTCGTGCCGTCGGCACCCTCTCCATTGGGGATCCCGCTTTCCTGCCTCGCTGCATTTCTCAACCGTTGTGCCAGAGTCCAGACAACGGAGCGCAGGCGAGATAGGGCAGCTCGAGGACTGCGCTTCATAAACCATTATTTCGCATACGAAGGATGTCGGTTAGGACTTCTCTTATTAAAAACGTTGATAGGATGGGATAGTCTTGCCTTACCTTTTCGACTTTTTAAAAACAATGTCACGCCAAGGACATTGGTAATAGTACTCGCAACCATTTGGACGCGCCGTGTACTTGCCAGAACGTCACTGTAGTGTGCTTGTGCTTGTTTGGTTGCACAAAGTTACACGCAAAGTACTGAGCGGCTTGGAATAGGTTGTGTCGCTTTTCTTGTGTAGACCAATGGGATTTCAACTCCGCTACTTCTCGAAACCTGGCTTCAGAACGCTTTGGAGATCAGTTACTGCAGTGCTGTGTGGGCACAGATTGGTTTTTATCTCAAATCGATGGCCTTTTTCAGAAGCTTTATCCTAAGGTTCATTGCTTCTAGCTGTATGCAAATGAGTATATTCCATCACTATCGTCTGTAAAAAGAAACAGACCTAAAGCTCCCAGGAAAAAGGAAGCTTAAGGATCAGGGATCGGCCTTAAGGGTTGTCATCTGTTCATAAACGCAAATGTTCTGTCCAAGGAAGGCGAATAATAGAATACCATGAGTATGATCCACTTAAGTTTGTTGCTTCCTGTCTTCCACTGGCATGTGCTTCCATGAAAACCTTGCCATTATGTAAGCAGGACCCAAACGTTGTCTCCACCAATTTCTTTTTACAAATGAAGATTTGGTAGACCTGCGTACCTTCACTAGTTGATGTCTGTCGTGCCACCCAAAACGTAACAGCCTCCAGATTTCTGTTTTGTGACCTTAGGAAGGTCTGTAGGCTGCGAAAGTTGCATCCTTTTCTCCCTCTTAAAACTCAGTCTTCTTACACCGTGCGTCTTCGCGACTGCTAATGCGGCCGGCGGATAGCAGCCAGAGTGTCTGTTTCTCTGCGCTCTCGCCTTTCCGCTCGTCTGGTTGACCCGTGTCCTTAGACGATTTGCCAGCGTCGATAATCTGTGCAGGACCCACCCGCACGGAGCTAGCAGGCCGTACGCGTTTTCGCCGCGCCATCGCGGGCTAGCCGAGCATGGCGGCATCGCGCCCGAAGCGCGCGGCCGAAAGTGAGTAAAAGTTCCCGCACCCGTCCTCGCCCCAGGGACCCTCGCACATTTGTCACACCCGCACGTAGCACAATCTCGAAAAAATGAACCGACATACACTCATACGATATGAAATTGGATTGTTCGTAGGCCGGCCTGTCACCAGGGCCTGTCGCCTGCATTCGAATGTCCGTATTTGGTTTAGCTCGCAGAGCGCAGTTTCCAGTGGCACCACGTGGAGGAACGGAAATCGCCACCAATAAATGACGGCATTAACCAACCCATTTTTTGGATACGCCACGGACTCCTCTTCTACATGATGCCTTGAAGGAAATTTAAATACGTATTTGGCCTATACAATGACTTACCGTGGTCAGTCGATGACAGATCACTGTTTTGTCCTTCCCAGGCAAATCGGCTACATATTCCCCGACCCCGCCGACCCCGGAAGAAAGGATGGTCTGGTTGGTCTCAACAGGGCACAAGTCATTAAAATGAAATCTTGTGCACACGAGAGCCTACGCCTCCCCCTGCGAGGTCGTTGAATCGGCGCGTTTATAAAGACTAAAGGTACACGTCGCGAATAGGCGCAGCATTGGGAAATGAGAACGCGTCAACCAATCATAACCAGGCAGAGTATTGAGCGAACATACTCCAGCTAATCAGGGTTCCGATAGTGCAGACCGTCCATGAATGGTATGCGAATGTGGTGTGATCTGATTGGCTGACGCGTTCCCGACCCCACCCCCTGCTGCCCATCTTCGCGACATGTACCAGACTAAATTATGTGTATAATCTCTATTTTCGATTATTCATACACAAGACGTTCAGCGGCCTAGCGGCCGCCAAACTTGTGGTTGGGGGCTTCGCCCCCAAACTCCGAAAATGGAACAACCCCATCCATCTGGTTATAGGCTTCGCCGCCAAACCCCAAGAATAGAACAACCCCAATCTTCCTCCTTTCTTTTTTAGGCCTTCTTACAGTAAAAAAAAGCTGTTTTTACTATATAGATTAGAGAAGTGGGGGTATGGTAGGGCAGAATTTTCACTGCGCATATGAAGCCCATCCATCCTCCATCACATGCACTCGACTTATTCTCCGATGCGCTCGTTCTCTACGTGTCCAGAAACAGGTAACGACAGGCCTAATATGGTGCTTAATCAGCAAAGTCATAATTAGAATTAATCAGTATTGGTCAACACCGCTTACTGTCCGACGGCAATAATACTGATCCAAATCCTGTGGTCACTCTCTCTACCCCTCCCCCCCCCCTCCCGAAATACTTCCTTTCCTATATGCTGGCAAAGAAACGGAGTGAGAGTCAAGCACGCACATGTGACACTGAGTACCGATTCACGTGTCACTACGTTGCCACGACGTCTATGACACTCCTTCTGCACGACACATGTGCCACGACTTCTGTAAGCCGTCTTCAGAAATCCGACACACACTGAAAGATGTTGAGGGAAAATGCTGGTCCCCCCCTTATTCACGCTCCCCTCTAATGGTCCCCCTTTGTTAGTCCTCTCCTATTGGTCGCCCTTACTCGGAATCCCTACGCAAGTTGGACGACGTCTTCAGGACGTCTTCTAATCCCCTGTGCACGTTGGACGACGTCTAGCGCAGGTCTTCTGAATCCCTACTCACGTTAGACGACATCATCAGCACGTCTGTTGAATCCCTACGCAAGTTGGGCGACGCCTTCAGCACGTTTTCTGAATCCCTAGGCACGTTAGAGACGTCTTCAGCACGTCTTCTGAATCCCTACGCTCTGCACTCGATCCCCATTCATACCCTGATGCGTTCCCCCTTGAATATCTCGTAAACTTGGGCGATCAGCCGACAGGGATATAGTTCGCCAGCAATCGACCATGGTTAAGCTCAAAGAAAGCCCGGCTGGCATACGCCGCACTGAAGTAAGCATCTTTTGGCTTAAGTCCCCCTCCCCGTGACGGACACGTGACATTAGCCGATTATATGTATATATAGTAGGATTCTGGTCTGCTTTCAACCGTTCCCTTCTTTCTATTGCTCAATCGCAGAATCGTTTTCTTGCTGACAACCGTGTTCCGATGTGGCTTCATATATAGTAAAGAACAGCATTGTATTAAAATGAAAAAGAATGTTACGGAACTAATGTGCTCGTTCTGTCCCTAACCCCAGACGAGCACACTATAAAGAAGCAGTAAACTTCTTTGGGACTCCTGAGGAAGAAGGTTTTGAATGAATTTTAATTATAAAAATTAACCTGTAATGGGATATAAGTCGACAAAATGTAGGCGACCTCACAGCAAATTCATTAAGCCTCCAAAAAGTCACTGCACCTATAAGGATCTACGGCCAAGACCGAAACTATCCGAACGACGCTCACGAGTTAAATACGAGAAAATGCGACGAGAACACTACAGAACGGAACGACGCGAGTAAATAACGATACCGACACGGAAAACGGACTAGTACGCAAGATAAACATAGAAAATTGCAAAGGAAAGGCTCTAAAGGGGAAACGAGCGGAACATTCTAGAACGCAATTAATCCGCGATAAGCGCGCGCAATCTGACCGCTCTATTTGCTTTTTTATATTGTTATAGTAGACCGCGGCGTAAATACGCCACAAGCCCATAGGCGCCCATGTAAGGAGGATACCAGAACAACAACCATGCGTTCTCGGTTATATGGCACTTATCAAATACGTCATAGTCACACGTTCTGTTCCAGTTGGAAAGTGCGCCGCTGTTGTGGTGGAAATGCAGCAAAGCAAGAAAGCAGTCGCACTTACTAAAACAGCATTTGAGTATGCATATAAGGCGACTTATGCATGGAGGGCTGAGATCTGCAATTCTATCTAATGTCCACTAGCACAACTAAAATACAAGGTCTAACGTCTTATACATACATACTAAGAACAAGCTCTAGCTTAACCACATCTTCTGGTCAATTCTCTATCTCCATGTTGGGGACTGAGCCAACACCTATATTTTATAGTCATTCTTATTAATGCACTTGAGCAGTCCTTACTGTATCCACTATATAAGGTAGTCCTTACTATCCACTATCAACCAACAAGGTTGTAGCATTCTGTTTATGAAGTCGCATAATAGACTTCATGTACGAGCGCCTCAACTCCGCAGCAGCAATATCGGCATCGGTTGCGCAACGTTTGCGCAGCCTCAGCAACATGGAATGATCGTCATCATTCCTCGTTGCTGATGCGCAGCGCGGGGTGAGGTGTAAGTCATTACGTACTCACACCTCACCTGACGACGTCGGTGAGGAAATCGCCTCTCGTCGAACTTCTTTTTCCCCCAACTTCCGAGCTTCTTCGCTTTTGCTCAACACCCATGTCCTCTCCCTTCACAGAAACGCCTACTAATCCCGTTGTGAACGATCGAAACATTTTACGATCTCGAATTCAGGACTGAAAACACAACGAATACAGAAATTGTTCGTTGCAGGTGTTTGTGTGAGGAGACAGTGTCATCATCAGCACTACAGAGAGTCGTGCGCAGTTGCACCTGGTAAGACTAGTGATTTCTACTTAAAACAACACCGTAAACCTATACTCACACTAGACAAGAATGGAGGCAGGGGACGGTTGACATTGGATCTACAGGAATCCCCACGCGCAGTACGTGTTTGTGGTGCAGTCACGGAGGACGTCCGAGGTGGCGCCCGGGTTGACGCCTATATTGAATTCTGCTTGTTTTGTGACAGTAAACGCCTGATGAAATGATGAAATGGATTTGTTGAAGCGCATATGCGCCTGCGTATGGTGTACCTCTCAGCATTGTCGAGACAGCCTTCTTGACACAGAAGTGAAGCAATGACATGGCAGGCCTTAGAACAGAAGGGGCGTCGATGCAGTGAGTTTCCGAAGTCACGATTGGTCTGATGATAGTCCCAATGAGTTCATAAAGCAAGACCGCATTCACCTCTGATTCTGACTTCTTTGCAATAAAAGCAGGCACGGCGAGTAGTTAAATATAGCAGATTTAGATAAAGACTCTAGATGTTTTGATGAAGCATTTTACATAAATGTTTCAAAACGTAGTGCGCTCGTGGAGTATGTGCATCTCGTCTTATCTAGAGAGCACAGAACCAGGCAAAGGAAGGGACTCCAGGGTATGGCGTTACTGCTTCCACATTTGAACTTCTTCGACTGGAGTTTGACTAGGAAATGACTCTGGATGTGCTCTAACATACTGATGGTGATGACATGGCAGTTCAACCTCGTACACACATTATGGGAAAGGATCCTTGTGTGGAGAAAGTTGAAACCATCTGTATTGTGTACCACAGATTTCGGACATGCAGGTTTCTTGATGACGACGTTAGGTGTTAGGTTTGTGAAGACGTTGCGTGCGCTTCACTTCCAATCTAAAAACCACTTCGTTTCCACTCTTCTAGGTTCACTTCTGAACTAAAACCAGTTACTAAGTCGAATTCTGGAGAAAAGTGATGTGTGATGCTTCATTTCCACTTAAAGGTTCACTTCCCTCAGGCTTCATCTTCGGACATCCTCCGTGATTGCACCAGACGCAAGGAAACGCGCGTGAAGGTTACGGTAGATCCAATGTCAACCGTTCGCTGCCTCTGTTCTTGTCGCACACTAAATTTCACTAAGCACTGCAAATGCCTTTCAATTTCTTTACAACGTCTCGAGAATCACCTAATGTATTAATGGTATCGAGGCGTGAGTTCTGATGGGAAGTTTTCAGTCACGACGTGAATCTCACCTCTGTGTTCCAACATGGACGTTAAAACAATATCTCGCGACTCGGACGACCAGTAGAGGGATATGAAGAAACACAAATATAAAGGTATGAACCACATCTTAAACGATTTTTAAACCAGCATTTGAAAAACGAAGAGCTGAACAGAAAATCTGTCACACTTTGCTCTCTAATTTGGGGGAAGCATGAATCGTCAACTCGACCTCACCTGAAAACTAGCATCGTATCCTTTATGTTCGAAAAATACTGCATCATTTCCGCGGTTCACAGAAAGAATGTTGACCAAGTTCCATTTTCAGTTCTCTCCCAATGCACTCGAACATGACGTTTACCTTGAAGAAGTTCAGCTCTTCGTCAAGCATCCGAGTAGGTTTATATCGCAAAAGATTTCGATAATAAGTTACATAATTCATAGTGTCTGAACTAGCTCATTGCAATTTCTACCTTTTGCTTTTCTTTCAGTGTATGAAACAGCCTGCATTTCACCGGAAGCAGTCCCAACATTGAACCTTATTGGAGAACTTGATCAGTAGGATTCAATACATTTGGATAGTAAGTCAACGGTTATGACATACTTAGAACGACACATTAGGAAAACCAACGAAAACGACTTAAAATCTTAATCAGCAATGGATGCTGAAAATCCATTGGCACCCTAACTGTCAAAGACAGTATTCACAAAACTTTAAGACTAGCCACGTACCGTCTCACGTCTCTATTGCCAACTCCAACTTTCTCATCTGCTACGATGTAGTCTCAGTTTGGGAACCACGAGGGTGCGTCCTTAAGTATAGATTTCATCTCCTATTCAAACAATCATAAAGCCTTTTCAGGAAACACGAATATACCGTCAATCACCACACCGAGCACGTTGAAGTGAGAAACCCATTCTACTACATGCATCCAACGATAATATCATCTTCAGCCAGGAAACGCTGCAGAGCACACTATCGAGTAAAGCAGGACTAATCAGCTCTCCCCATCCAGATAGGAGTAAAGGAATCTAAGTTAGATAACGATGAAACAGCCGTATAATATGGTTGTTTAGAATCCAATAAAGGTGTATAAATACGGTTTTAAATTTCAGACAGCCATTCACGTCTCTATGAATGTTCCGCAAGATTTAATCGACCACGTAGTGATGGCTCTCTTGGAATGGACCAACTACGGAAAATGATTTATCGAAACAACGGACAATTCTCAACTGGCATTTCATCAAACGGACCAGTGCTCACTTATTATAAGCTTTGCCTTAAGTTATAGCTCTAATAACGATGTTTTTTTGCGATCAAAACTTTAGATCACAACAAACCATCGTTATAAGAACTCCTTCATGCCCATGGATTTAAACCGAGAAATCGAAAATGGTTTTAATAGCCAAAAAATAGAAAAGATAGAAGAAATACACTCTTACCTTCTTCAACACATTGCAAAAAAAAAGAGATTATCATAATCCCCATAGAGAGAAAGTGGGCGAGCGAGAAGTGGTCAGACTACCTGCTCTACTGCGCCCCAATGTGAAGCCTGCAGTTTAATGGTGAATTTAAACACTAAAAAATTGAAGTTTCAACATATATTTTTTAAATTTTACAATCTAAGCTGTTACTCGATCCCTGACTATAATGGCTGCTTACACTGCACAAATTTGTGTGGATGTTGTGCACTTTTTCAAGTTCACTGTTCATTTTAAACCAATCGACTGATAAGCATGAGAATGCTGTTTCCTTTATTGCTTTTAAATCAAACCACATAAAATTGAACATTCCGCTCTACCTAGGTTAGAGCAATGGTTGCAGCAGCAAGCACATGTTGAGAAGAAGACAGGTTATGGTGACCACTTTATAATTGTTGCCACAACACATGGGGTAAGCGAATCTATCCACTTTTTCTACTAACCTTATCATTTCAATTTATCTAGCAACTAGCAACGTTAACGGTCTTAGAAGCCAGAGTTTCGAGTAAATTGCTATTCAGCCAGTACTTTATGACATCGGAAGCATTAAAATTAGCTGAAATATACATCTCACATGTTATTGGCTCACCTTTCTTTCTATCTTCGGCACAGCTGCGCACCTAACCAGACTTACTTGTCTTGGAAGTCATTATATTGTGCTCCCAAGCGGTGCCGCCTTCTTATACTTGCTAATACTTGAAGTTTCTCAATAGCCTATCTTAGAAAAGACTCATTGACAAGACCGATTAAAGTATCGTTTTCTCAGAAACGAAGCTTTGCATATAACCTTATTACCGATGCATATAACCTTTTTACCGATGACCGAACATGCATTAATTTTACTGTGTCCAATTCGTCGTTCTCATAAATGTATACCTCATAGCCGCCGTATACAAGGAACTATTCTACCTGTTGCAATGACCTTGACTACGTTGTATTCCGCACTGATATCATTGTTTCCATTACCAATTGCAGTTTCAATTCTCGTTGCCTAACTCTGTTGCTGTTTAATGAATCCTTTCCTGATTGTTTGTTTGTACTGATTTCCGTTAAATGTCCGCTATCAATGAAAACAAAGATGAGAACGAAAGCACGGAAGCGACTTTTCAGAAGGGGAAACGGCAAAAAGCGATGACCACGTTTATGATTTGGATACTCTTGAAGAAACTGAAGCCGAAGAATGTAAAAGGCATGCGAAAAAAGACAAGACAAAAAGAAAGCAGAGTGACAATAAGTTTTGATTAATTTAGACCTCTGCATAAAGGAAGATTTGGTTCTAGAGTTTGGGTGTCGCTATGGAAAAAATGGATGACTCTGGTTTCGTCGAAAACTGTACGGGTAAGAGTGGTGGGTTGAAATAACTATGAATTGAAGATGTATAGTTTTACATTGAAGTACATCCTTATAGCGTATATACCAAAGCAAGAGACAGTTCAGGAGTAGACGGACGAAGAAAAATAACTTTGATAGACGAAGCGAAGTCCAACAGAGAAGCCTGGGACGTTAAGTCTCGAATGTTCAAAAATAGAAGTAAAGCTGCGCAGTTGTGGGAAAGGATTGCAGAAGAGGTGAACACCAAGCATGGAACAAATTTTGCCGGCAAGTGAATAGGAAAATTAACGTCAAGGTTAATCCCATAAATTTCCTTATGTCACGCTTTTAGGAAATTCTGCTGAGGCACAGTTCAAGAAACTGAAAGATTGTTTTTTTTTCGTGTGAAGAAGCGGTTGCGAAACCCGAAAACGGGCTCAGGGGCAGATGGAGTAACAGTCAGATGGCGATTCTTCCATTCCCTAGAGTTCCTACTGGCAAATGTCAATACTGGGTCAGCGAAAATAAAAACTCCACTGAAGTAGCAGAGAATGGCAAATTGTGCATTTTAGAATGCGGGTGAGCAACGTTGCTAGCAGAAGTATTGACACTGGAGAGCCCACAACAAACAGCACATCCTCCTCTATACGCCAACGGAAAGAAGTCTGTATTTGTGCGATTGTTTTCGACCTTTCGTATTATGCTCATTTCACTCTCCTACTTTTTATATATCGTTTCTATTCCAGATGGACTTCGATTCATCCAGGAAAACGCAGGCGCTACCGAGCAAGAAGAGATCGGACATTTCGACACATAATGCAGGTATGGTGTGTATTGATTACGGTTTGTACGGAAACTATGTCAAACACTGGACAACGTAAACAGTGATCGCACGCGTGAAGCTGACGGCTTTGAGGCATTCGGTATGTTTGCATATTAAGTCATTACCAATCGCTGCATTGATATAATTCTGCGCAGGCAATTTCGTATCCAGCACTCTTTGCGAAGCCCACGCCAACGACCCAAGGCGAGCTAGACAGGCTTAAGGTGAAAATGATGAAGATCCTAAGCGAATATGAAGAAGATGAACTGTATGGAGGAATCTAAGTTTAGGTTGTTGATGATATAAAAGACTGTTCATTGCTATGGTTGTATAAATTCTTGATATGCAGCATATGTTCTTTACTTCCAGTGGTTTCGGAAACCGTTAAATACTGAGAAAACTGGTTCAAGGCAAGACATTGCTTAAAAAGCTCTTTTTATTAAACCAAACAAGAACTCGAGCTGCAGGATATCGTCGGAAGATTCCGCCAAAACGCTGCGACGAAGCGAAAGACTGAAATAGGAAGCCATCTTACACCATCCGTCCAAATCCAGAACACGAGCCTCAGGTCGCCGTTTGCACTGCACACGTAAGATTTTGAAAAAAAAACTTTTTGAAGATACAGTTCAACGAGTGTGCGTATACTTTCTGTTCTGCCGTATCTCGCACCACTGTTCCGTATAGCAGAATAAGGCTTCAACTGTAAATGAACACAAGAATATCTAAAGATGGAGAGAAGAAGATCAGGGAGGACTATTCCAGATGGACGATAGTAATCAAGCCATCACGCTGCTAGTTGAGACTCTCCTATGGGTGCACACAAGACCATGCAAGCGATCTGTCCAGACCCGATTCCGCACGTTTGATGCGCACCTCGTGTCTACGAACCGAGGGAGTCGCCACGGTTACCTCCGGCTATATCTAGAGGAGTTTGAAATATTACATGCACAATTGAATGCACGCTTGGACCATACGCCGACTCACAGGGCGCCAATTTCATCAAGAAAGACTCTGCCTATTCCTAAGGTTAGCTTGTAGTTACTGGTTATTTATGTGCAGCGGTAAATTGTACTGTGGTACGCAATTTCAGATTTGTTGCTTACGGAACATCTTTCTCGTATTTAAGTGGGGAGTACGGGGTCGGAATATCTACTGTGTGCCAAGTTATTTATGAGGTCGCACGCGCAATTATTGAAGGTGGTCTTTTGGTGTGGCTTAACACAGGGTATTTTTCATTCAAATGTTAGAACTTGCAGAACTACATGACGCCGCTTTTCCAACACCTTTCCCTTGATGTGGTCGAAGTCTGTAAAACTTTTTCGCTCCTACTGGGCTACCCTACCGCTCTAGGTGCTTTAGATGGAAGCATATCTCGTGTGTGGTAGGTGATATTACATCGATCGAATTCTAGAATTAATTAGCCACACATTACAGTGTCCAAGTAAAAGCGGATCCACTTTCTACAACTATAAAAGACTTTATAGTGTGGTACTTTTAGCACTGGTAGACGGAAATTATAAGTGCATTCTGTATGATTTAGGTAATATTTTACATAGGATTAATATTAATATAAAAAATAGTTATTAAAAATATCAATATAAGTAAATATAAATATATAAATATTAATATAATAGTAATACAACATTTAGGGGCTTCGGGAAGAACTTCCGATTCCGGGGTCTTCTTGGATAGCCCTATGAAGAGTTTCATCGAACAGCACGATGTGGACTTTCCCGAGGCAGTGCAACTGAGTGTTGGCAAAGTGACCAGCTGAAGTTTTTCATGCTTTAAAATGGAGGAACGTCTTCCTTTCTAAAGGTTTCGTGTCATTTCTTAGTGGACCAAGGCCTTCGAATAACACCGCGATTCATAAGACCGTACTCATCCAGAGAAGCCACCGCGAACCGAAGAAGCGTCCATTTTAACACTAACTTGTCGAGGTGCGGTATCTGTAAGATGACCCGTTTACATTAACTTATCAGAAAACATGCTAACTTGCTCGCCGAGTAGTGAGAACTACTTCGGTATCTTAGCTAGCAGGTTTCGGCTTCTTCTTCGGCCCATCTATACCACACCCGATCACGCAAAAGCGATAAACCTGTCGTTAATGGTTAGTGTAGAACAATATCTCAAATTAAATAAAAATTAGGTTCCGCTAAGATTCTACACAATCTTATGGTTCATGATATTGGAGGGCCAGCGTTCTTTGAACGATACGGCATTAGCAACTTTTTCGATGGTGAAGGTGGTCCCGGAGTTATTGGAAACATTGCAACTGATGCAAAGTCAATTCGTGACACGATACGTACGTTTTTTAACGAAGAGATGGTGTTTAATAAAGAGGCTAGCTTTCACTCGCTATTACGGTAAGATTTGGTTTGATCCTTGCTTTATATGTTTGATGTTGATCTATTAATATTTCTATGGACTCCATCGCTGCTACGCTGGTTCCATGGTTTCTACCGCTTCCACTAACTCTACGGTTCTTCTCCAAACGACCATTGAGGACCTAACTAAATGGTATCTATGTGAGCTTGAATTTGGAAAGATTAGAATGTCTTTCCTCAGTGAAATTGAAGGAACTAATTTTCTTGGTGTTTCAGGTTTTTTTGCTTGATACTCTGTTTTTTGGACAACTTCAGTGAGCAATGACTTCTGTCGCTGATCAAGGTGAGTTTACATATGTATAATTCAATTAAAGCATGGATAGTAATGGTAACTGGCCTAAACAAGGGATTATGTGTACTTGTGTGTATTTCGATGAATATCCCTTACACACGATATTAATCGGGTCCAATAATAGGATTTTATATAAATGAATAGAAGCCCCGTCTTCAGGTATACACCACTATTCCAGCTGCATAATTCGGAATAGCAGTGCCTTAGAACTTTATGAATCTGCTTTTAGTTAAAATGTTCGCTGTTTGTCTAATCTATTTCTTCAAAAGCGGGTTCGCGTACTTTCTACAAGTGTGTTTATTTTTCTCAATGTTTTCTATTTCGAATGTGGTTCTAATCTTTACTAATTTACTTATGATGTTGATTCAGCTCAAGGAACTGTTTTCGATCCTCACGGCTATGAAAGCGGTGTGTGTATGTTTCAAGGATTTGGTTGCTGTGGAAGCAGTCGAAGACGAGATAATTATAGTTGCAAAATTGTGGTTTCTTTGTCACGGCAAGCGATGTGTTGCTGCATAAAGTGCGAGTTTTGCGGGAAATCGTAAGTGCTTTACACGGGTATGATCTCTACTTTCTTCTTTGGGGCATTCTACCGCTGTTTTATTGCTTTTATCTCGCTTGTATAATGTTATATGTCTAGGTTTGCTTGTTATCGCCAAACTTATGCTTTGATTTCAAGTCGCTTGTTCCGAGATTTCCGAGATGTTCACACGAGTATTATTTATTCTGGTTGATTGAAAGGAGTTAGTATTGAAATTATTATTACTATTGGAAAGTTTATTGAAAGGTGTTAGTTTCTCACGATGTTAAGGGTTTAGGTTCGTTTTCAGGTATACTACTTTTTTGTATTCATTATCATATTCACAGATCGCTGTTTTTTGGTCGCCGTGATTGTTGTGGCATTGCTCGGGCCTACTCTGCCCATATCGAGAGTGATTGAGAAGTGGTGAGTCTCTCCGTCTGCTTTTAATGCTTTTCTCTTATTGGAACTGTTTCTGCCGTTATATATCTGTGATTATACACTTTAAGGCCTACATTGTCTCTGTTATTCGACAGTCCTAAACAATTCTATACCATTTCAGGTTTTCGTTTCGTCGAATATTCTCTGTTTTTCACGGTAACAATTACGAATCTCATGGCTTTCGTCGGATATTCTCTGTTCTTCATGGTAACAATTACGAATTTCCTGGCTATGGTGAGTTGGTACTGAGGTTTCCAGAAATAAACTTGATAATTGCTGCACATCCATTGTATCTAGAATTCGTTTAGATGCACCACGCACCTCACTTCACCTCACTCTTCTTTCATCACCTGTATTACGACGCTAGCTTGCTCCACATCAGTCTGATCAGCACAGCACCCCATTCCTGTGTGAATGTCTGTTGTTGTTTTCTTGTAGTGCTGGTTTCTCTGTGTGCATATGATATCATTCAGATTAAGAGGCTTTCGAAAGATTATGAGTATGACTGCATTCTTTAGGATTACTATTCTGATGACTGCCATTTCAGGTTCATTTCACTTGTTTTCCTTATATGTTCTATTATGTGGCTTGTAGCATTCTTTTTTTACTACGATCTGATCAGTTTTGTGGTACTATTGCTACTTCTTTTATGTATTTATTATAGAATAAAGGTTTATGTAAAGGTTGGATATACTAGCTTGAAGTAATACATTGGTAAACGATTATTTAGTGAAAACAAGCACACTTAACCAGATTGAATAAGAAATAAATAGATAACACGACGGGACTGAAATTCCCATTAACGCGACATATGACGTGTTGTTCTACATGGTCTTCAACTGCTCTATGGACGATTCTTGAATTTCCGCTTCGTAGCAATTATGAGATGGAACTTGAGTTGTATAATATGTTCACCCTAATGTTCAAAGAGCACTCCTCTTACTCCTTGTTATTATTTAGAAGCGCTCATGCACCATCGTCAACGTAGAGTTTTGTGCCTTCTACCGAGATTGCTAAATTTAGTTGATGGAGTTTCTGAAAAGTCTCGAATGCTAGCCTACCACAGTACTTCGACAATGCCTAACGTTTGTCCGAGCTCTGAACGCAACACTGCATCTGTGTAACATCTCGCGCTCTTTTTCTCTTCAGGCTTCACCAATCATGTAAGTCGTACACAACACTTCAATCTGTTTAATGTTCATATCAATATTTGAACAAAACCGTCTTAGTTAACAGTGGTTGAGGCAAATGGTGCAAATCAATTGGAGACAGAAAGTAAATAATGTGGGTTTGCTAACATAGTGTAACAATTTATTACTTTAATAGCCTAACGATATATGAATTTGTGTTGGAAATGAAGAGTAGGCATTTGGAAATTGAACATCTCTGACAATGCTCGTCACGGCTAGCATGTGTCCATAGTCAGGCTGAATCTTCTGTACCTGCTTCGTCCTACTCCGAATGCTTCATACCTGAAATGGCAGAGGCAGTAAATGAAAAATACTCTCTTCAGATGGATTTTCTTGTTTTGGTCATGTATTAGCATCAAAATTAGATTATTTCAAGCAACGGAATGCTTCAAAAGAAAAACCGATTATTACTTCTCAAATAGAAACAGAAACGACTCATTTCGCAAAGTTTTCGTGAATAATTTGGTTGTTAGTGTAAAATATTCCTTCCGAACTGCACTTCTCAGGGATTCGTTTCAACATTTTTAAACGATACCTTCTGCTAGGTGCGGGTCCTACTTCTTGCAGTGTGAGAGCCGCATCGATGAACCCTCCTATCTGGAATTTGAAGATCGTCAGTTAATGATGAAAATTCAAGCTCTATAGATTAAAATCATTGCCTGCATGACTAAATAACCCCCTCAGTAATACATCCGATTAATCAATTAACTAGTTTCCTAACTTACCAGCATTTAAGTGATATAAATAACTATCTTCAGTAACGCGGTTGTAAGGTGTTGCAGACGATGGTCACTCGCAGTCGACTCCTATCCGAAAACAAACGTATTGTTTAGGGGAGCGGAACAACTGGCAAGGTTAGGAGCGTTAATACTGGTGATTTCGATTTCTCGAAAATGTTCAATTTCTGATATGATGCAGTTCACAAAGTGAGGAAGTTGTAGCTGACAGCCAAGATTTGTAACGCCTTTTATTTGGTTAATGTTTTGGGACATACTGATGTTCCGTCAAACACTTCACGTTCGGACTATCGCTACGTTTGCAATTCTTTATTCAAATAAAGGTTGGTATCAATCCTAGTTAACAGCTCTAATCAACTTCATCAGATCAACTCTGTTACCAATTCAGCGAATACATATGGCAGGCATGAAAGACATTGAACGAATACCATATATAGGCCTGCATGTGACAGCTTCTCTTGTATACGGGATTACTATCCTTTTTTCATTTACAAAACGAAACAAACCGGAATGAAAAAACAGAGAATACGGACTTTAGACGACTAGCTCTAGTCAAAACGTGCCCTTAACGTTCTTAGATGTTTTATATAGGTTTACGTTTTATTGCCAATTCCAATATATTTTAATGTTGGTTGATCAGAAGCTGTCAAGTAACTCACCATTGAATGCCACGATAACATCGTCTGACAAAGCGCATTTTCCAATATAACCTGCATAGTATTGCACACATATTTCATCGAAACATATCTTCCATCAATAGATAACTTCTAAAATGAGAGACATATTACTGCAGGTGTAAACGAATGAGTATATTGTATGAAAGCTCACCTTTACAACGCCTTCCACTTGCTGGTCTTTAAAGAGTCCAGAACCTTCGTCACTGACAATGCAGCCTGATCTTTCGTTACCTGCAACGCTCAAAAAAGTAAAATCGGAGATGCTTTCTAACGCGGTGGAGCTCACTGTAATTACCCTCTAAGATGGGGGAAAATTGACCTGATTTTAGCGTTTCCACGGTGGATTTAGTAAAGCAGGATGAAGTGTGTTTCCGAACCGATTGCTCTTAGAATGAACGTCACCGCGCGCAAATCTGGTCCTATTCTTGGTGCGTCTTCCACTGAAACATGGAGGATGGCAACAAAATTCTTAAATAATCACCTACTCAATCGTTCGATCGAGTAATTTTACCACCACCGCGCAGTTGGCAATCATCCAACGGCGAGAGTTGCAGACAGCAAGAGAGCCACTTTCAAGCCGCGCTGCGTCTCACCGCGTTGCGGCTGCAACGAGCATCGAACTCCGCCCCCTTTCCAGTATAGTGTGAAAGCCGCTTAAGAAAATGCAGGAGGAAGAATACCGCGATGCTATGGCTTTGCTCACAGTAATTTAGTTCACTATTTTCCTTTAAAAAAGGGTCTCCATGTCGTGTACGATAAGTAGGTCGTCCATATATCTAAACGGATGGAATATTTTGTTTTGATTAGTGTTTAGTTGAATATATACATATATTTATTTATTTATTTACTACGTCGCTAATGATGCGCCAAACCAAACCAAAACTATAAACTACCAAACCAAAACAGGAACAGTCAGAAACCAGAATTGGAGACAACTGCAATAGAAAATAGAAAATGAAAATAGAACAAAATCGGACGGTAAATCAAATCAACTAGTAACTGACAGAAAATAAGAATTAATCACAATCGACCGGCCAAGAGGCAGGTTTTCTTTTTCAGCAGGCACCCCACTCTCCCAAAAAAGTAACAAAACACTAGAGGTGGGTAAGTTTTGGGTGGGTAACGTACTTTGAGCATATATATATATATACATATATGTGCTCAAAGTATGACATTGTTAAATCTGCCATTAATGACCGAAATTACCTCCTTGAGGCACCACTATTTTTACTTTTTACGGCTGCAGTAAACGTAAACATAGAAATAAAATAAACTCCATTGGATTCATCGTATTAGGTGAGGATGCACCGCTTAAAAAGTGGAGCGAACGCAAGGAAGCTGACAAATTCTTGGAAGGAGACACCATACAGACTGCATGTAGTAGAGAGGTCCACTTTTAGGCTACCTCAGTATGGAGTCTCTATAAAGTGCACGTTCAATTTTACCTTTGTTTTCAATAGATCTTTGTGAACTTTTCCCTTCCTACTAGGATAAATCCGCACCATCGCAAAGCTCCATCTCAGTGGAAAACCAGCAGGATTGTCTGCTGCGCCTGAAGGGAGATGCGCACGATATTAGCAACTGTCGTCCGATCTGTTTGCTATCCGTAGTCCACAAACTGTTCTCCCTAGTCATCCTGAATAAGATTAGCAGAACGGTACCATGCGAGCAAGAAGGATTTCGGGACGATTAAACACGATCTACCACGTACACACGATTACAAAGCCCGGCGAAGTATCGCGAGAGGGCGAGCAGCCGCTGTGTCTTACGTGCATCGACCTGAAGAAAGCATTCGACTCTGTCAAACTGAAGCGGTCATCGAAGCCCTGAACACTCAGTTCGTTCCTACTCAGTACATGGATAAGTTACAAGCTATACAAAAACACTGACAAGTTTCTGAGTCCCTATTCTCGCTTAATGGAATGAACATTAACAAAAAGATAACATTGGCAAATCCCAATCTCCCATCTCATCTTGGAAGACTTCTTGAAGAAAGGTAAGAAGCATGGGATACAGCTAAACAAACTGATACATTTGAAGACTAGACAGACAGGCATTTGTTCTATAAATTTGGAAAAAGCTGAAAAGGTTTAATACATTAGTTGAGAATGGAACCATAAGATCTGCTAATAAGTCTTAGTTCTACAGGTTGATAAAGTCTCGTCTGCAAGAGAAGATTCATATGCAAGCTTTACGCTCTTCTATTGGTCAGATTTTCCACGGCGATGATGATAAGGCCGAGCTGTTAGCAATAACATTTGCAGAACATGTTGCGGCTTCTGATGGTGTAAATATGGTCGAATGCTTTAGACCCTGATTCCCTGTGATGGAGGACTCAGTTTTGTTCCATAAATGGGAGATTCAAAGCCTGCTTTTCAAATAGCCACAATGAAAGTCTAACTCCTGTTGGTATTCCACTAAACCTCATTAAAAGGGTAGCTTCTATAATAAGTATTCCACTAGAACATATATTTATTCCAAGTTTCGTGAAAGCCGAGATATCTCGTCGATGTGTTGAATCAGTCGTTACTTTTTTACCTAAAAACCACCATTTGATGTTCCCACTAATTTTAGACCTGTCAGTATTATATCAATATTTGCTAGACTTAAAAAATTAAAGCGAGTAATAGTTAATCGTTTGGAGGTGGCGATGTCTGTTCCTCCTCGTGGTGCCACTGGAAACTGCTCGCTTTGTGAGCTAAGCTAAGCGCGGACACTCGAATGCAGGCGACAGGTTCTTGGGACAGGCCGGCATACGAACACCCATGTCACATCACATGGTGTATGATGAGTCATGTTTTTCGAGATTGTGCTACTGCGTCCGGAGCCGACGCGCACTCGCAGAACCCGGCGAGTGTGGAAAGCATGCCAGGGTCCCTGGTGCGAGGACGGCATCGGGGGGCAACTGAGCTAACGTAAGCAGGACCAAAAGCAGGAGCAAAAGTAACGCAAGCAGGACCCGCGTGGCAACGCTGAATGTGGATACGTTGACGGGTCGCTCGTGCGAGGTGGTTAAAGCATTGGAGCGAAGAGTTGATTTCTGTGCGTCTTCAAGGGCGTTCTATGTGGAAGCCCTAGGACCACCAGTGGTGTCAGAATAATCGTCTCCGAACGATTTTGTGACTCGATTGTAAGTGTCAAGCGCTTTAACGATCGATTGATAAAGATCGTTGTCGCCGCTAAGGAGCGACTCTATTACTTCTTCTCTGCGTATGCTCCGCAGAGTGGCTGGCCCGATCAAGCCAAGGATGAGTTTTGGAGCCTGGAGCGAAGAAAGCTTCAAAGAAAGCCGTGGCTGTTGCGAAAGCCACTCATTATAGTGATGTCAACGAAAAGCTCGCGTCGCGCGATGGTGAGCGGTATTTGTACCGACTTGCTAAAACCCGCCATCGCCAAACCGAGGATATTGAAAAGTTCTTTGGCATCAATGATGAGAGCGGCCATCTTCTGACAAACCGCAAAAAGGCGCTGAAGCGATGGCGTGATTACTTTGAGAAAATTTCCACTATGGAATTTCCTCACCCGGCCATCCCTTCTGTTTGTTCTGTTCATGGTCCCGTTCACAAGATCGCCGTGGAGGAAACAGAAGCGGCTCTGAAGAAGATGAAGCCATGCGGCAACAGGACCGGATGATCTGGCAGCCGATGTTTGGAAGTCGAAGCTCTGGTATCCTGCTAAGTGGTTGACTGAGTTCTTCAACCAGGTAGTAAAGGAGAAGAAAGTACCGGAGTGTTGGCACAACAGTACGACTATTCCGATATGGAAGAAGAAGGGCAGTCCTGCAGACTGCTCCAATTGCCGTCCGATTCGCTTGCTTTCGCACAGCATGAAGATTCTCGAGCGAACCCTCGACAGACGAATTCGTGAAATCGTCCAGCTTTCCAACAACCAGTGTGGCTTTGTGGCTGGTTGTGGCACCATCAATGCCATTCATGCCGCCCGCCTTCTGGTGGAGAAGCATCGCGAGAAGCGCTTTCCCCACTCCTCTTTGTTGTCGTAATGGATGTCATTACGCGAGGTCTTCAGAAGCCCGTCCTTGGACGTTGCTATATGCTGATCACGTAATGCTCGCCTGCAAAGATAAGAATGAACTCGAGCGGCAGGTGCAAGCTTGGTGCGACCGCCTGGCGATGTTCGGACTTCAATTGAATATCAAGAAGACCGAGTACCTAGCGACTATCGTAAACGATTCCGGTTTAGGCCTTGAGTTGGAAGTTACTGGAAAGAGGCCTAGAGGACGCCCGAAGCAGCGTAGTTCCGACGTTTCACACGTGGACATGAAAGCAACTGGTGTCCACCCTGATGAAGCGCAGGATCGAGAAAGATGGCGTCACGACACCAGAAGAGCGGACCCCGCTACGCAGCGGAACAACGCTGAAGAAGAAGAAGAAGAGCACGCAGGGATGTTGCCTTACCAGTATGGTTTTCAAAAAGGAAAGTGTACTGTTACGGCTACGATTCAAACTCTGACGACAAGTCGTCTCCTTTGACGGATTCCGCGCCCCATTTCGACTGCCGCGCGCGCGCTCTGGGTCTCCTCCTTCCTCGGGCTATTTCTCTGGGTTTCCTGATTTTCAGGGTCTTCCTAGGAATCAGCGCTCCCAGCCTTCTTCATGGGCTTGGCGGCCATTTGAGCGGCTGTGCGCGTCCGGGAGGGGTCGTTAGGAGGGGTCTCGTTCTGCGCGTGTTAGTGTCCGTGGTTTCTCCCTTTGCACTCTTTGCGCGTGTCCTTCTGGGTTCCGGATTTGTGCATATTTATTTGTTCTCGTGTATTTTGTGTTGTTCGTGTAACAGGGTCGCTATCTCTTGTTGCATTGTTATCCTGTCTCATTGCGTTTCATGATTCCTGCTCTTGTGTTGTTTTAGTTGCTCATATGCGCTTGTTTTGCATTGTGTCGCCTTGCCATTTCCTCCTGTGGGTTCAGTATCTTCCTAAAGTGGGGTTTTGGCTCTGTTCCTCAGTTCTACTGCCTATTGCCGGTTCACTTAGTTGGCTTAGGTTTTGTATAGTATTCTTTTGCTCTGGTTGAAGTGTATTTTGTTACCTTGTTTGTTCCTCATAGTTGTAGTCATAATTTGCTTCCCATATCATTCCCTATCATCCTATTGATTACCATCGATGCAAGTTATCGTTATTCGCTATTCGCGTGCGTATTTATTTATGTATATTATAAATAAAGTTTTAATTACCCAAGTTTGAGGTGACTTCCGACGCGTTCGGTCGCATTCTCTATCTAAATCCGCGTGGCAGCATTTTTCTGTGGGCGTTGGATCACTTCAAACTCTGAACTGTTGGACGAAATGCATAGATGAAAAAAGTTGATGTCCTATATCTCGATTTTAGTGATGCCTTCGACAGCGCATCACCAACCAGCTGCTGTATAAAATGAGTTCTATACCGATTTCATTTTATACAGCAGCTATCCTGTCACGGATCTTTTAGTAATGGTTTGCTTTAAGGAAGGGTTCTGTCCCCTATTCTGTTTAACATTTACACATGACACTTACTCGAACCTATGAAGGATAGTGGGATAACGTGTTGCGCTTTCGCAGACGACCTGAAGATTTATCGACTTTTCTGATGTTGAACTTTTCCAAAATGCTATAAATAATGTTCAGAAGTGGTCCTCTGGATGGAGCTCACCGCTTTCAGAAAAAGAGTCTAGAGTGCTCCACATTGATACTAGAAATGACAACGCGCCTCACTACTCTATTTATATAATAGTATACCACTTAATGAAGTTGAAGAATTAAAAGATCTTGGGTTTCTAGTTACGAGTAATCTTAATTTCGATGAACACTGTACAACGGTAGCCGATCGTGAACTTGAGCTCGACACTCTTGAGTTTAGAAGAAGAAGAAATGACCTATTTCTCTTTCACAAAATTGCTAATGATGAAAGCTCACTCACCTAGTGACGTTGAGAGCCTCTAATACTCGTGGTGGTACAACAATGTGCGATGCTGGAAGAGCGAAACGAAATTATAGGCGCTTCTTTTTCTTGCATAGGACACTCCCGTCACATGAGGAGCATCGTGAAAGACAGAATTGTGCTAGGAATTCTGAAGCTTTTTAAAAAAATTCTGAAATTACATTTGGATCCGTAACGTACTGATGCCCTAGACGTCGTCCATCATTTACTCCTTCAGGTAATATGTGTAGATTGCATTTGCTTTTCTTGTTTGGTGCTTTTTTATTATATAGTTTGCGCGCGATTGTACTTGTATAAATAAATAAATAAATATAAATAGACAAAAACATTTCTGAATGGTACAGCTACGTATATCCACGTCGCGAAGTCAACACGGCCAACGGCTCGGATGCAGGAGGATACGAGTGGCTTAGCAGCTTTCAAGAGCGTCGACGAAGTCGTGATGAAGACGAAGAACGTCTGGCTCCGTGTCCACCTAATCGACCCCACTCCTGCCCCAACATACGCCTCAGAGACCTGGGCTGTACGAAAGCAGGGTGAATACGTGATCAGCGTAGCATAACGTGGAATCGAGAGGACAATGCTCGGAGTGACACGAACCACGCAAGTAAGAGAAGGCCTCCGGAGTTCCGAGCTTCGGAACTCCGGAAGCCTTCTCTTACTCGAAGTTGAAAGGCGCGGTCGCATGAACCAAATCGTCGAAAATTAGGTGGGCCGGCCGCTTTATGCTTTTCGCGGAAACCCGCTGTACGAGGGCCGTCACCGAATGGATTTTGTGGATGACAGAACAATGCTAAGACAAGGACACCTTTCTACGCGCTGACAAGTTTTGTTTTGGATGGCATTTTGCCATCTTTCAGTAAGATGAAAAATTCCACGTTTGAAGAAGCCTTGGTTTCTAAAGGCGAAGAACTGTGCAACTCATTTTCAAATACTTGATCGGTGTCAAACGTTTTTCACTCAAATGGTTTTGAAGGGAGCGAAACAAATGGCAATCTGATGGTGCTAAGTCAGGGTTTTAGGGAAGATTTGACATCAGTTCCCAATTTGATGACTTATCAAAGAGGAGTGGCGTTTGGCGTTTCATGAAGGAGCATCACCCCTTCACGATTGGCGAATTCGGAACGTTATTTCATGATTTTTTCGTTCAACCTTAATAGTTGACGACAGTAGATATTCGTATGAGTAGTTTGGCTTCTTGGAGGCACCTCAAATTAGACTCTACCCTCGCATATGCTTTGGTGAGGTGGATATCCTTTGACTCGTGAGGACCCAGTGCATCAGTTTGTTTATGTAAGCAAGGTGCTGTAAGTGCAAGAAAACGATTGAATTCGGTATGTCAAGCTTCTCTGCCACGTTTCGAGTTGTCATACGAAGGTTGTTTTTAATTGTCGTCTTTATTTTATCGTCAACACTAGTGATGATACGGCCAGACTTTAGTGCATCTTTCACGTTAAAATATTAAGGGCAAAACCGAGCAAAAAACGCTGACGCTGGCATTCAAGAAGGCAATCCTCACCATAAACGTCACGTAATTTCTTCCAAGCTTGCAGCACATTTTTATCCTTTCGGAAGTAAAGCAATGAAATGTGCCGATAATACAATACCCACCATAAGGATTGGGAAAAGGGCGTGGTAGGCGCGTTTTCCGCGTTCTTTCCGTTCTTTTGCTGTAGCCGTCTTGTTACTCATCCTTTCTAGAAAACTGACACACCATCGTGATCTCCTCGACGAGATCTACCCAGTGCCACAAAAATATTTTCCGTTACTACATTTTTGACCGCTATTTTTCGAAAGCGCCAGTTGATACTAATTAGCGAGGGACGTCTCCACTAATTGCCCCCAAAGGACATATAAGCGCTCGGATTTGATGCCAGCGCGTTGACAGCAGGTCCTTCTTATGGAAAATTCTGTAGAACGAGAAGCTTAAAAGACCATAACCATGTTATTCTACTTTATAGTACTTTTTATTTTTTATTTTATTTTTTGATTATTCTAACAAGAACTAACAAATTTTTCCTTCATCTACCTAGTACTGGTAGAAATTGACTTTATCTGGTCACATCACGGAAGAATATGCATAATAGATGAAATTTTCTAATTGGAACGCGCCATGCATTTTTCTTCTGACAGATATCGTAGAGAAGATTTGAATTTGTTCTTTGTGCACACAATGAATAGCGGCATGGATACGTGTTTTGTCCTTGCTAGACAAGGCTAGGATACCGATTAGCTGATTCCTGAAAATTGAAGGTTTGGTTGCTCTGCACGGCGGCCAGTCCAAGAACCTCGACTCTCCAGCATGGGACAGCCGCGTGTCCTCCAATTGCGCTACCGCTCGCATAGGGAATAGCTAATTTTGTATTACTGAAAATTTCTTTGCAGCTCTATCGACTTAGAAAAGGTATCTTATCTATAGAGATGTCCAGGTTTCGCATCCCCATCCTCCATTTTGACCAGCAATGAGCTTTTCCTTTGTAGCAGGTACTGTAACCTTTTTAAGAAGGAAGTTACAAAGTTAGGAAAAATTTACAACTTCCTGATCTCGTTTTGTTTTCAAGAGTTAGGACTCCACGCCAGTCAGTCTCTCAAATGCTTAAGACAGCACATCTCACCATTGGAAGCGCTTCCCAACATCATAGTTTTATAAAATTTCAAGAGAACCAACATTTTGTGCCTTTTCTGCCGAGGTCGAGTTCTGGGCAGCGTTCGGCTCGACCTGGGCTCCGCGTGCATCGCCCGCGCCCGATCAAGGCCTCCTCGCACCTGAGTGCGAGACCCAGCGGTTCTGTTCCAATTAAAAGGAACTGCACAGTGCCGTTCGATGCACGGTACTATTGATTCGGCTCGGTCATCACGTTTGTTTATTCCATTGCAATAATTTAAAAATTTCTTTGATCTGATTTGATTTTTACACTCTACGTGCTGAGAAAAGATTGTTTAATCGATTGTACTATTTATTTGTTTATTTATTTATTTATTTATTACTAACTAGGTTCCAAGTTCGATTTCTTGCTCAGGCCAACCAAACCTGCAATCCCTCCGGGGTCCATGAATTGGTACCATACTTTTCTGGGAAGGTGCTCACTTGTTCACCGGTTGGCCGCCGCAAGCTTTTCTCTTTTTTCTTCGGCTGGCCACCGCATTGTATGACCAAAATCGCACTCAAATCGCCTCCTTGACACCCCGTAGAAGTATAGAAAACGCGGCGCATCGCAGAAGGAATTGAGAAGTGCCGTTCTTTATCTTTTATCCTTTATACTTTTATCCTTTATATGTATCACTCAAACGAATAGGGTCGTATGGACTGCTGAGCCAATTTGGCACGGGACAGTGGTATACAAATTGGATGCTTGTGACCTTTGCTAGCATGGATATCATTCAGTTCCTAAACACAAATCCCAATCTTCCTAAAGCACATGTATAACATAACCAGAGCTGCCTCAGAAACACAAATGTAAGGAAGGATAAAGGGCAAAAAACGGTGTTAATCAAATCCATAAATGGTGCGCCAAGCAATCTAATTCTATGGGATATCGAAGATGCAAATTGACATTTGGCCTAAACAATGACTTGCCTGGCCAGCCAATGGAATAGTTAGTGATTTTCCTTTCCGGAAAAGTTTGGTACCCATCTATCGACCCCGAAGGGACGAAAGGCTTAGTTGGTAGGGCGGTAAATCCCATCTAGAATTGTCCCACTATCTGCTTACCATCTATTTGATTTCGATGAGCTAGTGCGGTTCAAGAACCCCATGACAACTCAGTCGATGCTGCAGATTTCTTCTCACCTTAAGAGATGACTGTTGAAGCAGGAAATCGTGCGAATATGTTAGCAGGTAGATAGGCTTAGTAACAAGTAGGTAACATCCATTCATCAGCAAATAAAGAGTAAAGGGCAAAGGATAATCCCTTTTTTACTCAATCCCTGCTAGAATGCGCCACGCATTCTTTTCCACGGAATGCCGTAGAAGCGACGTGAATACGTATTTGGCCTTTACAATGACCTTCTTAGCGAGGCGTGGTCTAGTCAGTGTTTTTTCTTTCCAAAAATATTTGAAAACCCACCGAGCTCGAAGGGATGGAGGGTTTAGTTGGCTTAGCTGGAAATCCCAACCAGTACAATATCGCCCGCGTCGCGCTGTCAAAAAGGCCGTTTGCTATAAATCCGTCGCAAACCGTCGCAAGCTCATAACCTCTTTTATTTTACGCTGTTTGAGAAACCGTTAGCACGATTCGACTTGTCTCCATGAGATCTACATCAGCATGTATAAAACTTTACCAGACCACCGCGTTTTCGCCGTGGGTGGCGTAAAAGATAACTGCAGCAGGCTTTTGCGATTAGAGCATCTTATTTTCCAGACGTGCATGTGACGTACAGTGTTTTCGGGGTATCTCAGGCATGGCATACGTTGTAGTGCTCTGTCATTCCTGGAATGCTCCGAGGTGCGCCGTGCACAATGCGTATACGATAGAACCTATCTATCGAATAGACGGAAGTATCTGAGTTTCTATCTTCGCTTAATGGAAAATGCCTTCAAGGTTATCTTGCACCTTGGAGAATTTTAAAAGAAAATTACGGCCGTCCTACTTAGGATTTGCTCCAGTCAGTCCGATGCGCTTTGGAGTGCGCCGTATACAATGTATAGAACCTATCAATCGAGTGAGCGGAAGCGGTTCAAATGTCGTGCTAAACAGCAAAGCTTACCCTCATTAGGTGCTTTAGTGCACACACTGACAGCAGCTTATACAAATGAAGAGGTTTTATAAAGCGAGAAGGGAGAGTGTGCCGTGCACAATGCATGTACGACAGAACCGTTTGAAATCAGATTAGATTAGAAATTTCCGCCTGCACTATTCAGGAACTGTTCTACGTTGTCCCGGCGAGACTTTAGAGTACGCCGTGAACGAGGCATATATTTAGAATCGAACCTATCAATTGAGTGTACGCGACAGCTTGTAGAGTGAGCCTTTGTGGAGCTTTATCAGAAATTTCCAGCAGCACTACTCAGGAACTGCTGTACCCTGTTCCGGGGTACGATGTGAACAATGCAAATAGAATAGAACCTACCAATCGAGTGGGCGACCGTTCCCAAAAGCACGCGCGGGTGAGTTCGTAAGGCAATAACACTATCAAGTTCGAATCTTTCCGGCTGCAACTCAGCACTTTCCCAGACAAATCCTTCCCAGACAAGTCTGGTACCAATTCATGGTCCCCGGAGGGATTGCAGGTTTGGTTGGCCTGAGCAAGAAATCGAACTTGGAACCTAGTTAGTATTAAACAAATAAATAAATAAATAAATAAATAAATAAATAAATAGTACAATCGATTAAACAATCTTTTCTCAGCACGTAGAGCGTAAAAATCAAATCAGATCAAAGCAATTTTTAAATTATTGCAATGGAATAAACAAACGTGATGACCGAGCCGAATCAATAGTACCGTGCATCGAACGGCACTGTGCAGTTCCTTTTAATTGGAACAGAACCGCTGGGTCTCGCACTCAGGTGCGAGGAGGCCTTGATCGGGCGCGGGCGATGCACGCGGAGCCCAGGTCGAGCCGAACGCTGCCCAGAACTCGACCTCGGCAGAAAAGGTACAAAATGTTGGTTCTCTTGAAATTTTATAAAACTATGATGTTGGGAAGCGCTTCCAATGGTGAGATGTGCTGTCTTAAGCATTTGAGAGACTGACTGGCGTGGAGTCCTAACTCTTGAAAACAAAACGAGATCAGGAAGTTGTAAATTTTTCCTAACTTTGTAACTTCCTTCTTAAAAAGGTTACAGTACCTGCTACAAAGGAAAAGCTCATTGCTGGTCAAAATGGAGGATGGGGATGCGAAACCTGGACATCTCTATAGATAAGATACCTTTTCTAAGTCGATAGAGCTGCAAAGAAATTTTCAGTAATACAAAATTAGCTATTCCCTATGCGAGCGGTAGCGCAATTGGAGGACACGCGGCTGTCCCATGCTGGAGAGTCGAGGTTCTTGGACTGGCCGCCGTGCAGAGCAACCAAACCTTCAATTTTCAGGAATCAGCTAATCGGTATCCTAGCCTTGTCTAGCAAGGACAAAACACGTATCCATGCCGCTATTCATTGTGTGCACAAAGAACAAATTCAAATCTTCTCTACGATATCTGTCAGAAGAAAAATGCATGGCGCGTTCCAATTAGAAAATTTCATCTATTATGCATATTCTTCCGTGATGTGACCAGATAAAGTCAATTTCTACCAGTACTAGGTAGATGAAGGAAAAATTTGTTAGTTCTTGTTAGAATAATCAAAAAATAAAATAAAAAATAAAAAGTACTATAAAGTAGAATAACATGGTTATGGTCTTTTAAGCTTCTCGTTCTACAGAATTTTCCATAAGAAGGACCTGCTGTCAACGCGCTGGCATCAAATCCGAGCGCTTATATGTCCTTTGGGGGCAATTAGTGGAGACGTCCCTCGCTAATTAGTATCAACTGGCGCTTTCGAAAAATAGCGGTCAAAAATGTAGTAACGGAAAATATTTTTGTGGCACTGGGTAGATCTCGTCGAGGAGATCACGATGGTGTGTCAGTTTTCTAGAAAGGATGAGTATCAAGACGGCTACAGCAAAAGAACGGAAAGAACGCGGAAAACGCGCCTACCACGCCCTTTTTCCAATCCTTATGGTGGGTATTGCACTCTCTTCGAATGTCCATGTTCAACTTAATTTTTTACCTTCCTGTTTTTACTAATGATGCTGAGTTTTTGACGGAAGATAGGCAAAAATCTGTTAATTGAAACAGTATATAATAATATAAGCCACGCAATCAAATACATAATAATTTACATTTCACGACATCTATTTGAAAAAATGACATTAACTTTCAAACAACACAATATTCTTTTACTCGTTGTTCCATGCGCAGATCACTGCCATCCGTACGTGGTTGACAATCTCTGCGACTGCCCGGCAACCTCAGCCACGATTAAAAACCGGATTTCGTAGGTGATTCGATCACGTATCATCATCCGCCGTTAGGTTGAGCACATCAGTCGTTCACGGTTTGCGCTGCCATCTAATTCTCATTGGCCATCACTTGACCATCTGCTTCTTGACTGTCTCGTAGCCAGCAGGCTCACTAATTTTCTAGTGCTCATTCAATTTTTCTCGAGAGATGTAGTGTTAGAGTTTATGCTCTCTAACTAGAAGCGATTCACTACAAAGCGTGTAAATATTCCTCATGTTTTGTAGAAAAGCGTTCAGCACACAAATGAGGTGGGTTAATTTGTATCTCTAAAAAGTGGATAAAAAATCAGAAAATTCACGCTTTTACTTATATCAGGTCAGGTGAAAAGCTTCCGAGGTTTATCTTTTGAGTTTCAAATTCGTAATTCCTATTGAATACTTGCTACTTTGATGAACTGTTACATCTACCCTTTCCTTGCCGAACAGAAATCTAGAGATAACGTTTTAGCATAAATAAGTAATAGTAACATGAACATTTGAGCTGCCACAGCCTATGAAATGTCGGAAGACATTTTAGACATACCTGGACATGGTTGCATTTCTGCTTTGCACCGTTCCTTAGATATCTGAAAAAACAGCGACATGAAAGGAATGGCAGATGCAGTCTAAAGGTAGATGTTAGTCTCTGAGTGCAACGAATTTTTGTTCAGTCAATATTGCGGCATGCTGTTTGAATAGCCTCGCAGAAATGTGCATAATTCCATATTTCTCATGAAAAGGGGCATATGACACAGATCTTCACAAACTGGCAACAAATCCTGTTCTGTAGGCCCGTCTGTCTAGCATGTCCTGACGATGGCCTTTTAAGTCGCACAAGAAATTTTCGCCTATATTCCCAAAAAGTTTATCAACCCCTGAACAGTGATGAGCTAACTTTATGGTAGTTGAAGACGGCCAAGTCTAGTCTGAATTATCTGCAAGTTTTTTTTTTCGAGGCTGTAAAGGAATGCCTGCCAACCTTGTAATAGAAAAACTGCTCTATCGAAAAGAAAAACCAGAAACTTATTTATGTGACGATGTCCGCAATTTCTGTTTCCTACTTCCTGCACACTTCTAATCTGTGGAAGATCTTTCTAAATCTTAATTTCTGTGCCATCAGTTCTACTCATCTAGAAACGACTTTTGCTCTTCCCTTTTCAGAAAATCTTGCTTTCTATGCAGCGCCTAAATTTTGTCCAAATTTGGTTAAGATTCATGCCGTATAATGTCCAGGGGCAAAAAAACGACTATGCCTGAATACCCCTCCCCTTTCGGGCAATGACTTTTCAGTGAATTTATTCGTTATATGTCACGAATGCACGCAGCATTATAAGAAGGGAACTCGCCAACCAATCAAAACCAAGCACAACAACGACGGTAGCCACGAGAGGTAAAAAAAATATGATTAAACTAAGTTTAAACTTTGGCTAAATTAAGATGACAGTGTTTTCCACTGATATTTTCTTCGAAGAACATTTTTGCCAGTAGGATTGGCAACCAACTCATTTTTCTATAACTAAGGATATCCTTCCCAGCTATACCTTAAAAGTTTTTTACCTGGCGTGACTACCGTCGATGCCGTGCTTGGCTTTGATTGCTTGGCGAGATCCCACCTCATAATGCTGCGCGCATTTGCGACATACAACGAACAAATTCACCGACATATAACGAATAGATTCACAGGGTGTTAACCGTGCACCACCTCTGAATGGGACGCATTCGATGCGGTCTGTTTGGCTGACACGTTCAGCACCTCCCGGTGCTGTGAGCCTTCGCGACGTGTACCTTTTGTTCTTTCCAGTCGAGCTCCATATGCTGCTCTTAGTTTGACGGAGTAACTTCTAGGATGACTTAGCCCTAGTTTATACTTGCGCCACTATGCGGCGCGGCACCACGATCGCCATAGATATAGATTTTTCGCGCCGCCCGGTCGATATCCATTCCGACCGTCGTGCCGCGCCGCGCAGCGGCGCAAGTGTAAACTAGGGCTAACGCGCTGACAGGCATACTGAATTTGAAGAACTAAAGGTTGATCTCCAAGGCCGCTAAAATTGAATCGATGACTAAAACGTTCACCTAAAGACTATTTAAGCACAGCGTTAGAAATGGATTTTGGTTTAATATGCCTTCGAGTCAGGAAGACTGTTCCGTGGGCATTCCCTCGAACTACTACTCTGCGTGTTACATTTTGGTCAATCGCGACCAGAAATTTGGAAGTGATAGGTGAAAAACGATGTTGACAATTTTTTTCAGGGTCCTTGAATGCATCTAGAATGATGTATCAACATAATCGTTAGCTCTGTCGAACAGGATGCACTAATGTGATGAATGACCCCGGCAATGAACCAAGTGTTTCAGCCACGGATGGGCGAACAGCTATTCCGTGATACTTTTTGTTGTCACCCTAGTGCTGGTCTATCGAAAGTCCATGCGATGCTTTATCCTTCGGAAATCAGTTGCATTATCAGCTGCGCCGACCGCCGACGGTTTTAGACCTGCTAACGTTGCGTTCGCTTGGCGTTGCGTTCACTTGAAGAAAGTTCGCGCTAAGGAAAGCTCAGCTCTCTCTCTCTAAGAAGCTCAGCTCTCTCTCCAGAATATCCAGTAATACAAAAGATGCCAGGTAATATTGCAATGTTTCAAGAAAAGGAATAATGAGATTTTTACTGAAAACATTTAAAAAGACGTTATATATATCAGATTAAGATTAATATCAGATTAACCTTTGATTTCAAGTGATGCTGTTTCTCGGTCTACGTGTTCTTAAAAATGACGCTGTGGGAGCACGTTGTGCGAAAAAAAAACGACAAACCGCGCACGTTGTGCGACGTCCTTGCTACGTCTTCTGAATCAGGGCGCATGTTGCATAGCGTCTGTGACACAATTGCTCGCAAGTGTCACCACCTTACCACGTCTATGCAACGCTAAAGGTTTCGTGGCACGTGTGTTGGAGTGCAGAAGACGTTGCATAGACGTAGTAAAGTGGTGACACTTGCGTCGGGACTCAGCAAATGTGTCACAGACGTTATGCAACATGCGCCCTGATTCAGAAGACGTAACAAGGACGTCGCATAACGTGTGCCCAGATCCAAAAAACTTGCCACAGATCAGGCTTTGGGAAACATTGAAATTCAGATGCAGTTTTAAGGCTCCGAGCAACGAGCGTGCGTGTGCTTCGTTTCTCTGCCTATAGATAAGGGGATATTGAGTGTGGGGGAAGGGGTAGGAATGAGTATCAGGAACCGTAGGAGTATTCTTGTCGTCGGAAAGACGACGATGTCGACCGATAAACCAATGCTTCTTCTCGCCACGTAGAGAACTACGACTTTGAAGAGAAAAAGCGTGCATTCGATAGAGAGTGGACTGGCAACATAGGAGCTGTTTTGATTTTTGTCTGCCCTACCATATTCTTCTACATCTATATATGAATGAAACTCTCAGCTTTTTTTCTTTACTGTAATAAAAGTAAAAAGGCTTAAAGAAGAAAAGAACATGGTCAAGGTGTTCTATTTTCGAGGTTTAGGGGAAAGGGTCCCCAGTCAGACACTACGCGGCCACCAGACCGCCGAACGCCTTGTTACATAATACATAAAATTATTCACTGCACTGCCTAATGCTTCGAAACAACAGGTTGGCCAGTAACGAAAACTGTTAGAAAGCACAATTTTCAACTTTCAAAATGTTTCGTATTAAATAAATATATTGTTACACTGGTTTTTCGTATACACCTTAGAAATTCCAGCTGCGAAGTTTCCGGAACATGAAAAAGGAAAACGAACGATATGCAGCTCAGCCTGCATTTTCAAGCGTTTGTTTAACTTTATGGTAAAATAAAGATGATATGATCAAGAAGCTTCAAAACATCTAGTTTTAAAATTTTGATAGGAAACTGATCTGTTATCTCCGCATTGTTCTCGATTTTAATTTGATTTTAAATTTTAATCCGCCGCGCATTGAATTGTTTCTTGAGATTGCATGAGGGTGTGAAAGGCTAACAATTTTGTATTTCTTCGAATTTCTACTTTCAAGGTTCAGCCACAGTTAAACATGAGGTTTTTTCCAGCATGAGGTGTTTGATAGCTTTTTCGAAGAACATTTTCGCCAATAAGATTCTCACCCGTTCCATCTTCTATAACAAAAGAGGTATCTTACCCAGGTGAATTTAAAAAGGAAAGCAGACTTTTTTCAACTGCTTATTCGCACAAGTTTCTTTTGCCTGAGGCCTTATAAGCCATGCTTTATCAAAGGCGTTTTCGCGATCTTTTTTAATTTCCTCGCTATCAAGCAAAATTGAAACGTGAAGTGATGTTGGAGTGGTCGTCAGAAATATCGTCTACAAAAGAGGCGTTAAAGTTTAGTGTAAGAAAACTTCAATAGTCGTGTCGCTCTATACCATATGGCGTAATGCGTTGGTTCTTATCTGGAAATCGAAAGCAGAAGGTAGTTCGATCTGTCACCAACTTTCGATAATTGGACCGTATATGTAGTTCCACATTCCCGCTCTTAATAGTTTGCCATTCGTCAAGGATAATGACCCAGCTTTGAACTCCGAAGTAGGACGTTGATGTGAAGCAAGGACAAGCTTTCACTTCCTGTGTTCGCTTCAGGCGTCTCTGAACTGAGCGGTCACACTCTCCATACCACCCTTTTGTTCGGTGAAAGGCGTCGTACCATCCTGGCCATTGATTCAGCCATCTTTGTGGTCTTCGTGATTGCACTTATGCTTTCGCTGCGTGCATAACTGTGTCAGTTCTGAAGAACCCAGTCTGCAGCTCTCCACAGTAACCTCTTCCGTTGATCCAAGCTAAGACAGTAATGTGTCGTATTATCAATCACACGGCTCTACGACAAGTGATCTCATAAGATGATGTTATACGTAGTCCGCTCTCAAGTATGGTATGGAAGTATGGTCGATGTGGTCTTATTGAGATGTCCACTAGGATTGCTAACGTTGTTTACTAGGCTGATGTTTCGGTGCTTTGGCCTTCCTCGTAGCCTGAACAAATCGAAGACATTCGCTCAACCATTGTTTCATCCTTTTCTTATATACTTTTTTAGAATACTTTCTTAAAGGAAATTGGGAGAAGATCAGATATGGAAGTTATAGAGGACGACTAACCTGATAGGTGGTTGCCGTAAATATGCACCGCTTACCCGTAGCGGAAGTAACATGGGTGAGCGATCTTCAGCCTCCGGGACCATCCAACTTATATACCTCTTAGGAAAGAACGAATAGTGGACGAGAACCTACAGAGTTCAGTGAATGGTGCCAGTTCTTACGTTATAACTAGACGCTCTTTCTTTCAGTTCAATTGGAGAATCCTAGCCGTGGTCCAAAGTGCCTCTAGTGTACTTCGAGCAGAGACGGTTCTTTATCGGGCAAAAATTGGCAAGAACACCTACGACTTCGCACCTGCATAGAATCGGATTCTGTGTTCTGCCCAATGAATCAAGACACTATCTTTTTTAAGGTCGGTCTTCCTATGGCCGGTTCAACCTAATTCGAGTAGTATTGCCCATGGTGCCGTTGACATCGAACAAACTGATTCATTGCTATTTCCCAGTATTGGTATCGATCTTCATACAGGCTTACGTTGCTCGCTTCGGCGATCTCGTTCAAATTATAGGGACGTGAAGACTCGGATGAACGTTTAGATTTTAATCTCTCAAACAAACTCCGTTTCAACTAACATAATGGAATCCTTAAACAGAGATAGAGAGGGAGAGAGAATATCATTACCCATCTTAATCAACAGCAGATTGTCAATTTAGGACATCGGTGCAAATATTGATAGTTCTGCGAAGGAAACAATTTCTGACCAAAATTCACTTCAAAAGGCGAAGAGTAAGAGAGTACACAGCGAGCTGTTTCCCGCTACATTCTAGACTCGGTTTCTACTTAGGGCAATTGTGCCCATGCAATCTCTCAGGTACCTTCATCCTTCATAAACAAAAAATAATAATCTCGTATCTCGTGTGGCCCTAAAAATAATAATATTCTGTGGTTCCGTATAGCAAGCACATGAGTACTGGGTCACGGTCAGCTTAATTCAATTCTGTCTTCCAACAATTAAGCGGTTGGTCGAATATTGATAACGGCTTCTTTTCAGCAAAAAGGACTTCGCACTCGGACGACTATAAGATATTTGATGATGTGTTTTCTACAACCGTTTGAAAAGCTACTAAATTATTGCTTCACTTGAATTAAAGCAGTTCCGCTTCTACTTTCACTGCTTCCTTTCCAGCTGTCGTACATATAATGACTCCCTCAAATAGTTGCGTTTTGAAAACGGTCTGTAATGGAATTTTTGAGGCTGCACTCGGTCTTAAACTGTGTATGATGGCTGTGGAATCTTTCGTGTACATTCAGCCAAACGGCAGTCAGTATGCCGACGTTCGATAGAGATTTGGATCTGAAGAAGTTCCTCTAATAGGATTGTTCGACCACTTTCGTCGCTCGTCCTTATTGGGTTATAGAGCAGCAGTTCGTTGGCCTATATATATTTAATAGCGTTTCCACCCTTTATGGCACGTTTTTGGTCTATACCTGCTGTTAAAATAGTCCAGAGTTTGAGATTTTTCCACTATTCTATTGAAATAATCATGCACGAACCATAGACTGATATTTTTTATGGTTTAAATGCACCATTTTGTTTGTGCTCGCATCCATCCTCCGAAAATAGGCTCTTTCCCTACATCTAATCTTGATTTTCTGCATTTGGAAGCATCTCCAAGAGAAGCAAAACCTAATATGGTCTTTGAAGCAATTAATGCATCCTAATCTAGAACGAAATTGCTAATACGTCATTTTTAGGCAAATGTACTGTACGTGACGATCTTCTTCCTTGTGGACCCGCTCTTTTTCAAGTTATTGTGTTAGTTGAGAGAATAAGGCAAACTACGGTGTAACATGCGAAAAACATGCCAAAACGCAAAAAATTTGATTGATAGGATACCCGCAGTTAATAGCTAGACAATTACTACATCGCACGTTCGTCTACTCCAACCCATCAGTGGACTATTTCGATTCTGTTGATTTATCATCATTTTCTTTTGGTTAGCAAACCTTCACTTTATTGCGCTAGCCAAGCCAAGTATGTACAGAACTCACTAATTGATAGACCGATTTATCAATCTACATGCTTTGTATTTACCAATTAAACATTTACAGCATTTTCTTGTATTTTCCGTTAAAAATTTTCAACGATTAACAAGTTACAGGATGTACTGAAATTTTTCGTTAAAAATTATTGACGAAAATTTCATGACGAAATTTTTCGTCCAATTGCCATTTTTGAAATTTAGTTTTTCCTCATGAAAATGCATTTTCGTCGAATTTCTTGAACGAGTTTTAGCAGTATCGTTGCGTTACCGAGAAAACCCTAACTCAGTCGATATCGTCTCATGTTGAATTGTTGGCATTTTTTCCCTGCTGTCGCTTCGGATTTGTGGACTTTATCGACCGTTTCTCGCATCGTTTTGCTTAAAAACTATATTAAAATTAAAATGGAATAGAAAACGCGGAGGAAACGGCTGTGAAGTAATACAAACAATGCAAAAAATAAGGGAATAAAACTAATTAAAGCTATGAAAAGGACTCTTTACTTCGCTCCCTCAAGTTTCCGGAAAGTTGGAAGCAACCAAAGCAGCGTCGAGCCCAGCATAGGTGATAGAACGTGGCTGCTGGTAGTGCCGCTTCTTCGCTTTCACTGGATTTCATATCGCTCATACCGACGATCTTAAACGTCTGCCTTTTTCGATAGCTCCCTTAGCACTTTTCTTGGGGTGAAGAACAGCCAGCGTACACGTGAAACACGTGAAACAGTGAACATATGTATTTACATGGATGCACGTAAGGTGAGAAAAAAAAGCCGATGACCACATTTCATTTCCAGTTATATTAAGTTATTCCAAAAACAGTACTTAACACCCAGGGCAACTGCGTGAGGATTTTTTAAAAATTCCACGAAAAAGTTATATCTTTAGAAAGGCAGGTGCGGTAAAACTGTATCCGCCGAGATGTCTCACCTTCTCCACTTTTCCAACCACACCATTTTCTACCAAAAAAAGGATTCAAAGAAGCTTCACGTTCTATCGAAGCCACGTAAACTTAGTATACGCGACGTAGCGCAGAAGGATTGCACTGAGAGCATAGACTCTCTTGGCAGCAGATAGGTATCGAATCGCTTTATCGTCAGTAGTATTGGGTTGTGGGGCAGTGCACGTCCTTCCCGAATTGGGTGCCCATTCGAGACGACCTGATTGGCTGGCGCATACTTACCTCCCAATGCTGTGTGCTTTCGCGACATGCATCAGTTTAACCCTGTAGGAATTGAGAAGACTTAGAGAAACGATCACGATGGATGTTTTCCCCATAATCGATATAGTGGAACTCCAAAATTACCGCCTCCCACCGCCACTCTGAAGAACTTGCGGGAAAAATTCCAAAAGACGGGGACCGCCTTAAGGCACAGCTAACGGACGGTCGGACCTTGGCGGTGAGGAGCATTCAGAGATGACCAACACCGAACCAGGTTAGAAGGGTAGGATATCTGCTTCAAGCCGAAAAGCCACAAGGGGCATAGGTTCGCCTCTTATGCTGCGTTGTTGTTATTTTCACGCCGAGACAATCCGGAAATGCCGCTCGCGATGTTTTCCCCAGTTGACACGACTTACGACAAAGGAGAGACCGGAAACAAACATATGCTCGCATTTCGTTTTGGTGATGTCATAACTGTAGATGTTCTTATTGAAGCAATGGTAAGAAATTTCACCTGCAACAGGTGGTAATTGATATGAGTAATTTAACATATCAATAACTCTCGTCCTGCAACTGGTGAGGGTAACAATCGGCGAAAGTCATTTTCAAGGTTCCACTCAAACTCCTATTCAATGGCAAAACTAGGAGTTATCCCTATGCTCAATGAGAGTCAGGTGAAGGAAAAATACTTAGCATCGCTTCTATGAGAATTTCTAAAGTAGTGATATCACCAAAGAGCTTAGGAAGAGTCGTTAGTTTTTTGATCTCTCCCTTCTCTTGAATCATATGAATAGGGAAGGTTTTCACAACGGTTACTTCGCATCGCTACAACGAGAAGACTACAATAACGCAAAACGGACTTCCAATATGGGAGCCCTGTAAGAACCGTGGCACGACGTCAGAGAGGCGTCTGCTGGACCACTGTTTTCGCGATCTAAAGAAGAGAAAGTTTAACCCCACGTAGACAATTGTCTTCTTTGTCTCCATTGCCTTTCAATGAACGATCCACTTTGTTTTCATGTATTCTAGACTAGCATGGCATGCGAGTGCGTTTACACTTGTCCCAGACAGAACCTGAAGCTGGCATTCGACGCCTCACCTCTGTTGTAGCGCTTCACTTCTCAGGTGTCATCCCTCCAGTGATATTTAATGCCGTTCGTAAGTTAGTTGTTCTTGAAAAACAGCCTTCAACAATGATTCCCTTTTCAGATCTCATTTACGAACAGGTTCATGCTACCACTACCACTCCTCTTCTGCTATTTTCTTCATGGTGTGCTCGCGTTTTCGCCTATCTGGATTGGACCTCGATGTAAGTGGAGTTGCATCAACTTTCGCAGAAAAACAATCTTTACAAGAAATACACATATCTAGTCTTAAGCGGAAACCCTCTGCAATGACTTGAGCAGACAATGTACTAAATGTTTTGAAAGTGAGCGTGAACACAGTTGCGCAGTGCTTGATCGATGCACTGTACTGGGAGATTGATGAGAAAACTTTTTAGGAAACGACAATAATAAACCTTCTCTCCTCTCCTCTTCCTTATTTATACATATGAACTTCCAGACGCAGTTTCCAGGTTTGGAGTCACATGCAAAATGTATGCAGATGATTTAAAGAGTTATAAAATTGTCAAAGAAGACCAAGACTCTATTTGCGTTCAAACAGCGATTGACTACATTTCCAAATGGGCGAATGAGTGGAAACTACCACTTGCACCTGAGAAATCCTGCTGCTTAGTGATTGGTGGCCGAAATGTTTCTCTCCCTGACTACAAACTACAGAATTCAACACTTAGAGTAGTTGACGAGGTTCGTGATCTTGGATTTTTAATACGCAAAAATCTGAATTTTGACGCTCATTACAAATCTTTGGTAAAAATGGCAAATTTTCGCACCTACAACATTTTCAAAGTTTTGAAGAGCAATAATCCTGACCTCCTTCTGCGGGCTTATAAAACATATGTGCGGCCGATAGCTGAATTCGGAGCAACTGTGTTCAACCCTCTCAAGAAGAAAGACGTTGACATGCTCGAAAGAATTCAGAATAATTTCACTCGCAAAGCAGTAATGAGATGCTTTGGCATGGACTATTCGCAAATCCAAAATCACCGAGAAAGAAACAGGATGTTGGGATTAAAGTCTCTTGAATGTAGTAGGCAATCTTTCGATCTCAAGATGCTTTTAAAGATTCTCACCCAAAAGGTGCACATGAACCCGTGCATATTTTTCCGAGGCCATCTGTCTAGAACAAGAAGAGGTAAGCTTCGGCTATATGTGCCGGTAGCGAGGACCACAGTCAGATCAACACTCTTGACCTATAGAAGCTTGCGGGAGTTCAACTTGTTACTAGCCCAGAACGAGAATCTCTTAGGATTATCTGAGCATTCGCTCGCTTGACTGTTGTACAGCGTTGCTTTGTTATAACTGTTTCCGTTCTCATTTACTGGTGCCTACTTAGTCCTCAAGTTTGAGTTATTAATGTCTGTGCTGCTTTTTTTGTTTCTTTATTATCTGCGTGGCTACTACCATGCTGTGAATAAATAAATAAATAAATAAATAAATAAATAAACGTTCAACGCCGTGTCATTCGAGCGCAATGTACCGACAGATGCATTTGATAAAAAAATTCTTGGCCCTCCGCCCATCTCTTGTCCTCCTAATGGTTGTTGTTTGGTTCTTTTTACAGAGAAGATGTGGTGAAAAATAACAGCTTGAAATCAGTTTGGAAACAGAGGTGAAAGACAAATTCTGCGGCCCAGAATTCCGAAACTACACTTGGGACCTAATAGCTTATTAGGAGGAAACTCCGAGTCGATGTTCGTGGTTAAGATCCAGGGCCAATCCATCCTCTCACAGCCTGTGCGACTGACTCCGTCTGGTCTAAGGTAAGTTGATAGGCGTGTAGAGCGTCAAATTTTGGGATCATGTTATCCCTGAATGACTCTGTTAAAATGATGTGGATTCGGAGCCGTATTCTAGAGGTGGGCTAAATTCTTGCATAACATGAAAGGTTTCAATGATAAGTCATGCCTCCGCCCGGTTATATCCAGGTCCGCCGGCGAATATTAAACAGCTTTGTATGTTTCTGGCAGCTTTAGATATTTTTTCAACAGATTTTGAGCGAAGCCAAGACTAATATCGGAAATACCTGTTTCTTTTACAGTCCGTGAAGATTCGTTCGTAGATCAAGAATTGAACGACGAACTAGAAGATATTTGTGGCCGGCAACCGTTCTATGATTCGCGATCCTACCCGTGGGCTGTTTCAATCATGCTGAAGGTAGTCACTTTTTTCACTTTTCCCTCATAACATTTGTTTGGAAAATAAAACGAATAGTAAACTAACCTTAAAAAAGGCTGCATAGACCTAAAATCCGATTTTAAGAAAATGCTTTTTGATCTTTCAGACCATAAGAAATGCCTTCTTCTATTTAAAAACTCCAAATCTAGGATAACCATCCAGACCAATGCACACACGACTCTCACATGTTATGCTCTTCTCTAGTCAAGTCAATTGTGGCCTTCTCTAAATGCCCAAAAATAGGTGGAGTTGAATGACTCTTGAGGTAGCGAACACAGGCTTGGAAATCATGGAAATTAACAATCAGCGACCCAAAACTATTGAAATTTGCGACGTTTTGACGTGGCATCGTCAAACAATTCTAGGCGCACCGCCTATGATTGACTGTGGCTTGAATTCTTACTCCAAACTTTGGTTTTTCACAGTGTCTTATTTGATGAGCCCTCATACAAATTCTACCATTGATTTTTCAGAACAGAATAAATCGGCTCGGCGGATCTATTATTTCGCCTTATCATATACTTACAGTGGCACATGGATTCATGAAATTCGCTTCGAATAACGACAACCCTTGTATGTGAGTTCTTCTTCTGAGGGAAGCATAATGTGCTAAGACTCAAACAATATCGTTCTTTTCGGTCACCAACGCACACTCTGTGCAGTGTTCGATAACGGCATTAGGCTTATCTCCCTGCATTGATGTTCGCTGTTTTGTTGTCCATGTTCATGGATCACGCAGCTGTAGATCCGCCGTTCACTCCTCTACTGCTGTGTTGTGCATACTTCAAACAAAGTCACTTTTCTTAGTGAAAGAGGGACATTGCCGCTACGTTACTGGTTCGGCGGTATTCCAATCAGCGATGCACGGCGTTTTGTCTAAGAAACTAAAATTAAGGAAATATTCTTGCTCTCACCAACCGTACTGCAAACAGACGGCTTCGTTTCTTACCTACATAAACGGATAGAGGTTAGCTGTGTTATCAACATCAGGAGACTTTGCATTCATACAACGAATGCTTGAGGCAATAAGAGCAGAAAAAGTGCAAAAACATATATTTGTTGGGGGACAAACATAGGAAACTTATTGAATGGGAAGGAAAGCTGACATATTAATTCCTCTTGGGAGGCTATCCAGATATATACAATAGTGAGCCCTTCATCTTGTGTACATCCTGCATTTTCGCGGTTCCCTTAAACATTTATTTGGGACCTTTCATAGTACTACAACGCAAAAGGTTTTCTAAACACCCTCAGTAATGAGTGCTCTTCTTCCTGAGTGTCGACCGTAGAATGCTTTCAGAGTTAAGTTTTAAAATAGTCAAAAAATATTGTCAATTTGAGCCGCCACGTTCAGATCAAAATATCTCCGTTCACCAGCCAAGTCCAAACAATCGTTAAGGATAAGGATAAAGGACGGCGTTACTCAATCCCTTTTGGGATGCGCCAGCGCATTCTACTTCTACAGGATGTCGTGGAGGCGACATGAATGCGTATTTAGCCATACAATGACTTGCGGTGGCCAGCCGATGAACAAATCAGCGCTTTATCCTTCCCAGACAAGTCTGGTACCAGTTCACCTACCCCGGAGGGATGGACGGCTTGGTTGGCCTGGGCGTGAAATCCGAACCAGGAACCTAGTATCGGGTGCACGCGACAGTCGCGCCTCCTCCGACTGCGCTACACGCGCCCCCAAACAATCTTTACCAAAATAAACTCGTCATTGGCAATAAACTGCTCCTGCTATGGCGTCTGTTTCACGATCGTGGAAATCTAGACTTGCAGAGTTAGTTAATTCGTTGAGGATAGGATATACAGTACTTATCGTACGTCTTCCTTAAAACATTCAAGAAATATTTAATGAATTGGTTTTTAGCCTTAGAAGTGTTCGAAATTCTGAGTTTACACATGCCTGACATACCTATTTCGCCTAGCATCCACCATCCGCAGTGTCGATATTCAGAAGCGCGGTTAAGCGTTACAGCCGCATCTCTAAACATTTTCAAGTCCCCTTACCAACGTTTTCACAGAACTGGAAGCTTCTGGCAGATTTTTTACATATCAATGATGTTCATGCCATTGTAATTGGCTCATGAGATTCTCAGACGTCCTAACATAGAAATACCATTAAACATTAGGCACATCAACTTTTGCACGCGAATTTGTGTATGACTAGTGATATGTAGGTATTTCTACATACAGGCCGAAGGTCAGCCTGTTCCCATTAAGAGTTACTATTGGAATAGAATATCTTGCAGTTGAGCAAAATGAGAATGCACTTCTCCTTCTACATGGTGCTCATCTACTTGCCATCCAAGCCACGGTTGCTTATTTGTTAAGCTTTTTCTGTTCTCTGTTCATAAGGGAATGAATGGTCTATATGAACACATGTCCTTCTGTACCACTTCAACGTATTTATCTTGGCTTTACCGTTTCTGCTTCACCTGTATGGAATCGTAATTGTTTGCTTCTCATTCTCGACTTCCCTGTAATTGAAGACTCTGATTTCTTTATCAGATCTCCGGTGCAAACTGTGTTTAACATTTGCTACAAGCATCCTGGTGGTCAAGTGCGGTACATATTCCTCGACTTGTTCCCTCAGCTACAGCGCCTATTTCGAGTTCATAAAGAATTCATAGAATTCGAAATTTCTGCAAACTCTCACTCTGAGCTTCAAAAAACGCTCCAGAAATTCAAGGAGTTTCAGACGTTTTTGGACGATATGTGACTCTCTACTGACTCTATCTTTATACGTTAATCTGTTAACTCCTTCTCGGTAATGTGGCAATCGCTCTTTAGAACTATAAAACTTTGTGCAATAGACAATGGAATACAAAATCGGCAACATCTGGAATTGTTCTTGGTCGAACATAAGGCACCTTCCGTCTAGCGTTCCCACAGTAGCCATTTCATTGCAAGGTGCGTAGCATCACCTTAGCGTCTCTGTCTTTGTCCGCCCAATCATAAGCGAATAGAGTCATTTTGTAGCTCGTTCAAGTGTATTCTTTAAGAGCTGCTGCTTATCGAACGTACGAAGAGGTGCAGCAGAGAATTGTTGCGTATGGCGGTCGTTGTATCCGTGGATATAGCAATGTGTTGCCGAATCATCCTAACTGCACCGAAGCAGACGTGATGCACAATAAGGTAGGATGCTTTGAAATTTTTTGCGAATTTGAGAGAATCTGAACTGCAATTTGAGAGCTTTTCTCTTTACCACTCCTTATCTGTGAAACTAGATTGATAGCGCAAGACGGCAACAGGTTTAGTTCCTTTTTTCATTCATTACAGAGTTTATGGATAGACCCCACTGTTTTGTCTGAACTGAGGTAGAACTTCCTCGCCACCGTTTTTTTTTCTCGCCAAATCACGAGTACAAGTGAAGGTGTTCGGAACTGCAAAGATACCAGTATAGCTACCAAAACTTGGCTGACATCCAATTTTTTAAACGCCTTTGCAACTATGTGGGCGGAGCTCCTAATTCTATTGAAGCGTGGACTTCTTTGAAAGCAAATCTAGGCTGCAAAACTGTGTGACGATTCCTTCTTCGATGCGATGCAAAGGTTTACCGCAGCGATGTTCCAAATATTTTATTTTATTGCAAGAGTCACTGCACAAGTGCTTTTTCCTTTTTCGTGGCGGCAGAACTTTTGATAAGCATCTCAATTCAATTTAAGCGTCTTGTAAGAACGTACTCCATTACATAGGATTTTTATGATTATTTTATCTATTTCAAAGCTTCTACACGGGTACGAATGCGCGCATTTTTACCAAATAAGGCACTTCATACAACTATAGTTCAGATCCGAAGCGTTATGGTTGACCAAAGCTTTGTTCTAAATGGATGTCATGATGGCCACGACTGGGCAATCATAGAGCTTGAAGAGCCGTATGTGATAGTGGTTTTCCTGGTTTATTTACTTATTTATTTAATTATTGGTTGATCTTTAGAAATTCGAAAGGCGTTCCAATTAATAGAATCAAAGATTTCAGAATTAATTTCACCGAATTTGTTGCTCCTATATGTCTACCTCCAAAGAAGCCAATTATTGATAACATCCTCACAGTTGCAGGCTGGGGAAGAAGCTATGGTAGGTCGCATAGCTTCCTATAGCAGACGGTTGCTTCAAGATTACTGTCTGAATATAAACAATAGTTTTCAGTCTTTAACGAAAGTGGACCAATGATACATGAAATACCGATGATAGTCGATCCCAAATGCGATCGTCCGTGGAGCGACAAGGTATGTGCTCGTTTAATGTTACTTCATTAAAGGTCCGACGTTAACCAATCCACGTTGAGATGCGCCACGCACTCTACTTCTGGAAAGTGGTTAAGTTAATTTGAATGCGTCTTTGGCCTACACAATAGCGGTGGCCCATCGATATAGAAGTCGGTATTTTATACTTATCAGAAAGACTGGTGCCGGTTTACCCACCCCGGAGGGGTGTAAGGCTCGTTTCATCCTTCGAGAGAAGTTCGATCCAAGAACGTGGTGTAGGGTGCACGCGGAAGTCGACGCCTTCCCACACTGCGCTACTACGCCCCGTAATTTATAGGAACGATCAGTGTTGGAGGAAGGCCAATGTTGCGTGTTTATCTTTGTGCTTTGCATCTCTTCACAAGGGCTGCATGAAGTGTAGTCGGAGGAGCCGGCTGTCGCGTGCACTCGACTCCAGGTTCCTGGTTAGGATTTCTAGTCCGGCTAGCCGAGACTTCGATTCATCCAGGTTTAGTGCCAGACTTGTCTGTGAAGGATAAACCGCTAACTTATCCTTCGGCTGGCCACCGCAAGTCATAGTATAAGCTAAATACATACGTATTCAAAATGCCTTCTCGATCTCTATGTCACCCTATTATCTCACACTGCCTTTAGTGAAGTTATATTTCCAGGTATTGACTATTGGTTTTAAGGACAAGCAGAATTTTTTAAAATTACCCTTTATGATATAAGTTCGCAGCTGGTATGTTCTAGGCATAGTGGGTTTCATATTACTACAATTAGAGCACTCTATCAGCTCCCTGTTCTGCATGAAGTTAAAAAGTGTCTCGTCGTTTCTAATAATACAACAATATAATATTAATATTAGTTTACGAAACACACTGTGAAGCCATCTTTCAAGTGAAAACTGTAAAACTTCTATTATAGAAGCGAGACATCATTCAGCATTGTTTGTTTCATGTTTCAACAGCGATCCGCCGATAGGTGCAAATAAGTGTAACAGATACTTCTTCCCCATTTAAATACAACAGCAGAAGCATGAGCGACAGTGAGACACCCCACCCAACTGCACAGTTTGGTCGCTCCCTTTCTCAGGAATAAGCTAAACTATATGCAATGAGGCCTACAATCATGTAGAGGTTATTTCTGCTGCTTGAGAAGAAAACGGTATTTGGAAGAATCGCTCACCATTGTTTCAGCTGCCGCATCAAGCTGCAGACTTCCTCTGCGCGACTTCTCTGAACAAGAACGACTACTTCGCTCCTCGAACGTGTCACGTAAGTGCTTCGTCGCATCAACCGTTTGAGATCCCGCTGCAGCAAGATTAGCCGAAATTCATATGCTAGAACAATTTTGAACCTGTAGAACCATAGATCAAAGAACTTAATGGTAGCAGAGATTGAAGATAATAAGATTTGCATCTAATTCTATTTCAAGGAACTCTAAAAGCTTCGCGATTGTTTTAATTCTATCGATAGCTTAGAGAGGTGGTTACACCTTGGCATGCCAGTCTTATAGCTTTACACCACTAAAATATACTGCATCAATCTCTAAATAGACACTTATGCTCAGGGATGTGCGGAAATTTTTCTGGAGAAAGAGGAAGATGAAAGACGGAACGGAAACGCTCAAAAATGGGCGGAAACCGGAATACGAAACGCGGAAACGGAAATGAGACCTATTCGCCATTTTTTCAAAAGTGGTTCTGAAACGGCGTAAGGAGCGGCTTCCATTGCGCTTTTCTTGCTCAGAACTTCGCGAGCAGCAAAATCTTCCACAGATTGATGAGCATCCTCATCATAACATAGCACACCGAAGCATGAATTCATAATATTGTTGTGATAATATAATATGGGTTCTTTTAGATATGGCTGGAGCAATAAGGAAAAACAAATTCAGGGTTTTATCTCACTATTTCAGCATGTAGTCTCTCCGCTGTATCCATATCTAGTTCCTGCGACGGGTTTTTTTGCTGACTTCTGTGATGCTGCAATTTTCTGAACCTCAAACGAATTAGCCTGTTGAGGTTACTTACAGACCCGCATCAAAAAACTGACTCGGGTGAAGTCTAAAACTTGTGTAGCCACCTAGATCATTTTTCGACCAGGCAAGAGATTCCTCTCAACATTTTTGGAAACCTGTGGCATCATGGACGGCGTGGTGACTGCACACATCTCTGCTTGCTCAACATTAGCAGTTACATTAGTCACCAAAGCTAGTACTCAGAATTCGTTCTGAGATAGAAGATGATAATAAGATGACTGATTAGTCATGGTGGGTCCACACTTCCACAGGAATATTCAGTCTATGTCATGCTGGAACCCCCACGCCCAAGGTGACACAGCTCGACAGTTACTAGATGGTTCTCAAAGCAACAGTTTTGCGTCAGAATTCAATAATTCACCCTAGTCAATCAAAATAACGGCTCATGGTAGATATTGCGATGCTTCATTAAAAATGAATTGCATAACTTTATATGGATGAATATAACACCTAACGAAATTAAAAGATGAAATTTATCTTCGATCAGGAACACTGATGTCATCTTGGGGCAGACAACCGCATGGCACAACCTCTACTAAACCCTTTGTCTCATGATACTGCGCTATATGCTCACAAAGTTTTTGTAGCTATTTGTAACTAATGGATCAAGAGTTTTATGATCATTCAAATGCTTAATGCACTTTCTTAGCATACAATGCATACATAGCTTTTCCTGGCCCATTAATTTTGCCCTGCACCCAGCCGTTGCCATTTTTGAGTTTTTATTTTGGTAGTCTTACCAATTCCAAGAATATTAATACTAGAGTTGTCAAACAGTATTTCTCTCACAATTATATGAAGGAGAACTCTTTTCAATTGATAAGCTGATTGCGTTCAATAGAAAACTAGTGTGGAGCATTGCCCATTTCCGTTTCCGCCTTCCGGTCCAAAAGCAGGCGGAACGCGGAACGGAACGGAGGAGCCAAAAATGGCCGGAAACCTGAATTCGGAACACGGAAACGTAGACTTCGAACATCTCTGGTTATGCTACCCTCTTTCAGAAGTCTTTTCCAAAAGTCGTTGAATAAAAACAATAACTTTCCCTGTTTCCTTTAGAGATTAAGAAATAAAAGCCAGTTAATCTAATTCCTTCAAAAATTGACAGTTTTCGCAGATACAGCTGTTGCTTTTTAAAGTGTAAGGAAAAATATGAGAGTGTCATCAGTGCCTTCCTAGCACAACAATAATCGTGACAAGGCACAGAATGCATAATTTGTGGCTACATGCCTCATGAAGAAGTGTGATGTATCACTTGTATAACCTGTCTCCCGTTGATCATCGACCTGCTCGAGCGGGCGCCAGCAGCGTCTGCATTCGTCCCTGTCATATGCCAGAGTTCTTCAATGGATCCTCTTCGCTCGAGGGACACGAAGACCATCATATCGTTCGTTCTGGCTTTAACGAAAAAGTTCGGCCAACGCGTTGCTGGCGTCTTGGTGTTCTCTTCACATCCTACGGAACCCAGTCGGTGATGACGCTCGTCGAGCGGGTGTCTGCGAAGCGCATCACGTGGCTGGTTCACCTAATTTTCGACGATTTGGTCCATCGTTTGATCTTCGAACGTCGATGAAGCTCGGAACTCCGGAGGCCTTCTCTCAGTTGCGTGAGCCGTGTCTCTCCTAGCATCGTCCTCTCGAGTCCACTCTGCGCGACGCTGATCACGCGTTCATCCTGCTTTCGTATGGCCCAGGCACTAAGGGATATGTTTAAGCTGGAAGAGCGGTAGAGTCGCATAAGTGGACAAGCAGTCGGACTTCTTCGCCTTCTTCACGAGTTCTTCGATGCTCTTGAGAGTTCCCCAAGCCCCTTGCCCTCCTGCCCAGATCTGGCGCTAGGTCGTTAAACTACTATACTGACTTCGCGCCATAGGTACACATAGCTGGAACATTCGCGTTGAGCAAGAATGGGGCATCAGAAACATGTTCGTTCCTCATGAGCATCATCTTCGTAGGATTCAGCTGCAGTCCAACGTTCCCACATACAAGGCCGAAGACGGCAAGCATTCGTTCCGCCTGGTTAAAGCTGGCACAGAGCCACATCGCTTCAGTTGCAGACGTTCGATTCGGCTTGTCAGAGACTCGTACGAATCGATATTCATGGCCAAGTGTGTGTTGTCTTCTCGTCTCGTTCAGTCCGATGACGTCGTACTTGATCTTCCTGGCTACATCATCAGGTCCTCGACGGATGTTTCCGATGCGAGCGTGCGGGCGTTGCAAGTACAGATCGTCATCCTATCCCTTCTCAATTTCCACAACCTGGTTAGGCCCTGAGATTTTAGCAGCCTCTCCGTACTCTTCCTTCCCATCGCTGCAGAAATGGAGGCTCTTTCGGGGTCAGGGAAACGAGGTCTTTTAGTGCTGCTTTGGTTGACTGGAATACACACTGATAGCTAGTCAGGCTCTGTTGTGCGGCGAACAACTCCGGGCAGCCAGCCAGACTGCCCGAAGGAAAGAGACGAGACTTTTAAAGCGGTCATGAGCTGCCTTACATGTACTCCCAGTTACAGCGTACAAGCTTTTCTCCGGGTCGACACAGTTACAATCCGCGCAGGCACGAACACATCCACACTGTGCATGAACGTACACAAGCAACGAGTCGGCCAGACAGAGCAGGAGCAAGGAGTCCATACCCAGCATGCCATCTGCGTCTCTGGGCAGTACATACACGGTTGTATTTAGTTCGCGATTCATTCTCCTACTCACCACCCGGGGACGCCCCACGTGGCCTTGCGAGCCCGAGATCCCTCTTAACAAGAGAGCCCAAAGGCTCTCTATCGAGAGAATCCGTGGAAGTGTGATGTAGAGCAGAATAAAGGTGCTACGTATTTGGCTTTGCCTACGCGTTAACATCTGTAAAGTACCTGATGAGTATGAATCTACAAGCAATTTAGGGTGACAGTGGTTCCGGAATGGAGCAAATTGATGAGCGTGGTCGAAGCGTTTTGATAGCGATGACATCATTCGGAACAATAGGATGCCCAGCCAACGAATTGGCGAGGTATGATTTACACCCTTGTTCCAAGTAAGCAATTCATTCAGCAATTTGTACACTCTTTCAGGTTCACTCGAGTAGATCACTACCTGCATCAAATCTGCACGTACACGGGTGTTTGTTACTCATCTTAATAAAAGTTACTGTTGTTTGCACATTTGAACAAGACATCGAGCGTTTTAGTTTTACCCCCAACTTTGCAGCATACTATATAATAATCCGCTAAGCGATAAATTAGGGCCCGTTTATACTTCGACGCCGAGAGATGCGACGCCACGTATTGTGGCCACATTGATCGAGCTACGCGATCGACCAATTTGGCCACTATACATGCAGTGGTGTCTCTCGGCGTCGGAAGTATAAACGGGGCCTTATCCGCACGACAGAGCCTGATCCGTGCGCAAACGCAGCAGCACTAAAGGACCTCATTCACCAGACCCCGAAAGAGCCCCCATTTCTGCAGCGATGGGAGGGACAGGGACAAGTACGGAGAGGCTGCTAAAATCTCAGGGTCCAATCAGACTACACAAATTGAGGAGTAGGATGGTGATCTGTACTTACAACAACTCTCGCACGCTCGCATCGGAAACATTCGTCGAGGACCAGATGATGCATGTCAGGGAGATCAAGTACGACGTCATCGGATTGACGGAGACGAGAGGACACCACCCACTACACGCCGCTACTACTCCGGAGAGGTTCCTTGGAACATGCGACAGCAGGAGAATAGACGGAGTTGGTGTCTTCGTCAATATGCACTTGGTACGAACATCGCATCGAATTGTACGAATCTCTGACAAGCCGAATCGGACGTCTGCGACTGAAGCGAAGCGACTGAAGTGTGGCACCGTGCCAGCTTTGAGCTTTGTTCGTCGCGTATGCCCCAACAACTGACTACGATGACGTGAGGTCGAAGACTTTTACGTGGAGCTAACTTCTAAGTTCTATAAAGAAGATCGCATCTTCTACAGGTGATCGTCGGCGACTTCTACGCTGAGATCGGGCCGCGAAGGTCGCCGGAAGACCTTTACATCAGAACTCACGGTTGGAGTAGAAAATACAAGGCGAAAGAGTTCTGAATTCATTATGTTGACCATGACCATCCATGGAAACTCACAGTTCCAGAAGCCTTCCCCCTAGGATGGCCTTGGGAATCCATCGGTGACCAGTTCCACAACGAGATCGACCACATCGTCCTTAACCGCAAGCATTGCTTAACCGACGTTTCCGATGCCCCCAAGTTCTACACGGAATTGGACCAATGTAGAAAACAAGCAGATTTTCGGAGAGACTCAGCACGAACGACCACATTCACGCCATTACGTAGCTCATAGAAATATCGTGAGAACACATGCTGCCGCCGTGTCTTACATTCATCGACCTGAAGGAGGCACTAAAAAACTGAATAAGTCGTCGAAGCCCAGCTCGCTCAAGGCGTTCCTACTAACAAGTTGTAGCTTGTAAGTAGGGTACTTCGGCAGCTGTCCAGTGGATTCATGACCATGTCAGCGCCATCCCGCAAAACGATATGCGCGATTTACAATGAAATTTAAACAACGTCATCAGTTGGGAGATTTTTTCAATCGAATACGCCAATATTCACTGAAAGCAGTTTTTTTTCACATTTCGAGAGAATAACTCCAATGGAACAATGGTGATGGTTGTTCCTCCGAAGTAACATTTTTAAGCGTGTGATTTAACCAAGAACCCGTAAAAACACTTTACTTGCTCGCACTTGTTCTTCACTACACTACAACCTTAACAATGAATGTGTAGGCATTGTTATGTGGCATGTTTATTAAAAAAGCTTTTCGGCATTCCAACCTACACTGAAACGAGCTCTCGTAAATCTGCTGGCAGATATGAGCAAGCGCACATCATTTAGAGAGATGAGCACCTCTCCTCACGCTTTTGGGAGAAACTCAGTGATACTTGCGGCATTCTTAGCAGGTAATAGAGAGCTCCACGGATCTCCCTCGATAGAGAGCCTTCGGGCTCTCTTGTTAAGAGGGATCTCGGGCCTCTTGTCTCAGGGCCACGTGGCGCGTCACCGGGTGGTGGATAGGGCAATTAAACGCGAACCAATAGCGGCCGTGTACTGCCCAGAGACGAAGGTGGGATGCAGGGGATGGACTCCTTGCTCCTGCTGTGTCGGATCGACGCGTTCCTTGTGCGTGGGAGCGGCATGTTCGTGCACAGTGTGCGCGGATGTGTCCATGACTGTGCGGATTGTAACTGTGTCGGCTCGGCCAAAAGCTTGCACTCGGTAGACTGGGAGTACATCGTAAGGCGATTCGAGGCCGCCTCAAAAGTCTCGCCCCGTCCCTTCGGGCAGTCTGGCTGGCTGCCCGGAGTTCTTCGACCGCACGACAGTGCCCGACTAGCTACTATACATTGGATCCGAATGAATCATTTTCGGATATCCGATTCGGATATTCCGATCCGAATTATCCAATTATCCGGTCACAGCGAAATTGCCCTTATCCGAATCATCCAAAAATCCGGGCTCTTCAAAATCACCCTTATCCGAATCATCCAAAAATCCGGTGCCCGCAAAATCGCCCTTATCCGAATCATCCAAAAATCCGTGGTCCGCGAAATTGGCATTATCCGAATCATTCAATTATCCGGACCCTGGATGATTCGGATAAAATCGGATAATTTCGGATAACCCCTTTCAATTTCCGCGCTCCATTTTAAAATCGCGCATCTCGAATAAAAGTGCATTCAAAACGAGTTTCGCGGGAGGGCACGCTGCTGAGTCATACGTTTTCGCGCCCCACTGTAAAGTAGTGTCGTAGTGACGTTGAATACATTTAGCACGCCGCTGAGCGTCACTCGATCTTGGCATCTTTTCCTTCAAATACCATGTTGTGCTGCCGAGGGGAGCAAGGACGGCGACTGAGGGAGAGAAGGGATTACACATGCCCTCTGATCGGCACTTCGCTATTTCACATTGTATAGCATTCGGCGCAAATTGGGGTGAGGGCGGTCACCATGTAGAACAGCTCCATACCGCACTTTGTGCTGCATGAAATTAAAACTGTTATTCAACACTTGTGTGTGTACCACATGATGAACTGTGTTAGACCATTTCTGATGTTCGACATTCATCTGCCTTCTTATGAAGGAGGAAAAGTGCTGAATACATGGTGACCCCCCCCCCCTCCCGACCCAATTTGCTCTATTTGATAATGGCATTTTGGAAAGCCTGGATCTTAGAATAATTCAACTTGGAATTAGGGATGTGAGGGAAATTTTTAAAGAAAAGCGGAAGACGGTATACGGAACGGAAGAGCTCAAAAATGGGCGGAAGCCGAATTACGAAACGCCGAAACGGAAATAATTCAAAACCTATTACTTCGCTTAATTTTTCACAAACATACATATATCCATAATGGTAGTAATAATTGAGTTGCCATTACCGAATTTGGATAGCGGGCGAGGCAGCATGCGACTCCTTTTCGGCAACATATAACAATAAAAAATCCTTGTATTCGTATTATTACTATGATGAATTTTCAAACATTACTAGTGTAGCAACTCGAGGTTTGTGCAAAATCTCTTTGTAAATAGGAAAGAAGTATTTTAAACGCAATCAACCCAGCTGACGGGTAAGATGTCAGAGATTTCGCCACTCATAGCACTTAACCGGTCTTATTGAGTGTTCCAGGTCTATCCCAATTAGGAGGGAGTAGAGTTAAGGCTACAGTTGCATTTAGCACTCACAACACGACACCCACGCTCTGAGTTCGCATGGGTACCATTGTATCATTTGGCAGCAGCTGAAGCTCTGAAACAAACTCGGAGGAGGGGATTGGAGAGACAAGACACCGCATGCCCTCCTCCGACTAGAATAGATCCAATGTCCCTATGGAGCGCATTGTTAGCAGCCTGAGAGTGTGTATAGAACACCGAGCTAGATTTGGTGCTCCAGGCCACACCTACGATTACTAGGGAAAAATATAAGCTGCTCCGGATAAGGAGTTTGACCCTTTACTCAAACACTCATGGAACCTTTGTGAACCTACGCTATTCGATAGTACATCTTTTCAACAACAGAAAAAGAATCCAATTTGATTACAGTTTCGACATTAGGGTGTACCATCGCTTTGAAAGAAAAACAATCAGAAACGCATAGTTAATCTCTTTCTCCAGCTTTTAGATTATGTCCAAGAGGTGAATGAAGGCAGTGCAAAGCAAGCAATCAGTGAATGATGAGTCCGTTCCGTCTTCCGGCCCAAAAAAGAGGGAACACGGAACGAAACGGAAGGACTAAAAACGGCCGGAAACCGAAATTCGAAATATGGAAACGGAATTTTCGCCCATCCCTGATTGGAATGATCCAGCTCTTTGATATCTAATTCCTTGACGAGATGTGAGAGTCTTTCGATGCACGCACTGCTGCTGTTATTGAATTTTGGATTTCTCTTTAAAGAACGGTAGAGTTCTGATAAACTGCATCTTGCCCTAATGAGTCGGATATCCGATTCGGATATCCGAAATCCGGTCTCCGCGAAATTGCCATTATCTGAATCATCCAGAAATCCGGGGTCCGCAAAATCGCCCTTATCCGAATCATCCAAAAATCCGGGATCCGCAAAATCGCCGTTATCCGAATCATCCAAAAATCCGGGGTCCGCAAAATTGCCCTTATCCGAATCATCCAATTATCCGAAGATTTTCGATCGGATCCAATGTATACTAGCTACCCGTGTGTACTCAAGTCAAAAACAGCAGCACTAAAGGGCCTCATTCCCCTGACCCCGAAAGAGCCCCATTTCTGCAGCGATGGGAAGGACGAGTAGGGAGAGGCTGCTAAAATCTCAGGGCCTAACCAGGCTGCGCAAATTGAGAAGGACTAGGATGACGATCTGTACTTACAACGCCCGCACGCTTGCATCGGAAGCATCCGTCGAGGACCTGATGATGCAAGCCAGGAAGATCAAGTACGACGTCATCGGACTGATCGAGACGAGAAGACACCACCCCATACACGCCGCCTACGACTCCGGAGAAGAACTGTTCCTCGGAACATGCGATAGCAAGGGAGTAGGCGGCATTGGTGTCCTCGTCAACACGCACTTGGCCATGAACATCGATTCGTACGAGTCTCTGACAAGCCGAATCGGACGTCTGCGACTGAAGCGATGTGGTTCCGTGCCAGCTTTGACTGTGTTCGTCGCGTATGCCCCAACATCCGACTACGACGACGAAGAGGTCGAAGCCTTCTACGTGGAGCTGGAGAAGTTCTATAAGGAAGATCACACCTTCTACAAGGTGATCGTCGGCGACTTCAACGCCAAGATAGGACCGCGAAGGTCGCCGGAAGAACTTCACATCGGAACCCACGGTTTGGAGTGGAACGAGCAAGGTGAAAGGCTGTCTGAGTTTATCATGTCGACCAAGACCTTCCATGGAAACTCGCAGTTTCAGAAGCCTAACTCCCTACGATGGACCTGGGAATCTCCCGGTGGCCAGTTCCACAACGAGATCGACCACATCATCTTTAACCGCAAGTATTGCCTGACCGACGTCTCCGTTTTCCCCAAGTTCTACACGGGATCGGACCACCGCCTCCTTCGCGCAAGGTTCCGCTTTTCGCGTCAAGGAGAGAAGGCCGCGAAGTTCAAGAAGAGGAGTCCCAGAACGACCATCAGCTGGGACCTCTACACCTCTCTTGCCGGCCTTTGGGAAGATGCCGTCATGGACAACGTCGATGAGGAGTACGACCGCTTCGTGCACCATCTTCACGATAGTGCTAAGGAAGCTGAGAGCTTGAAGACCACCAAGAGACGTCTGACTCCGGAAACTCTCGAGCTGATACGCCAGCGTGGAGCATCACGAGCGTCAGGGAACTACCAACTGACGTCCGAGCTTGCGAAGCTATGCAGAGCGGCGATAAAGGATGATCTTAAGGAGAGAAGGGCGGAAGTGTTGGCAGAAGCTGCAGAGGGAGGTTTGAGCATAAGCAATGCCCGTCGAGACTTCGCCAACTTCAAGACCAAGATGACCGCTCTCCGACGTCCCGACGGAACCGTCACCTCTTCCAGAAGGACCATGGAGAAGGTCATCCACGATTTCTACTCCGATCTCTTCGATAGCCACGTTCATCTGCCCCCATGCCATCTTCCGCAGGATGGATACGTCGTCCCTTCTGTTCTCCCTTCCGAGATCCGACACGCCATCTCGTCGGTGAAGAAACGTACAGCACCCGGTCCCGACAGGATCAGACCCGAACACCTAAAGAACCTCCTGCCAGCGCTCATCAACACCCTGGCACGGCTCTTCACACGTTACCTGTCGGAGTGCAAGGTTCCATCTCAGTGGAAGACCAGCAGAACCGTCTTGCTGTACAAGAAGGGAGACGTGCACGACATTGGCAACTATCGCCCGATCTGCCTGCTGTCCGTAGTCTACAAGCTGTTCACTCGAGTTATCCTGAATAGGATCAGCAGAACGCTGGACGAAGGAGAGCCATGCGAACAAGCAGGTTTCGGAGAGGATTCAGCACGATCGATCACATACACACCACTACGAAGCTCATCGAAGTGTCGCGAGAGTACAAGCTGCCGCTGTGCCTTACGTTCATCGACCTGAAGAAGGCATTCGACACCGTCGAAACTGAAGCGGTCATCGACGCCTTGCTCACTCAGGGTGTTCCTACTCAGTGTATCAGAGTCCTTCGAGAGCAGTATTGTGGATTCACGACCAAGATCTCTCCATTCTACAACGACGTCGTCATCGACGTGAAGAGAGGGGTTTGGCAAGGGGATACCATATCCACGAAACTCTTCAACGCCATCCTCGAAAACGTCATGCGCGAACTAGAATGGGAGGACATGGGAGTGAAAGTCGACGGCCGGCAGCTACGCCATCTGCGCTTCGCTGACGACATCGTGCTCATAACACCGAGCATCAGCCAGGCGGAGCGAATGCTGGCCGACTTCGATCGTGTATGTGGGAACGTTGGACTGCAGCTGAATCTTACGAAGACGATGTTCATGAGGAGCGGACAAGTTTCTGATGCCCTATTCTCGCTCAACGGAGCGAACATCTCCGAATGCTCCAGCTAGCTGGGTCGCGAAGTCAATATGGCTAACGACCTAGCGCCAGAGATGACCAGGAGGAAACGAGCGGCTTGGGGAGCTTTCAAGAGCGTCGAAGAAGTCGCGAAGAAGACGAAGAACGTCCGACTCCGTGCCCATCTATTCGACTCCACTTTTTTCCTGCCCTAACATACGCGTCAGAGACCTGGGCTATACGAAAGCAGGACGAACACGCGATCAGCGTCGCGCAGCGTGGAATCGAGAGGACGATGCTCGGAGTGACACGACTCACGCAAGCGAGAGACGGCCTCAGAGTTCCGAACTTCGCCGATGTTCGAAGATAAGAGACGCTGTCGTGTGGGCCAAGTGTTCGAAAATTAGGTGGGCCGGCCACGTAATGCGCTTCGCAGACACCCGCTGGACGAGAGCCGTCACAGATTGGATTCCTCGGGATGTCAAGAGAACACCAGGACGCCCACCAACGCGTTTGTCGCGTGAAAGCCCTGAACGACCGCTATGGCGCTCTTCGTGTCCCTCGAGCGATGAGGATCCATTGGAGCATCTGGCATGCGACAGGGACGAATGGAGACGCTGCTGGCGCCCGCTCGAGCAAGTCGATGATCAACGGGACGACAGGTGATACAGGTGATACAGGTGAATCATCAACTAAAATGACCAGATGGTGGATAAATGGCATAGCTTAATTCGCCGCACGTGTAGAACACACCATGCCTAATGAAATTTTAATTTCATGCCACACAAAATAACGCTAGGACCACCCGAGCCATAGCATAGCAAAATTCCGCACGTGTCACCCACTCTCCGGGTAGGAACTGAACTCTACGGAGTTGCCATGTCCGACTTTCTATGAATCTCTGCATGATGCTAACTTCGTAGTAGTTCTTCCTTCAACTCTAGGCGAAACTGGTAACAGCGTTTATTAGGCTTACGTTTCGGCGGGCTTTCACCTCCTTCTGAGACTGAAAGGAAACAAAACTGAGTGTGACCACTCGACCAAGAGTCTCCTCAATCCTACAGGCTTTAGAGACCAATTAGACGTACACAACAGGGGTGCACACAAATTTCAGTGCGTTAAAAACTTTTTAACGAATCTTTTAACAGAAATTTTTCGTTAAATTTCCGGTTAATCGTTAAATTTCGTTAAAAAATACAGGATGTCTCAAAAAATGTATACACTCTTTGAAAGGTGATAACTTAGCTCACAGTAAAGGTGTCGAAGAAATTGAGGGCTCATATAAAAGCTTAAGAAAATAGAAATTTTCCTACGTATTAGCGGTATGGAATGGCCATGCGCTCGTCTGAAATTTTGCGTTTTACACTCGATTGATTGTGTTTCGGTTGAATGCTTGTCATAATTTCTTCACTAGGTGGCCGTTTCGATTGATTTCGGCTTCTTTTAAAGTTTAGTATCCATAAAGATACTATGGATTTCAAAAAATGCAGGGTATCCTAAAAAATGCAGATACTGTTTGAAAAGCTTTAACATTGCTCTAGTGAAGCTTTCGAAGATATGTCAAACTTATATGAAAGCATAGTGTAACGAGATTTCTGTGGCGTCTAAATAGTCGAGATTGCGGCATGCTCCCGCCAAAAACCTTGCATTTCAGACTCGATTGATTGTGCGTGGGCTGAATGCTTGTTAAATCTTGTTACTAGTTGGCTTCATTAACCTGTATTGTGCCTCTTCTAACGTTCGACTATTGATTTAGCTATTTATCGATTTTGCCGACATTTTCGTTAAATTTCTTTGTTAGAGTTTAGCAAAGGCCTCTTTCGTTAAATCGCACTGAAACTAAGGCGGAATTCAAAGGAAAATTTAACTCTTAAGTAATATGAGTTGTTTCTCAAAAAAGCTCTTCATAGAGGTTTTTCGAGATACAATCAGTATCACTTCAGAAAGCGAGGAAACACTACTTATTTTCTACACAGCTTTATTTTGTGTTACTTGCTCTGCAAGAAAGCGAAAAGGACTAGAAAATGCGAAAAGAACGGGTGGGAAGGACAGAAAAGCGAAGAAAGGTGACAAAGTGAAGGGAAGGTAAGGTTTAGGTTCCCACTCCCTCCCAAACACCCAGTGTTCTAGCGAATGGCACCATTGGTGTACACGAAACAGTCGTCTTTTGCACTTCTCGAATTCGAAGTCCGGTGTGGATGATGGCAGCGCTGGGAACGAAGAACGAGCCCACAATCAAAACACTCCATCGGAGCGCATTTTCTGCCACCCTTGGATGACGTCGGCGACGTTGATGACGGACCGCCGCCGTGCACAACACGGCGACGCGCTGTCCCCGACGTCGGCGATGCCGACGTCGTCGGCCCGTCTGTGGCGACGTCGACGAAGTGTAACATAGGCCTAATAACGGTTTCCCTTTGGTACTTGAACCCTGATTGGAAATTTTGCATAGCCGGGCAAGGAAGCTATATCGCCTAAGTGTCGACCTCGCAGCGCATCTACATGGGATCATCACGGGATTTAATACTAACTTAGCCGTAAATAATGCATTCATAGCTTCAGAGAATAAAATACTCGAGAGATGTCTTAGGCCTATGGTCATAGGCCTTACTCCCGCGTCGCTCCAGCGACGGACGCGGGGCAACTGTCAACGGGAGCGCTTGTCGAGCCCTATTCTATGCACTTCCGGTCACTTATTTCGACACTTCCTTGGTTCGTGACCATTCCACAGCGTTGCCGGAGAACTGGTCCGCTTGGCATAGTGCCGAGGCGGCGCGCCGTTTTTCGTCGTGTCGTCTCGTGCACTCCACGCCTCCCTGTTCGCCACACCCCGGAGTCTCTTCCATAGCCCAATCTGGAGACTCACTCTGCTCGTCTGACTCTTGCCGCTCGCGCGTGACGGAACTTTTCGGGGACCAGTTCACATGTAATCATTCCACAGCAATTTCAAAACGTTTGGTGATGTTGGGTGGTCATGTGATGTCTCTGTTGTTCTCCTCGTAGGATGTTCATCGTGGCTATCTCGTTTTGGGTTTTTCGACGGCTTGAACGGCTAGTTTTTTTATGGAGATATTTTTCTAGGCCGTTTTTTCCCACTTTTATGCCGATCCTCGCATTTTTTTCGCCTCTGAACTTCCTCGCCGGCCGAACAAGTCACACGGAGGTTCTTTTGACATATCCGGCGCATAAATGTGCCAATTGAACGGCGGTACAACGGTACGCGGATCAGAAGGCGATAAAACGGGAAAAAACGCGAAATCATGGACGAAACAGTCGAGAAAACAAGGAATCCAGGAAGAAAGTGCACTGAATCAATCTGCAAAAGTCTCCGTCTGCAGAACTGCGTGAACTATGTCAACCTCAGCGATGGCGATGGCTCGCGACGCGCATCGCTGTGCGCTCCAGCGTCGCTGCAGCGGACGGGAGTATACCATAGGCCTTAAGAAGATCACCGTCAGCATGAAATGAGCATGACCAACAATTACCTCGACCATAGAATCTCCTTTATCTGGCTTGCTTTGTGGTTGCTGGAAACACCCTGCTTCCCATGCGGCAAGCTATTAAGGACCACCAAAACAATGAATAATCACAAAGCTAGTTCGATGTTATAGTTCAGAACACGCAGAACATAGCACATCACCATGAAAAGATGGCAAAATAGAACAAGGAATCCACTTCCATGCATCGCTGATACACTTTCAGCAGTCCTATCTCCCAAACACGTCCAATACAGTTCAGTTACTGCTCCTCGCTGACGTTCGCCATCTCAGCCGTTCGACACCAACATGCCCCACTGCTAAATAAGCGCGCCATTGCGCCTCCCCCTACTCAGTGCTTGGTGAAGATTTTCTCACTCCGGGGCGGGTGTGTCCTCACCCCGAACGGGGGCTGGCTGAGACGTGTGTGCCGGGAAGACGAGCGGGGAACCCCATCCCCATAGGGGGAGGCTCGGGGCAGACGAGCATACGGCCCCAGTGCGGGACGGCCGGAATTATTGCTTTCTAATATTCTTCTGACCAATCCGTGTTTCAGACTGCTCTCGGAGTGTTGGATATTCATTGTGATTTATGGGCATTTCACAGCATAAATATCTCCAGGGGCCGAACTTATCAGCGACTTACGTAACTTTAACGGAGAATTGTAAGCTTATCAAGCGATATGGTGAGCGATTAGCCGCGTTATCTGAGTTTTTAACGTGGCTTATCGCTCACCATATCGCTTGATAAGCTTACAATTCTCCGTTAAAGTTACGTAAGTCGTTGATGAATCCGGCTCCAGGAGGGCAGAAACAAATTCTGTGTCTAAAAAGGAAATCTAAGTATCCATGGCTAAGATGCCACTAGAAAATGAACTATGCCTGACTCGTATTCCTCCTCATACCCTCGTGCGTGAATACTTCTGTACGTCGATCTGAGCTACTGCTTCAATCTAGCTATCATTACAACACGCTTCAGGAGAGAAACATGGATGAATTGGAGCGGAACCAGTCTCTTTGTGTTGTTTCTCACGAGGAAGGATGCTTATCGGAGTCCATTTTCGATGTATACGATGTGGTCTTCGTTGCTGTCGTGGCCTTGCTATTTTCCTACCACCACAGCATTATTTCATGCGTTACCAGTTGGGTTCGTCAACTTTTTGTTTATTTGTTCATTTCAACGTGCAGGCAATTCGAGTTTCAATTGCGCTGTGCAACTGAGTAGGGCACAATCGCTAGTCACATTGTGGAGCACTGGTCTGGCATGTCTTATTTGTCACAAGAACGGAGGCAGCAGACGGGTGACATTGGGTCTACCATAATCTTAACGTGCATTCCTTTGTGTCTGGTGCAATCACGGAGGACGTCCGAAGATGAAGGAAGTGGACCGCTAGGAAGTGAAGCGAACCTAAAAGAGTGGAAACGAAGCATCACATATTATTTGTCTTCAGAATTCGACTTCCTAAAAGGGTTTTAGTTATGAAGTGAACCTAGAGGAGTGGAAACGAAGCATTACGCATCAGTTATCTCCAGAGTTCGACTTCTTAAGTGGTTTTTAGTATGGAAGTAAACCTAGATGAGTGGGACCGAATTCGCCGCTACACTTACTAGCGAAAAAAAACCGTCCGAGTTGTCCGATGCGCAACGCCCACGACCGCGCGATTTAAACCGGTTTTTATTAGCCATGGAGCGCCCTTACTACAGGCTGTATAAGTTGAAGCCAGGGATGAGGGACATCAACGACGCTCTATGGGAGTTTCTGCTTATCAGAAGCCCCCCCCCCCCCCGACCCTATTTGCGCCGGATTAGCACGCAAATATCGCTAGCTGCAGCGACTAATTCGAAGAGGGATATGCAACTGTGTGGTCTCGTAACGATTTCCCTGAATCTCACTCCGAAACTAGGTGGAACTCAGGGGCCATATGCTCGTCTACCCCGAGTCTCCCCCGATGGGGGATCGGGGTGTGACTCGCCGTTAAACGCACACAAGCAAAAAACTGCGGACGAGTTTTCGGACGAGTTGTTCGGGCGCGAAAGGTAAAAATTCAAACAGGCCAACACGGCGTTGGCGATGGGGCGCGAAATCCTTCAATGCAAGCATTACACGAGCGAACCTCTTGTCGCTGAAGGGGGGAGGGGTTCGGAGCAGGCAAGGGAAGGGACTCCAGGGTGTGGTGCAGCCAAGCTGCTCGTGTGGAAACTGCTCACATCGCCCAGGGGGGGGGGGTTGGAGCTGGCTTCTGCGCTCTTCGAGTATCACTTCATGGGGCATCAACCGCTCAACAAACTCCCAATCGATCTTCACCTCCTCAAAGCTGGTGGTTGTTGCACCTGAAAGAACGAGAGGGCGACAGATATGCGAAAACAGATAAAACTGACTTGGCCGCAAATCGTATCAATATTCTTAAGAGTGCACAGACCGCTATAATCAACTTTGAGGAACGATAATCGCTAGAAAAACTAATTTAAGCATGCTGTTTGTCCCTTCAGACAAGGAGATTGTATAATGCTACCTCTCATAGGTTAGGTTAGGGTGTTGTGTTCCTATAATCACTTATGCCCAATCTCCATAATTATCAACCTGACAACACTATCGAACCGGATCACTAACCACTCAGTACTGCGATAGCTATGTATTCTCTGGCTTACGGATAGCGCCAACTTTGAACGCTAGGAACTGAACAATCTAGCGATATCTTCAATTGACTTTGTCCTGTCCTCGGTTGGTCCCCAAACGAATGACGTGTTAGAGCGCGTTAGAGGGCTCTAACACGTCATTCGTTTGGGGACCAACCGAGCTCTGGTACTAGGACAACTTCCCCTCAGTTTTTTGCTTGTGTACGTTTAACGAGGAGTTCGGGGTGTGATGAGATATGCTGATATTGATTGATTCTCCCCAACGGGGAAACAAGAGCATACGGCCCCAGATGGGTTTTTTCCGGTTGTAATTTTATCAAACACTTTGTTTCAGACGAAGTCGCTCATCAGCAGGAGAAAGGCCAGTCCGGAAGTTTTACGACTGGGCACCGAAGTGAATCGTCTGAAGACGGAGCTGTCCCAGTTATCGCCGATATCACACTTTTCCGCCTATTTCAAGACTGAACGACTCCTTAACAAAACAGTTGAGCAGTACGAAGCAGCAGGTAGACCAGTGCTGAATTCCTATTTTTCTACTCTTGTAAATTTGTTTCCTTATGCAGTTGCTGAGGACAGAATGAAACACTCTTCCCCCGTGAAGGTTGAGTTCGTGGTGAAGACCGTCTCCCAGGCAGTTGGATTAGTGCTGCTTCACTTGGTCGCAGGGATATATGTGAGTGATGCTCCTTCATGCTAAAGATTGGCTATATTTTCTTTAAAGGAACTTTTGCTCACTATCTTTTTGTTTTGACGGCTAACCTAAGGTGTGTTGTAAATTAGTATTGGAGGTCAAAAACTGCATAAAACGGGCACGAGTGGTCTTGGTAATTCACATACCGAAGGGATCCATGAATCTGCCGGCGAGTTTGTCCTAGTGGTCTGTTGAAATGAGTTACAAACCATTTGGGAAGTAGCGTGATGGGAAGGCAAAAGTGACTCCTGGGATGACCTTGTCGTACTCAGAAATTATTTCGCATACATCCAGATCATAGCAACTCACACTCTGCTACGCCTCCAATAGGAGGCAACAGGGTTGCGTTTAAGCGAGCTACTCACTAGAACTCCAGCAGCGATTGGGTGGCCGAGTGAATAGCGTTGCGGACTTGCAAAGATGAGTAGGGGTTACACTCCGTATATGTGGTTTATTGAATTTTGGATGATGTCTGCGTTTCCGTAAAAATAAAATATGTTTTGTTTTGTTTTAAATAGTTCGGTGCTCGCTTGACTTTTTTCAACCTGTTAGATGTAGAAGAGGTTGGTTTTCATCATATAAAGTTGCGCGTGTGCGTAACACCGAAATCTGACGGTAAGCTCGTGATTCGCTTTATAATAACCCCCCAGGCAAGATTTAGGGAATATTTTTTATACCTTTGAGGTTAGGGCGCTTGTAGTGCAATTGGAGGAGATGCCGGCTATCGCGTGCACCCAGTATCCAGGTTCATGGTTCGGATTTACCACCTAAGCCTTCCATCCCTCCGGGTCGGTGAATTGGTAACAGACTTGTCTTGGTAGGATAAAGGGCTGACTTGTTCATCGGCTGGCCTCCACAAGTCATTGTATAGGCAGATATGCATTCAAATCACCTCCACAAATCACCATCCCACAGAAGTAGAGTGCGTGGCGCATCTAAAAGGGGATTGAATACCGCCGTCTTTTATCCTTTTTTTTAAATTAACCTCTGAAGTTGTGGAACACAACAATATCTGCATCTGCAATTCTCCCGACCCGCTCATCCCCCCTCCGTACCGCATGGCACAAGGTAACCATTAACACTAGAAGGATAAGACATTGTAGGTTTGGAGATGAGTTCCTATATGAGAAGCGCTTCCAGGACCAATAGTGCTTATTACACAAGGGTCATATGTATGGCTTCTGGTAAGACCTCTAGCGAGACACATGGTTTACAGGGGGCTAAGCGTAATTCGACAGGAGAAAGCAAGCATCTTACAAACTAGCGTTAGAGAGCTTATTAATTGCTAGGAACTTTTTTTCCTTTTCTCCAATCTATAAACTCCATCTCTGAAATCTAGCTCTAGATGAAGTTTCAAATCAATTTATGAGCACGATAAGACTTCCATACGTCGGATTACTCCTAATATCGTTTGGCACAGTGGTGCAATGATTGCTCGCTATTTTGATCTGTCCAGATGTTCGCAGGGAATTTGAAAATTATTAAGATGTTTCCAGAAAGATTCTTCTGTAATCCTCAATATGTCACTTCAGAAATCTCCATGGGTTGCTGTTAGAAGGATGCTTAGTTGCGATCAAAACTCCGCCAGGCGAGACTCGAATCAGTACCTTCTGCTTTCCGGAGATAGCGATGTTATCGCCTTACACTACCGGCTCATTCAAACAGCCCTATAACACCTTCTGCGTCTTACGTCAGTCGCTAGACGCTCAAGCAAAAAAAGTCCCACGGGGTATTGTTCATCATTCTCCCTTGTTGGCTTCTTGAAAAGTGGGGTGAAAAATGTTCCTTCACAGTTTTTCACTTTAACTGCTCTAAAGGTAGAAAAAAATTCTACATTCCCAGGTTATTTTGTAGGGTTGAGCTCGAACAACGTCATCCAACATTTGTTCATATCAAATCCGATCGGTTTTCCGTTCAATTACTCGAAACCCTGTTGCTCATCATTGCTCGAAATCGAACAGCACGGTGAAGCATCGTTTGAACATTGAGACAAAGCATTATTCGAATGTTTTTCGAATTCCTACGTCTTACTGATGTGCATTTTAAATAGTGCACATGTAATGTATCAAGTTCTGCAATGCAGAACTCAACTGTCATAGTAATTCTTAGTCTAAGCCGCAACCGATCTTCAAGTACCAATCGATTCTTAACTCAATGATCCCGCAGAAAGAACCCTACCTGTATCTACAGCTTCACGAACTACCAATTCGACACCTATCTGTAGTGTTTCTCATTATCTCGAAGGTACTATCTATGTTGAAAGGCAGTATGAAGAACAGCGAGTGCAGTAGAGCACTTGTACCGCGAGAATATTGCTATGTTTGACTTAGGTAGGCATTTTGAAGAATGTAAAAATAGGAGTTCTGATTAGGAGTTCTGTTGAATTGTAGGCATAAGGCTGGTGATGTCCTAATACAGTATCAGGGGAACTATGATCACTCAAGAAGACGTGAAACTCAATTATTTCTGAACTTGTCCTTTATTTTTTTCAGAATTAGTTTGTGTTTTTGTCCAAAACGATAGATTCATTATGATCTAGCTTCCTGGGCCAAATGGTCGGTTGTCTGGAGATACTTAGAGGATATTTTGAGACAACCCTTGCTTTTCGTTATGTTTTTGCTTTGAAGGCGCTGTGTATCCCAAGCGTTGCGCTTTGGCCGATCAACTTCATCCTGCGATTCCCATCGGTTTGGGCCAATGACCTTTGCGGCGGTTCTGGTGAGTCATCAGTTCTTTACTGTAGTTGGTTGTATCTATATTTTGAAAAAAGTCCCAGTGACCCATATTGAACTTTGGAAGCTCATGGGTTTATGGAGTTGAGGTAAAAAAAGTGTGTTTCAGGAGGGAAAGCCGTTTTCAAAACTATGTTTTCGCGAGTAAGCGAACGTTTGTATTGAGCTTCTTTCTCCCTGCACCTAGCAAATGGAGGTAGTGGGAATTTCTTCTTTATGACCCTCATTATAATAGGCGCGTGAACTTTTGTAGGATCCCTTATATGGCTTTGATATATCTTCTAAGGTGGTGTACTGGGTGCCACTCTGACGTATGAAGGGGAATTATTGGATCTCAAATCTTCGCATGAATGCAGTGTAAGGAACTCAGCGTGTAATCCTAGTCATATTCATACGATTTCAATGTACTCGCTTGGTCAAAAGGTCGAGAAGATACCGACCGGGAACATGTTAAGCACTCCTAAATCCTAAACGTAGGAAGTCCGATTTGAGAAAGCTGGTGCTGATGAATTTCATATCAGGGGGGGGGGGGGGAGGGGTTTGGCGGTGCTTTCACAGTTAGGCCTCGTGCAAACTTCCCGTCGCCGCGATTGAATCGCGGCGATGAGTTTTGCAGAGCGACGCGAAAGAATTTGAATTTCTCTGTGCTCGTCGTATCGCCCATCGCTCTGCAAGGGAGCGCGACGGCGATCCGTCCAGGACCAACGCTAAACACCGCGCGCGGCTCAAAAGAGTATGCTGTGCCCGCGATGGGCGCGGGAAGCCATCGCGCATGCCGACCGCCACTGTTGCGGCGGCCGCGGCGAAGTTTTCTTTGACTATTCGGCCGCGTGCGGCGGAACAGCCATTAACTGAGCGCCGCGACGGCATCGCGGCGATTGAAGTATGCCTCCGGCCTTAGGCCTCGTTTATACTTCGTGGCCACCTATAGTGGCCATATTGATTTTGCGACGCGATCGATCAATTTGGCCTCATTGCGTGGCCATCGCGTCGCGCCGCGACGAACTATAAACCGGGCCTTAGAGGGCGGGGTAAGCGGTTGATGAATCTGGCCCTGGTCAGAGGGGGTGGGTTGAGAGGAGGAGTTGTAGAATCGTCATAGTTGTCTGAGGCCGGATTCATCAATGACTTACAGCAATTTAACAGAGAAAATACGGCAGAAGTCCCTGATGGCGCGGCTTATCAAGCTTATACACTCGCTACAGTAGTATTGTAGTGAAACTCTTGTCCCCTTTCACAGCATGTGGTGCAAGGAACATGTTTAGGCTGGTTGTGACTGAATAATGCGAAAAGAAATCCGTGTTACCGTTTCAGACTCGTCATCAACTCCCGTGTCAATGTTCGTCTTTCTGTACAGCCTTATCTTTGCCGTGAGAGTGTTGCTGTCTAAATGAGTTCACTTTGCTCTTCATCCTGATGGTTGTGATCTATGGTTGTGATCTTTGTTTCGGTTCCAGCACATACTTTTTAGACGGGTTTTCACTTTGGGTCTTGTGTAATCAAAATTTGTTTAAGCTTTTTTCCTGTTCTTCTGTTGTTGGCTGTTGACGTGAATGTTTTAACATGTCTTGTTTTATCAAGCTTGATAAATATTTTGAACGAACTACTTCTGGTGTTGGTGTCCACACACGGTCACGCGTCCAGTTGTATCCTTCGTGTTGTTTCAGTCCTGTAGACAGTCATTCAGCTGTAGCAATGGCAAGGTGCCAAAGGTCTTCATGATTTTTGTGTCAGGTATCCAAAACTCTAGCAGCCTTATGGTGCCTCGCCTGCCACCATCTGGTCTATACACTGAGGACGGTCATTTGTTCCATCATTTAAATGGGCAACCCTTATCCAATGATGAAATCGAACGACTGCGAGAACATAGTTAGTTGCTTATCACTTTTTGACTATTTGACAGGGTACAGCTGACGCATTCTTTCCAGATGTGCCGTACCAGGCCAGATCTCGCTTCACAGCTGTAGAGGATGAACAGATCAGGAAGAATTGGGCAAGGTGAGTTCTACACGTCAGGCTGATCCAATAGGACGATGCTGCTGTGTGTGAGATCAGTAGCGGAATATTTGTTGACTGAACGATTGTCACGGCAAATGACACTCTTCAATTTCGTTGCGGGTTTAGAGGAAGTATTTGGAACAGCTGCTTGTAGAAAAAGTTGTGAAATCTTGACTCACTAGAAGTGGGGGGTATGTCAAGAGATAGAATAGTTCTCCATAAATCGTAGCTTTATCTTAGCCGGAGGAAACTTAGATGTTCTCCTACAACCATACTATTTATGTAACCGTGCTTAAGGCCTTCATTTTCAAGATTCTGGATATGTTCTCTGGATATTATGAAGGAGGAGGAAAAGGGACTTCCCGTCTGCATTTACGCTGAGATGAGCCTTATTTTGGAGAACGAGTGCTGGAGTGTGTGATTTCGCTTAAATCGAGCTATCTAGTCTACGACTTACTCCCTATCTTATTATTGGTATGAGGGAAGATTATTGGCACCCCTCAGCGATTAGTTTGTAGTTACTCTCTCCCAAGCTTCACTCGACAGATATTTGGAACGAAGCTCCAAACTGTAGTGGGAGTCCACCTTCCCCCATTCTCAACGTTTAGGGAACTTGTCCAAATACTTCTGAATCGTAAGAAGAGAATCACACGCACATCCCGTGATCATTTTTAGGTGGACTTCGCTGGGCGGTGATTCCTGTTTAACCCGGTGCCAAGCATAGGGATAAAGAGCGAACGTGTCTAACTGGTCTGGGGCTTTTCTCACCTAACCTGAACTTAAGACAGGGTCACCTATCCAAATTGATGTGTATATCGTTTTATTCACAACAGCTCCGAAACGCTTCTCGCTGTGTCTCCACTTGCGCGCTTTGCGTGTTCTTGCAGTGATACTAAGCTAATGTCACTTCAAGATAGCTGCTATACTTGTGCAGTCTTAGTTTCTAAAAAGGTCTCTAGCGGGGTGCATCTTGCAGCACTTCCACATCTGCTAGCTTCATTAGGCCTTCCTCGAACCAAAGAATTATTAGATGTCTTCCACAGCTACTGTGCATATTTAGTCGTGCTTGATGTTTTCCCTGCAAAGTTTCTGTACAAGCTGTCGGACTTTACGAGGGAAAATGAGGGTCGACCCCTCCGTCTCTCGAGATTGCAGTCATGCCATCAAAAAGCTGGCAGATGAAAAAAGTCTGGCACGCGAAGACATGGAACCGTAAAGGCGGTGTGTGAAAATCCGGGCATTGGGCGAAGGAAGATCCATCAGGTTCAGGAATTTTAAAGTTTTGATTCTTTACCAGATTTTATAATAATAAGGATAAAGGACGGCGTTACTCAATCCCTTCTGGGATGCGCCAGCGCATTCTACTTCTACGGGATCAGGGGTGTGCGTAATTACGATTTACGATTTACGATTTTACGATTTACGGCGATTTTGGAGGAATTTTTTACGATTTACGACATTTGGGGTCGTAAATCGTAAATTTTCGTAAATGTGATCTTTGATCGCCAGACACTCACATCTAGCGCGCTCCAGTTTGAGCATACTTAGAATAATTTTTGACAGTAGACCCTCCCGTAGGCGTTCAGAATCTGTGTGTAGAATATTTCATGGTCTTGCTTTCATCAGCTTCTTGGAGTCTAGATGAGTGATACTGCAGAAAGGTGCTCGAGCAAGATAGTTCGATTCCTCGGCTGGCTCAACGAAGATCTCCTTCAACCATTTCTAGGTAAATTGTTGACAGATTTGATTACAACGGATAAAGGACAAACATATCTTTGAATGGTGCGGGAAAATGCATCACGAATGCTGAAACGGCATTAAAATACCGTGAAGGTCAAATGTAGGAAAGTGAGTCTTGCATGGTGCATCTCGAGTCAACGATCGCTATCTTGTGATGAATCCGTGGAAATGCGGAAATTTCTCAAGGAGCTGCGCAAAGCAAGCTCTGGTACGCTCCGAAATTTAGTTTCGATCGAAAGGCATTACTCCGCGATCATTCAAAAATTCGCGTATAGCTTGCATTCGGTCGAAGATGTCACAGTTTAAAAAAAGGGTGCAAAAAGTAAAGTTAGTTATTAAGCCTTTGCATAATTCATGATTCTCTGCTGCGGTTCAATGCTATGAGGCGGTTTGAGGTAGGAAACCCCATCCATTTCAATTTTTATTTTTTATCAAAACCTCTGCGCAAAACGGCTCAGGGGTCACCTTGTACTGAGTGGTTATCCGCCTTGATAGGAATGCATATTGAATCCAAATTAGCCTGTTATACTTCGTTATAAGCCGACGCGTCGCCGTATTATAACATAGGCCTTGCGTAAAATTTTTAGTTTCGCACAACGCAAAACGTTGTGTAGGGCTGCCCTACACTGTGATCTTTTCGGGGACACTCTGTATTTATAGGTCAATATATAATAGATTGTAGTAGCACTTCTAGTACCAAAGCTTATCTAGAACATTGGAGATTGCCATTTTTCATTTTCTTCGTGCACACTCCCTTTATTTTTGGTTCAGCGCGGCTAGTAGTGCCAAGTATCGTCTGGTTTTACGCTTTTTGCAACATTTGCAGTTTAGTTTGTATCAGGAAATCAGCTTTGACATCGAGTCACAACGAGTGGTATTTGCTTAATTTAGAGGTGGCAAAATGTCGAAAAGATAGGATACAGTACCGGGTTCGTACGTTAGGTGTCTCCCTGAGTTACGATAGTGCGCCGCCCCCCCCCCCCCCCCACGATTACTGTAGCGTGGAGGGTTGTTGAGCCCTCCTCGGACAAGGTATAGCGGATACCACAGGACAGACTATGCGCCGCGAAGCAGACTTTCTGTAATTCAAGAGTGAAGACTTTACTCGTTTTTCGCCCTTCTTTCTCGTTGATATTCTAATTTTCATATGCTTTGGAAAGCTGAGTGACTCCTGCTACGCCTTTTCCTTATAATGCACTTTAACGAAGGCAACAAATTTCGTACTAACCACATTCACATGCAAATAAGGACCGCACTCAAGTAACAAACTATGAAACAAACAAAGGAAAAATGGCCTGAGCGAAACCTATGAAACCGTCGAAGAGTAAGGAAATGTAGAAAATCAAGGAGGGCGGCATGTGGTCGGACCCTCAACTTGCACAAAAGAAATGAGAAAATGCGAGTTCTGCTCAACTTGCCTAATTTCGTAGTGAAATCTCGTCCGAAGCGGGCGCGGAACCCGGTCAGCCTGCGGTAATCGAGCGCGTCGCTTCGCCTCCTACAGTAGTGGAAGGTACCTAACGTAACGCACCCTATGTCGAATCTCAGGACAAAAATTTGAAGCTACATGCTATAGAACCTTTTTGAGCTAAATATTTTGTGTGGTCGCTTGTGATTTTTTTATTCACAAGGTTAACCAATAAGCAAGAATTTTCTTAACTGAAAGCCATGATTCAATTTATATACTGAAAAGGGGCGAAGGTGTTTGTTTGGTACGAAGCACATAAACAACGTCTCTTGCAATCTTGGTGGCGTAATGCAGAGACCGTTTTCTCTAAGACCAACTTTGAAGCTCTAGTCTAGTTACGATTTACGGTTTACGATTTACGATTTACGGCTGTTTTGTCGTAATTACGATTTACGATTTACGAAATTTCGGATTTCATTTACGCACACCCCTGTACGGGATGTCGTGGAGACGATATGAATGCGTATTTGGCCATACAATGACTTGCGGTGGCCAGCCGATGAACAAGTCAGCGCTTTATCCTTCCCAGACAAGTCTGGTACCAATTCACCGACCCCGGAGGGATGGAAGGCTTGGTTGGCCTGGGCGGGAAATCCGAACCAGGAACCTGGTATCGGGTGCACGCGACAGTCGCGCCTCCTCCGACTGCGCTACACGCGCCCTTACCAGATTTTACGAAGGAAATTGCGGGTGAACCACCTCTCTAGACCTGCAGCTGATGACAGCTCTCCTATTTTCCTATTTGCTGTCTCTAATTGCTGCCTCTGAAAAGATCTTTATCGAAATTTATTTATTCATTCATTACATGTTAAATCCCATGCGCTTAACAGGACTAACAAGGGAAGGGTCTGAAGCGTTTGTCTGAACGGGGAGAGCGGGTCATATAGGGAGAATCCTCATCCCTCAATTGGTTTGAAAATGATTTATTTTTTGCCCTGTCGTTAAACCCAAGGAGTAGGGTGTCACAGCACGCGTTTGGGGGTCTTGTACGCCCGCGATGCTTCTGCAGCCAGTGGTTCGGAGCGCAGGTGGGTAGAGGGTTGACTCGTGCGAGAGAGGTCAAGGGTTTGGGTCCTCTGCGTTGCTGCACTTTTGCATTCAACTGATTGGTAGAGGTTTGGGGGATTCTGACGTCTATACCATTTCCAGACGTTTTCTGCGCATTTTTCCAGTGGTACGTTGTGGTATATGTATAAATGTTCAACACCAGTGATACACAGGTAGAAAGTGCATGAAGCACCACTGGGCACCTTACGGGTAGCGTATAAAGGCTACAGGCTCCTCATAGTCTGTTTCCATACATGGACCAGAGGCCTCGGGAAAAACCATCCTGCTCGGATTTTCAAAGGAGACCACGTTGTGACGCCTGAGGTGGTTCAAATGAGAAACGAGGTGTGCGGATCCCGCACATTAATCTAAACGGCATCGATTCACTCTTTCCCTCATGTCTGCCTGTCACCTGAAAATCAGAGGTCTGCTGAAGGTTTTCTGGAACATAACACCAACAATGTTCGCCGACGGTCGAGTGGTGATCCACCTGCTCACGCTGAAGTGTGGCCCACCTTTAGATAAGGAATCTCCGAGGGAGGAAATCAAGCTGGCCGAACGGAAGGCCAGCATACTCAAGGACTTCGAAGCACGCCAGCTTGAAGTTGACGAAGAAGAACAGCTGGAAGTGGTGGAAGAAGAAGATTGGGATCCGCAAGATGAACTGATGGGCTGGAGAGACAAGCTAGCAGTGGGCATATAATAGCGTTTTCGGGTGAAACTCTTGTTTCGGAGGAAATGGTACGTCTTCAATTGGATTTCGGTTGCATGCTCTAACCATGGAGGAAGACACCGCAATTCACTACACAGGCACTTTGTACCTGCGTATCACTGATGCTGAACATTTATCACCATGTTGAAGACTACAGCGTACAGCTGCAAAAATGCGCAGAAAATGTCTGAAAACGGTATAGACGTCAGAATTCTCCAAATCTCAACCAATTAGTTGAAATTCAAAAATGCAGCAGCGCAGAGGAACTGAACCCCTGACCTCCCTCGCACGAGTCAACCCTCTACCCACCTGCGCTCCTAGCCACTGGCTAGGAACGCATCGCGGGCGTACGAGACCCCCGAATGCGTACTGCCTCGTATCCCATTGTGACCCCCTACTGCTTGGGTTTAACGACTTGGCAAAAAATAAACACATTTTCAAACCAATTGAAGGGTGAGGATTCTCCCTATATGACTCGCTCCCCCCGTTCGGACATACGCTTCAGACCCTTCCCTTGTAAGAAGCAACAGAAGAAACACAACAATAAATTTGACGATTGCAGGCAAGGAAGGCAAAGAACTCAACTGAGCAAAACAGCATTGTAGAAGAGAAAAGTGATATATTGTAGTAGCCAAATTCAAGAACTGGAACGAGATTTTGGACCTTAGATGTCAGCAGAAGCTGGACAGTAATATCGATATCATTGATCGATATTGATTGCCTGATCAAAACTCCTACTTGCTGCGAAGCCCTCACGCCGGTCATAACAATCGCGCAACAACCACCCCTATCGGTTAACTCCGTGTATGTTTCGGTGTTTTTACACTATTTTGCTGGAGTTTCCGCTAATTTCTCCTAGCAACGGCGCCGATCAATAGCTCTTAGCGCGTTATTATATAGTATAAATAGTATCTGGCTGGAGCAAGCAGACCTTCATTCCTTGTTACTTAACCGTGCTAGGCTCCTCACCAAGCGAGAAAACAACGGCGTGTCCAAGACAACGGCGGAGTTATCCCAAGCATAAGCAGTGGGTCACACTCTGACCCATCGCCTGTGTGCTTTCTTTCACGGTCTCTCGTGGAGGTTGGACGGCGTGGGCCTTATCCTTATATCCTTATACGTTGTAAGGAAGTGCCCATTAGTCATGTTCAATATGCGTGCGTTCAGGTTTGCTGACAAGCACGGTCTGGACTACGACAAAGCTGCAAACTACGCCGGCGTTCCAGGCTATACAGTTAGTAACATTATTACTACTCATGTTTTTGCAGCGGCTGATGTCACTTTCCTACAGTACGCATTTCAGAGCATGTTTGCTGATACCGTTGAGCGTAAATCCTTCAACAAGAACACCGCATTTTGGCCAAAAATGTGTAAGAAGGCTATCATTGTCATGTTGCCTCATTAGGTATTTAAATGTTTAGGAATTGCTTACAGGCTATAATCTACCTCACCGCTCTGCTTGCCAAGTTCGACGACGGATTGGAGTACTATTCGACACAGCCATTCTCAATGGACAAGCCAAAGTTGCATATTCAAAGAAGTGCGTTTTCGGTTCTTGTTCATTACTGATGTCTAGGTTCTTGAAAACATCAAGTGCCATACGGGTTAGTAGTGGAGAAAAACGCACCATGGTGTTATGGCGGGCCGGAAGGGGAACGATATTAGTTCAGAAGCTGCTCGGTGGCAATGCTGCATCACAAATTCTCATCCTGTACTATCATCAGGGTCGCGTAGTAGCGCAGTGCGCACGAGGAGCTGGCTGTCGCTTCCACACTTTCGAGGTTGGATGAGGTTATGCCTAGAGCAACAAGGCCTTCATGTCTGGGAAGGACAGAACAATGACTTCTCTATCGCCTGGCTACTCAAGTCATTGTGTAGGCCGTATTAGCATTCAAACTACCTACGCAATGTCCCATGAGACGAAAATGCGTGGCGCTTTTCTAACTAGGATTGACTAACGCCGTTCATTTATCTTTGATGCGTACTATCATCCAGGAGTTTAATTTCCATATCACTGCCTAAAAATTGTGCATTGGTGTAATGAATAACTGCTGACAACTGCTTTCTTTAGGAAGTAGAGGATTGATGTTCGAGTCTGACTTGGTGTCAAATCTCCGTGCTAGCTATTTACACTTTGTAGCTCTTAACTTCAGTAATACTCTCGCTTTTTTTCTTCTTTGAAATTCTGACCGCGTGCAGTGGAAAGGTCAGAAGGAGCAAGCCTTGCAGCTCTCGGTAATCTGCATCTGGCATAGCTCAATATTCTTTCACTGCTGGCTGAATTGTTAGCAGAGTTTGCTTTAAACGATAAATCACTGGCCTTTATTTAGGCCGCTATTCACTACATTGTAAATATATAGATAAGGTTAAGGATCTTCAATCAGTCTTCAATCTTTACCGGTTTGCCAAGGCACACCATCGTCAAACCGAGGACGTCGATAAATTCTTGGGCATCAGTGATGAGAAGGGCCATCTATTGATGAACCGCAAGAGGTCTACGTACCGATGACATGGCTGCTTCGAGAGAATTTCTACAGTAGAGTTTGCGACCCGCCTTTCCCTTCCGTTCCTCCTAAGCACGGTCAGAAAATCACTGTGGAGGAGACTGAAGCGGGTTTGGAGAAGGTATGCCAGGTAAAGCAATGGGTACCGAAAAGATAACGGCCAACTGTAGGTATGTGGAAACTGAGTTCCAACAAACTCCCGAGTTATGCTGTAGTGTATCTAGACATGAGGCTTTTAGGAAATGAACGTTTTTGCCATAAGAGAGCCATAAATCTTTTCACAAAAGAGACAATTAGCTATTTTTCGATTAGATCATCCAATCCCCTCTCGAAATATTTTTTCTCTGGTTAAGTGCACCGCAGGACTCAAATAACGGAGCAGAACTAGGCAGAACTAAAGGTTTATGCGTTACAAGAGCACTAGACTCTGCCTGCAGCAACACACACTACGTAGACGTCGCGCTTGTCACACCATTCGCCGCGGCCGCCGCGCGCTTTCGTATGCTCAACTTTCCCCGTGGAAGTTGAGGTACTGGAACTCTAATGAGTAGCCAACGACGTTATTCAACCAGGTTGTTGCAGAAAATAAGGTACGTGGAAGTTCGCAGGGATTCTCGACGATCCCGATTTGGAAGAAGAAAGGCAGCCTTGCAGACTGCACGAATTGCCGCCCAATTCGCTTGCTCTCGCACAACATGGAAACCTTCGAGCGTATTGTAGGTGAACATATTCGCGATATCGTGCAGCTCTCCACGGACCGATAATGTGGCTTAGTAGCGAGCGGTGGCTCCACCGGTGCCTTACGTGCTGCTCATCTTCTGGTAGAGAGACATCACGAAAATCAGGAACCGCTGCACCTTGCTTTTCGACTTGGAGAAAGCATTCTTGCCCCGCGTGAGGTTAACTGGTACGCCTGCGACAGCAAGGTGTTCCCGAAGAGCTGATTATGTTGGTGCGCATACTTCATTTCTGCCAAAGACTGCGAGCGCCAGCTGGCACATTGGCGGAGTTTCCTATCTCGGTCGGTGTTCACCAAGGCTCTGTTCTTTCCCCGCTGCTTCCCATTGACGTAATGGATGGCGTTTCGAAAGACTTCAGGAGCCTACCCTTTGGACGCTGCTGTATGCGGATGACGTAATGCTTGCCAGCGAAGACAAGACCGAACCCTAGCGACATGTGCAAGCTTGGTGTGTCCGCTTGGCGATGTTCGGACTCAAGCTAAACGTCAAAAAAATCCGAGCACTTGACGACAAACATAAACGAGGGCGTCCATAATATCAACGGCTCTACACTTGCATGGATGGCAAACTTTAATAACCCTGGTGCTGCAGTCGCGTCTGAGGGTAGTCTGATGTTGGAAGATAGCCCACGTGTGAGCGCAGCGTGGCCCAAATGGCCCTCAATGTCAAGCGTTCAATGCGAGAAGATACCAGAACGCCTTAAATCAAAGATCTTCAGAACTGTTTTCCGACCAGTAGCGATGTATGGTGCTAAGTGCTGGTCTGCAAGAAGGGGGTTGAGGCTCGCCTCAGTGTAATCGAAACAAAGATGCTGTGCTGGATGGCTGGTGTTACGCGTCTGGCCCGTATTCACAACGATGCAATACGTCAGAGACTTGGTGTCGTCCGACTGCTGACAGGTTACATGAAGATCGCCTTCGGTGGTATGGCCACGGTCTTCGCGCTAGTGTTGGCATTGTTCGGAAGGTTGTCCCAAACATAGATGTGGACGGAAAACGGCGTGAAGGGTGGCCGAAGCAGCGCTGGTTTGAAACGTTGCATGTGGACCTGAAGGAGCTTGGTATCCACATCGATCAAGCATTTGATCACGTGAAGTGTCGTCTTGACACTAGAAGAGCGGACCCCGGCTTTAAGCGGGACAAAATTGAACAAAAAGGAGAGGAATGGATAAGATTAAGGATTAAATATGGCGTTAGTCAATCCTGGTTTCGGATGCTGCAGGCATTCTGCGAAACAACTTCAGATAATTGAATGCGTATTTGGATAATACAATGAATTTAGGTAGCTGGCCGATAGACAAGTCAATATTTATCCCTCCCGAACTGTAAGAAAGCTTGATTCGCATTGGTCTGTACGCGACTGCTGACGTAGTCTCGGACTGCACTACTACGCCTACATGAACGTTAGCAATTGTTATGAGCAAATAGCGCAGTCCTTATGCTTAGTTATGGTGCTACGTTTAGCATTCAGTGGTCAAAGAAGGACACAGATACGCTCTTACAGTATTACAAGAAATACGGAATGTCAGCATCCGCCATAAATCTCATAGGGAAGGTGAGTGAGAATTTTGGCCTCCTTTTTCTTTCGTTTTTATAAAAGTCGTCCCACGGATTTCAGCTCATGAATCTGCCAGCTCACTCATGTCAAAATCACTTGAGAGCTGTGCTAGCTCGAACAGGCCCTGTACCGAAGCATCTCTACAAAAAGATTTGGTGTAGGTGACTTTCAACAGTTAATATTTTCACTCTTGAGCTCGCTACTTTCAAGGCCCTACTCTCTTCACTAACGTGGTGCATATTCACTGCGCTGCTCACAGGATGTTTAGAGACAGTGTTCCATGGCTAATTGTCTTGTCACTCGAGAAACATGGTCGACTCTCGTTTCTGGGCTATTTACTATCAGCGTCTGACTGACTGGGTAAGGAAGCTCCTAGCGTCGAAGTCGAGTACGTTGAAACGTACGCCTACTACAGATTTATTGATGTCTTGCTGAGTACCACTCATATCTCTGTATGCCACTCAGGAGAATGTCCTTCAGCAGACCTGCTTCGTCTGGGGTTGTTTCCAACCGGACCTAGGCAGGTAGAAAAGCATAGTAACCTAGAGGTATGAGTCTGATTGAAATTTCCCCATGCTGGTTTATTGCCTGATCGATACTCCCTCTGCTGTGAAGCGTACTCGTCGGCTATCGTAATTACGCAACACCCACCCCGATCGGTTAGGCCTGAGAGGAAGCCGATAGCACCGCTCAAAAGTTTGTTAATATTGATCAGTATTGATTGCCTAAGCGACTTTCCGACGGCCATCATAACCAAAACATCAATAATATCTACTGATATTAACTGCCTGATCGAACATCTCCCTTACTGTGAAGTCTTTCCATCGGCCATCTTAGACGCACAAACGCACGTTCGAAAGCGTCTGGATGACGTCTGAAACACGTCTTCTGTGAATGCCGACCCAGGTTAGAGGAATGCTGCTGCACGTCCTCTGAATCCCGACAGACGATAAATTACAGCTGCGGCTCGTCCTGTGCATCCCGACGCACGTTGGATGACAGCTGCGGCAGGTCGTCTGAACTCTGCGACACATTGAGCGATGTCTGCGGCACATCTTCTCAATTCCGACGTTGGAGGACATCTGCGGCACGTGTGGAAGTGCTGTGGTAGGATCTGCGTAGATTGCAACAGATGCAAAACGGATGAGGTAAATGTAAGCGGTAGCGAGGAAAATAGGGAGCTGCAGCGGAAGTCTCAATAAGTTTGGAATGCAAATGTGAAGGGAAAATGAAGGCTAAGCGTGGGTGAACCAGCACAGAGCGCCATCCTTTGATGGGTGTTCTTTGCTTTCCACCCTTCTGGCAGCTGGTCGTAAACACCTTAATAGGAATCAACATGTGTCGCCAAAAGTTCATGCGTCGTCAGCAGTGAACACCCTCTTTCGCCGCGGGCCTCTTACAGCGCGGTGGGCTTCGGAATGATAGTGATGATAATCGTAATGATGATAATGATGACCCCACAAACAACTTAAATGCGATCGAACGATCAACGTGTGCCACCAACAGTTCATGCGTCGTCAGCAATGAACACCCGCGTTCGCCGCGGGCCTCAGACAGCGCGGCGAGGCCTCGGACATGACTTATGCCTCTCTCGATTATATATAGTAAAGATTGTACTTTTATGGCTCCGGAGGTCGAGATAAGGTCAAAGAATCCTTTTCGCGGTTGCACAGGCTAGTTCCTTTGAGGTGCTGCTAAAGAATCCGATATCCGTTTCTGCAGTTTTGGATAGAGGTTTTAACGCGCGCCCATAACCTAATTTACTCCATCGTAATACAAATAGCCCACTTGGACGAAGTTTGCTCGGATTTTTTTTTGTTGATCTCTGCTCGACTTCTGTAGCGGTGGAAGTACAATAGTTCACGATTTCCTGAGCTTTCAGGACCGGGGTAGCGCATTCTGTAAGGCGAGTGCTTTCAGAAATACCCGAATCAAGATTTAATGGCTTCCGCCTACACCAACCAAGTTCTTCAGATTGTCACCGATCTTTACTCAAATTCTTTTAACAATTAGCTATGGCTATATTTCAAGGCGTTACTGCAGGGTGTTATCATTCTTTCTGTGCTATCTACGATCCTATTCAGAACCCTTTTTACCAGGCCGTCCAATAATACCTGTCCGAAAATTTTCAAAATTCTATAATTTTCCTTAGAAGTGTTATAATATCAGGCAAGTGTAAAAACCTTCTAGAAGGTTCTCCAGAGTTCCACGCTAGGGTATATAAGGCGCAGTCGCTGCGTCTAGCTACCAGTACCAGCTAAAATGGACCAAGGTCGATTTCGTACGTTCGTGTACTACGAGTGGCTGCTGGGCAACAACACGGGCACCGCGGTCGCTAACATCTGCAGAGCAGTGTCCCAACGCACAGTGAGGCGCTGGTTCAATCGTTTCGAGAGCGGCGACACGAGCCTCGAGGACAGGGAGCACAGCGGGAGGCCTTCTACGGTGGATGATGACGAAGTCCGTCGCTGTATCAAGGACAAGTCGGAAGCCACCACCCGTGAACTGGCGACGACGCTCGGCTGCAGCAAGTCCACCATCCACAATCGACTCAACTTACTCGGCTACCACAAAGTTCTGGCCCGTTGTATCCCCCACCGTCTGACGGATGCCAGCAAGCAGAGCCGCGTGGCCGTCTGCCAGTCCCTCCTCCTTCGTCCGCATCGCAAGGAGTTTCTCGAGGACCTGGTCACTGGGGATGAGAGCTGGGTTCTCTACGACGTCGCCCGCCGTGCAGTCTGGATCCCGCGCGGAGAAGAGCCGCCGACGACGCCGAAAGCCGACCTGCACCCGCTGAAGATCATGCTCTGCTGCTGGTGGGACGCCAAGGGCATGCTGTACTTCGAGCTGCTCCCGCAAGGCAGGACGGTCAGCGCATCCATCTACACCGATCAGCTCGAGAAACCAGCCGCCGCCATCCGAGAAAAGCGTCCCCGAAGGGCCTCAGTCCACCTGCTGCACGACAACGCGCGCCCCCACGTGGCGAAGGAGACCCAGCAGAAGTTGGCGACGCTCGGCTGGGAGACGGTTGCTCATCCGTCGTATTCCTCGGACCTCGCCCCCTCCGAAAACCACTTGTTCCACCCGCTGAAGTACAATTTGGCCGGAAGAAAATTCACCAACTACGACAACCTCAAATGCGATATCGCGGACATCTTCGAGTCGCAGCCCCGGAGTTCTGGGCGAAGGGCATCGGCGACCTGCCCAATCGATGGGCCACTGTTGGGGATAACTGTGGTGATTATATTGTTGATTAAACTTGTTTTTTAATAAAGTTGAGAAAAAATGGTGAAATTTTCGGACAAGAATTACTGGACAACCTGGTAGCTGTCACACATGACCTTCATCCAAAGCGTGATTATAAGCTCTGCACTGTGGTTGCTTCGGGAGGTGATGAGCGTTATTCAATGAATTTCAGCTCTTGCGATGAAGCACACTGAGTATCCCAATGGAAAAGCCTTCGAGCGGGTTGTTTCGAAACATATCCGGAGGCATTGCTTAGAGGTATCATTTTGCATTCGAGATTTTAGAGTTTTCCATTCAAATGGTGTTCAGTGCATTTTCAGTCAGACGAGCAGTATGACTCGCTTGTTCCGTTTCAAACAATCGCTCAAGAAATGGTGTACTCTGTGGACAAGGTCAAGGATGCGTGGTTCGTTTCTTAAACTTGTTGTAGTACACTTCTTCATTGGGTGGTCTTACTCTTCTACCCAGTTAGCGTACAGTTTTTACCCTCTTCTTGGTCATGTACTTTTTTGGTTATTCTTTATTAATTTGGAGCTCCATATTATTCCCTTCTCGTTGTGCTTTTGCCTAGCACAAGGTAAAGATAAAAGGGTAAAGAACGGCGTCCTGGTGCCCTCTTGACATACCGCGGAATCCATTCGGTGACGGCTCTGGTCCAACGGGCGGATAAAGGCTAACGATGAAAGTCGGTGTTAGAGTATCTTTATCTTTATCTTTATCTATAGGCATCCACTCATGGGTGGACGCAAAATAAAATAACAACACTAACACTAGCACTAGTAGTAACCGAACAAAAAAACCAAAGAAGAAGAAGAAGAAAACGAAACAAAACAACCAGCACGACGAGAAATGAACGGGGGACAAGGGGAAGCACGATAAAAGAATTTTAAAGAACAATAATCAAAAGCCACAGAAATCAGGCCAGCAAACTATGAGCAACGTTGGACGAGAAGAAGGCAGTTGAAATCGAGAAAAATTGAGTCTTACCGAGGTATAACCAGTTTCTTAAGGAGATTTTTAAAAGTGCTGAGTTTGAGCCCTAGACAACCTTGTGCGATTAAGGAGTTGAAGGCTGAAACCACTCTTACTGAGAAGAATTTTGACCTGACATTCGTACGAGAAGCCCGTGTCGCGAGTTTGCGCGCGCCTCCTCTAGTTCTGGACTGAGCCAAGGTGAAGAACATCTTTGAAGAAACTGATGTGATCCCGTGAAGGATTTTGAAAGCTAGTAGGAGGTCGTACTTATCACGTCTGCTTTTCAGGTTGGGCAAGTCCAGCCGTTGACGCCTCTCCACCCCATTGGGGATGTCACTATAAGGCAGGCCGCTACAGCGAAGAACTAGTTTTCTAGTAAAATTGTTTTGGACATTTTCTAATCGTGCAATGTCCTTTTTAAGGAAAGGATTGAATACAGCGGTGCCATTTTCTACTACAGGACGGACATATGTTTTGTACGCTTTGACGAGCACAGTATCCTTGTCTGAGATGCGGCGCGACGCATTACACCTTTATTTAAGGAATGTCACACAAGTAATTTGAATTACTATTTGACCTATTATTTGACCTGTGGTGGCCGTCCGATAGACAAGTCACTATTCTCCAAGTTCTCTCTTCGTGAATCGTCGGTATTTTCTTCGGTATATAAATGCTTGTGCCGAACGATGTATAGGGTGAATCACTTCATGGAGCAATGTTCGTCGTCTTCGGAGGTTTCAAAGTGCTTCAAAGGTCAAGACTTGCGATCTACCCAATCAACCGCCTCCGCAGTACCGCCTTTCTGACATCGTCCTAGGCGCGAAACGAAAAGCCGCTGACAAATAAACTCACACAATGATCCACAGTCATCGCGAAGCGTCATCGGATGCTATCGTCAGCAGAAGAGTGGCGTCTGAGACATACTGTGTTATTTCGTATTGTCTATTCCTAGTGTATCAGAGTCACTATTTATAACAAATTCGGTGGATAAGGCCAACGTTGAAGGGCGCAATCTTATAAGATAAGTGAATCACTTGAAATGTGGGACCACATTTCATCCAGGAATGCATTGGAAGCGCTTTGGATTTTTGCAAGAAAAAATAGACGAAATGAGTGTCCTTTTGATCACTAATGACTTTCTGTGCTCCATTGAGCGAGCTAAAGACCGACCGGTGGAGACATGACTTATCGATAGCAGTGTGTGCTCAGTACAGCCTAGTGGGTTGATGTGTCTCAGTCTCACTCGACTGCTAAAGACAGCGGTAGCGGTGTCGCTCCTCTTTAACGGTTGATCAGCAGATAAGCCTATTTCTCCTCCGTTGAGGTCTTCATTTTGGGCAATTTCGTTCCGCGCAGAAGCTTCTACACACTGAAGACAATTCTGCGTTCTTTCCTCCCCTGTGTAGTTCCCACTCATTTACGTTGGAGTATAGATGGCTTACCTGACCTGGTCGGGATTCGAACCAAGATCCTCGCTTCGCGGTGTGCGTCACAGCCGACAACTCCTGTGACTACTGTGACTACCACGTACGATGACTAAGAGTGACCGAGGAAAAGTGAGTTTTCTGTAGCTGATTGGGTAAACGAGGCATTCGGTCATACTGCGTACGAATTCTTGCTACATTAGAGCTTGTGCAATAGTAATGTTGTAGTTTTCAGGCATGTAGTACTGCGCTCCCTTCAAGAAAACTGCATCCAGCAGCAAGAGGATGGAAAGACTTCGAAACAGGCCTGGTCTGGTGCGCTCAATGCGGTTCGGACTTCCCCTTTAGTAGTCGCTCCAAATACCTCAATGCCTTCTTCTGATGTAGTAATTCAAATGTGGTTTTAAGGTCATGGAATCCGCGCCACCCATTTCCTGTGAGGACTACTCTAAATTTCTGCGAATTTTGAGTGATGCGACGCCAAGTGGTCCGCTGTATGGAACGTTCAGTCGGAAATGTTACAAATTGGATCATCTGAGATCACGGTAGGCACACGTTGCTTTTTAGGATGGTAGTTTCATGGTTTATTTTTGGGAAGTCTGTGTCCTGTGAAGCTAGGGTCAGATATCTTTGAAGACATGGAGCTTGGACTGGCAGCGGTAATCTCTTTTTCCTTATATAGTCCTGTGACTTACCCTGCCTTTTCTTTCATTTGTCGAGCCAGCCTCTGTTTGTAACAACTAATTCATATCTATAACCAGGCTGAAGGAAGAAGGAATCGTCGGTTTCCATGCTGCTGGTGACGATGAACTTATGTATCTGTTTGATAAAACACGACACTTAATATGGCGTGTTCACAACCTCATCTTCCGACGACTAAAGATGCACTATACCCTTAAAGGTTCGTTAAGTTAAAAACCAGCTTTCATAGAATTATCTCTACCGCACATTCGAGACATATGGACACTTAAGTTTGAAAAAATAGCGGAATTCTTTCTATTTTCTCCAAAAATCCTGCAGAGTGAGAGGGTCAGCGAGGCACCTCTTTATCTACTGAGGAGGGATGGAGAGATTGTCTGATGTTGCGATCGAACGGTGAAGAAAAAAATCCGACCAAGGCATCCATGGGTGTCCTGGTGTTGCTTTGCTACGGAGCCCCGGCCGTTAATCTTGGAATACAATATGTGACGACAAATCTATTTTGTTGTACAATAGCCTTAGTAACACTAATTAACCGCATGGTCTTTGAAGTTTTAGTACATACAACATGAATTGAACGATAACTTATCGTTAGACCTTTCTTTATCACAGTTAGATATAACCGAGCCTCAAATGAGTATCTTACGTTCTATTGTTTAGAGCGTATACATATACTTTCACTGGCCTACGACTACCAGTTCCTGTTCTCGTCGGAGCATCAAGGTCGCATAAGCAGGAGTGCCGAGAAAACTGATTCGCCGTTGCGGTATTTGCTCAAGGTTAGTCTCACTGTTAGTTCCTTTTGAACCTTTTTTTCGAGCCCGTCGGTGTGAGCTGAAAATACTTTTTGAGGATCTGAACCTGGAACGGAAAGGCTTTCCAGTTTTGCATCGCACACCTCTTGTGGAAGCGCTGGTCGTGTATTCACTGAGCCACTTTGACGACTGGATTCCACCGACTGCTTTCAAGAAATATGTGGGTTTGTTTTTAGGATGCATTCTATATTGAGAAAATAGAGGATGACATTGATCGTTCCCTTCGTGAGAAGCCACGCATTCTATATAGTTGCATGTGATATCACGGGGACAATTTTAATGCGTATTGTGTCTATGAAGTGGTCCGTCGTGTACAACCGATGGAAACTCAGCGTTCTACCCTTTCTAGACAAGTCTGGTAGTAAATGGGCGACCCGGGGAGTGGAAGCGGTTGGTGGCCTGGGTGGGGCCTTCTCCGATTGCTACTACGCGCAGTTGTTAAATCTAAGGTAATGGGATTTTGAGATGATTACGGTTGTCGACTGGGTTGATTGGCCGGCGATCTGTTAGGGTGGAATAAACACGAGATTGTTTTGGCCTCGCGAATCAATGAACTGTTCCAGCACATGCTCAAGGCACCTCCACAATACCACATAGAACTAGAATGCCTGGGTTGTACCATCAGGTTTTATTCATTCTCCTTGAACATGAGTGAAAGGGTCATTAACAACAAGCCATTGTGGTCCTGTGTAGATCAGATCCTTTTTAATCCACATTGTGTCGTTATCGGATAATCAGAGACTTTGAACGTATGAAAGAGATTAATGATTACTCCAATCGATCCTTTCTTCGACGAGGCACGCATTCGACTTCTACGGGAAGTCGTCGGTGCAGTCTAAATGCGTATTTGGCCTATACTATGCTTTGAGGTAGCCTGCCAATGGACGAGTCAGTGTTCTATCCTTATCCCTTCCAGACAAGCCTGGGGACAAGTTGGACGGGGCCTGAACTAGAAACCTCGATTCTGGGTGCATGGGACAGCCGGCGATTCTTCACATTGCGCTAACACATGCTATAAAAAGCGCAGAGTTTAGACTTTGAAATCCGCTTCCCGTGGTTCACTCTTTTGCTCAATACTCGTGGTTTTAGGTGGTATCGAAAGACGTTCTCGCCATGTTTCCTGAGAAGAAGAACAACTCGGAGCTGATTAGGCAGAGGGATCTTGAGACTGCTGTGACGTTCATGGATTATGAGGTTGACCCTGAACTGAGTTCTTCGGAATCCGAAGGTGGCTCGAGTGATGGCGATACGCAGAGACGGTGGCCGGATGTGGATAACAGTCATGAGTTGCCTTCTGCCACTGGGAGAGAGCCACAGTACTCCACGTCTTTCGAAAACAGTGATCCTTCGTGCAGCAGGGCTGAGAATAAGAGTAATTCAGTCGTTCCGGAAGATACATGTGTGGTTGAGGAGTCAGAAATAGTTTCTCGCAAAAGGAAGAGAATGAAGGCTATAGACGCTGCTACACCAGCAGATCACACTGTTTGTGAAAAGCAGCCTTCCCCTGAAGAGGTACCACCGAAAAAGCGGCGCGGGAAGCGAAAAAGAACCGCAGACGATTCTCAAACTTCAGAAGAGCAAGAGCGGAATGCTGAGAAAGCGGGCGATTTCCCGTCTAAGTCTGTTCGGAATTCTAAAAGCGACGGTACTGAGATGCTAGACGTCGGTGGTACATTGAATGATGGAGATCAAACGAGGCTCCATGCCAGCCAGCGCCAACGGCTTCCGTACTCAAGAGAATGAGCTCTGAAAGGAGAAGGCGAGAAGGTGGCGGAAGGGAAAAGTAGGTGGAGTGCTCCGGCGCTGGTCTGAACGATGCCTGGTGCCTTAGGACTTCGAGTCTATTAGGGAACTGATTGGGATTGTGGTTTGTTAATAAACTAATCGCGTCGCATTTATCGGCGCAAATAGGATCCGTGTGGGGGGTCACCATAGCATGGCGCTGTGGGCCGGCGTGGCGAATGGCTGCATGTAAATGTAAATGTCTATCTCTTCGTTTCGATTATAGATCCGCGTCTTATGTGCTTCCTAATTAGACAAGGGAGGGAAATTAAGGATGTAAGAAATTTTAACACGGATGCGTCACTTGAACCACACCTGGAGTCCCTTCCCCTGCCTAAATCTGTGCTCGGCGCAATCGCAAAATAGAGGGGTTGGAAAATTTCAATGAATCACCTAGGATGTGACTGAACACATACTAGGGGACTCATTTAATCCAAACAATCCACCTCAGTCGGGTCAGTATGCAGGAAAAATAATAAGAAAAACACCATTTAGTTCAGTTTCCGGGAGCTCCTAAGGAAAATTGAAGGTACGCGCCTTCACTATCAGAGCGAGTCCTGCAGCGAAGGCCCAGAGTCTCTTGCGCGCGCGAAATCAGAGATTTTGGGCCAACGTGCCCATTCTTCGCAGCGGGTCGGTGGCGCGCGGCCGTTGTGGCCATTTTGGCGCAAATAGGGTCGCGTGGGTCACCATAGCACGCCATGGCGGGCAAGCCTGGCGAGTAGCCACATACAGCGAATGTAAATCCAGTCTTTTCTCCTCATTTCGATTACAAATTCGTGTCTTATTTGCTTCGGAATTGGACAAGGGAGGGAACTTCAGGGTAGGCAATTTTAACATGGGTGTGTCACTCGAGCCACACCCTGGAGTCCCTCCCCCTGCTCAAATCTGTACTCTTCTCCGCTGACGCGGAGGAGGGCACGGATTTTGGCAATGGAAGCAACTCCTGGGTCTGGGTCGAATTACGCACTCCTGTTAAAATTGCCCACATCCTGGAGTCCCTTATCTTTCTAAAATATGGAGGCAAATGAAACAGCAGTATTCTGTTTTGCATCAGACCTCGCTGACGCGAGGGATTATAATTTTAAAGGCAGTCTCCAACCCTCCGGCCAGGGGGTTGGAGACTGCTTTAAATCTGGGTGAACCCTCCCCCCTAACCAGCATGGCGCGATTGAGGTGAAATGGTAAGTGGTTTTGTATTGCTTACATAATTTTCTAACTAGGTTTGTATATATTTTTCAATTTTACCAACCCCTCTATTTTGCGATTGCGCCCTGTGCTCTCCTCCGCGTCAGCTACAGCAACAGAGCTACAGCATTGTTTGTTTGTTTCCTTTACTATCAGTGTGCCTTGTCCCGTTTTTTCGTGTTGGCGACACTTTTTATAAGGTGATCCCCCCCCCTCCTCGAACCCTATTTGCGCCCATTTATCCATTAAATATAATTAAGAGTCTACGATAATATGATCCAGCTACTAATGGGCTTTGAACAACCCCGATATCTTGTTGACAAGCTACACAGCTAGAATGATCTCTTTTGCTTGTTGTTTCTCCTTTCCAACATTTGCGCCTTGACATTTTACTTCTGCCTTGAACACTGTAACTTTTCTGTGTCGATAAAATTTCTTATGTCGAGCTGCTGTTCCAGTGTCTTAGCGCTGACATAGAAATTGTGCTGTGGAGAAATGTATCAGGAAGTTAGACCTTACTTCACGTGATGAGAAAACTCGAAAAATTGTTTGGTGCCGATTCCGTAGGCGCTACCTCTTCACGAAGTCTTTGAAGTTAGAAATTTTTATTAATTGGCCAGAAACCGAGCACTAAAGCCACCAAATGGCCAAATGATTAAGAGCTTTTCCATCTATGAGACAGTTGATAATTGACGAACCGTCGGTTCATCACATTCCAACTGCTCTGCCGCTTCAGTACAAGTCTGGTACGATCGACCAGCTCAGCCAGGGTCTCCCATCTGCACTGCGGTGGACTGCGCTCTTCAAACCGTATTGTCAACGCCCTCGTAGCCTCATCTGGAACCACCGTTGAGCATTACGAACGGCATTGCTGCCCTCACTAAATCCAGTATTAACTTGACGGATTTCTTAACGTTTAGCCAGACTTCGAAGTTATACACTAGAATGCACATTAGACAGCGGCATGAATAACGATTTGAAAAAATAAGCAACGATAAACACAGGCACAACACAACACAACACAACAACAAGCAACAATAATTTATTTCAACAATAAATATGATATCAAGCAATAGTATACAACGAAAAATTATTCTAAATGCCAATTTTTGAGGTGGTTTCTGATCGCCGTAAAGGCGATCTGTAATGTGACTCCTAGTGTTCAGGTACATAATACTATGTACCCGGACACTAGGAGTCACTATGATATGTGTTGCTATGCATTGCTGCAGATCTATTATGTACCTATTGCTATGCACAGTTCGATTTTCGGTCATCACGGGTTGTTGCCGGTCTGACATTTTTCCTTTTCTTTTCTTTTCGACTACCTTTTGCCTGGACTCAGGTTACACGACAGGGACGTTTTGTCAAATCATGGAGGATATTCTAGCCTCGTTCCCGGTAAACCACGAAAAAAAATCGTAGCTAAAGGTGATTAAATTAGGACACGTGAATCGATTCGGTTTATTGGCGAGTGATCTCCTTCATCTGTCACTAGTACTTGTTTTAAGCGTATGACTAACATTATCTTAACATTCGATGATTGTAGCCGTTTATTTTGTTTGGCCGCTTTGTTTGTTCTAGCTAGCTTAATCGTTTCCTTCGTTTTGTCCCATTGGGTTATTTCCCTTGTTGTTGAGCCATGGACCACCTAAATTTATGGTCAAACTCTCTGTATTAGTAGCTGCGTAGGCCGGGATGGCGAATTCGCGGTGAGACGATATGCGGTGTCGTCGATGAATCTGGCCCCTGGTAAGTAATAACATACTAGGTGATCAGGTGATCAATGGTGGTATACAGCTTCTAGGTTTAACGCCTATAATGGAATAAATATACTTATGGTTAGACACGGTGGAGAGCGATGGTGTTCACAGGTGCAACTCATTATCAGGTTGTTCTTTCGAATAATTTTGGTCAGGGTTGTGATGAAATCACGGAGTCCGGTTCTCCTTTACCTAGTCCTGACTGCGAAGGCATTCCTCGAAATAAACGCCATCAGATCGTTGGAAAAGCGATCCGTAGATGGAGAGAAGCGAAGTGTTGTAGGTCGGCAATACGTGGTTTGGTAGCGCTGTTCGTCCAATTAGTTCGTCGGTTAATCTCGGTTAAACACTTTTAACTAAAGTTCTCAAACATTTAGACCTAATTGAAGTGGCAGTGAAGGAGCTACTAGCCTGTAACCTATGGCCGTGTAACCTCTTGGTACAGTACACGTTCCAGATTTACTCTGCCACTGTTGAGCAAAAAAACTAAGGGAGACCTCAAATCGAACGTCTCCTAATTGGACCTACTTCAATTTGTGCCAAATTAACTTACCGAGCCTCTTCAATGTTTCCGTTCCTCTTGGCATCAGAACTGTTATACGGTTCACGGGTTCCTTTACGAGTTTTTCGTCGGTAATAGGTCCTTCTCTCCATGAATTTCGTTAATTCTCCACTGGCAATAACATTACATTTCTGCTTTTCTACCCTTTAAATTGTGCCATAGAGCCTCGCTGTAGCAGAAGTAAGAATCCATAAACTACTCAAACCGTGAAAAACGTGTCCGGACACCAGAGTAGCTCCTTCGGCGCTTGTGCCGTTCTTTCGATTCCTTCTTTTTTGTAGCTGGGTGATTAACAGAAACTAACAGGATTTCTCTATCAGTGCTACAGGTGGTTTATTATATAATATAATGTGCATGCCGAAAAAGTTCGACGTTCTAACACCGGAAATGTTCAGTTCGCCACGGAGATAACATTCGCTCAGATGTTTTACACTAGCGAAGTGAATGAGAGCCGAACACTTCACAGGGTTATGAAATGTTCTGAACAGCTGCGTAGAAAGAATGCCTTGGTGTACAAGTCTTTATTGTGGCTTAAGTTTCAGCGTCATCGCCTTCTTCAGAGCCTGGGAAAGTCGAAGTCATGGGAGAAACTACCTCCCAAGTGTCATTTCGTTCTGCAGTAACCCATTCAATATTCTAAGAGTCTACTAAAACTATACTGTAAGAAGTCGAAAACGATGCAGACGCCGAAGCGTAAGCCGCAATAAAGACTTGCATACCAATCTTGGCTACGCTGCACAACCTACTCGTCTATTGCAACATTAACGATGCCAAGGTTTATCGAGAGTCGAACATGGAATGCCTTCGTTATCATTATGGCTCATTTCCGTGGGTTGATAAGGGGCTGACGTATGTAGTGGTGCTTGTAGAACGCATGGCACTTACACCACTCCCATTTTCACGTCAAATTGGACACGTCAGAACTTATTGCACGTTTTCAGAACAAACTGGACACCCTTCTGAGCAAGCTTGACGGTTTTGAAATCAAGCACGAAAAATCATCCAAATCAAAACTAGTTGCTTCACATTAAAATCGGAACTTTTCGAGCTGGTTAGAATAATTTTTGTTGAAGAGAATTTGGTAGAGCTTTCTTTGAAATTTTTTAATTCGCCTCTCCCAGTGAGTGAACACTCAAATTTTGTAAAATGTTTACTTTTTGAGGAAAGGTGATGATTATTTTTTTAATCACGGAAAGGGAAAAATCATTTAATGTACTAAAATAAAAGATCGCGTCACGCACTCAACAATATAACTTTAGTAATTAATTTTTTATTCGCAATTTCGCATTTAATGTTCTGAGCAAAAGGTTTAAAAATGATGAATCATTCAGGCTGTGGATCTTAAGACAGTGAGCAATGACGTCCCTCCGTGTAAAAAGTTTCGTTGAGAGTAGTGATAGGTGCGTCCCAATCAGGTTGCTGGTACTGGTCTTAAGGTGTCCAGCTGAAGCAGTCGGTCCACATCTGTTTTGACGTGACATTTGTGTGCCATAGGTGAGGTGGTCAGCAACGACCGTAGAGACGGCTGCCATCTGAGGTTGCTGACGTACTGCTTATTTCCTTGGATATAGATAACTGAGTTGGTCTACTGGCTCGTCCTCAATATTCGATGTTATTCTTCAAATTGAAGCGCTTGAAATCAAATTTCCTTTCGTGACAGACATGGACATTTGACTACAGCTTATACAGTGCGTTTTTCAAAGTATAAGGCCACCCCCAATAATGTAAGTTTTGCCTTTTAAAGACATTTCGCGGTAAGAGGCTGCTTCTACTGAATTCGCCGTGGCCGAAAACCATATCTGAAAATGAGTCAGAAACTTCTCTCGGATAAAAAACTTAAGAAGAAATCATTAGTTTTCCACGGGGGACGAGCGTTCTACCCCCTCGTCCCCTGGCGCGCCCACCCTCCAAACTCCTGGGCTTGCTCGAGAGTGAAGTGGCTGCCTTACGAGATAGTGGAGACGCAGACATTTGCCACGTCTCTGTTTAAAGGGCGGGGGGTAGAACGCCACTCCGCCAATTGACAAGTTGGCCGTGACGGGAAATAGGTTCAAAAGTTCTGCCTGCCTTACTTGCAGCCAAGGTCCAAATGGGTCGACGTTGTCTCGATCGCTCTGCGCAGTTCCTCGACGTTGTTGAATTTCTTTCCGCTGGCATATATCTGACGTATAATGATTCCCCAGATGGTCTCAATCGGATTCGAGTCCGGTGAACAAGCTGACCAGGATATCTGGCACGCGGATATTTTTGGAGTTCAACCATAGAACGGTTGATGTATTGGCGTGTATCGAACCGTTATCATGCATAAAAGTGAATTCCTGTGTAAGATGTTCGTGAACAAATGGTAGTAGACGGTCTTGAAGAATATTAGCCCTGTGAGTTCATTCGAGTCGTATTAAATGTCACCCGAAGGACACCAGAGCTACAGGTTTCCCAGACCATCTGGAAGCCACCACCGAAATCACGCCTGCCGAAGACGAGTGTCCTTACGCAGATTCCGCCAGTAGCAGTGAGATCCATGGGGCTGTCCAAATTGAAGTTGCTTTCGTCGGAGAAGACAATATGAGACCACCGGACTCGCTCAAGTGGGAGGAATTTCATAGTGAAAAAATGACGTACCGTGCTGTGCTTCAATCGGTCCTGATAGTTCTACGCGCAAATTGAAGTAGTTCGGCGTTTTGGCGATCAGTCAGCCTCAAAGCCCTCTTCATCGACTCACGGACAATATTGCCGCTCTGTCTGCTCTCCAAGTGGTCGTCATACATCTAACCATAAGTCCGCCTTAACTTGGCTGATCGAAGCCGTCGAATTCGATAAGAGTCGCCGAATGTGTCGAACATCTTGTTCAGAGAGCACAGGAGGTCTTCCAGACACTGGTTTTCTTCCATAGTCAACAGGATTTTTCAGATAGTTGGATACAGCGCATCTGGAGCGACGAAGATGGGCAGCGATTTCACGAGTATAGTGTCTGGTATGATATGTGCCTTGAGCTTTCCTCGACGGACAGATGGGCAGCACGCGACGTGTTGGCATTAGGATGGTAGGTAATAGCAAAGCCGGTGTAGAGCAGTTTTGGTTTGACAGGACGAAAAATTGCAGAAATGGCACACCACCACCGTCAGTGGCATTATACTTTTGAAACAGTGGAAAGCCAATGATTTCTTCTTAAAAAGTTTTGTATCCAAGAGAGGTTTCTGGTTTATTTTAGGTATTTTTATCGACTACGGGGAATTCAGTGGAAGCAGCCCCTTGCCGCGAAATGTTGTAGAAAACGCAACTTCCCCCAAGGATTCTCATCGAGACCTAAATGGCCTTATGGGTTATCGGAAGAGGATCGCAGAACTGTTCTTCGTTTTTGCTACGGCCCATGGGGTGGTCCTAAAATGGCAGAAATGGTATCACATCGGAGAGGGTTGATAAGGCATAAATGACAATTGGAATAGCCCTGTCGTGCTCAGAGCTTAACCAACAAGACGTTTGGAGATCAAATTAACGTTAGATCACAGTAATATGATAATTTCCAACGTTTCCTAGACGAAGCTGCAGTGTGCATTTAAGCGATTCATTTGCAAAGGTTGCAGCGACTGGATGGACGAGTGGATAGCGATGCGGACTTGCGGGAGGGGGTCCAGGGTTCGGTTTCAGGAGCACTTCTGTTTGCTTTGTGGACTGCTCCCATTTTTGCAACTGAAGAGTACATTTTGGCTACGGTAGGTTACCGTATAGCGGTGAATAAAGGTGACGGAGTCGTGACTACCGATTTCGCCCAGACTTCGCCTATGAGAACTATTTAAGCTGCTGCTGACCACGAATTTGTCACTCTTTTTCTAAACGATCACTTTGCTTGCACTACTTTGTCGAAGGTTGGAAAATAGGTCTGACCACATTGGAGAAGGAAGCGATCCCTCTAATGTGGACAGCTTTACTCACCCATATCTACCGTAAGCTGCCATAATGTATAATAATCAAACTTGCAATAATAATAATATAAGCAAATTTTAATTTGTGTTCCAATCGTTTTGTAGGTTATGTTCTGAGCACGGCAGGACCATTCCGGGTGTAACTTTTGCCTTGTCAGCCCACCCTGAAGTGATACCATTTTTGCCATTTTCGAGCTACCCTGTGGCCCCTAGCAAAAACAAAGCACAGTTCTGTGATCC
>OX377204.1:28781968-28804127 GCA_947396885.1 Heligmosomoides polygyrus polygyrus | reverse complement strand
CCGATCACCCTCAGTCATCAGTATAGGTGCCTTCTGCCATAATCAGCCAAATGGACTTCTTCATCGTGTTAGACATTCCGAACATCCCCTGCCCTTAGATGAAGTTTGAGCAAAATTGGTGACCATGACACGACCACCCTCAGTTATCCAGAAGAAAATCCAAAACTTACAGAAATCGACGAATTTTTCAAAAACGAACGTCTGATTCGTAATCAGCGCACAAAATAACCACTAGATGATTTTGAACGAGAAGACTTGGCCATTTTCGAAAAAATCGATATTCTATGACGTCATCGTCCGCGCAGGCTCGGTCCACGTCCTCGATGGGAAATTGTCAAAAAATCGCTTTCTCCAGAATTGGACGAGAGTGACACCTTTCGATAGAGCTTTACGTGCTGAAGCTAAGGGTGTTATTGCGAGTGTCGAAAACTCAAATGTGGGTGAGTAAGAGCGCAAGAAACTCTAACCGCTATCTTACGCCGCTCTAAACTGGCAGATGAGGCCAAGGCAGTTCAGGCAGCTGAGGAGTTGTAAGCATATCATCGTTAAGTACCTTAAGCGTTCTGCTTGCCCATGCATTTGTAGGCCGAGAACTCTCCGCGTCTTCCCGCGGGGATCGACTGAATTTGGAAGAAATCGTGTCACACAAAACTAACCTGCATATTCGCAGCGCCGTATCTTAGTCCAATCATAAGCTACATTGTTCTGTTCCAGCCCACTATTAGAACATTTTACTGCCTACAAAACCCACAAGCTGCTGCGGGAAAGGTTTACACATGGCAGAGTTATCGCGCTCAGAACACTGCCGCGCGTGCAATGCAATACAACAACGGTCCATGTTGTCCTCGCTCTTACTCGCCCAGATTACAGTTTTCCCTACTCCCAATAACACCGTTCAATTCAGCATGAAAAGCTGGCCCGAATGGTATCTAGCATGGCCCAATAGTTAGATATCGATTTTCTATGACGTCATCGTCCGCGCAGGCTCGGCCCACGTCCTCGAGGGGAAATCGTCGAAAAATCCATTTTTCCGAAATTGGTCGAGAGTGCCACCGTTCGATAGAGCTCATCGAGCTGAAGATAACGGTACCATTGTGAGATTCCAAAGCTGAAATCTGGGTGAGTAAGAGCGCAAGAAACTCTAACCGCTTTCTTGCGCCGCTCTAAACTGGCAGATGAGGCCAAGGCAGTTCAGGCAGCTGAGGAGTGGTGAGCATGTCATCGTAAAGTGCCTTCAGTATTCTGCTAGCATACGCGTCTGCATGCCTTTAGCAAGCCGCGTCCTCCTGCAGGGATCGACTAAAGTCGGAAAAAATCGTGCCAGACACGGCTAAGCTGCATTTTCGCGTCGCTATAATTTCGCTTGTTTACAAGCTATAAAGCTGCTCATTAGCGCACTACTAAAGCTTTCCACTACCTACAAAATCCACAAACCGCAGCCGGAACGATTCAATCTTAACAGAGTTATTGCGCTCCGAACACAGTCGCGCGTGCAATTTGCGGGTGGTCGCGCCTACTCGATTGATAGGTTCGATTCTGTATGCATTGTTCACGGCGCATCCAAAGACAAGCTTCACAGTCTTAAGGCAATTTCTGAGTAGGGCGGCTGGGAATTTCCGATAAAACTCCCGAAACAGTCACTCTACAGGCTCTCGCGCCCACTCGATTGATAGGTTCGATTCTATATGCATTGTTTACGGCGCACTCCAAAGGCAAGCTAGACAGGCTAAGAACATTTGCTAAGTAGAGCAACTGGGAATTTCGATAAAACTCCCGAAACGGTCACTCTACAAACTCTCGGGACCACTCGTCCTCACTCTGCGAATGGTAGCGCCCACTCGATTGATAGGTTCGATTCTGTATGCATTGTTCACGGCGCATCCAAAGGCAAGCTTCACAGTCTTAAGGCAATTTCTGAGTAGGGAATTTCCGATAAAACTCCCGAAACGATCACTCTACAGGCTCTCGCGCCCACTCGATTGATAGGTTCGATTCTGCATGCATTGTTTATGGCGCACTCCAAAGGCAAGCTGGACAGGCTTAGAACATTTGCTAAGTAGGACGGCTGGGAATCTCGATAAAACTTCCCAAACGGTCACTCTACGGGTTCTCGCGCTTACTCGACCTCACTCTGCGAGTGGGCGCGCCCACTCGATTGATAGGTTCGATTCTGTATGCATTGTTTACGACGCACTCCAAAGACAAGCTTCAAGTCCTAAGGCAATTTGTGAGTAGGGCGGCTGGGAATTTCCGATAAAACTCCCGAAACGGTCACTCTACAGGTCCTCGCGCATACTCGATTGATAGGTTCGATTCTATATGCATTGTTTACGGCGCACTCCAAAGGCAAGCTAGACAGGCTAAGAACATTTGCTAAGTAGAGCAACTGGGAATTTCGATAAAACTCCCGAAACGGTCACTCTACAAACTCTCGGGACCACTCGTCCTCACTCTGCGAATGGTAGCGCCCACTCGATTGATAGGTTCGATTCTGTATGCATTGTTCACGGCGCATCCAAAGGCAAGCTTCACAGTCTTAAGGCAATTTCTGAGTAGGGAATTTCCGATAAAACTCCCGAAACGATCACTGTTGCGAATCGGTGGCCCCACTCGCGAGGGAACATGCCCCTGTGGAATGTGGTCCCCCATTCACCCCGTGGTGCTACGAGGTACCCAAGTACCCAGGACCCAAGGGGGGGACATATGGGGGACCCCATGATGTGAACAGGCCACGCCCCCTTCCCTGGCAGACGGGGGCCCCGCGTGGTGACTTCTCTCCCATCGCGCTGGACAGCGCCTGGATTGACGCACGCCCGCACCACGCACCAGCCGCGGGTGAACCCGAACTGTATTGAGCACACACAACCCCTGAATACTACCCAAAGACCAAATGGTACCCAACTACAATACTAACCCCTAACTAACCCACTAACAACAACAGCAAATATACACAGAAATACCAATACCGATAAGACACTGAAAGGAGACTCACCACCTTCCCCGTCTCTTGCAGGACAATATAGATATAGCCACGGTTTATTCCATACACCAGCACCACACGACCATAATAAATATAGCAGCTAGATACTAGAATATAGAATAGGAGAGGCCGCTCCGGCCAGTAGAACTGTAGTGGCTATCCGAGGCTAGGCGAGCCCCATCCAGGCTCGCCGTCCTCCCTGTATTGCAGCCGGCTGTATTGCGACGTGAGGAGCGGCAAGGCTCCGCTCAGAAGATCCCCGGGATGTTGACAGAAGCGGGCTCACAATGGCGGCGCCCCAGAGCCGCGCCCGCGCAGCCGCTCGACGTGTCGACCGAAGTATAGAATGAGCCGGGCGGGGGGCGGTGCACCGCGGTCCCCGCCGACCAATAGCGTGCGCGGGCAGGCCGAGCCTCGGGAGCGCCTCATCGGGGGTCCCGAGCGGATACGGCAGCCCGCGGGAGTTTGAATATAAGGGAGCGAACCATCGCATTCGCGACACTCCCGCCAACAAAAAGAGAATGGTCTCCCGCGGGGGCTTCTACCGAATCCTGTCTTGCCGCATGGGGCTTAAGGCCCTTTTGGATTGAGTGGGAGCCAGCTACAGCACAGGAGGAACGAGCTAACCCGTCCGGGAGCTTACGACCCAGACCCGAACGCCCAGGAAGAAAAAGCGCTGGGCGCTGGAGCAGTCTCATCCTGTACTGACTAACAATACCGTGGGTCGCAACTATACAAACAAAAATCAAATTTGTCAGTTGCTACCTGTAATGCCTCATGGATCAACTATTACATATCTAAGAGGCTCCTTAACTACGAAAGGACCTACAGGGCTATATTGAACTACCAATACGATCCAGGCAACTACTCTTATATAGGAAAACTACACTAAGCGCTACAACTATGAATACTAAGTAAACAACTAACAACAGAGCTACTAGGAACAACTAAGAATAAGATTGTAACAAATGACCTGAACTGAGTACATGTTAAACACAATGAATTACATTAGACAACACTGTACTGACTACAATACAGTACAATACAATACAGTACAGACTCACAACGCAGCAGATAAGGCGTGTTCCGCCCCGAGGGCATACTGCCGCTGCTCGCTCAGTCCATCTGAGCCTGGCCGTGCTCGAAACCCATCCATGGGCCGAATAGGAGGCTGCTTGTCGATTGCGTGAACTGGCGCCTGCGACTGAAACAATAATGTGAGACACGCAAAAAACGTTCTGTAATGCCTAACTGGAAGATTAGCTTAATAAATATTGTAGGCTACGAGAAGACTGTAATGAGTAAACAAAAAATCTAAAGAGTGGCTTAGGCTTTGGTGTCCGTAGAGCTGATCGTCTTCTGTCGCCATGGAGCGCGTCGTCGTCGCGAATTCGATGTCGATGTCGACCCGTCGGATTGGTCTTCCTCCCGCTGCTCCACGTCGTCGTAGCTCGTCGACCTCGCTGCTTGACCCCACGGAACCTCAAGTGACTGGACTGCATAAACAATTAAATTACTACACGAAGGAGGAACTCAGTGGGGAGTTAATGGCAGCCTCGTCGATCCCACGGACTTCCTTCCAGATCCCGCAACCTTCGAACGCGTCTGCGAGGTGCCTAGCCCATTTCCTATCTGCAATGACTAGAAGATCATAAATAATGACAAAATGACTGGACTGACTCGGTACTACCTGCAATGAGCAATTGTCGTATTTCTTGGGGTTGTATCCCCGCTGTAATGACTTACCACAATTTGTCGCTATCTTGGTCCGGCTCCTCCTGATCGCGGCCTCGCTTGCTGCTTTCCTCTCTAGAAGAGGCCTCCCGCCGCACCGACGAAGAAGGTGACGTAGGAGGAGTCGGTTGATGTTGTTCTGTATTGACTCTGGTCGCACGCGTTGGCATCCCAGTGGGATTGCAAGTCCCTAGGACGATGGCCTCCTCTTCCGGGGAGGCCTGACCTTCGGCCAGCGCATGCGCATCTTTCCAACGTTCATCGAGCCTCCTAAGGAGGCTCCGGCTGTATTGAGCGTGGTAGTTGATGTTGAATCCACGCTTGCTTCCTGTCGACTCGTCCGGGCTGGCATGGCTCCCGTCCGGGGCAGTTGCCATCTGGTGCTCCGCTTCCTCCAGGGCCTTCCTAAGCGTGTGATGGTCTTCCTGATCCATGCCTTGGTCGCTCCGACGGTTGACATAGTGGCAGTCCGACTGCGGGTTTGCCTGAGATACGTACTAAATGACTTACGGGGCCCCTTACGGGGCACCCTTCGCGACGCGTGAGGTTTAAGGAGGATGATGGAATAGATGCTCAGGATAGCCAAAAAACTAAAGGATCGGAGCGGATGTGGAGATAAGAAAAAACTACTAATACTACTACGGGATTAAGCAATCTGGCAAATATTAGAAGAAGAAGAAACTACTAGGAATCTAGAAAATATAATGATGGGATAACTACGATAAATATATATGTGGCGATAGAACTGGATAAAAATGAAGGGGGCTGTAATGCTGACATATGGAACAAACCTGTATTGCCGACGAGGAAACTGGTAACTCCCCTTTTTTACCTAACCCCAACTACTACTAAAAAAGAGGGTGTGTGCTGTAGGTGCGTGCTGCGCCAACCCCTTGTGAACGCTGCCTTTGGGAGGTCTCGCGGTATCCCCATCTGCCATGAAGAAGGGGGGGGGGGGGTGTAATTACTAACCAACCCAGAACAAAAGAAATGGGAGGGGAAAGATTACTAGCCAACCCAATACAAAAGAAGGGAAAAAGCTGTAGTATAGGGGGGAGTAATTACTAACCAACCCAAGACGAAAGAGGGGGGATAGTATAGGGGGGGGGGGGACATAGCTAGCGCACTATCCAGGGTGCTTGCGGGGGGACTCTGGTGCTGCGGCAGCGATCCAACCAAACACCAACACCTACTGCCTAAACCGGGTGGCCAACCCGTATGGCAGAGGATCAATGAGACGCGTCTCCCCTAGGTGCGACCAGGACTTACCCCGCCTGGTACTAACAAGCTCGGGCTCCGGAGCTCTCCTGCCGCCGACGCCCCGCGCGTCGCCCGGTCCCCACACCGCTGCACCACTGTCGTGCGCCGGCCCAAGCGCTACCCATCCAGTGCCCAGCAGCGATTTGTACGGCTGTCTGCCACCCAGCCGTATGGCTGTCTGCCACCCAGCCTGGAGTTTCTGCGCGCTGCCCTGGCAGTGGATGGGAGCTGTACTGCTTGTTTGCCCCAACCCTTTCAAAAGACCCCAGGGGAACTACAGCCACCCAAGGGAAGGCATGGCTCCCTCGCATCAGGGCGTGGTAGGGCCAGATTTTACAGCCAGCTGACTTAATGGCCAGCCGGCAAACGGGTCCGCTTACCAACGTCCGATGCACCATGTTGCGAATCGGTGGCCCCACTCGCGAGGGAACATGCCCCTGTGGAATGTGGTCCCCCATTCACCCCGTGGTGCTACGAGGTACCCAAGTACCCAGGACCCAAGGGGGGGACATATGGGGGACCCCATGATGTGAACAGGCCACGCCCCCTTCCCTGGCAGACGGGGGCCCCGCGTGGTGACTTCTCTCCCATCGCGCTGGACAGCGCCTGGATTGACGCACGCCCGCACCACGCACCAGCCGCGGGTGAACCCGAACTGTATTGAGCACACACAACCCCTGAATACTACCCAAAGACCAAATGGTACCCAACTACAATACTAACCCCTAACTAACCCACTAACAACAACAGCAAATATACACAGAAATACCAATACCGATAAGACACTGAAAGGAGACTCACCACCTTCCCCGTCTCTTGCAGGACAATATAGATATAGCCACGGTTTATTCCATACACCAGCACCACACGACCATAATAAATATAGCAGCTAGATACTAGAATATAGAATAGGAGAGGCCGCTCCGGCCAGTAGAACTGTAGTGGCTATCCGAGGCTAGGCGAGCCCCATCCAGGCTCGCCGTCCTCCCTGTATTGCAGCCGGCTGTATTGCGACGTGAGGAGCGGCAAGGCTCCGCTCAGAAGATCCCCGGGATGTTGACAGAAGCGGGCTCACAATGGCGGCGCCCCAGAGCCGCGCCCGCGCAGCCGCTCGACGTGTCGACCGAAGTATAGAATGAGCCGGGCGGGGGGCGGTGCACCGCGGTCCCCGCCGACCAATAGCGTGCGCGGGCAGGCCGAGCCTCGGGAGCGCCTCATCGGGGGTCCCGAGCGGATACGGCAGCCCGCGGGAGTTTGAATATAAGGGAGCGAACCATCGCATTCGCGACAATCACTCTACAGGCTCTCGCGCCCACTCGATTGATAGGTTCGATTCTGCATGCATTGTTTATGGCGCACTCCAAAGGCAAGCTGGACAGGCTAAGAGCATTTCCTAAGTAGAGCAACTGGGAATTTCGATAAAACTCCCGAAACGGTCACACTACAAACTCTCGGGACCACTCGTCCTCACTCTGCGAATGGTAGCGCCCACTCGATTGATAGGTTCGATTCTGTATGCATTGTTTATGGCGCACTCCAAAGGCAAGCTGGACAGGCTTAGAACATTTGCTAAGTAGGACGGCTGGGAATTTCGATAAAACTTCCCAAACGGTCACTCTACGGGTTCTCGCGCCTACTCGACCTCACTCTGCGAGTGGGCGCGCCCACTCGATTGATAGGTTCGATTCTGTATGCATTGCTTACGACGCACTCCAAAGGCAAGCTTCACAGTCCTAAGGCAATTTCTGAGTAGGACGGCTGGGAATTTCGATAAAACTTCCCAAACGGTCACTCTACGGGTTCTCGCGCTTACTCGACCTCACTCTGCGAGTGGGCGCGCCCACTCGATTGATAGGTTCGATTCTGTATGCATTGTTCACGGCGCCCTCCAAAGGCAAGCTGGACAGTCTTGAGGCAATTTCTGAGCAGAGCGGCTATGAATTCCAATAAAGTTCCCTAAACTGTCACTCTACAGGCTCTCGCGCCCACTCGATTGATTATGTCCGGCCTATATGCATTGTTCAACTCTATTGATTTATATGTCGAAAGATAGAGCTCGGCCTGCTGAGCTCAAATATATGTTTCTTTTCACAAGTGCTTGATTTTAAAGAAAGTTATATAAAAAAGCCGCTTTGGAACGCTCCAAAGCGGCTTTTTCGGGAATTGACCAAAAGACATGCGCGGTACTGTATTTCTGTGAATGTGCATTCTTAGGAAATTGGTCAAAACAGCATTTAAAGTTCTTTTCGATCTGTGGTCCATCGGTTATCTTGCAAAAAAGTTGGATGAATCCATGAATTTGTGGGAAATTATTGTTAAATTTCGCGCCACAAAAGCTCCCTTCCGTCCTATACATTTTTGAAGCAGATACATATTTACGCATGGCAATTGCTGACTGAATGAAACATTGACGCTGCTGTCAATCTTTAAGAACTAACTGAACAAACAACCAAAAGGGTCAGTCACTCTCTGCGAAATAGGCGCGAATCTCCCTTCTATCGATATGTAGTGCGAAGTAGCTTTAGGGACTGCTTAGGTCATGCTTGCTATCCTTTGGTTTAAGCGTGCCTAACCTCTTTTCTTTTCCACCGGGTGCAAAGAAGCTGTCGCAGCGTCTTTGTTTCAGCTCGGGTGCCGCTGGGTAGGTTGCTAAAAATTTGAAACTCATCAAGTGAAATTGAGAATTGAAGCTTTGCTTGACTCGTTCTAGCACGTCAGCGATCAGCGGGAGAACAACTGATTAGGTGACGGATTGCCCATCAGCCTATAAATGTACGTGGGAGTATTTATTGAATTTTGCCGGTGTTCTGACTCGAAAGAAATGTTAACCAGATCACGTCCTTTTTGTTGAGGGTGGGCTGAATGTTCACGGATGGGTGAGAAGGCGAAAAAAACATGATTTCTCTATTTGGGACTTACCAAGCATTCCACTTCTATGAAATATCGTAGAACATATTCACAGATGTCTCCGATGAAAGCCTCGGATTAGACATCCTGTCCTGCTGAAACGCAAAGCACCTTTGCAAAGACAGGTCAAGTATAAAGCTACAATTGTTTGGAATCTAAGCTCTCAACACGAATGAGCATATGCGAGGAAGAATCCCCTCAAGAACTGGCTCTGCTCAGATAACTGGAGACGTTGTTGAACTATCCTATGCCTAGTTCTTCGAAGAGTCAGCCGGACTAGCGGCTGGCTTGCCTACTGACTAGGACCTTGCCTCAGATGTCGGAAGTAGCCGATAGATAAGAATTGGTGAAAGCTTCCACCGCCTAGCATATCCATACGAATACTGTGTGCTGCAGTTCATCGGCTACATTTCTTGCACGGTTTCCTCTTCAAAAGGTCAACATTGTTGCTTATTAGGGCCCGAAACCGTCCAGGGACCGCAGCCTTTGGTAGGCCGCCGAGGGGAAGGAGCTACAAACAGGCAGACATCACAGCTGGGCGGATCTGCTCTCGTACATACATCTTTACGTCGATTTGGACACTTCAAATCAAATTGAACGCTTTTCAAATCAAACTGGACACACTCCTAAAATTTTGAAATCAAATTGAACGTCTTCCAAATCGAAACGAGTCGTTTACAGGTTACAGATTCTCCAAGATGGTTAGAATAATTTTTTGGCTCAAGAAAAATTGGTATAGCTTTTTACGAGAACCCCTTGGAGGAGTGGAAGAAGCACTCTCTTCTTTTAACACCAAAAAATTGTCGCCTTCCTGATTTTTAACACAACAAACCATTATTTCCGCAAAAAATAAGAATTTTATAAAATTTCAAGGTAAGTGTTCGTTTATTGTAAATGAATTTAAACTTCAAAAAACATTACAAAAATTTTTCTTTTACAAGAAATTATTCTAATTTTTTTGAAGAGTAATTAGATTAATGTAGGAGACACCAAGTACAGTATTAGATAAGCCGTCATCAGCGGAAGGGCACGCGAAGCTTTCTGTAAAGGAAAGCACGTATCGTTGCTCAGCTTATGTTTTATCCGGAACGACGCTCTCCTTTTGTCATTTAATAAAATTGTTTTTGCTAAAACAAGCGACTTAAAGGGGTGCACAGATCGCCAGGCATGAAGTGCTCGATGAAGTGCTCTAATCCGATTTTCTTCCGCGCTATCGGCACCAATCTACCATCTTCATTAACGTATTAACCAACGTCGATTAAGAGAAGGCCAGAGACTAGAGACAGCGTTCAATCCCTGATCCAGGACGAAGTGACTCGTTCAAGAAAGTGCTCCATCATATTCTCCTGTTTGCTTCACCACAAACCACGTGCAATTGTTCATCATTAGTGTTGATCGCTGTGCGAACGAATTTTTTAACTGCTGATTCCTACAAGGGCTTCAGCTGGTGTAGTGGCTAAACTGTTCGTTTTGAATGGAACAGAGTGTTTTCCTAATCGTTCCGAGCTACTAGAAGGGCTACAATGCGTTTCGAAGAATTTATCTGTTTTCGAGTAAGCCAACTCTAAAACTTCGCATAGAAGCACACCAATGCTCAGGTGTTTGAGGGCTAAGCGCATATGAAGTTGTGTAATGAAGCGAGTCGGAATTAACCCGCGTCGGAATCAGGGAGAGAGAGAGAGTCAAGCACAAATTAGGTTCCCCCCCCCCCCCCCTCGTGAGGCAATTCCTTAACTGCCTGATCCTGATAGCGCGGCTTGTCAGTGAAACTTCTCACCATATCGCTTGTTGATGAGCCGCTCTATCAGAGATTTCGGCAGTACTTTTATATGTCGCTGATGAATCTCGCCCCTGTTTAAACGACAGTTGACGTCTGAATGTGACAGATGATTTCCTCAGCTCTACCGCGCCAGCTCTGAAAGTTTGGATAGCTCCAACCCTCACCTTCCACTGGACTTCAGCTGCTCGCGGATATTAAATAATTGTAGCATCCTCAGCACTGTACTGATTCATGATGTTGCTGCGGAGAGCTTTGTCCAAACAGTGACCGCCACCTTTCCTGGGCGCAGGTCAGTTATGTCTTAGATTAATTCCCACTAACACAGTTGTGAAGCTCATAGAGTGGGTGCGAATCCTCTACTCTTCTCCAAAGAGTAGAGTTCAAGCTGCAGCCGGAACCTCGATGGAGTTTCCCATCTCTGTTGGGGTGCACCAGCGTTCTGCCCTTCCCCACTCCTCTTTGTTGTCGTCATGGATGCCATTACGAGAGATCTTCAGAAGCCTGTCCCATGGACATTGCTCTATGCTGATGACGTAATGCTCGCTAGCGAAAATAAAGGTGAACACGAGCGAGAGGTGCAAGCTTGGTGTAATCGCTTGGAGAGTTTTGGAGTCAGATTGAACGTGAAGAGGACCGAGTATCTAACGACGGACGTTAATGAGTCCAGCTCCATCAAGGTTAACGCCATCGAGCTCTCACGCACTTCGGTTTTTAAGTACCTGGGATCAGCAGTAGCATCTGATGGCAAACTGATGATTGAAGTGAATTCACACGTGAGTGCGGCTTGGTCCAAGTGGCGCTCGTTGACTGGCGTGCTCTGCGATAGGAAGATATCAGAGCGCTTGAAGTCAAAAATATATAGGACTGTCGTCCGGCCGGTAGCGATGTACGGTGCTGAGTGTTGGCCTGCGAACAAGGAGGTTGAAATGCGCCTCAGCGTCATGGAGACGAAGATGCTGCGGTGGACGGCTGAAGTCACGCGCCTGGACCGCATCCGAAACGATGTCATTCGGCAGAAGTTCGGTGTCGTGCCGATAGCGGACAAGATGCGCGAAGCTCGCTTACGATGGTACGGCCACGTACTGCGTGGAAATGAAGATAGCGTCCGCAAGATAGGCCTTAAGTTCGAGGTGGTACGAAAGCGGCCTAGAGGGCGACCGAAGCAGCGCTGGTCTGACACGTTACATACGGACTTGAAAGCGGCTGGTGTCCACCCTGATCTAGCGCTGGATCGGAAGAGGTGACGTCAAGACACCAGAATAGCGGACCCCGCTACGAAGCGAGACAGACGCTGAAGAAGAAGAAGACAGTTGTGAGTTGGCTTCTGTTCTGTACAAGGTCTAACTCTATTAGTAGGTTCCAAAACAGGATACAACATAAAGAAGCAGGTTAATCAACACATTTCTAGGATGATAATCCAAATTTAATGGATACTGTAGAGGCGACGTTAATTGGGATTTGCCGTACCAAAACGCCATCCCGGAAAGGATGGAATTCTGGTTAGCCGGGATGAGGATTCCAATCCGAGAATCTGGAATCGGGTGCACGCGACAGCCTGCTCCCTCTCCGGCAGCGCAATCAGGCGTGGTGCGATGGTGAGTATCCGCGTCCGTCAGTGGAAGACAACAAACTAAGAGAGTAGAGACTGCCTTCTTTTGGCGTTCACGTTTGCAAAGCCGGATCTTTGACCATCGCTTCATGACTACAGAAGATTGCCTAAAAAATTCTGAGAAGGGGAGCTTCATGATGAGCTTAAGGACTGGGACACTTTTATTTTATTTTACTTTATTTCTCTATGGAAAAAGTTAGAAAATGCGACTCGCGAAAGGGGTGTGCGGCGCTTTTTCCGCATCCGAAAAATTAGAAAAGAATCGGTCGCTTATCTTTAAGGCGATCAATAATTGCCCGTACACAAGGGAAAATGTTGTTATGGCTAAGTGCGAGCAATCTTACGATTAGGTAACGAAAGCTTCTTGCCTAATTGAACGTTTGATAACGCTAACCGTGCATTATTATGCATGAAGAACTGTAAGCAAATGTCATTTACTAATTATTTACCTGTTACACGGCTATGTTTGCGTGCTAGGCAAGGACAGGAGTACAATATAACGCAATATGCCGTCAACAATTGCTAACAGCTGCTTAGCACTGAAAGTGTAAATATGAGAGGCTTATGAATAAGACTGCGCAACAACTAAGCGTCTTACGCTAAGAGCGCATATGCTCACAGAGGAATTTCTTGAAAGCGTCATAGTTCGACGACAAGGAATGCCTTTTGTTTGTAAGGTCCTCTTTTTCAGTTATAAAGCTTCATTCAGAGTGCAAGACTGCTCTATGAGTAAAGAGGAAATTACAGTTGTGCTTGACAGTATCAGGATCATACTTAATCATCTAGTGTTGTATGCTGTTAACTATTATCAACATATACGTTACAGATGAAGTAGGCAAAACGATTCGTACAAGGAGTGCACGGCGCTTTCTCCACATTCGAAAAATTCGGCCGTTTATCTTTAGGGGAATCCAGACTATTACTGAGCAACCTAGAAAATTTTTGTTTTGACCATTCAAGCAGTGTATGCATTTCTCAAAGTGCACTGGACGGCAGAACGGGTAAAGAAGCGATTTCAAGGCTCATTGATACTGTTGAAGGGCAGGTTTCCGTGGAATAAAACCAGTAATATAGTACCAGCAGTAGTACTATCAGCGTCGGGACAATACAGATGCCTAAAAATGCTTTAAAAGCAAGTGCCCACATGTGTCCATCTAGTGTCAAGCCAAAGTGTATGCAACGAAGCAATAAGCACGAGCTGGACTTTGGGTCTGGACCGGAATCGTTGGTCTGGTTAACACACTCATCAGCAGCATCACCAGCATGAAGAAGTGCAGAACGAATTACTGTATCTGGAGATGACGGTAATAGGCTGCAGTTGTAACGAGGCCTTAGCATTCGTAGCTCTTTTGCAAGGCCACTTGGAGCACAGCAGGTCGTGTTTACAATGAGAGCTAAGACGGATGTTGGAAATAATCCATGAACAATCAACCACTCGTAAAAGCTGAAGAAATACAGCAGCATCAAAAGGACTTCGAAGAAGCAAAACTTAGCCAAGCTCTAGGTGAAAACCGTGGAACGAAGAAAGAGAGAGGCAGCAAAGAGAGAAACATTTAGACACGCTAAACCTGCATTAACAGTGGAAGAATGCCGTATAATTGAGATTTTAGGTCTAGAGAAGGGCAAATTAATTTCATAGCCTCTCGTTTGAGAGGAGTGCATTTCAAAAAAAGGAAACGGGTGACGTAGTAGGGAAGCGCCAAGACTCGTGAGCGAGGGGTTGGGGGTTTGAATCCCGCAAACTGCTTTTCTTTTGCACTTTTGCCAAATCCATGTTTATCATATAGGTCATCCACCTAGGGGTATTATATGGTAGTATGTTATACAGCATGTTTGCATATAAGATATGCTTCAAGCTACAGATTAGCTAAAATGTTTGCTTCTAAAGAACCGAGGCATTCCTCCATTCTCCATAACCAAAACAAAACATGTTGACCGCTATAGTTTACCCGACTTGGATACGATGAGCTGATACACAAGGTGATACGTTAACTGGGAACAGGCTTAATTGGACAACGTCGTCAAAATCATGTCCACCAGTGCTCGTGTTGTTATCCACTTGCTAACTCTTGAATCGCTTTTGGATGCGCCTCCATCTAGAGAGGAGAAGAAGCTAGCAGATGGGATAGCCAGAATTTTGAGACTGTTCGAAGATAAACAGTTGGAGGGAATCCATGATGAAGTGAACCTGGAAATTGAAGAAGATGAGATCGACGGCGAATGGAACACAGTGTAATACCCCTAAATGGACCTAGATGATAAACATGGATTTTGCAAAAGTGCAAAGCAACGCCGGCCGGGGACCCAAACTCCCGCACCTTCGCACACAAGCCCGAACGCTTCCCCACTTCGCCACCCGCGCACTGCGCCCAGCCGCGATACGAGTCCTCATCCCGCGAGCGCCTGTCAGCTGCGGAGCACGTGAATCAACACGGCGCCAACACGCTGCTTCCGTCGCCCCTAACTCTGCGCAGAGTTGTACTGGGGTCGAGATACCAGCAGTTTATCAATTCCCAGGGAGAGACGGTTCTGCCCATATACAACACTTGCGCCGTTCCGACCAACCGTTGAGATAGTATCCGGTTAGACGGCTAGGGCGAGACAAGACACTTGATCTGCCGTGCACGTAACGGCTGGCGCTTCCCCCGACTGCGCTAATGTTCACTGCACTGGACCGGCAATCGTTCTAGATCCTACAAAAATTTGAGAGTCACTCATGCACATTGATGGTGCCGCTTCTTCCGCACTCCGCGAACAGATTTAAGGTCCGAGCCGCGAAGAGATCAAGACAATCCCCCATCCCTCCGAGGTCGCTGTGTTGCACCATAGCAGTCCGATGCTGAGTGATGAAACATTGATTTCCCTATAACGAGCTTTCTGGATCTTGTGTCGGTCACGTGCACCTGCAAAATCCCTCCACTTCATCCTTTTGAAATAGATTACTCTGACCATCCCAGAGCAGGCTAAATAACACTCTTAATCCCCAGGTTTCCTTATACTCTGCCTTATACTTTGATATAATCGGATGATGACGTCGAGTTATTAGTACACCTTTACTTACCCACCAGATCGAGTGTAGGGGCCACATTCATCGACCGTTTACCGCCCTCTAATGGTGAAAATACTTCCAATTACTGATGCTGATAAATGCCAAATCAAATGGTTTGGCGGTATTTTCACCGTTAGAGGATGGTAAGCGGTTGATGAATCTGGCCCTAGGACTTCCCATAAGCGACCGCTATTTCTACGCTTGTTACCTTCCCAGTCTCTCGAAAGAGGCTATCGTCACCATCCTTGATAGATATTGGAGAGGTAGCTCCTCTCCAATATCTACCAAGGATGGTGATGATAGCCTCTTTTGTCGAGTGGTCCAGGATAATTAGAACGGCAAATGAGGAAGGGAAAGAGGTCCAGGCTAAGGTTGAAACCTTGCCTTACTAGATACGGTGCTCCCAGGTGGTCAACACAGCCAGGGTCAGGCTCGAAGTTCGAAGATCGAAAGGACTGAGTCAAACAGTGACTTCCTTTTTTGGAGGAGGAGAGGAGTCGTGCTGCATCTCGTTTTGGAAGAGGATCACCAGGATCACCTAGCATTTTTAGCTCTCTAAGTGATTTTTGTTTGTTTCAATGATTTGTTCTTTTCAGCTGTGTTCAGACATTGAAAATATCCGCGCGAGGCGTTGTTCGCTAGAGGAGACATACTGTGAGTATGGAATTAAATCCTATCATTTGAATGCTAGCTCCTCCAACTAAAAAATAAAAGTTTCTCTAGAGCAGTTTTCAATTTAATAAGGTTAATAATTTTCTCATGAAAATAGTTTTTCCAGCTGAACGGTACGATATAAACAGGTAAAATTTAAGAAATGAAGTATTTTGGAAACCCTGGTTAGTAATGAAAAAGCGATGCCAAAATTTCTGTTCGAAAATGTGAAAGTAATTAAGATGCACTGGAGACAAAGGGGATTCGGCAAAAATCGACTCCACGTTTGCTTTGACCGGAGCTCCTCTTCTGCCGCTTCACAGATATGGTAGGTGTGGAAGCACATGATCATTTCCAAATTTGACGAAACGCCTTGCCAAAAACAACCTAGCCTTCAGTCCCACTCTATGATTAATAAAACAATTTGAAAAAATAATGAAATTTATCTCTGGTAGCGGAACAATCAATCGCAGACGCTGTTGCATGGGATATGTTGTCGAAAACTAGGTGGGCAGGTCACCCAAGGCGTTTCGCAGACACCTGTCCCTCGAGCGAAGAGAATCCATTGGAGCATTCTGGCACGCGATAGCTACGAATGGAGACGCTTCCAGCACCTGCTCGAGCAACTCGAGCAACATCAGCAAGATCGACGGGACGCCAGGTGACAACTGACAGTGAATGGAGTGCTAGATGAGCGAGAGCTGGATTCGGTCGATAGATTTGCACCAGATGAAGAAGTGCAAATTCAGCATGTCCACTTCGGCTGAAGTTTCATGTGCAGCTCATACGTCAAAGTGAGGCGAACTTGGAAAGGGTCTTAAAAATTTGCATAACTGAAACCTTTCCATCCGTGCTCGATTTTGCAACCACTATGCTTACTGTAATGGCCGTGATTGCTATAGAGACCACCAAGGATTTTATTTTCTAATGACGACAGTTTCTCCGAGCACATTGTTTTCCCGATTCGTAGTTCTAGATGTCCCAAGGTTGCCGCCAGCATTCCTTCGAACTTTCTAGAGTCTGAAAAGCAATTAGGACCGAAGGCAAAAACTTCGAGAAATCGGCTTCAAAACACGTTCTCGTGCTTCATGAGTAATTGGCGAAGGAACGAAAGAGGAACAAACACCAAAAAAACAGTCTTCTGGCGTGGGCGCATTAACAATCGTGGTTGAGTGGAGTGAAAAACGAAATTTCCTGTCCCTGCAGATGCTTACAAACAGCAGTGCAGAAAATGGAACATGACAAGCAAATTAAAAGAACGAACATTCTCCTGTAAGTGGCTCAAAAATTCTCCTGGTGTGTTTTTTAGCAATTACCTTTTGTCGTTTGCTTGGCCTTATATTGTGCTGTAGAGAAATTCATGGGGTCGAAAAACTTTATACAGAACGACCAGCGATAGAAATAGCAAGATCAATCATCGTGCTATAGGAGATCTTGTAGTGTAAACTCAAATAGGGCTACCTACTCAGTTGCGACAGATACCAGGTTCCTGGTTCGGATTTCCCGCCCAGCCCAACCAAGCGTTCCAAGCGCCGTCGGGATCGGTGAGTGAATTGGTACCAGAGTTTTCTGGAATGTACAAATCACTTCATCGGCTGGCCACTACAAGTCATTGTAAGGGCCAAATGCAATTACAAATTGTTTCAGGACATGTCGTAGAATTGGAATGCGAGGCGCGTCCCAAAAAATATTGAATAACGCCGTCCTATTTCAATTATTCAGTTACTAGACTATTGAAAGTGTGTAATGGAGCCGAGCCATAATACCCGATTTTCAGGGTGCTCGCAGTTCTCGGGTTCCGACGCCTCATGCGATTGCGTTGTCATGCGCCCGTAGTTCAAAAATAAATGAAGGATAGAAGGTAAAGGACGGCTGCAGTCAATCGCTTTTGAGATGTGCCACGCATTCTACTTCTACGGCATGTCGTGGAAGCAATTTGGCTTTGCATTTACCCCTTGCAATGGAATGCGGTGGGCAGCCGATGGACAAGTCAGCGTTTTATCTTTACCTGACAAGTAAACATGAATTCACCGACTTGGATGGACGGAAGGCTTGGTTGGCCTGGGCGGGAAATCCGATCCAGGAACGGCGCCTACCTCGGCTGCGTTACCATGACCCTGTCATTTGCAAAAGCTCACCACAGTTTTGCCTTTAATGCAATATTCTTTTGAATTCAGGTCTAACGCTTCGCCCTGGATCCATGATCATGGACCAGAAGTGGTGAAACGGCTAGTACAATGAGGTTCTGTTCTAAGCCTTCCTTTTTTACGCCTTTGTGGAAGATGGTCAAAGACTCAAGCGCACAATAAATTCCCCCTTAAAATTGCTAGAAAGCAACATGATTAAAACTGTCAACGACGTGTCCAACGTGATGCAAAGGAATGACACTGAGAGTGCTTCCCACAAAAATCATTGCAGATGTATGGGTTAGCGGATCTTCAACTCAGCAAATTCAGCAACTTAAGGAGTCGTACAGGATCATCGTAAGGCGCGAGATGCTCTTGCAGCTAACACTGATCACTGACTCCTCAATGAGAAATCAAATCGGGTCATTCGCCTAGCCGCTGGTGTCTGAAAAACAGGAACTTTTTGAGATCAAGGCTGCACAGCTCCCCAGAAATTTCCTTTTTTTTTGCCGTCGGATAATGCTTGACTGCGTAAAACGAAGTTGACACATGACCCTTTAGAGAGATTCGCATCATTCCGGCGTGCTGTTCATAGCTCTGACGTCGCAATATCAGAGTGCCACGATGGGCATCACAGAGAAACGAGGGGTTGTCGCAGATTGTTTTTAGCGATGAATCAGCTCAAGCCGGAAGTGCGCATTTCGCGTCTAAAAATTTAACGGTATCTCTCATTAAAACAGTTTAACGAAATTTTGCTTCCTTTCGAAATGAAAGCAACTTTTTCTCCTGAATAAGTTTGTATTTCGGTCGAATTTTTCGGCAAGCTTGTCGTTTCGCTGAAGAACCGCCAGAGCTTTATACTCAAACAGCCAGACGATGCAGGCCTCATCCACCCTTTCTCATATTAGTTCTTCGTTCACATTTTTTCTTGCATACGACAAATTTGACAGTTTTGACAAATTTATGTGTATGCTATCCTGTCCCCATGTTCCTTTAGTGCCTTTTCGCACTTTTCGTCATTTTTAAGACGTTTTTCTTTTTACAATTCCATTTTAGTTGTTCACGTTCTTTACCCGTCTCTGCATGTATATTATATATTTTGCGATACCTGCCACGCAATAAAGACTAAAAAGACAAAAGACGCGAAGAAGATGTTCTAAAATGCAAAAAAAAACAAAACGAAAAAAGCGAAAAAAAGAAGGAGGCCCAAGGAAAAACTTTATTCTGTCCTCCTCCTTCCTTCGCCCTCAAGTGCTCTGGTAAGCTGAAAGGGTATGCCTTGTCTGGGTTTGTCGACTGTTTCACAAAGGTGAAGCTTGTTCTCTGACAACATTCTTGGCAAATCTCAATCTGGAAGGGGGCATATGCTATATGCGCGTGCCACAGTCAACATAGATGGAAACACATGAAATGCAAGCCAAGCCTAATATTACTGAAATCTAACTGAACATCCTCTAAATCACAATGAGCTCCTTTAACATTAAACTGAAGTTTCGCCAGAAGGATTGGAGCAACTTTGTTCAAGGAAAATTTTAGTATGACATTCTCTGAAGTTTTAATTCACCTTAACAATAAGTGAAAACATTGTTTGAAATTATGTAAAATCTCATTCTTTGAAGGAAAATTAATGGTTTAAAAATGTTATAAAATTATTACCTCCTTTCAAGCACCTGAACATGAGAAAAATTCCGGAAAAGTTTTATCTTTTTATTGACAAAAAATCATTCCAACCAACTTGGAGAGTATTGTCTTTGTAAGAAACTCGTCCTTATTTGGAAGAAGTTTACTTTGATTTTAAAAGCATAAAGTTTGTTTAGAAGGGTGTAAAATTAGATGAGAAAATGGTATATACTATTTATTACTACTTATGTGCCCTTCAATGTTGTTATGGTGGATATTATGTTTGCAGATAGCCTAACGTTTCGAGCTGCTCCTCTTAGCACTACAACGCGAATGGGACTCTCTAAGCAATCCGTAGAATATAAGCATGTGCAGTTCGTTATCCTTTCGCGTATACTGTATGATCTTGTTTACAATTGCAAAAATACTCCTACTCCCGGTGGATCGAACACAAATGATGATTCCGGTCGTTCTTCAATTGAGCACGTTGAGGATTTTCCTACCGAATGGGACCGCTAGAGAGGGTGAGGAAGATCACATCTCCAATATGCATACACCACATTTAGGCCTTCGATGAAGGCAAGCCCATCGAACGCAAGGATATATGGAAAAGGTCTACGATAACAAATTAGAAGAGCACACAAACATACACACACTACAAAGCATCGAACTGGTCTTGATAGTCTTGATTTTTCTAGCCCTCTGACCTTGCTACTTTTAAGAGGCCTTCTGACGGCAGTAGAATTATTATATCTTGTTGTGAAGATAAAAAAGTGTCTGCTGCAAAACAAAGAGCGTTCAATTTGATACGAAATGTTATGTATTCACTAAGAAGAGGATCTGGTTCTTTTCTACATTAATCCCGGAACTCCAGAGTTCTTCTCTCATTGAGTGAGTTGTGTCACTCCGAGCGTCGTCGTCTCGATTCCACGATGGGTGATGCTGATGGCGTGTCCATCCTGCTTTCGTATAGCCGAGGTCTCTGAGGCGTATGTTAGGGCAGGAAGAACAGTGGAGTCGAATAGGTTGGCAGGAAGTCGGACGCTCTTCGTCTTCTTCGCGAATTCATCGACGCTCTTGAAAGCTCCCCAAGCCACTCGTTTCCTCCTTCTCAGCTCTGGCGCTAGGTCGTTGGTCGTATTGACTTCGCGACCCAGATACACGTAGCTGGAGCAATCAGGTGTTCGTTGCGTCGGGCGAGAATGGGCATGAGAAACTTGTCCGTTTGTCATAAACATCATCTTCGTAAGATTCAGCTGCAGTCCACCGCTTCCACACATACGATCGAAGACGGTCAGCAATCGTTCCGCCTGGATAATGCTCGGTGTTATGAGCACGATGTCAGCAGCGAAGCGAAGATGATCCGGCTGCCAGCCGTCGACCTTCACTCCCTCTCATCCCATTCTAGTTCGCGCATCGCGTTTTCGAGGGTAGCGCTGAAGAGCTTCGGAGATACGGAATCCCCTTCCGTACCCCTCTCTTCACGTCGACCACGATGTCGCTGAATAATGAAATCTTGGTCGTAATCCACTCTACAGCTCTCAAAGTACTCTAATGTACTGAGTAGGAACGCCATGATTGAGCAGGATTTCATAAAACCGCTTCAGTTTCGACGGAGTCGAATGCCTTCTTCAGGTCGATGAACGTAAGGTACAGCTACAGTTTGCCCTCTCGCGATACTTCGTTGAGCTTCGTAATGTTGTGTAAGTGTTCGATCGTGCTGGATCCTCTCCGAAATCTTACTTGTTCACATTGCTGTCATTCGTCCTGCGTTCTGCTGATCTTACCCAGGATGACTCGAGTGAACAGCTTTTAGCTTGACTACGGACAGTAGGAAGATCGGGCGATAGTTGCCATTGTCGTGCACGTCTCCCTTCTTCTACAGCAAGACGGTCCTGCTGGTTTTCTACTGAAACGAAACCTTGCCCTCCTACAGGTAGCTCGTGAAGAGCGATGCCCCGTCAGGGTGTCGAGGTTTTTCAGGTGTTCGGGTCTGATCCTGGTCGGGACGGGTTTGAGCAGTCATATCGGTCTTGAAGTTGGCGAAGTTCCGGCGGGCATCGCGGATGCTCAACCCTTCCCTGCTGCTTCAGCCAACACCTCTTAGGATTCTCCTTTTCACCGCTTTGCATAGCTTCGCGAGCTTGGACGTTAATTGGTAGTTGCCTGATGCTCGTGCCGCTCCACGCTGGCGTATCAACTCGGAGTTTCCGGCGACAGACGCCTCTTGGCGGTCTTCAAGCTCTCGGCTCCCTTATCACTATCGTGAAGATGGAGTGCGCGGATAGATCGCATTCTCGTCAGTGCTGTCCATCTCTGCGTCTTCCCAAAGGCCGGCATGAGAGGTGTAGAGGTTCCAGTTGAAGGTCGTTCTCGGACTTCTTTTCTCAAACTTTGCGGTCTTCTGTGTGGCGATGTTCAATGAGTACACTTCCGACAGCCT
>OX377204.1:28627216-28781768 GCA_947396885.1 Heligmosomoides polygyrus polygyrus | reverse complement strand
ATTATGAGGTTGACCCTGAACTGAGTTCTTCGGAATCCGAAGGTGGCTCGAGTGATGGCGATACGCAGAGACGGTGGCCGGATGTGGATAACAGTCATGAGTTGCCTTCTGCCACTGGGAGAGAGCCACAGTACTCCACGTCTTTCGAAAACAGTGATCCTTCGTGCAGCAGGGCTGAGAATAAGAGTAATTCAGTCGTTCCGGAAGATACATGTGTGGTTGAGGAGTCAGAAATAGTTTCTCGCAAAAGGAAGAGAATGAAGGCTATAGACGCTGCTACACCAGCAGATCACACTGTTTGTGAAAAGCAGCCTTCCCCTGAAGAGGTACCACCGAAAAAGCGGCGCGGGAAGCGAAAAAGAACCGCAGACGATTCTCAAACTTCAGAAGAGCAAGAGCGGAATGCTGAGAAAGCGGGCGATTTCCCGTCTAAGTCTGTTCGGAATTCTAAAAGCGACGGTACTGAGATGCTAGACGTCGGTGGTACATTGAATGATGGAGATCAAACGAGGCTCCATGCCAGCCAGCGCCAACGGCTTCCGTACTCAAGAGAATGAGCTCTGAAAGGAGAAGGCGAGAAGGTGGCGGAAGGGAAAAGTAGGTGGAGTGCTCCGGCGCTGGTCTGAACGATGCCTGGTGCCTTAGGACTTCGAGTCTATTAGGGAACTGATTGGGATTGTGGTTTGTTAATAAACTAATCGCGTCGCATTTATCGGCGCAAATAGGATCCGTGTGGGGGGTCACCATAGCATGGCGCTGTGGGCCGGCGTGGCGAATGGCTGCATGTAAATGTAAATGTCTATCTCTTCGTTTCGATTATAGATCCGCGTCTTATGTGCTTCCTAATTAGACAAGGGAGGGAAATTAAGGATGTAAGAAATTTTAACACGGATGCGTCACTTGAACCACACCTGGAGTCCCTTCCCCTGCCTAAATCTGTGCTCGGCGCAATCGCAAAATAGAGGGGTTGGAAAATTTCAATGAATCACCTAGGATGTGACTGAACACATACTAGGGGACTCATTTAATCCAAACAATCCACCTCAGTCGGGTCAGTATGCAGGAAAAATAATAAGAAAAACACCATTTAGTTCAGTTTCCGGGAGCTCCTAAGGAAAATTGAAGGTACGCGCCTTCACTATCAGAGCGAGTCCTGCAGCGAAGGCCCAGAGTCTCTTGCGCGCGCGAAATCAGAGATTTTGGGCCAACGTGCCCATTCTTCGCAGCGGGTCGGTGGCGCGCGGCCGTTGTGGCCATTTTGGCGCAAATAGGGTCGCGTGGGTCACCATAGCACGCCATGGCGGGCAAGCCTGGCGAGTAGCCACATACAGCGAATGTAAATCCAGTCTTTTCTCCTCATTTCGATTACAAATTCGTGTCTTATTTGCTTCGGAATTGGACAAGGGAGGGAACTTCAGGGTAGGCAATTTTAACATGGGTGTGTCACTCGAGCCACACCCTGGAGTCCCTCCCCCTGCTCAAATCTGTACTCTTCTCCGCTGACGCGGAGGAGGGCACGGATTTTGGCAATGGAAGCAACTCCTGGGTCTGGGTCGAATTACGCACTCCTGTTAAAATTGCCCACATCCTGGAGTCCCTTATCTTTCTAAAATATGGAGGCAAATGAAACAGCAGTATTCTGTTTTGCATCAGACCTCGCTGACGCGAGGGATTATAATTTTAAAGGCAGTCTCCAACCCTCCGGCCAGGGGGTTGGAGACTGCTTTAAATCTGGGTGAACCCTCCCCCCTAACCAGCATGGCGCGATTGAGGTGAAATGGTAAGTGGTTTTGTATTGCTTACATAATTTTCTAACTAGGTTTGTATATATTTTTCAATTTTACCAACCCCTCTATTTTGCGATTGCGCCCTGTGCTCTCCTCCGCGTCAGCTACAGCAACAGAGCTACAGCATTGTTTGTTTGTTTCCTTTACTATCAGTGTGCCTTGTCCCGTTTTTTCGTGTTGGCGACACTTTTTATAAGGTGATCCCCCCCCCCTCCTCGAACCCTATTTGCGCCCATTTATCCATTAAATATAATTAAGAGTCTACGATAATATGATCCAGCTACTAATGGGCTTTGAACAACCCCGATATCTTGTTGACAAGCTACACAGCTAGAATGATCTCTTTTGCTTGTTGTTTCTCCTTTCCAACATTTGCGCCTTGACATTTTACTTCTGCCTTGAACACTGTAACTTTTCTGTGTCGATAAAATTTCTTATGTCGAGCTGCTGTTCCAGTGTCTTAGCGCTGACATAGAAATTGTGCTGTGGAGAAATGTATCAGGAAGTTAGACCTTACTTCACGTGATGAGAAAACTCGAAAAATTGTTTGGTGCCGATTCCGTAGGCGCTACCTCTTCACGAAGTCTTTGAAGTTAGAAATTTTTATTAATTGGCCAGAAACCGAGCACTAAAGCCACCAAATGGCCAAATGATTAAGAGCTTTTCCATCTATGAGACAGTTGATAATTGACGAACCGTCGGTTCATCACATTCCAACTGCTCTGCCGCTTCAGTACAAGTCTGGTACGATCGACCAGCTCAGCCAGGGTCTCCCATCTGCACTGCGGTGGACTGCGCTCTTCAAACCGTATTGTCAACGCCCTCGTAGCCTCATCTGGAACCACCGTTGAGCATTACGAACGGCATTGCTGCCCTCACTAAATCCAGTATTAACTTGACGGATTTCTTAACGTTTAGCCAGACTTCGAAGTTATACACTAGAATGCACATTAGACAGCGGCATGAATAACGATTTGAAAAAATAAGCAACGATAAACACAGGCACAACACAACACAACACAACAACAAGCAACAATAATTTATTTCAACAATAAATATGATATCAAGCAATAGTATACAACGAAAAATTATTCTAAATGCCAATTTTTGAGGTGGTTTCTGATCGCCGTAAAGGCGATCTGTAATGTGACTCCTAGTGTTCAGGTACATAATACTATGTACCCGGACACTAGGAGTCACTATGATATGTGTTGCTATGCATTGCTGCAGATCTATTATGTACCTATTGCTATGCACAGTTCGATTTTCGGTCATCACGGGTTGTTGCCGGTCTGACATTTTTCCTTTTCTTTTCTTTTCGACTACCTTTTGCCTGGACTCAGGTTACACGACAGGGACGTTTTGTCAAATCATGGAGGATATTCTAGCCTCGTTCCCGGTAAACCACGAAAAAAAATCGTAGCTAAAGGTGATTAAATTAGGACACGTGAATCGATTCGGTTTATTGGCGAGTGATCTCCTTCATCTGTCACTAGTACTTGTTTTAAGCGTATGACTAACATTATCTTAACATTCGATGATTGTAGCCGTTTATTTTGTTTGGCCGCTTTGTTTGTTCTAGCTAGCTTAATCGTTTCCTTCGTTTTGTCCCATTGGGTTATTTCCCTTGTTGTTGAGCCATGGACCACCTAAATTTATGGTCAAACTCTCTGTATTAGTAGCTGCGTAGGCCGGGATGGCGAATTCGCGGTGAGACGATATGCGGTGTCGTCGATGAATCTGGCCCCTGGTAAGTAATAACATACTAGGTGATCAGGTGATCAATGGTGGTATACAGCTTCTAGGTTTAACGCCTATAATGGAATAAATATACTTATGGTTAGACACGGTGGAGAGCGATGGTGTTCACAGGTGCAACTCATTATCAGGTTGTTCTTTCGAATAATTTTGGTCAGGGTTGTGATGAAATCACGGAGTCCGGTTCTCCTTTACCTAGTCCTGACTGCGAAGGCATTCCTCGAAATAAACGCCATCAGATCGTTGGAAAAGCGATCCGTAGATGGAGAGAAGCGAAGTGTTGTAGGTCGGCAATACGTGGTTTGGTAGCGCTGTTCGTCCAATTAGTTCGTCGGTTAATCTCGGTTAAACACTTTTAACTAAAGTTCTCAAACATTTAGACCTAATTGAAGTGGCAGTGAAGGAGCTACTAGCCTGTAACCTATGGCCGTGTAACCTCTTGGTACAGTACACGTTCCAGATTTACTCTGCCACTGTTGAGCAAAAAAACTAAGGGAGACCTCAAATCGAACGTCTCCTAATTGGACCTACTTCAATTTGTGCCAAATTAACTTACCGAGCCTCTTCAATGTTTCCGTTCCTCTTGGCATCAGAACTGTTATACGGTTCACGGGTTCCTTTACGAGTTTTTCGTCGGTAATAGGTCCTTCTCTCCATGAATTTCGTTAATTCTCCACTGGCAATAACATTACATTTCTGCTTTTCTACCCTTTAAATTGTGCCATAGAGCCTCGCTGTAGCAGAAGTAAGAATCCATAAACTACTCAAACCGTGAAAAACGTGTCCGGACACCAGAGTAGCTCCTTCGGCGCTTGTGCCGTTCTTTCGATTCCTTCTTTTTTGTAGCTGGGTGATTAACAGAAACTAACAGGATTTCTCTATCAGTGCTACAGGTGGTTTATTATATAATATAATGTGCATGCCGAAAAAGTTCGACGTTCTAACACCGGAAATGTTCAGTTCGCCACGGAGATAACATTCGCTCAGATGTTTTACACTAGCGAAGTGAATGAGAGCCGAACACTTCACAGGGTTATGAAATGTTCTGAACAGCTGCGTAGAAAGAATGCCTTGGTGTACAAGTCTTTATTGTGGCTTAAGTTTCAGCGTCATCGCCTTCTTCAGAGCCTGGGAAAGTCGAAGTCATGGGAGAAACTACCTCCCAAGTGTCATTTCGTTCTGCAGTAACCCATTCAATATTCTAAGAGTCTACTAAAACTATACTGTAAGAAGTCGAAAACGATGCAGACGCCGAAGCGTAAGCCGCAATAAAGACTTGCATACCAATCTTGGCTACGCTGCACAACCTACTCGTCTATTGCAACATTAACGATGCCAAGGTTTATCGAGAGTCGAACATGGAATGCCTTCGTTATCATTATGGCTCATTTCCGTGGGTTGATAAGGGGCTGACGTATGTAGTGGTGCTTGTAGAACGCATGGCACTTACACCACTCCCATTTTCACGTCAAATTGGACACGTCAGAACTTATTGCACGTTTTCAGAACAAACTGGACACCCTTCTGAGCAAGCTTGACGGTTTTGAAATCAAGCACGAAAAATCATCCAAATCAAAACTAGTTGCTTCACATTAAAATCGGAACTTTTCGAGCTGGTTAGAATAATTTTTGTTGAAGAGAATTTGGTAGAGCTTTCTTTGAAATTTTTTAATTCGCCTCTCCCAGTGAGTGAACACTCAAATTTTGTAAAATGTTTACTTTTTGAGGAAAGGTGATGATTATTTTTTTAATCACGGAAAGGGAAAAATCATTTAATGTACTAAAATAAAAGATCGCGTCACGCACTCAACAATATAACTTTAGTAATTAATTTTTTATTCGCAATTTCGCATTTAATGTTCTGAGCAAAAGGTTTAAAAATGATGAATCATTCAGGCTGTGGATCTTAAGACAGTGAGCAATGACGTCCCTCCGTGTAAAAAGTTTCGTTGAGAGTAGTGATAGGTGCGTCCCAATCAGGTTGCTGGTACTGGTCTTAAGGTGTCCAGCTGAAGCAGTCGGTCCACATCTGTTTTGACGTGACATTTGTGTGCCATAGGTGAGGTGGTCAGCAACGACCGTAGAGACGGCTGCCATCTGAGGTTGCTGACGTACTGCTTATTTCCTTGGATATAGATAACTGAGTTGGTCTACTGGCTCGTCCTCAATATTCGATGTTATTCTTCAAATTGAAGCGCTTGAAATCAAATTTCCTTTCGTGACAGACATGGACATTTGACTACAGCTTATACAGTGCGTTTTTCAAAGTATAAGGCCACCCCCAATAATGTAAGTTTTGCCTTTTAAAGACATTTCGCGGTAAGAGGCTGCTTCTACTGAATTCGCCGTGGCCGAAAACCATATCTGAAAATGAGTCAGAAACTTCTCTCGGATAAAAAACTTAAGAAGAAATCATTAGTTTTCCACGGGGGACGAGCGTTCTACCCCCTCGTCCCCTGGCGCGCCCACCCTCCAAACTCCTGGGCTTGCTCGAGAGTGAAGTGGCTGCCTTACGAGATAGTGGAGACGCAGACATTTGCCACGTCTCTGTTTAAAGGGCGGGGGGTAGAACGCCACTCCGCCAATTGACAAGTTGGCCGTGACGGGAAATAGGTTCAAAAGTTCTGCCTGCCTTACTTGCAGCCAAGGTCCAAATGGGTCGACGTTGTCTCGATCGCTCTGCGCAGTTCCTCGACGTTGTTGAATTTCTTTCCGCTGGCATATATCTGACGTATAATGATTCCCCAGATGGTCTCAATCGGATTCGAGTCCGGTGAACAAGCTGACCAGGATATCTGGCACGCGGATATTTTTGGAGTTCAACCATAGAACGGTTGATGTATTGGCGTGTATCGAACCGTTATCATGCATAAAAGTGAATTCCTGTGTAAGATGTTCGTGAACAAATGGTAGTAGACGGTCTTGAAGAATATTAGCCCTGTGAGTTCATTCGAGTCGTATTAAATGTCACCCGAAGGACACCAGAGCTACAGGTTTCCCAGACCATCTGGAAGCCACCACCGAAATCACGCCTGCCGAAGACGAGTGTCCTTACGCAGATTCCGCCAGTAGCAGTGAGATCCATGGGGCTGTCCAAATTGAAGTTGCTTTCGTCGGAGAAGACAATATGAGACCACCGGACTCGCTCAAGTGGGAGGAATTTCATAGTGAAAAAATGACGTACCGTGCTGTGCTTCAATCGGTCCTGATAGTTCTACGCGCAAATTGAAGTAGTTCGGCGTTTTGGCGATCAGTCAGCCTCAAAGCCCTCTTCATCGACTCACGGACAATATTGCCGCTCTGTCTGCTCTCCAAGTGGTCGTCATACATCTAACCATAAGTCCGCCTTAACTTGGCTGATCGAAGCCGTCGAATTCGATAAGAGTCGCCGAATGTGTCGAACATCTTGTTCAGAGAGCACAGGAGGTCTTCCAGACACTGGTTTTCTTCCATAGTCAACAGGATTTTTCAGATAGTTGGATACAGCGCATCTGGAGCGACGAAGATGGGCAGCGATTTCACGAGTATAGTGTCTGGTATGATATGTGCCTTGAGCTTTCCTCGACGGACAGATGGGCAGCACGCGACGTGTTGGCATTAGGATGGTAGGTAATAGCAAAGCCGGTGTAGAGCAGTTTTGGTTTGACAGGACGAAAAATTGCAGAAATGGCACACCACCACCGTCAGTGGCATTATACTTTTGAAACAGTGGAAAGCCAATGATTTCTTCTTAAAAAGTTTTGTATCCAAGAGAGGTTTCTGGTTTATTTTAGGTATTTTTATCGACTACGGGGAATTCAGTGGAAGCAGCCCCTTGCCGCGAAATGTTGTAGAAAACGCAACTTCCCCCAAGGATTCTCATCGAGACCTAAATGGCCTTATGGGTTATCGGAAGAGGATCGCAGAACTGTTCTTCGTTTTTGCTACGGCCCATGGGGTGGTCCTAAAATGGCAGAAATGGTATCACATCGGAGAGGGTTGATAAGGCATAAATGACAATTGGAATAGCCCTGTCGTGCTCAGAGCTTAACCAACAAGACGTTTGGAGATCAAATTAACGTTAGATCACAGTAATATGATAATTTCCAACGTTTCCTAGACGAAGCTGCAGTGTGCATTTAAGCGATTCATTTGCAAAGGTTGCAGCGACTGGATGGACGAGTGGATAGCGATGCGGACTTGCGGGAGGGGGTCCAGGGTTCGGTTTCAGGAGCACTTCTGTTTGCTTTGTGGACTGCTCCCATTTTTGCAACTGAAGAGTACATTTTGGCTACGGTAGGTTACCGTATAGCGGTGAATAAAGGTGACGGAGTCGTGACTACCGATTTCGCCCAGACTTCGCCTATGAGAACTATTTAAGCTGCTGCTGACCACGAATTTGTCACTCTTTTTCTAAACGATCACTTTGCTTGCACTACTTTGTCGAAGGTTGGAAAATAGGTCTGACCACATTGGAGAAGGAAGCGATCCCTCTAATGTGGACAGCTTTACTCACCCATATCTACCGTAAGCTGCCATAATGTATAATAATCAAACTTGCAATAATAATAATATAAGCAAATTTTAATTTGTGTTCCAATCGTTTTGTAGGTTATGTTCTGAGCACGGCAGGACCATTCCGGGTGTAACTTTTGCCTTGTCAGCCCACCCTGAAGTGATACCATTTTTGCCATTTTCGAGCTACCCTGTGGCCCCTAGCAAAAACAAAGCACAGTTCTGTGATCCTCGTCCGATGCTCTACAAGATCATATAGGTCGCGTAAAGAATCATTGAGAAAGTTTATGGGCCTCCCTTGTAAGTGGTAAGGCGTGGCAAATAATGGACGCTAAGGAATTTTTGGGAATGAAACATCCAGATGAACAAGCCCATTAATCCAGATGAGAGCCCGTAACTAGACAAATGAAGGGATTCAGGAGTCTGGTTGTTCTAGCCTACCTGTTTTGAGATGCTTTCCCGGTGTGTTGTGTGTAGGAGTCCCCAGGCACCTCAATTTCTTTTTATCACTTGCCTACTGTCGCGTTTCTGTAAAAGTAGAAGTTTCTTTAGGCGAGGCTGGAATTATGGTACGGTTAAGATATGCTGTCATAAAAGCTTATAACGTAAACGTAGTAGTCTGAATTTCATAAAAATATTTGTACAAGTATGTTGGTTCGGATGGGTCGTGTTCGTGACATGCTCGAAAATTCTGTAGAAATTGAGCTGCTCGTGTTAATTACAAGACCGCTACCAGGAAATCTTTATTTTTATAGTAGAACAACTAACTTCCAGAAGTTTAAAGAATTCAGTATTGTGGCTATAGCATGCCTCCTTCTGCAAACAAGCTGTGCGCGATTCTCTACTATGTCGAAGCCACACTTGGGAACAACAATCTTGTTGAGAATATAGGAATCACATAAAAAGTTCAAAAAATCAGCACGGATAAGGAAAAAACAGTTATGGAGACAAGGGGGGTGGGAGGTCATATCCAATGCGATCCTTAGGGAGGTGGGGGAGGGGTGTCGCAAGTTTTCAGCAGAAGCCGAACCCCTGCTTCGATCGAGAGATATGGAGAGAGTAGGAGAAGTCTGATTTGGGACGTGTTAGAGTGGACCTATAATTAGATACGCTTTATATTATAGAATGCGTGGCAATCTAATCAAGGGTTTGATTCACGGTGGCGCTTTTCCTTTTTCATTACAGTGATAAAGAAGTTGACCGTCTCCATGATCTTCTCATATCTTGAAACGTCGGCATCGTTACCAGCTGTGATGTTTTTGGTTTGTGCCAGCTAGGTTGGCAGCAGGGGTGTGCGTTTACCGGTTAACGATTTACCGGTTTAACGGATTTACTGGCATTTTCGCAATAAATTTTTTTTAACGAAAATTTCCGGTAAATTCCCAAATTTACCGGAAAATTTAACGACTTTTTTCATACAGAATCATGTTCCTATCTATCGAATGGGGAAGGAAACAGTTTAGAAGTGATTGCTGCTATCTTCTCTGATAACTTGCTATTAGCGTTCGTAGTCTCACCTCATTAAAACATCCATGCCCACATCAGGAGGCGGAGATGGTGCGCTTCAGGGTTAAAATGGGGCTCCACAGTACCTCGCGCCAACATTCCCCACACGACATGAGACAATTTGGACTAGAGTTGTTGAAGCTCTCAGAATAGACGATCGCCAGAGGAATAACGAGAAGATACGCTAGGTCTTGTTCCCGTAATTTAGTCTAGGATGTAAGGCATCGGAATGAACTCCGCTAGTCTACCTGATCTCCTGCTGGACTCTTAAGCTGTTTTCCCTATAAAAAGAGAAAGAAATTCGTTATCATGTCATATTTCGTTGTTTTTTCTGAAGTGCCTGGCTTTGCTCCAAAATACAGCTTAATAGTTCAAAAAAGTGGTAGTGTAAGGTGCGAATCATTCTTTCATCGAATGAAATGATTATAATTGTGATAATTTCAAAAAGCAGTCAGACTGTTAATCCAAAAGAAATACATTATTATATTAGAAATGTATTTATTCGATTGAATATCGATTTTTCAGAAATGTTTTTGTAGAATTTTAATCGAGCTTTCACTTTTTTTAAAGCACTCACAATATAGATCATTACACTTGAGCATTGTTAGGCTTCCGCTTGTTTTGCTTGCTTTAGGGTGACGTATGCATGATAAAATGAAGATGATATGGTTTTTCTGAGCGTGATGATGTTTCGGTGAGAAGCTTTACGCTTTTTTACCTACCGCCGCTTAAAATCATTGTTTTTTTTTGAGGGAATATTAAATTTTGAAAAAATTAGCGGATTTACCGAATTTACTGGAATTTACCGGAGAATTTCCGCGTTAAAAATATGCGGTAAAAATTTACCGGCGGCAAGTCAGTGCACATCCCTGGTTGGCAGGTGGAAAAGCTTATTCTAGGCATGACGTTTCGACCGTTCCGTCGTCTTCAGAGGCACGTGGCTTTACACCACTGAGTGTAGCAGTCGCTACAACTCGTTGTTAGCAGAACAGCAAGTTGTAGCGACTGCTACACTCAGTGGTGGAAAGCGGTGCCTCTGAAGACGACGGAACGGTCGAAACGTCAGGCCTAGAATAAACTTTCTTACCTACCAACCTCGCTGGCACAGAACCAAAAACGTCACAGCTAAGCTAACCGTGTTAGCCATATGGTAGGCTGTGCAGCTTGCAATACGAGCTAGTGGTTCGATTCTTGACTCGGGCACGCCATTTCTTTCAAAAATACTGAAATATCAAGGTTTCAACGACAAACCTGGTTGACATGCCGGTTGTTGGGGAAATCCTTCATAAACCATGCTAGAAGGTCTCACCGCTTCGCGCGATCGATATAGCAGCTTATCATTGGGCTTCGCTCGGGGTGAGCGGGGTATGACATAGGCCTTACGCGATAAATGAGATAGCATCAATCGTGTAGTGGAGGCTTGATAAGGCTGATGAGCCCACAGATTGGCTGGGCTTTTGAAGGTTTTGAAGAAAGCACCCCCTTTCCATCAGAGATTAAAAGTACGCCATCCGCCGTGCATTTGCCTGTCGCATCTGTCATCACAAAGCCACACAATCAGATCTTTAACTGATAAAATTCCTGGGCTCATGCGTCATTCTGTGCATAAAAATGGTACTATTGGTGCCCTTTGATAGCCATAGTATAAATGAGTGTCCTTCACATGCCGAGACGTCGACGCCCACATCGCCATGAATCCAGTTCTCGTGCTTTTCTTAATGATGGTCCCTGCCGAGGTTTGTGATTTTTATTTCATTTTTAGAACATTTGCGGGATATGCATTGAAATACAAATATAACGTAAGCAGGATAAACGCGGAATAAAAGATAAATACAAGAACAGAATTCTGGCCACCTTCTTTCGCCGACCTGACCGAGAATTTGAGTACAATGCACGTCAAAATTCTATGCGAAATGTTTCATTGTTCCTCAAGATTAAAAATGTAGTACTATTTCTACAACGAAAATCTTTTCCTATAATGAAAGAATTCACATTATCCTTTCCGTGCCACAATTTTCAAATCACAGAGTATACCCTAGGTAAAGTTATTATTGTTCAAATTCACGAAGGTAGACAAGAGGATACCCTGAATAGAGGAAACCCCTAAATTAGAAACGCAGTTCAATGCTCCCATGAAGACGTTAATGATGCCACGATAAGCGAGTAGGTCGAGTTCTAAATATTTTTGAGACCACTGGGATGGCATCGGCGAGCTCTCTTCTAAAAAAACGATAACGCTAAAAAAATGCATGTCGTTGCTCGATATTATAGTTCTTCATTCTGATTTTCTATTTTTCCCTTTTCAAGATGAGATTTTTCTTGAAAAACTTCACTGCTGTCTGCTGGGAGACATATTAACGGCTGCGAAGAGTTTATCGCTTATATTGTTCTCGTAAAAAAGGAATCAAAGTTAAAGGAAAGGTCGTTTCGGATTTACCCCATTTGAGATGCGTCATTCTTTGGAGCAGTCTTTTGCAACCTTCTTTTTTTATAGAGGGCTTCGCGCATTCCGCACATACATATCAGGGCTGCACATTTAACGGTTAACGATTTAACAAATTTAACGAATTAACGACATTTTCGTTAAAATCTGGCTAAACGACTTGACGGAAATTTTTAGAAATTTAACGGAATTTTTAACGGACTTCTTTCTCAGTGAGTTTATTACATTTATCCTTAGTATTCTCAATTGTGGCAGGTGTCATCCTCTCGATTAGGACTGTTCCTGAAGAAAAAACTATTGAAATTAGCAAGAAACCTATTATATATATTTTAATAATTTCATCATTTTGTTGTGAATTTTTAGAAATAATGCAGTTTAAGGACGCGTGTCGCGCACTCGGAGGTGCCGGCTGCCGCGTGTCCTTATACCAGATTTCTTTTTCAGGATTCCCCCCCCCCCCAGTCCAACCAAGCTTTCCATCCCTCCGGGGTCGGTGAATAGGTACCAGACTTGTCTGGGAAGGATAAAGCGCTGACTTCTTCATTGGCTGTCCACCGCAAGTCATTGTGTGGCCAAATACGCATTCAAATCGCGTCCATGACATCCCGTAGAAGTAAAACGCGTGATAGATCCCAAAAGCGAATGAGTAACGCCGTTCTTTACGCTTATCTATTAATGCATTGCATGCTAGAAATTTTTCCGCCGAGCCCCAAGCACGTGAACGAATCTACAAGATACTGCTATAACCTTCTCGTAAGATATGCCTATCCACACCTGGAGGGTCGAGACGGGGAGAATGCTTTCGGCCGCCGGACTATTTTAAACGATTTTAGAGAATGCTAATAACAAAAATTAGGAAAGCTACTTTTCGTAAACGTTAACACGTTGACGACGTATCACACCTTTTCGGCAATGTGGGACCGTGTGACACGAAGTCGTGTCGCGGTTCCGATGTTGTAAAGAATGGAGTGGTCCCACGCACCCAGCACTCGAAAATCGTGCGTTCGACACAGTGTTGACATTCCACTGATAGGCTTTTAATTGTATTTTTATTAATTCGTTCTGTACTTAATGGGCTGGTGCCCGCATCGAGATAGCATATGCTTGCAGAACAGTAAGAAGAAAGAACTATTAGGTTGTAACGAAATAAATGGCAGTGAACCACTGTAAATTTAAACAGTTAATATCTCGGCTTGTAGGCAAGTTTATTAATCGAAATAAAAACCTTCTGATTCTACACATCTTTGCCAACGTGACACAAGCTTTTTTATCCCAGTAGCATAAAAATCAGAAGTTCTGGAATTGACGAAATCTTCGAAGGCACTTTCGGCATCCTGTTGGTATTTGAATATTTTCCCTACCAAGAAGTCGCCAAGATGCTTGAAGAAATGGTAGTCTGTCGGGGAGAGGTCGGGAGAAAACGGAGGATGTGGTAGAGTTTCAATGCTCAGCTCATTCAATTTCTGCAATGTCATTCGTGCTACATGGGGGCGAGCATTGTCGTGCAGAAGGAGAACTCGCCTTCGGTTTACCAAGGCCGGCCGGATATCCTTCAACTTTTTCATCATTTCTTCAATTTCAATGCAGTACTTCTCTGCCGTGATGGATTCACCGGGAGGGAGGAAGCTGTGGTGAATAATTCCCAGCGAACACCACCATACTGTCACCATTACTTTCTTTTGGTGCAATTCCGGCTTCACAAAAACCTTGGGGCTCTCATCGCTGTCCACCCACTGTGCCGATCGTCGCCTGTTGTCGTACATTATCCATTTCTCGTCACAGGTTACGACGCGATCAAGGAATGAGTCCGTTTCGTTCCGTAGAAGCAGTGCGGACGAGATCTCATATCGTCGGTTTCTTTGCTCCTCAGACAGCTCGTGAGGAACCCATCTTTCCAACTTTTTGGTCTTTCCAATTTCCTTCAGATGCTGGGCAGCTGTGTTGTGACTGACGCCAAGAACCTTCGCTATCTCCCTGGTACCTTTGTATGGATCCTCCTCTACCACATCTCTCAGCTTATCCTCATCAACATCACTATGCCTCCCACGACCTTCATGTTCTTCCAAGCTCTCATCTCCATTCCGGAACTTCTGATACCAACGATACGCCGTCCGAATTGTGGAACATCCTTGACCGAATGCGGCGCTGATCTTCTCGTTCGCCTCCTTAGCTGTAGTGCCCAGCTTGAATTCATATAAATAAATGCCTCGGATTACCCTTTTGTCCATCTGCAAAAAAGTCAATAAAACTCTAAGGTTTTCCCACTTTTACATAGAAAATTTGATACTCACCGGTAGAGCAAAGTTTGCGCTTCTAAATGACATGCCACATTTTACGGTTTGTTCTTGACCAAACGCGTAAAGACGCGCCAAAAATGGCGCGAGCCAGTGCCATTTAATTCGTTACAACCTAATAGAAAGGGAGGGGGAGGGAATGCCGGCCGGGTACCTGCCTGGGGTCAAATTCTTCAACCACTTACATAACTTTAACAGAGAATTCACAGCGGAAAACTCAGATAACGCGGCTTATTGCTCAAAATATCGTTTGATAACCACGCTTTCAGGCATTTCAGCTGTAACTTTCTCTGCTAAATTGCTGTAAGTTGTTGATGAGTGCGGCCCTTGGTCGTACATTTTAAGATGTCTTGATAATTCGATATCTGTTCCTATTCCACCCCCTGTAGATAATTTGTTGTTGAAGGCTTGTTTATTCTTCTGTTTGTTGATGCTGAATTGTATTTTGCATTGCAGTGTTACACTCCATTCTTCGATCTGTCGCTGCTACCTCTTAAAGTTGAAACTATAAGGTTTTCCTTGATCTTTTCACTTGAAATAATGGTTTGCAGCTAGTTGTATTTTTTAAACGAAATTTGACGATTTACCGGAAATTTAACGAAAATTTTTCGTTAAAAAATTTCGTTAAAGGAATTTAACGCACAGAATTTTTTGTGCACCCCTGACACATATGTTGTGTAGCGCAAGCTATTGTCTGTCATAGGGTAAATAATGAAAACTACCAAAGATAAACTCCAACCACTGCGCCACTTTGACTCCACAGCCTCTGCACCAGCAAGGGTGTGGTGACTTTGCACCTGTTGAGCCATCCCCACGTGCTTCTTCACCCTTACCCAAAGTGGTCTGACCGTCTCACTTATGTATTCCTCCTTGCATTCAATACAAGTTATGAGGTATTCTGTTCCCAAAACCCTACAGTCGCCTTCTCTGCCGAATGGGCAGAGCACGTAGGAGGCTGTTCACACGCGGAGTCATAAAGACATTTATTCACCAGTTGCGCCTTGCGATTAGCCGGAGGCACCTCAACAACCCTAACGATGTCACCCAGGTCAGCCTTACCAACGCATTCCCCTACTTTAGCGCTGAGAGCGTTCGAGATAAAAGATACTGTGAATTCAATTTGACCACACAATTGTGCTCTGTGTATGCGTGCCGGTGACCGTGGTTAACGGCCTTTGGGCATGTTGTGGGCAACATACCCGTTGGATAAGGCAGTGCGAGATGGCATTTACCTAGACGCTGTTTGGAGCATATTCCGGACAATGGCCCTCTTAGTACTATATGAGAGTGCGGAACGATAGGTCACAATTGTGTTCTTGTTGCTGGGCTTCCGGTACCACCTAGTTTGGAAGGTGTCCCTAGAGAGACGAATTTCCACGCTGAGAAACGGCAGCCAGTGACTTGTCGGTTAAAATAAAATTGATGGAATTGATGGTCACTTTTGGAAATGAACGGTTTGAAGGTAGATAAACTGAGGGTCAGTCATTTATTTGCGCAGCAAGCAAAACATGCCCTGTTAATCAGCCGCGAGAGGAAATCTAGAGATTAATTTGGTTTCTTCTAGTTAAGAACTCTGGTGTCTTCGTTACGGATTAAACGTTGATTCTGACAACATAGAATAGTTTATTCGAAATTGCTGCTTATGAGATGTAGCAGGTGCTGTCTTATGTCTGACGACCTCATCATTTCTGCAGTTTTAAGATATTATATTTAGATGTAAACAGCAGTTCGTCAAAGCAATATCGACAGTGGTATCATTATTGATGCGTATTGCTGCTCTAGTGTTGTTTCCTCGTCCATAGAACAGGCATGTAGGGAGCAGTAAAACATGTAGGGGAGGAGCATGCAGGGGGATTCTTACTGTAAATGGGAGGCTTCTCGGTATTACTCATTCGTTTTGTCAACGTTCTATGTCAACATCCTGAGTTGCACGGCTTCCGTCTAAACGACTTCGAGAAGAGTACAGTGCTGTCATAATCGTTTGATAAAGGTATCGCAGCTATTCTTAGCCCTTAGATAGGGTTAATGATTGCTTCCTCTTAGTGTCACGTTTCGAGTAAGGAGGCAATCATGGTAGGCTGGTATGATGACAATCTATTTTGTAACGAGGATCGTCAAGAATTACAAGCTGGCCGGGGCAGGACAGGAGGGAAGTCTACCAAAATTTAGTAAATAACGGAGTGTTCAGCTCCGTCAAATTTTTAGATATTACAGGATGGAAATCTATGCATAGCTCCACACAGAACCTTGCAGGCTTAGCTTCCAGTAAAGCTTTGTATGTGCATGATTTAGAGTTATATGCAATGTTTTGTGTGGCAGTACGAGCTCTAGAAAATACGGTTGGAAACTTTCGTAGCTTTCAGAGTTGCTAACCAAATTGGAGAGCGACCGTGTGACCGATGCGCTAGAGATGAAGAGCAAAATAAAAAGGAAAATGCATATATTTGTGGATCATCGATGCTTTGCTAGAAGAAAACACGTAGAAGTCGATGAAATTTAGTGCTAGTGTTGGATGCTTTTCCATTCTCACTATCGGCGAATTTGTTTTTGCTGTTTACCATTAGTTGATAAAACATTAGGTTTTCTTGTAGGCCTGCGGCCGTAGGCCGCATCACCAGACTACACCATCTCGCCTATCTACTACCGTAGCTCCAACAACTATCGAGACAACCATGGAAGTGTCGACCAACACGCCATTCGTGAGTCAGCCTAGTTCTGAGCCTACGCTTGAGACGACCGGCAGTTTCACCGAAATTACAACCTCGCAAGAAAGGAGCACTGAGACTACGAAGCCCCACACCGAAACAGCTACGACCAGTGACTCGACACTCGAGCCTACAGGGCCCACTTTGAGTACCCACTCACAGGAGGCAACTACAGGATACACGCCGAGTGAGACGATTTCTAGCACCAGCCAGACTGCTACACCACCAGAAACAAGCACCGCGGTTACCGACCTATCATCGCAGACAACCACTGGCTTCATCGAGAGCACGTATCCTCAGAATGCAACCGCTGGAGATACCAAGGCGACTTCTGCCGCCAGCGGAACTTCTGCTCCTCCAGAAAGCAGCAGTATGGGTACTGGTCCAGCATTCGAGTCGACAATCGTTCCGATCAAGAGCACAGGTTCACAGGATTTAACCACGGTAGGTACTTCAACCAAGGTGATTCTTCCCACCAACTTAACCAGAAAGAACCACTTAAGGGTATGGATCTACCATTGCAGACAACCACTGGCTTCATCGAGAGCACGTATCCTCAGAATGCAACCGCTGGAGATACCAAGGCGACTTCTGCCGCCAGCGGAACTCCTGCTCTTCCAGAAAGCAGCAGTATGGGTACTGGTCCAGCATTCGAGTCGACAATCGTTCCGATCAAGAGCACAGGTTCACAGGATTTAACCACGGTAGGTACTTCAACCAAGGTGATTCTTCCCACCAACTTAACCAGAAAGAACCAATTAAGGGTATCGATCTACCATTGCAGACAACCACTGGCTTCATCGAGAGCACGTATCCTCAGAATGCAACCGCTGGAGATACCAAGGCGACTTCTGCCGCCAGCGGAACTCCTGCTCTTCCAGAAAGCAGCAGTATGGGTACTGGTCCAGCATTCGAGTCGACAATCGTTCCGATCAAGAGCACAGGTTCACAGGATTTAACCACGGTAGGTACTTCAACCAAGGTGATTCTTCCCACCAACTTAACCAGAAAGAACCAATTAAGGGTATCGATCTACCATTGCAGACAACCACTGGCTTCATCGAGAGTACGACTCTGTCTCCTCAGGGAACAACTACAGGAGGCACTTCGTCGGAGGCGACTTCTATCGTGAGCTCGAACCCAGTGCCCTCATAGAGGAGCACTCTCATATCTCCAACACCTGTTGAGTGAACCCGCAGCCATTGGCAATATCTATCCGCACTACACAAACACTCGAAAGTACGGATGTAAAGGATATTTTTTATGTAGCTATTTATCGTAAAACCGCGTCTCTTCTGTAGTGACATTTAGTAAAACAGAACAACCTCTATCGAGCAGTCGCACAGTTTTGTACACGAAGAAAATCACTAAAATTCTTGACTTCTGGACAGAGTTCGAAAGTCTCTAATAAGTTTGTACAGAACAAAATTGCAACACTGAGTGATTTCTCAAACAGTAAAAAGTGTCCTTTCAATATTCAGTTTTTGTTTTTGAGTTTTGTTTTGACGGTTTAAGCATGTTTTGTATGAAGACGTAGGCGAAATAAGACATGTAAACTGTTGCTGTTTGTTGACGCTGTTCCTGCTGTTATTGTCATCATTGTTGTCGTTGTTATTGAATTAGGCTTCACAATACTATGCGAATTCGAAGACTCTTTAAACATAGATTTTTACTTAATTCTTTTTTTGAAAAACTGGAAGGACATCTCTCAGTAGAGGAGAAATTCGAGAACATTACCTTAAACATCGTGTTTTAAGTGGGGTGTTTGGGTTGTTGCACGAAACAGTTTGCATAAACAGTTGATGCATCTATGTAGCTGGCTCATACGTTCGTTCCTTGTCTTTTACCAGAATTCTCTAATGGTAAGACTACTGGCAGCCGCGCATCTTTAAGGTAGGAATGAGCGCTAAATCTTAATCGCCATATTTTTAACGATTATTTAAAGGAAACAATGGTTTCGGTGACGTTATTCTGTTAAATAAAATATCCCTAACCGCAGTCTGTCGTCGGACTAAGGTAAAAGCCAGATCCTCTTCTTTACCGATATGTCCCAACTTTTCAACAATTTTACATATATGTTTACCCTCACAGCAAGGAACAACAGTAACAACCGTCCGCCATCAACAAAATTTTTAAAACGGGCAAGATCAAGATACACGGAGAAAGCAGAGATAAAAGAGTTCATTAGAGGCCCGTACAAAAGTCAGAATAAGCAGTTCATCTATCTATTCAAGGAAAAGAACGGAGTCTAGCGGAAATAGGTTTAGAAACAATTCAACACAAAAATTTAGAATGACAGCAACGTAAGCAAACAAAAGCATCAGTCGAATATAACAGTGCATCGTCATCAGCACCGCGCTCGACGCGTATAACAATCCACAACTCTTCTATCTACTGCAAAATGCTCACCTGCGAGCTCAACTCCCATTAACTGAATGCTTACCGTCTAAAGAAGGATCGCTAGCGTTAATAATCGAGTCTCCGATTGCATAGTGTCTTTTTATTATACCTTGAGGAGATCCGTGACTAAGACACTAGAAGTAATGGTAAGTCACTCGAAGAAATGAAGCCGTTTTTTGTGTCTATCACGATGGTTCAGTTGCCAATACAATCAAGGGAGACAGGCTATCGACTTCGGTCCTAGTTACAAGAATTTAGGGACTTTCGTATATATTGCATAATGGATGAATATGGTCCTCTCCAAGAAAGCTGCAAAAAGAGGAAGATGTTCGAAACCACAGAAAATCTAAATGGTCAGCAAACACGAAGGACTCTCAGTCATTTCAAGAAAGGCTTTTAAAACGAAAATGTGGTGAAGAATGAAAACTAGAAGAGGACGGTGTGGAGAGAATTGCTATGAAATAATCAAAGTTCGTAAAATGGGCTAGGAACATCGAAAATGCGATACCATTGTAGAGCAGCGGAGGACCATATAGAATGGATGGACGAACAAGCAAGGAAATTCCGATAATTGGCGAAAACGGAGCGCCGATGCAGAGGCAGTTCGGCAATCGTTGTTGTGAACTCTTGTTCACGATGATCAATAAGGAATACCAGAGCTTCTCTTCGAGCAGTATAGAAAGAGGGATGTGGTGGAGAATGGCGAGCTAGATCTGTTAAATATTACCGGGCCGACTCTTGATGGTCATCTCCACCGTCCAAGCTGTATTTGTCTGCTCTCTCTACAGTAAACCAACCAGCTGCTCTGAGTTGGAACTACTGAACTCCCAAGGAGCCCGACGATGACGTGAGAGTAAGTCGGAGACCCGGACGCCAGTTTCGCATTGGCATGTAAAGAAAAGGAGACGTTCGTAAAGATAATGAAAGCGTTCTGACATGAAAAGAAACTTATAATGCTCTAGTAGTGGATACATCCGTCATACTTTTCGTTTATTTGCTTAATTGAGGATACCTAGTGACTAAACAATTGGATGCAAACAAAATTTAAACAATGATTTTTTATACAGTCAGCAAAACCAGCAAACTGTCGTTGCATTGTGATGCAGTCCAACAACGGTGCCACTAAACGCGGTGCCTCCTGTTTGGGCTTGGGCAGCTCGTATTCCTGCTGCTCTTCGTTACTCGCGCTGAGGTGAAGCCGAAGGTGTATCAAGTTGTAATCCAATACCTCCCAATGGGTCTTGAAAAGGCGTAGATGTCACGATCTGGCAGAGACACTTTATCATCTATGTACGCATATGACATTCACAAATGCTGAGGGCAAAGGACGCTTACGTTGGGCAGCGATTGTCGAAGGTTGCCATGCCTAGCACAAACTGGTCCACTGACAACCACGGGAAATCAGGCTGAGGGGTAGAGTCTTTGCAAAGTACCATCGTCGCGTTTGTGGTAGCTGTAACTAGGTTGACAATTACTTTCGTCGATTCAATCGTAGTCACGTCTTCTAACAGACTTTATCAGGCTAGTCGTGCACAAATTTTCTTGTTCTTTTCAGTGTCCCCTTCATGTGCCACCTCATCGCGGTGAAGGGGTGACCATCACTTAGTGATGGCTAACGGCACAAATGGTCACGCAGTACACGATGCTTTGTCGTGTATGGGCGGCTCCATGTATCCCTGGCCAGGAACATGTGAGTAACCAGACAACCGTCATGGCTCAAACAACTAAACCCGCGCCCCAGTCCTCCGCGCGCCGGAGGTGGACTTCTACGACGTCGGCTGCATCCACCTCCGGCGAGGGGCCATCCTATCAGGACGTCATTGGAATCGGACTACCGGAAACTCCCTCACATCACGACACGGAAACTGCCTAATCGTCTGCACTTATAACTGTCATTCGATCGCATCTGAGCAGGATCTTCGGACCCTGCTTTACAGAAGCCGCAACATCAAATACGACGTTATCGCCCTGCAGGAAACGAAAGGCAGAACGGAAACCATAAGGGGGACCGACCACAACGAGCTTCTCATTATCAGAGCAACTTGGACAGAAAGAATATTGGCGAAGTTGGATTTCTCGTCAATTCGACAGTGCACCACCTAGTAGACTCTTACAAGATCATCAGTCCGCGAGTAGCTGTTCTTCGTCTGGAAACCAAAGATCAAGGAACCATCGCCATCATAAATGGATATGCTTAAACATCTGCGGCCACAAATGAAGAAAAGGAAGAATTCCACAAGCTATTCGAAAGGGCTGTCAACGACGAGAAGAGCTACTGCAAAGTTGTTGTTGAAACCTTTAACGCTACTGTCGGTACGAGCGATCACGACGAATGGAGGCTAGGATCTCATGAAACTTCCTCAAGGAGCGAAAACGGAGGGCGCCTGATAGACTTCCTATCCGCGTGCCGTCTCTACCATGGAAATTCTATGTTTAAGAAGCCTTCAAACCGACGATGGAGCTGGGAAAACCCAAATGGAGAAACACGTTCGGAGATCGACCATGTTCTTACAAACAGACGCTGGAGTCTGTTCGACGTCTCCGTGCTGCCTTCATTTGACACCGGCTCGGATCACCTTCTTGTCCGTGCGAAGCTGACTCACAAAAAGAGGATGTTCAAGCGTGACACTCATAAACCGGCACCGGTGAGGATCCCCACATTCAAGTCTGAGGAGTTGGAATATGCAATAAAGTCGTATGATTGGAATCTTCTTGAAGATCCATCGGAAGACTACGACCTTCTCTCCAAAGAACTGTTGAAATGCTAGCAGCTCTCGCGAAGCCACATCAGCGTCTGCTTCAAGACTCAACGCACATGTGATTAAGCTCTTGGAGCAAAGAAGAGCTGTCAAACTGGATCCTAATGCTTCACATCTGGAAAAAGTCACCATCTCGAAGGCCTGTCGAATTGCAGTGAAGGAGTCCATTCAAGCCTACAGAAGATTGAAGCTGTTAGAAGCCGCTGGGAAAGGTTCAAGCATAAAGCGCTGCAAACGAGATCTCTGCGATCAGAAGGCAATAACGTCAGCCCTTGTGGGTAAGGATGGAACAGCGCAAACGTCTCGAAGAGCGATGGAGACCATCGTTCACGAGTTCTACACAGATCTGTTTGGTTCTTCCAGCACTGTCCCCAAATGCTTGACGCCACCAGCTGAGGAAGTACCTCCCATTCTGGAATCAGAGGTTGCTCATGCCATCAGAAGGATGAAGCCGGGCACTGCTCCCGGACCGGACGGCATTTCTGCTGACCGTCTTCGTGCGGGTGGCATTGCCCTCTGCTCACGTCTTGCCAAGCACTTCAACCACTACCTTCGACTTGGTAAGATTCCGGACTCATGGAAGGAGTCGAAAACAGTTCTAATCTTCAAAAAAGGTCAGCAGGAGGATATCAACAACTATCGACCCATCAGTCTTCTCTCGGTTGTGTACAAGATCTTTACCAAGATACTGCTCAATCGTATGGAGCGTTGCTTCGATGAGTATCAGCCAGTGGAGCAAGCAGGGTTTCGCAAGGATTTCTCCTGCATGGACCGTATTCAGACTGTCTCACAGCTCATCGAGAGGAGCTGCGAAAACCACCTCCCACTTGTCCTTGTCTTCGTGGATTATCGGAAAGCGTTCGACTCTGTAGAAATCAACGCCATCCTGGACGCGCTTGTGCATGCTTTTATACCATCGCCCTACATCCGACTTCTCGACGAATGCTTCTCGAACACATCGACCACCATCCAGCCGTTCGATCAAAAGCTTAAAATTCTTATCGGGAAAGGAGTACGGCAGGGAGACACGATTTCTCCCAAGCTATTCACAGCGGCACTCCAGGATGCCATGAAAGTCTTGAACTGGGACGATAAAGGCTACCTTGTCGACGGTAAACGGATCAGCAACCTTCGCTTCGCCGACGGTATTGTTCTCATCTCTACCAGCACGGCAGAAGCCGAGGAAATGCTGAACGAGCTCAATGTGGCAGGTATGAAGATTGGATTGGACATGAATATGTCCAAGACACAATTTATGATCAACCAGTGGTGTGACACGGGACTCGTAAGGTTAAATGGAGTCGCTCTGCAACAGGTCGACTGCTACGTCTATCTGGGAAGAGAGCTGAACATGGATAACGACCTCGCTCCTGAAATCGTCCGCAGGAGACGCGCAGCATGGGCAGCCTTCAGTTCGATTCGCGAATTCACCGATCAGGTCAAGGATCCCGGCCTCAGGGCCTCGATATTCAACGCCTCTGTACTGCCTGCGATGTGTTACGCGACGGAAACCTGGCCCGACAACAAGTCAATCGCCAGAGCGATGCAAACTACGCATCGTGCACTGGAGAGATGTCTTCTAAGGACAAGCCTTCGTCAGCAATGGCAAGAAGGCCTACGAAGAGCTACGGGAGAAATCGCAATTAGCAGACCCGCTGCAGTACATGAAGAAGTCCAAATATCGTGGGCCGGACACCTGCTTCGACGAAAGGACGATAGATGGAGTCTCCGTGTCACAGAATGGCTCCCGAGAGACCATAAGAGACCATTGCGACGACCGCCAACGCGATGGGCAGACTCATTCTCAAGATCTTTCAGAGAGCGGAGTCTGCCTCACTGGATGCAAGCAGCAAGAGATCGAGCGGTCTGGAAGAGTTGTGGTCCCCGCTGGGAAGACCTCCAGCCGACAAAAGGACCATCAAAGTATCAAAGTAAGGTAAGTTTTCAGTGTTAGAAGCCACTCAATCTACACTTTTCGAGACTCCTTTTGTGGCCGTGCCGTTTTGATTCAGTGAAAACTTTTCCAATAAAGGCACGCTGAGTCGACATTCGTGAACGCCTTCTTCATGAGTTCACCACCCGCTCTGTGGCGGAAGTCCAACACAACATTTGTGCAGCATAGGAGATGATGCTGCCAGACGATCGACAGTGCTGAAATGGTTCAAGACGTCCTGTGGGAACAACGTTTAAGCTGAAGATGAGCGGTGAACTGGGCCACCGATTGAGTTTGATCGCAGAGCTGTGCTTTGCGCCAACGAAGGAAATCGGAGTTTTAAGCGCGTATGCTGGCACTTGACTATGGGTGCTCACATACCTCGATTAAGAAAATTCCAGCATTTCCGTAAAGCTAAAGCTAAGCTCCATTGACTTCTACGTGTCGCAAAAGGAGATGCATGTGGATGCCGCGAAAGAATTTTTTTTGGATCGTCACAAGCAGGAACAGCTTCTCCTCCGAATGTTAACGTCCGATGAAAAGAGGATTCAAGGGGTAATCGTCAGAGCTATAACCGGTGCCCTAAAGTAAAACAGGACCCGCTACCAATGCCTAAACCTTGCTCACCCACTCTCTCTCCCCACCCCAGAACAATGTGATGCCCGCTCTGAAAGAACACCCCTGAAAATAAAACCACTGGTCCCGGCGGGTGCCGTAGTGCAAAAATGTTCTACCCTTCCGCGTCGAGAAGGATTGAAGCACTCGCACTCAGTGAATTCATTGACCACTGCAATATAATGGCAGGAGGAGACATTTTATACGAGAAAGACATCAGTTGTAGTGTTTGACAGATGTTCAGGAAAGGATGCTCATATGCTCATTGGGATGTAATCACGTGGACTTCGAAGATGAAAAATGAGCGATAAACGATCAAGTCCTCATTAATTTTGTAGTTACAGCTTAACCCTTCTTTGACTGCTTGAAAGTCGAAAAATTCTAAAGCTTAGACAGAATAACAAAAAGAGGGAGGGCCAAATTCGAGCAAAATTGATTATATCTATCAAGCATAAACGCCAAACGTTCTACCTGCTGGAAAATCATCCATGACTATCATATTCGCTTGACTCCTACCGGAAACCTCGGAGGTCAACCTTGGAGGAAAACTGATATCGCCGGTACAAAGTGGGTCCCTAACGCTGATTAGTGTTTCTTCATGCTGTCAAAAATGAGCTTTGTTCAGTTTAACTGAAGCAAATACATGGGAAACATGATCGAAAACGATAACCGCATTTTTAGCGGAGACGCACTTTTTATTATGAGTTTCATTTCTGGATGAACTAAAGAACGTCGAAACTGTCGGTGGTTTTTGGTCTGTAGAAAAGGCATAGAATCGTCGAGATATCGGACAACTTGAAGAGAGAGGTTTGAGGCACAACAAACCAGATTTAAATTTGAATCGTCTCTATTCCTCACAGTAATGCGAACTAGCTTTTTAGCCACCCTTGGGTAAACTGGAAAAAATAAGGAAATAACCTCCAGTTAGCGAGTTGAGATTTTCTTCGCCATAGCAACTACCTGCTATAGCTGGACAAACCGTGTCGAACCGTCTCAGTTTAAAGCGCCATCTTTTTTCTTTCTATCCTACCAACCGCTGTTCTGTAATTTAAACTCGACATAAGATGGTAAATTAGAAGGCCGCTAAACTCCATCAATTTCTAGTTTTCCATGGCACAAACGCTCCAATGAAGATGACTTTGTCGTAGAAAATTCCTACGTATTTCTACTTGAAGTTATTGGGCACATCTGCGTTACTGAAAAGCGATTCTTTCTGGAATATACAAAGGAAAGGTCAATTTTCAGCCTAAGAGGAATAAAGAAAGCCGCAGCCTCACCTCTTCCTACAGTTCGAGAAAATCCTACCAAAAATGGTTGCTGTGACAATGCTCCGCGCATGATCCCTGGGCTCTCGCCGTTACTAGCATTCTCTGTGGCACTGTCATACCTCAGGAAAATTTCTGAAATCAAGAACAGCGAAGAATGTTTTCTATCACTCTCTGCTGTTGGAAACTTTAGAAATAAGCATTTATTCTCTAAATCTACAAATATAATAAATACAGTTATTGCACCGCATATACGTTTGTAAGCAGTGTCGAACGGAGGTGATTGAACAGAGATAAGGCGTTCTGTTACTTTATAACGTAACTGGTTTTGGATGACAACGTAAAGCTTCATTCGTGTTCGGAGATTATTCGGTGGAATAGATCAAGGTGCAGTGTATTCTCATATTGGAGACCGTGCCAGAGAAGTGAAAAGTAGATGCAGATTGAGATCCGCCCAGTTTATCGAATCGTTTCGTAGAGATCTTTGGCGGTGAAAGACAGCTCTCGGTGGCGAAATGACGCGCCAAAGTTCAATGCGCAGCACACCGATTGCAGGTATGAGAACGAGCACTGCTCCGAGCAGCATCGGTGGGCAATATCTGTAATAAGAAAAACTGTTATAGCATGTGCAATGGCGTGCTTGAGAAAAATGAGCATAAAAACGTCAGTTGTTAGACTTAGCTTCCTTGGTTGTCAAGTTTAAGAGCAAAATTCTGAAATTTAGAGTCGGCTAAAAATGATTCACAAATAACAGTCAATTTCCTATTATCTACACTCCTTAGTCATCGGCTACAACTGTCTTCAATGAGAACCGAATCGGACCTTGGAAATCCGAATGTTTCTTAAATCGAAATTCTACGCGCTGTTCGGCCAGTAAGAATTCCCACAAATCTACTGTGACGTTGGAAGATCTCGGCACTATATATAGGGTGTCTCAAAAAATGTTCGCCTTACGCTGTTTGAACGATGATAGCTTCGCCACGGTAAAGGTGCTAACGAAGTAAAAAGGTCTTATGAAAGCTTAAAAATATAAATTTTATGACGTATGAGTGGTATGGAATGCACCATCCACTCGCCTAAAATTATGCGTTCTACACTCGATTGATTGTGTTTCGCTTGAATACATGTTATAATTTCTTCACAATGTGGCCGTTTTGCTTGATTTCTGCTTCTTTTAAAATTTAATCATAAAAACACACTGTGGTTTGCAGAAAATAGAGGGTATCTTGCAGAGTGCAGAGGGTAACGAGATTTCTGTTTGTGTAAATAGTCAAGATTGCACCATGCCCTGCCTGAAACCTGAATCATTTCAGACTCGTTTAAAAGTGCATTGGTTGAATGCTTGTTACAATCTTATTACCACTTGGTCAGATCAACCTTTGCGATGCTTCTTTCAACGTTTTCCGGTGCCCGGTGGCTACAATTATGCCGGTTAAACTTTCCGGTCAGCTTAGACGTTCTTCATCAGTCCACAGAATCCGTCTTGGAAAATGGGGTTGCTCCTCGCATTTAAATTGTGCAATCAATAAACTCGCATGTCACGTGTCTTTCTCGTGATTATCAAGTAAGTAAAACTTAAAAGAAGTACATCACGGGTTATTCTGGGTAAGTAGGAACAAGATTGAAGTAACAAAATTCAGACCATGCACAATCAATCGGGCATGAAATGCAAGGTTTCAAGCTGAGGCATGGCACAATCCTAACTGTTTACACGCCACAGAAATCTCCTTGTCCTGTGCTTTTATAGTAGTCGTAAACATCTTCAAAAGCTTCACTAGAAACAGATAGAGTGTTAGAACCCTTCAATTAGTGCATGCATTTTTTATGCCCTCCATTTTTCGCAAGCCGTAATGTGTTTTTAAATTTTAAACTTGAAAAAAACCGCAAACAAATCGATTTGGCCACTTTGTGAAAAAAATGAAAACTAATAAACACAATCAATTGAGTGAAAAATGAAAAATTTCACATCCTACACGCTCATATGTCAGAAAATTAATATTTTCTTCAGCTTTCACATGAGCCTTTAAGTTCTTTAGCACCCCTACTGTAAGCAAAGTTATCACCTTTCAAACAGTGTGTGTATTTTCTTGAGATGCGCTGTATGTAGTGACGATTTACATTTCCTGCCACACTTTTTTTATTGCCACATATTGCGTTTTCCCATAAGTTTACTCCAAATTTTTCCTCTGGTGTTCATTTCAAAAGTACTCATTCCCTCACGCACTAGCGATTTATTATGCATATAGTAAGTCTATAGCATCGTAGACCTTTTAAAACGTTGAAAAGAGCATGGAACCAGCACTCCATACAACCATTCTTCAAGGATGCAAAAGTAGGACACATATGTACAGTGGCAGCAAAACATCTAGGAGCACCTCTTTCGTTTTTCCGACCATAGCTTTAGAAACAAGGAGTCAAGAAAAAATTTGAGTAGGTTTTACAATCCTTTGAAAATTCTTTACAACACACAGCTAAATGTTGTGGCAACGCCAGACGTACAGAGAAATTCAAGTGAAAGAAAAATGGTCGTGAGGTAATGGACATGAAACTTCTCTTCAAGATCACAATAGTATTGCAACAGATCATCAAAACACATCTGTTACCAAAGGACTGATCAATGCTTGATTGGATAGCTCCTGTTCTTGATCACAGCCAATATCGGTTCCTCATTGGGTCATCCAACATCATGCACCGCTCCACTGGAATGAGCACTCCACGATTCCTTTATGACATACTAGTTCATCCAGATTCTTCGGTATTAAGCGCTTCACCACTTTGTCCACTTTGTTCAAAATGTGTTCAACGTCGTTTAAAGCGGCAGATTGCGCAGGCCACTTCAAAGCTTTGATTTTCTTCGCCTCAAGCTACTGCTTCGTCTTTCTACTGGCAAGCTTTGGATCGTTGTCATGCTGGAAAATGAAGCCCCTTCCCAGCATCTTGCGAGCTAAGGGCTCATAATGTTACAGAATTTCCGCATCTGGGTTTTGGTTCACAGTTCCTAGGATTCGATGTATTGGCTCTGGCCGCGTTTGCTCATTGCCGCCCATGCCATAACCGAGCCTCGTCTCCTTTGACGTTGTGTGCAGTCGAGATTGAATTCCCCATCGACTCGTCGACAAACATGGCATATTCTTTCAGATTCCGGCCTATTGAACTTCGTTACGTCTGAAAATAGCACTTTTCCCAATCTTCGGCTTCCCACTCCAGATGTTCTGACACGTGCGATCCGATTCCACAACGAGACCAACGGCTTTCGTTGAGCCACGTGTCCTCTCAACCCAGAGTCAGCTTTCCAAATGCTCCGTACCAAAAGTCTCATGGTTTCGCGTGGTGTTGTTCCTCTGTTGGCATCAACAGCCGTTTCGAAACGATCCTTCATTGAAAGGCGAGAATATCACTATCCTGTTGTCATCTTACGCATTCGTTGCTTTCGTTTCCTTCTAACTTCTCCGCCTATGCATCCATGTACACTGGAAAAGCAGTATATTTCGGCGTCTTGAGCTTTCTTCCGATGTCGGCGTAGCAGTATTTCAAGTCTCGAAGAAGCACAGCACACAACTTGAGCCCGCTGAGTTGCGGTTAGCCACTTGCCTTTCACCATCTTCACAAAGGCTGCTTGAAGTTGAAGAGGACAATAATCGATCAAACTGTGTAAAGCTGTTTGTCCCTCGCAGATTATCAATGCTAGCGTTGATCATCAATATCTACTGTAACACATTGTGATTTTGAAAGGTGCTTCCAGTGCATTACCTAATGACCATTTCCCTTCCGGAACTGGAATTGCTCTTTGAATTTAGCCACGCTAAAACAACATTTAGATGTACTTTGGAGAAAATTTTCAGTAAATGCTAAAAACCTACCCAAGTTTCCTGTGGGGTTGGGTCCCTTGTTCCAAAGTTACGATCGAAAAATTCCGCAGCGGTAGGTGTCCGTAAATATTTTGCTGCCACTGTATGAATAAGATCGCACACCAAGTATGGTTTCTCTGGCAATATGACCCTTTGGGAGGGTGATCAACTTCCATTAGTAATTCACTAAATGACGCTCTCCAATACTTATATGAGTTGTTGTCTCTGTGATGATGCCTCACAAAGTCTACCAGCAGTCGGCAGGTTTGACTATTGGCTACAGCTTCGCTTCGACAGTATCGATGATAATATACCATGATATTAAATGGTTGATCAATTATACTAACTTGGCATGGAAGCCATCCTATGAGCATGATGTTAAACCCAGTTACCCAGAATAAAGTTCGTCACTTGGTGTGAAGCCCGCAGCGCGACAATTGCAATGATTTAACACCGGTTTTCTTTCCTGTGTCAAGCCGCTACATAATTGCCCTGGTGGAAGGACGGAAAGATATGCTGACGAATAAATCTGTCTATGGATAGAATAGGATTCTCAGAATAAAAAATACAGCGAGTGATTAGCTCCCAGATTGCTCCTCTAAGTAGATGACGCGCGTCACGTCATCGAGTTGCTTGCGTTCGCTGTCACTTTACTCTGAGTAAACACCGAAGTCGTACAGTGATGTATTCCTAGGTACTTTCAGCGAATCAACAGTAAGGACTGCGTCGTTTAAGAGTAATCACAGTGAGTCAAGGAGCACCTTTCTTGCAGACTGCACTAATGGCCTGCTGCTGTTTGACTATATCAATCATAATCAAGGAATTTGCATTTCGGTTTATAAAAGGAAAGTAAGTTGCTCGGCTTTTCGCAGTTACTTTGAGAGCTCCTTATACCAGGCTGTTCAATAATTCTTGTCCGAAAATTTCACCACTTTTATTTTTTTCAACTTTATTGAAAAACAAAGTCTAATCAACAATATAATCACCACAGTTCTCCACAACAGTGACCCATCGATTGGGTATGTCGCCGATGCCCTTCGCCCAGAACTCTGGGGGCTGCGACTCGAAGAAGTCCGCGATATCGCAGTTGAGGTTGTCGTAGTTGGTGAATTTTCTTCCGGCCAAATGGTACTTCAGCGGGCGGAACAAGTGGTAGTCGGAGGGGACGAGGTCCGAGGAATACGAAGGATGAGCAACCGTCTCCCAGCCGAGCGTCGCCAACTTCTGCTGGGTCTCCTTCGCCACGTGGGGGCGCGCGTTGTCGTGCAGCAGTTGGACCGAGGCCCGTCGGGGACGCTTTTCTCGGATGGCGGCGGCTAGTTTCTCGAGCTGATCGGTGTAGATGGAGGCGGTGACCGTCCTGCCTTGCGTGAGCAGCTCGAAGTACAGCATGTCCTTGGCATCCCACCAGCAGCAGAGCATGATCTTCAGCGGGTGTTCCCTGCCCTCGAGGCTCGTGTCGCCGCTCTCGAAACGATTGAACCAGCGCCTGACTGTGCGTTGGGACACTGCATCTTCCTTGCACGCTCTGCAGATGTTGGCGACTGCGGTGCCCGTGTCGTTGCCCAGCAGCCACTCGTAGTACACGAACGTACGAAATCGACCTTGGTCCATTTTAGCTGGTACTGGTACCTAGACGCGGCGACTGCGCCTTATACACCCCTAGTGTGGAACTCTGTTGAACCTTATAGAAGGTTTTTACACTTGCCTGATATTATAACACTTCTAAGAAAAATTTGAACAATTTGAATTTGAGAATTTTGAAAATTTTCGGACAGGAATTATTGGACAACCTAGTACTAGAGCTTATCCAAACTAATGCAATATCGCTCATGTGGCACGGTCAAAACGGCGATTTGCGACGGGAAAATACCGTCGCAAACCGTCGCATGATCATAACTCTATCAGTTTTAGGTTCTTTGAAAAAACGTTGAGACCGTTCGATTCGTCTCTTTGAGTTCTACACAAAATGTATACAAATTTACAAGAACACCCATGTTTTCGCCATGGATGGCTCAAAAACTGACTGGGGCAGGCTTTTGCGATTAGAGCAGCTTATTTCACACCCTCGCAGCATACTCTAGAGCTGTGCAGTGATTCGCTGAGTATAACTGGCTCCGCCAGAATCTGTATTCTAGTTCGCGTCGTTCTTAGGAATACCTTTCCTTGTAAGTGGCCTAGTTTCCGCGTAGCTGAAAGTTTTCAGGCCAACTTACCAATGCTCTTTATAGCACTTAGTTACTACATAGCGGACTAAAAATGTGTACTGGTTTGATATTTCACAGAACAACACAAGATTGTGACTGAAGGGGCAGTCAGCATAACAGATCTTGGGTGAAGGTGCTCTCTTGAATGTGTAGACACCATATAATGAAGACCGAGCATATACCCTCTCCACCACATCATTATTAATATTTCTCCTTATATCTACATATCATATCACATCTCAGTGGAAGACCAGCAGAACCGCCTTGCTGTACAGGAGTGCACGACATTAGCAACAATCGCCCGATCTGCCTGATGTACGTATTCTGCAAGCTGTTCACTCGAGTTATCCTGAACACGATCAGCGGAACGCTGGACGAAGGACAGCCATGCGAACAAGCAGGATTTCGGAGAAGATTCACAACCACATAAACCATTAAGAAGTTCATCGAAGTGTCGCGAGAGTACAAGCTGCCGCTGTGCCTTAGGTTCATCGACCTGAAGAAGGCATTCGACTCCGTCGAGACTGAAGCGGTCATGGAAGCCCTGCTCACCCAGGGCGTTCCTACTCAGTACATCAGAGGCCTTCGAAAGCTGTACAGTGGATTCACGACAAAGGTGTCGCCATTCTAAGGCAACGTCGTTGCCAACGTGAACACAGAGATTCGATGAGAGGGTACTATATCCCCAGTTTTTTTCAGCGCCACCTTCGAAAACGTCATTCGCGAACTATGTAGAATGGGAAGACATGGGAGTGAAAGACGACGGACGGCAGCTACACCATCTAACATCGAGCGCTAGCCAGGCGGAGCAGTTGCTTCGACCGTGTATGTGGGAACGTTGGACTGCAGCTGAATCTTACGAAGACGATGTTCATGAGGAACGGACGAGTTTCTGATGCGTCATCCTCGCTCAACGGAACGAACATCTTCGAATGCTCCAGATACGTGTATCTGGTCGCGGGGTCAACATGACCAACTAACTAGCTCCGGAGCTGGGCAGGAGGAAGCGAGCGGCTTGAGGAGCTGTCAAGAATGTCAAAAGAGTCGTGGAGAAGACGAAGAACGTTCGGCGGCTTCGTACATACCTTTTCGACTTCACTTTTCTTCCTGACCTAACATACGCATCAGAGACCTGGGGTCTATGAAAGCGGGATGAACAAGCGATCAGTGTCGCGCAGCGTGGAATCGAGAGGACAATGCTCGGAGTGACACGACTCACGCAGGTGAGAGATGCCCTCCGGAGTTTCGAGCTTCGCCGACATTCGAAGATCAGAGACGCTGTCGCATGGGCCAAGTCGTCGAAAATTAGGTGGGCCACGCAATGCGCTTCGCAGATACCCCTTGACGAGAGCCGTCACCGACTAGATTCCGCGGGATGACAAGAGAACTTTTTGTTCGGACTTCTTCGTGAAAGCCCTGAAGGACCGATATGACGCTCTTCGTGTCCCTCGAGCGAAAAGGATCCATTGGAGCACCCTGGCATGGACGTATGGAGACGCTGCTGGTGCCCGCTTGAACAACTCGATGATCAATGGGACGGCTGATGATATACGAGATAAATGCGAAATTCCGTGTATCACTACTATATCGCTACAGCAGCGAAATCAAAGGTAACTAAAAAAACTTTTCTGTGTCTCACAAATTTGAGAAACCAAAAGCTGAGCAATCTTCAGAGTTAGAAAAGCAGCTTCGACAAAGGCTCTGCAGAAAGCGATATGGGGATGATCGGCTAACAATGTTTGATTTTTAAACCGGAGGTGAAGAACAACCCTACCCACAGTGACTCTAGGACAAGTGGTTATTTAATACATAATTTAGTGACCCTTAGAATTCTAGTTTTATAGTTTAATCTAAATTTTTTAGTGATCGTAGATGGTCCAAACTACTGTTAATATCGAAACGAATACGAAGTCAAATTATGAAAGTCGAAAAATGTCCTATAAAGGAATTCCTTGCCAGCAGCACTTACACAAACAATCAAGCAAACAAAGCGGCATAGTTCATAAGAATAAGCACATCGAGCACATCCAAAAGCGTCGCATGCTTGCCATTTAAGATACTCTAGAAACACTGTTTTGGAATGAAGCTCACTATTCTATGATAGTTTCGGATTCTTTTCATTGGATTTCTGTGATAAAATTTTGTTCGCAACTCTATGTTCTGTTTTCTGGCCAATTTGTGGCCATTTTCCCAAAAAAAAAACAGAAAACAGAAGAAGTTGCCCAAAATGACCAGAAAATCAGAAAACAGAGAACAAAAAGAAATTCCGCCCATCACTGGTTCCGATGACTCGGCTGCATTACATCGCGATGTTAACGCGACCACGCCGCGGTCGCCGAATGTCGTGGAGGTGGTCGTCGCCCCACTTGCTGCGTGCCGCTGTCGCAGCAGTGTGAATGGTCCTTTAGGCCCCTGTTATACTCCCGCGGGAGCATCCGCGGAAGGGCGGGAATCGCGCCGAGACTCCTCCCCTGGCCAATCGCCGCGCCTCGCCACGCCCGCCTCCGCCGTGCACCATTGGTCCGCGGACGTTCCGCGGATGCTCCCGCGGGAGTATAACAGAGGCCTTAGGCCTATGTTATACCATCGCTCACCCCGAGCGATACCTAATGATATGCTGCCATATCGATCGGGCGGCACGACACGATCGATATGGCAGCATATCATTTGGCGTCGCTCGGGGTGAGCGGTGGTATAGCAAAGGCATTAGTGAGCTTGTAAACTTCTATAACGATGTTTTGTTGCAACCAAAACCCTGGCACGAGGTTGCACTCAAACCCGCACCGCCTGCTAACCGAGCAGAGGGCTCTGCATCATTGCAATATCTTGATGGTACTTCTCGGCGACCAGTTGATGTGAGATGATCGTTGATACATAAGCGCAAGAAGTACACTTTGGTCTCAACTTCCAACGGCTTGAGTACGTGGCTTTCACTTCAATTGATCCATTAAACCATCACACTAGAAGTACATTCCGACGTGGATGACCACTGCACGAATTCTTCTCATTTTGAAGAATGAATGAACAAGGGATGAAGCAGCATATATTGAATGCATTTCTCCTCGAATGCAACAACAACCTTTCCCAAAGTAGTCGATAGAGAAGCCGAGCTTCAACCGTAAAAAAGGGAGTCTGAATTTGCTCCTATAGACCAAATACAAATTGGAACGCATGGGTACGGTGGCCCACTATGAAGCACCTGTGGAAGCCTTTAGAGGCCCTTACACGTCACATTCTAGCCACTAAAGTGGCGAAGCTTTTGGGTCAGTATAAAAGATGAAGCATCGACAACGAATGCATATCACATCAGCATCTCAAGCTGAAACTGCTTCGCATAGTAGCGAAGCTGTATCCATTCCAAACAAGTCTGCCACCTGTTCACGTACGGTCTCACAAAGGCGCACAGTTTCGTTGTTCTCATCGGAAAATCGAACCGAGCTCATCTTGTGAGCACATCTAGTGCACCAGCTTGGCACACAGTTATTTAAATATTTGCTTTACTTGTTTTATTTTTTGTTTAACCTCTTTAAATTTGTATAAGTAAAACAGAAGCTCACCCATTATCGGTATATTTACATCGTCGTAGCTAAGTGTTGAGCAGTTCTCTTCGCTCGTTGTCCTGAAAAAGTCACAAATTTATTACGGTAGAAACCCAGGTGGACGTGCTGAAAATCACCGAAAACGAAAACGTAGGGGAGAAATCTCTGATAGAGCAAGTTTTTTCATGATGTTCGTTTCTGAAATGTGTGTGAAAAAAACTTTAAAATAAGGTTGTCTCTTTATTGCCATCTCCATATTCTCCTATCTTACTTCTAATTCTAGTTTCCGATCTCAATCTTCTTTCCTAATGCTTACTATCAGTGAAGACCCATGGATAATGTCGCACTCACTACAGGGTACACATTAATTATGGGCCTCAAATAATGGATGTGCCATAGTATCACAAACAATTCAAAATAAAGAAAAACACTTCACAGTCTTTATTAAGGTCCTCAAAAATCGAAAATTATAATCTTCGTTCAAAGCGCCCTCCTCTTGCGCGTATGCAGCTTCCCAGACGTGTCACGAAGGCGTCGCAGTCGCAGATGGCAGATCGCAGATAGTCCTCGTCCCCAGTGGCGAGAAAATTATTACGGTAGAACCTATTATGAATCCACAAAACGATTGGGTCCTCGCAGCAGATAACAAGCAAGTCATTTCTAGTGGAAAAGTCATTCGATATGCTGTATGTCCGAGCTCTGTTATGGTTTGGGGATTCGGATGCGCACGAGATCAACGACTGCGAGTGGTGCAGCAGATCATGTCGGTGCGCTTCGATCCATTATAGCTGGAGGGAAGGCGCTCCTGAGTAGTTGCTTATAAAAATGAGGACTCTGGCAATCCATCCCATGAGAACGAAATGGACTCGGCAGTTCCTGTCCGATAGACTTCTCTAAAGCCTTTTCCGCCTTAAGTGGTGTTCCGCAGGCGAAGTGCTTTCCCCACCCTTGGTCTTGCTGTATATCTGTGAACTCCCGGATTCATCAATAATTTGAGCGTCAAGTGCAATATGTATGCCGAGGACGTAAAATCTACGAAAGGATTGACGGACCTGAAGACTCTGTGTCCCTTCAGTTAGTGATTGACTTCGTTAGTCGTTGGCTGAGTTATGGGAACGGCCATTTTACACAAAAAACTCGTCTTTTGATGATTGGACCGAAAAAACAAATTCGGATGCCGACATACAAAATTAACGGTGAGCCGCTCAACAGAGTGAATGAAGCTCGAGATTTAGGCTACAATTTTACCAGCGGTCTACCTTTTTCTCAGCATTGCAGAGTTTTGGTGAAAAAGGCCAGTAATCTTATTTCAACCTCTTCAGGGTTTTGAAATTCAAACTCTCTGAAGTCTTTATATGTGCCTATGAAGCACATGTGAGACCGATTGTCGAACCATGGGCTACAGTATTTAATCCAACGATGAAGAAGGACGCTGACCTTTTGGGAAGCGTTCAAAACAGCTTCACTGGGAAACGTATCATGAGGTGTTATTCGATGGACTACAATCTAATACCTCACGGCCCTCAACGATCTTTGTTCTTTGGTCTTTTGTCATTGAGAAATAGGAGGAGAACCACCAACCTTCTCATGATGTACAAAATCCTAGCAGGTAAGCTTACCATCAACGCGCTAGAATTTTTTGATGGGATGCCTACGAGATCCGTAAGGATGAAGCGGAAGCTGAAACTTCGAATCTCGATAGCAAGTACGTGAGTTACTGCTTAACGTACAGATCCTGAAGGATATTAATTTGCTGCTTAGGAGGTACCATAATCATCGAGTCTGTCTGCATGAGCCAGTAGAACGTATTTTGCTGGATAAATTTTTCAATGTCATGCTATACGACGTGTATTAAAAACATAGCACAAGAATTGATATTTAACTGAGTTGTTTACATATTTCGTTATTTTTGTTCTGTTCCGTAACGCGAAGACTCATGTCTACGCCTTGATTTATTTATTTATTTATTTATTTATTTAATTATTTATTTATACAAAGCGGCCGCCAAACGTCTGGCTGGGGGCATCGCCCTCACACGCTCAGAATAAAACAACCCGAGCGTCGTCTTTTCTTCTTTGGACCTTCTTACTTTCCTTACGTAATAAACTAGTTTTACGGAGTAGCGGGATACGGTTGGACAGAATCTTCAAAACTACTCCAATGGAGCCTACCCTCCCTCTATCACACTCACGTTATTTATTTTGTACACGTTCTCTTCGTAGCGAGGAACACATCGAGAAAATCTTGTGGGAACTCTATACCGTTAAATGTCCGACGGCAATAGTATTCCTCCGATTCGGTTGTCATTCTCCCTCCTAATTCCCACCCGGGCCCCGCCAATGCCCCCTCCCCTTACCCATGTGCACGAAGGGAAACGTCGTGAGAGTTAAGTACACGCACACTCATGGCACGAAGCCTTTAAAAAGTCTTTTGAGGAATTTCAAGGATGCGTACAAAGTGTGATCTGTGACACATCTTCTGGATCTAGGTACACATAGTCTTTGGCATATTTGCTGAGTCCCGACGAACGTGTCACGAGTCGACGACACGCTTCTGCGTCTTGACACACATGCCAGGATGTCTGTAGCTCGTCTTCTGAAGCTCCACACATGTTGGGCGATATTGAGAACAAATACGGTTCCTCCATTACTGGTCCCACATTCAGTGGTCCACTCTTCACTGGTTCCCCCTCCGGTCCTCCCCCGTCACAAGGCCCCCTTCACTGGTCTCCTTTCACTCCCCCCCCCCTGAGCGCTCCCCGCTTACTGGTTTCCCCACTACACAAGTTTGGAATTCGCATACACCTGCGCGACATCCGTGTCACCTCTTCTGAACCCAGACACCCCTTACATGATATCGGTAACACCTCTTCTGAACACAGACACCCCTTACATGATATCGGTGACACCTCTTCTAAAAAATTCTGCTTAAGTGTGTATACTGCTGAAAAAATCATACGTCTGCAACGCAGCGAAAGTTTGCTTTAAACTGGAACGTTATTTGGACGCGGAGTCTGGGGATCAAGTCATTTCGGATAAGCCCAATGCCTTCTACCCTTTCCAGTTATGCTTCCTTAAAGCAAACAGTTTTCCCATAGAGAGTGAGAATTCGACAAACCTGCACATTTTCCCTAATTTGTGAACAAGCATAACTCCACATAGCCGTGAAGAGAAAGCGACAGCTGTCAAACAGCAGACGACGATAATGAAGGACCGTGAGCAGGACATCATCTGGAAACTGAACAGAGAAAGTTAAGGAGACAATTGAAAGAACGTCGTGACACGAAGATGTTAAGAGCGCGAACGGCACACAATCACAGATGATTATAGAAGAGTTATAGAATGACTGTTGGTGGGATTCAGCTGGAAATCTCCTTTCGCAACCTTAAACGAGGTAAGTGAGATGCCGGAGAAAACGGTTCTGAAAGTGGCATTTAGAACAGAACCCTTCTCTAACAAGAAACATCAATTAAAGCTAATCCGAAGCAGGCGCGTTCCCTTCAGTTTCCCACCCTTCTCGTGGCAGCCTCAATTTTATTCATCATGAGGCTGCCATGGCGCCAAGGCGAGAATTCAGGAGAGCTGTTGGTGGATTACCTTTGGTCCTCTTAACTATGATTGAATAACTATGATCGATCCGCCTTTTTTCAAAGAGGAGTACTTCTTTCTCTGTAGGAGCCATTTTGCGCAATTCTACCCTTCAGCTGCAGGTGAGTTCCATAGAAAATTTCAAAGAGTGAAGAAACGAAAAGCTTACGGCTATCTTAAATTTCGGAGACGCCATGAGTATGTGTAAAGTGGAGCGATCACTACTTTATTGGTTGTGTAGATGTCATCTATACAAAGTTTTGCTTTTGGAAAATTGAAGAATTTTGTCAACGCTAACTTCTTGAAAAAATGGCGTGGTACTTTACAACCATATGGGTTTGAGAATTTGGTTTTCTGTACACTTTAAAATAAACGTTAAAAATTGGCCATAACTATTAGGTTGGCAACTAATTTCGTGGACTCTCAAGAATCCTCAGCAAAAGTATTTATTAACGAATAATTAATGACAATATTTAATCAAAATAAGATCCCTCGGAACGCAGAAGTGCTTCCCATATATCAGGTAGCTGGTCTATCCCACGGCCATAGAATTATTGTGCCTTTAAGGCCAAGAATCTTTGGAGGTGTATTTTGACCCGGTCCACATTACTAAATCGTCTTCCAACCAAGAAGTACTGCACTGAACTAAAAATGTGGTAGTCACTCGGCACAAGGTCTGGGCTGTAAGGTGGATGAGTTTGACGCTCCCAGTCAAGGTCTTCTATTTTTTGAGGCATCCGGTTCGCTGCGTCCCCTCCGTTTGGTGGTGTCAAGAAGGTATTAACTTCTGGGAGCTCGTCAAGAACGGTTCCATCATTAATGCTGTAATCTACTCTTCTCAACCTGGCCACGCGCAGACTGAACTCCGCTGGAATCGGTTCAGACAGATGTTCAGAAGCGCCATTTTCTATCAGCAAGATAACGCCAGATCACACGTCACGAAACGGGAGCTTCAAAAAATCAAAGACCTTAGCTGGGAGCGTCTAACTCACCCACCTTACAGCACAGGTTGTGCGTCAAATGACTAGCACCTTCATAGCACGCTGCAGTACTTCTTGGTTGGAGGACGATTTGTTAATGTGGACCATGTCAACATGCACCTCCAAGGATTCTTGGCTTCAAAAGCACAAGAATTCTACAGCTGTGGGATGGGCCAGGTAGCTGATAAATGGGAAGAGGTCCCGCGTTCCAACAGATCTTACTTTGGCTGAAAACTATTATTTGTTATTTGTTTATGAACACTTTTGTTGAAGGCGCTTGAGAGTCCACGAAATTAGTTGCCAACCTAATATATGGAAGGAATTCAGTCGCTATTTAATAGCGACAATATTTTTTTGAATCACCCTTTAACAAAACTACGCTCTGTAAGTTATGCTTTGCTAACCTAAAGCTTTTATTCGGAGGCCTGTTGCGCTGTCAACGATGGACTACTTAGGCTTTTCAGCAGTCTTAAAACGTCAAGCCTTTCACGAGATGTTTTAGTTGATCGCTCTGAACAAGTGCGGAAATCGGTCAAACGTGGGCGAAAAGTCCTTGATAGCACGAAGTCTTCCACCTGTTCACCGTTGCATGCTTTTAAGCAAATAGCAACGTATAGTGCAGTGGACCAGACAACCGTTAGGAGGTTGCTGTTTATCGTTGTGTCAACGCATTCAGAGTATTCAGCGAGACAAGGTTACGTCGTTGTCTCAAACGCCTCGTTACGGTAGAAGAAACACTATTTTGACAGGGAAACCTTTCATGGAGCTCGTTGCTGTTAGGTGGTGAATTGAGTCCAGCTGACAAGAGTTTCGCTTCTCTCGAAAGAAAGCTTGCTGCATTTGCACCTGTGCTCAGAACAATAGGCGAAATCAGAACGTATGAACAACGAAACATCAGGTTAATGCACAACACTTTCCAAAACAAGCCGACCTAAAGAGATGGTGTGAAACTCCATGACTTTTATGCTGCTGCATTCACAGTCGTTTCGACGGCCAGCAGCTAAACTATAATTTTTCAAATTTAATTTCCAGTACTAGATATATATCCAAGCTTACTCCAACGTAAGGAGGTTTGGGTTCAAATTAAGGTGGCAAACTACAGATTCATAATTCGCCCCTAAATTTTAGCCTGACTGGTATTCATTTTCTAGTAGAAATCCGAATACATGTGTATCTGCATATTTCGTTGATTCGGCTTAGTTTTCTAAAGATCTGCTCGTTTAAACTCATTGGCCGCATGTTGAGAATCAAACACGTCATGATACTAAAGCGTTTGCACAGGTCTCTTCAATGCAGTGTGGATATGATAATAGAAGGCGTCGTATATATAAGATAATGGATTAGAATGTGGCACTTCATGCTACATACACTTCCTTAGTTCCGTTTTTCCTCTAAAAAGTCGAGGAGAATTAAGAGTTTGACTCAGAAATCCGAATAACGCTGCAATCCGCGATCACGTAATTACAATAGAAAACATATGACGACAAGCCCTGATTTTCATCTTCCAATTTCCTTTGCCCCGTTGAAATCCAAATAAGTACGGAAACCGTGAACTCGTCTCGTTGATGTAATATCTAACTAAGGTGGTGAACCTCGCAAATTGTACACGCACACAAGGTATAGTTTTGATAATAAAAGATTATAAAAAGATTTGAAAATTGAATATTTATTTGTTTATTATATATTTATATTTATTTTTTATAGAATATCATGAAAATATAAAACAAAATTAAATAAGTATTAGGTTGTCCCATAAGTCTTCGCCGTTTTTTTTTCAACGATTCACTGCAGATTTCGCCGGCAGTCTCTTGCGCTCTATCAGAACATGTATTGTTTTTCTTTTTTCATCACGAATTTTGTCAATTTTTAGGTCGTTGAAGTGAAAAGTGAAAAAGTGAAAAAGTATCCATTCGCGCACTTGTTCTCTCCGCTTAGGTTTGTAATTTTTTGCGCAGTTTTTTATAGCATTTGGAAGACAATGTGTTCAACTACAAGAATTTCTGTTGGTCCTATGTTTTCACTTGCCCTTTGTTGATTTTTAGGCCATCAAATTGGGAATTCCGACTTTTCCGTCCGAATTTTTATCAAAACTCCGTTCTGTGGTTGGACTTTTTTGCTTGCTGTTATATGTCGTTTGGAAGAGAATGTCTTGCTCAGTAAGAATTTGTGTCGCGTTTATTGGTTCACGCTGATTTCTATCGAATATCAACAACTGAAGAAGGAGAAGGAGTTGTTGGTGAAGACGATTTTTCTCTTTTTGGCATTTTGTTGAAATTCAATAGAAATCAACAAACGCGACACATTTTCTTATAGAACGAGACATTCTATTTCGAATGACATATAACACCAATCCAAAACGTCCAACTACAGAGCAGGAGCTGTCAGCAAAAATAACCATCCTCCTTCGGACGTCCCAATTTGATGACCTAAAAATCAGTAAAGGACAAATGGGCAAATAGCTCTAAAACATACTCTTGTAGCACAGAAAATTGTCTTCCAAATGCTATAAAAAACTGCGCAAAAAATTACAAACCTAAGCGGAGAGAACAAGTGCGCGAATGGATACTTTTTCACTTTTTCACTTTTCACTTCAACGACCTAAAAATTGACAAAATTCATGATTAAAAAAAGATGCAATACATGTTCTGATAGAGCAAATCATTCTCTTCCGAAAGCTATGCAGCGCTATGCAGGAGACCGCCGGAGAAATCTGCAGTGAATCGTTGAAAAAAAACGGCGGGGACTTATGGGACAACCTAATAATTAAATAAGGAAATGAATGGAGTACAAAAGGCTTGTTGAATAAACTGAACAGTGTTTCAGCGATCCTGTTGGTTTGCCCAGCTTTTGTTCAGAAGTTGCACGGAATTTTCACGCTATGACCGTCTGAAAGGAAGCACCGTCCTCTGCGGAGTTTATGCGAGCGACAAAAAATCGGTGCAGCGTCGTCAAAAGTTTGAATCAAGCGAGTATCGCGACTCGTCGTACAGTGATCGAAAGAGAAATGCTGGCCTTGTAGAGCGGTAGAATGGTGTGATTGACGCCTCGCTCTCTCAAGCCCTTTATACAGCACTCGAAGAGGGGGGCGGAGCAAGACACGGTAGCCAAATCGCTCGACGAGAGTTTCTGCTAGCGGCAAAAAATCGCTGCAGAATTTTGCAGAACAACAACGACGAGGAGACAGCAGCAGATAGCGACTAAGGTGCTTGTCATGCGCGATACAACACGGCTCTTGAGGCGTGGGCTGCATAAGTATTCTCTATCCTTTCGCAGAAGGGTATGTGATAGCGAGAGATTAAAATAAAGCAGAATCACCTGTGACAGGAACACGCTACCTCATGCTGAAGTTGCCGTAAACCTTGACTCGACAACCACAATGAAGGCTTCTGATTACGCTCATTACAACACGATTTTATAATCGTGTTGAAATCCAATGAACTAGGTATTGTAGTTGAATAGAAGGAATGAAGCGCAAAGACTGTCTATCTCTGTTCACCGCTAAGGCTAAATGCGCATCTACCTTGATGATATGACGCAAATTTGGAATGCGGCGGGGCGCAATCCCTAAGGAATTAATTAGCGCGAACCGTTTAGTCATTGTACACACCATAGTTAATTTTATCCACCGTAGCTATTAGGATCCAATGGAACCTACGGCATTACATATGCTATAGCAGCGCCATAAGAACAAACAAAAGGAAGTAGGAACCTGCTAGCATTCCGCTGAAATCTTGCAGAACACATTTCCTGTGAAATGCCGAACAAGGCGGGAAGAAAAACATTTCCAGCAACAAAAACCAGCTGTCAACTGGCCTCGCGACCGCTTTCAGTACTGGCTGGGGATTCGCTCAGTAATAAATAAAAATCCATATAAAGCTGCTCGATATTGTTTACTTGTCGCAAAGCCAGCCACATTTTTAATTATTTATTTGAGTATATGGGTGCGTGTAGCGCAGTCGGAGGAATCGCCGACGGTCGCGTGCACCCGATACCAGGTTCGTGGTTCGGATTTTCCGCCCAGGCCGACCAAGGCTTCCATCCCTCCGGGGTCGATGAATCGGTACCAGACGTGTTTGGGAAGGATAAAGCGCTGACTTGTTCATCGGCTGGCCACCGCAAGTCATTGTATGGCCAAATACGCATTCATGTCGCCTCCACGACATCCCGTAGAACTAGAATGCGCTGGCGCATCCCAAAAGGGATTGAGTAACGCCGTCCTTTCTCCTTTATCCTTTACTTGAGTGTGTGGCAGCACAGACAACTTGTCGCGTGTACCCGATTTCAGATTCTTGATGCGCACCTCACATCACCACGCAGAAATCAGAAAGGCTTTACTTCCTCGAACTTAGGCATTATACATGCATCTGTCCTTCCTGATTTTTGTATCCAAAAAAACGAAAACAACTGATATTAGAAACCATGAACGACATACGCATGCGTATTGTCGTTCAATTCCTGGAAAGCATTGTGCTGAAATCTATTTCAGCAATACCATGCAGTAGAGAATCATTTAGAAGAGCAAAATTAGAGAATACAACGACTTACTGAGAACTGTGGATCAGCAGTTAGTTCAATCGGTTCCTACTTCAACATTTCGTCTGATCGGTGGATAAACTTCCTCTATTTGGGCAGCAGGAATATAGAAGAAATATTATTGCCATTGAGACTTGCCCTTTAAGCATGCTTTCCAGCGTTCCTGTTCCTTAGAAAGCTTTTATAGTTAGACAAGGAGTTTTATTCCTAACTACGTTGGGAATAAAAACGGCAAAGACAAAGAAGCGGACAGCCTCTAGTAAAGGGAGAATGGTACACGTTCGAATTCCGGTGAATCTTAGCATATTGTCTATATGTATTCAACGTACTTTTGAGAGTGCTGCAGGCCTACATTGTTACAGACTTTATTTCGGCCAAGGTTTCGGCGCCTCCGTCTCATTTGGAGCTTGAGAAAGCTGAGAACATTTCACGAAGCTCTTCCACCAAACGCTCTTTATCGTATAAGGAGAAACTCTCGAGGAAAATAGAAACGAGACCCAGTGCCTCATGTACATCGCAGGAACTAACTTTCTATGCGGGTGCCAACGAGGACCCCAGTTATCCGCAGATGAAGAGAAGTGCTAGTCTCGGGTCGCTGCTATGGACTCCTTGCCGTTTACCGGTGGGTACCCAAAACGCTTAAAAGGACGAAGAAAGAACCAAAAAGAAGAAGCATTGAGTAAGAAATTCTGGCGTAGCAAACAATTGTATTGGCGCACCGACCAAAAGAGCATGTGTAGAAGCTCCCTACGCAGTTTCGTCTTGGGTAGCATAAACGATAACTTATGAGTTCTTTGATCCCATTTACTCCGCTAATGAAATAGCGACGGCTCTTCATCTGCGATGTTTTTATTGAGAAAAACCGGAATCCTCATAAGAATAGATTGAAGTAGCACTTAAGGCTATGTCCTGAATTGTGAAGGAGTCCTAACGGCGTAAGCGGATAGAGCTTCATCAGATTAGAAACAGTATTAGACAGCTTTTAATGGGAAGACGAGGGATGTGCGCTACTCTTTGACAAATAGCCAAACGATAGGTAAGGCGCTAGGTCGTAATGCAGTGCCTGAAGCATCCCAGAAACAGAAAAGGTTTCAACAAATTAGCAGAACTAATGCGAAAGTGACCTTACTGGATGAACTGGAAGAATCCACATTAATCAACCACTGTCTATGCTCACATCAGGAGACAATGATGTATAATTCACTTGAATGTTTTGACAATTGTAAATTTCACAATAAAGCCAGATGTTTAAAAATTAGACAGAAACTTTTTAAATGATCAACGTACAAAACCAAGCAAGTCCGCGAAAGTTTTAGTCATTGCCTCAGAAGAAATGAAAAATAATAACGGCAGCTGGTAATTTGCAACTGTGGAGTCAGGATTGTAAACAAAAATTATTCGGCGGACGTATCGGCGCAACAGCGTTCGGAGCCTGGGAATGGAAAGAGGAGTTTGAAAGGATGTCGTCCCAGAATTTTTTCAAGTTGCAGCTGTTTCAAAAGGTAGCACGGAGTGAGGTGAAACTGAAGAAGTTGCAGCAGTTCCAAAAGGTAGCAGGGAATGAGGTGAAACGGAAGTCAGAGAATCCAACTTGTCTTTCGGAAGCTGTGAGGCTGGTAGGTCGCTCTCGAAAGCAGATTGGATAGACGACACTCTGCCTCTTGCTTCACCTTCTCAACCACCATCCTTTGAGGTGAAGCCCGCAAAGATCAGCTAATGGGGCCAGCTTCTGGGCAACCTCCACGCTCTCTTCTCTCCTATTGCTAGTTAGGTTCTTGAAGGCAACTCACAGCGCCTTGAGGGTCGATTTCCCCTGGATTTCCACCCTAACCATGGCATCACCATGACTTCGCTGCCTCTACAGTGTGGAAACTTGCTACTGTTTTGTTCGTCCAGTACTTCTTGACAACTACTCAACGTCAATTTCCTCAGTTGCAAACGATTAGACCATGCAGGACTGGTCAATCGCAATCACACGACCGGTCTCCACCAAAACGCGTCTTGAGCTTAGTAGGTGATATGTCGATCGTCAGGCCGTCTCGTCACCCTTGTGAATAAAGCCCCGTACTTGAGCACTGAAAGCATCGGAGATGAATGGCGCCAGGAAATGAATTTTGGAGCGTTTTCGACACCTGCGTCATGCTGCTCCTGAAGATGATCAATGCAGCCTCCACCGCCCATCGGAGGTGCATACACCTTTGAACAGTGCTACCCGAGATACTATCCACAATACCTTACACCACGCCGCCATCCCGATCAAGCTCTACATGGTGACCCTCTTGGTGCTTGAAAACGAATAGCTCAGGTTAGTATTTTTCGGAACAGCTCCGACTGAACAGGGTCTCATTTAACTCCGTTGAAAGCGCTCTTCAAAAAGCAAAGAAACGATCGGGAGAAGTAGCAGTGAAACATCTGCAGATTTGAGCGACGACAATCTGTGTTTTTCTGAAATTTCCAAGCGATCTGTTAAACGGAAGATGAAAAATCGTGCCTGAATTGAGTGCAAACTATAGAAAATCTAAATGTCGTGATTTACTTGGTGAATACGGGTACCTGGTACGAGTACTCGTTTATTGCGCTTTAAATGACAATCTTTTAACGAGTCTCCTTGTCTGCTTAAAATGTCGGCGTCAATAAGCATGGTATTTGAAGGCCCACGTCGGAGGGCAAAGCCTCATCAAGCCTCATCTGCCTTTGTTCGGGGTAAATCTAATGCAGAAGGTTGGCTTAGGGAAGTGATATTTCTGATGCTTCCTTCATGTCAGTGATCTGATTCATTTGGGAGGAATAAACTAGGAAGCAGCGCATACTGCACAGAAAATGCAACGCTTTTGCTTAATAGCGAAACTGTGGCGACCGTTGTGAATATTATTAGTTCGAATTTCCCACAATGGACATCCAGGCATTACATTCCTCCTAAATTGGTGCCCGTCTGAGATGCAGGAAACATCGTCTTCTTGATCAGCCACCCACCACAAATCACTGTGCTGGCCAAGGAGGCGTTGAAACTGCCTCCACGATACAAGTGGAGTGCGTGGCGCAAGGAGATTGACAAACACCGGCCTTTGCCCCTATATGTTCCTTCTATTGTAAAGGAAGGCGAAGTTTCGGCTACCAAGTAATCATGTGGATACATCGAGTTAGGTTTCTTACGAGGACATGTCTTTCTAACCAAGATTCGCAAACTAACCCACGTCTTATTGCATGAGGCACATACTGTGCGCGAAACATTTTGTGTCGTTGGCTTTTCCGAATATAGAAACGCAATTTGCAGGGACTCAATTTGAGCATACGTGAGGACAGGTGAAACCCTATAGAAGCACGCGCGACTGCAGATTCTAAGGTTTTTTTTAAAAAGATTCTAAGGACGCAGCTGCGTGCAGATGGCTAAAAGTCATGAAACCATGTCGCGAAATCAGGAATTCTACATATTTCCGGCTTGTACGACCTCTTTGGTATTTTAACTTTGAAGCCTGAAATTAAGTAGTTTCTAGTTGATTTCATTTTCTTCTTAGAAGAGGGGGTAGAAACTGTCGTGGGTGCTTCTCCACATAATTTTTGAGTAGTTGATACCCCCTCATTGCTTATTGCTGCTTGCACATTTGCAAGTAATAGGCGTGAACGTTGGTTGAGAAGACAAAGCAAGTGGAAGCTGCTTACTTTCAGAGTTGAGAGCTAATTGTAAGGTTTACGACACCATTTGTGTTGTGGAATAGGTGCCAAGCTTGGGAATCAAGCGCTCGATCACGCGAGTGTAGAACACCAGCTATTTGTGAACGACAGCATAGCCTTTGACTCTTCCGCGTTCGCGCGACGTTAAATTTTAATTGTTTTCAAACTTTATCACAAATCGCGCAATGTCCAAGTCACTGTTTGGATTCAACATTCTGGAAAGTACCAGAGAAGATATGTCCTATGCAGCCGTCCAAGTGCTACTCTGCGAGCTGCCCTGGTGGGAAAAGTGCTAAGTAGGGTCGCGGCAACCTACATGCATGACGTTTGCATGATGCGTGTACGTGTACGGGCGGAAGCGAACCCAATTAGGTTACGGGAAACTTAGAGTTAAAGGTTTTATAATGTCCGAAGGAGAAACCCAACAATGTTAACAACTTAGGCATGGACAACACATCTCCACCTTCAGGAGAACGGTTAAGCACCATCCAACATATAGGGACGAAATCTGGTCCATTCGAAAATATCTAACAGCACTAATCGTATGCAAATCATATCTTCCATGACCACAGGAAAGAGGGGGGGAGGTAAGAGGTCAAGGTGTTAGCCCAATTCAACGTTCTTTGAGATGCCGCGGATCAGCAGCACTTATGTTGTAATTGTCCTGCATGCCCTCGTTTTCACCTGCGCAAGCATAATATGAAATCTTAACTGTATAAGAGCTCATGACCAGTTGTTTTTCCGATAGTACAGCTGAGGAACGTCACTTCGTGATAGAGAATGATCGAAATTGTGAAGGAACCAAAAGACAAAAGTGAAATGAAGCCAAGGACCGATATTGCAGGTTTGGCTGTAAATTTTATGCAAATCAGAGCTTAAAAAGTTGTGCGCATACCTACTTTTGGCTCATCCTTTCTAATGATCAATGCGCGTATGAGTACGCTTGCATTTGTTCACTTTCATATTAGCATAGCACCCCACACCGAAGACAAGGAGTTCTCTGGTTACACATAATAGGATCGCCCTGAGAACGGCCTCAAGAATTTTTGGACTGCACGTGATCAAGTATCTCTACCACATGAGCCAGCATGTGAACATGTATACCGTTACACGTGTTTCTACTGAAAAAGACAGCATATTTGGATAAAGATTAGCCTATCCTCTGACTCCAAAGAAAGTAAGAGCAAGGCAAAAAACAGGCGTTCAGTATCGGAACGAACATACTTTTTATGACCCCAGTTATGGTGCTTGTGCCTGAATCGTCACACGTAATGGAATAATGAACGAGGAGGAGCTGAAAAAACGATAGATTCACTAGAATGTCCCATTAAATAAAGGATGAAACGATAAACAACAACGCTAATCAATCCCTTTGGGATAAGTCTCATATTTCATATCGGAGTCATGTTATTGAGCCATTTTGCTTACGTATTTGAAGGATTTACAAGGGTCGACGACGGGACTGAAAGATCACTGAATTTCTGAGCCGCGCAAAGACGATTTTGCGTGATAGCACAGTCACAGGAAGCGCCGGTTGTGGCCTGCACTCCGACTCAATATTGTTGGCTCGAATTCGGCCCACGCTAACCTAGTCGGCCAACTTTCCGACCAGAGGAGAACTGATACGAATTTAAACATAATAGCTTGGAACTACGGCATAGAATGCTCTCATCACAATCTGGAATTGAATGTTAGATGTATGTTATAGCAATACAAAGTGTCCACAATTGTTAGTGGAGAAAAAATACACAAATTCGGACTGAAAGTAGATTGACGTCTAACAGGGCAGAACGGGCTTCAGCAAGAGGTCGCACATTGCATGCGTTTCCTCTAAATGTATAGTTCGTCACTCCCATCTGTTGCCAAGCAGTTACACCCGCTTATGCTTGTTCTTCGTCGTCTACGGATCTGCTTTGGCAGGATCAAGGGCAAGCTCATTCTCGAGGTCATTCAGACAAAGCGATCTGCTATAAAGATCGACAGAATTTGAGCGAACTAGAAAAGCTGATGTTTCTGCTCTACGCCTGATGGTGAGATGCGAAGAATCGTTCTCTCTGGAGCTGACTCGGATCGGCGAGCGCATCTGGTGTACCCTTAGGTGGCACCGGTTTCACATGTGACAAAAGTCTAATTTAATTTCGATGCGCTTCTCGACCAACCATCCCTTTTGTCTGAAGGGCGTTTTTGAATGAAGTGATACCTCTCCGGTTAAAACAAATTCTGAGATGAGGTCATGCTTTAAGAGCCGTTCACCTCAAATCACATTCCATGCTTACAAAGGAAAGATTCCAGGCCGCTTCAAGTACTGATCCAAAATATATGCCTTATATCTGCCACGGATATCTGGGAACGCAGTTGTGGACAGTATTGCCTCCCAACCAGTGGCATCTGTGTGAAATCGGAAGGTAAAAGTCCGCCAGAAAGGAAAAAGCTTCATTGGTACTATTGCTTTTTCACGACTTCAGAAGTTAAGATACTTTTATCGCCTAATCATTGACTAGTAGGTGCTTATCACCTATGTATACGTTTTTTAAATCTCGGTCGATCACGGTAAGTTACCGTAGGTATGAATAAGCAAGGGTTGGTGGTTTTAAATATTAGTGTGCGGGTTAGGACATAGATGAATTGACCGTATATGCTGGAGCGGATCAAAATTCAAAATATTATGGGTGCATGGTACAGACGGCACATGACACGAAATGGCAGAACAGTAAAAATCGAGGATACCGAAACAAAAAAAAAAGAAGGGAGGAAAGAACGACCGCATCCTACCTGACACGCGGTGAAGAAATTATTAGATTGTCCGGCAAGTTTTTATACTAATGTCAGATAACATTGTACAGTTACTAACGATTATTTTCTCTTTCATAGATGCGCAGGTCCATAGATGGTGAGCCTTCCCTCAATGTTCTCGATAGCTTTTTTAGTGCTTTCGCTGTCTGCAAGTTGAGTTCTGAGTTTTTTCCTATTCGTGTTCTTTCTGGGCAATTTTTTCGCGGCCTGCTCTCGATCATTGTTGGCACATCCCTGTATTAATAATAAATAAATAAATTAATTAATTGACAACCACTATTATTAAGCAAAATATTCACCATTATGATCTATCGCATGTTGCCATCTTTCCAGTAGAGAGCGAACACCACGAGCGAAGAACTCCGGGGACTTGGGCAGCAAGAAGTTGTTGAAACCACCTCTTGACTTCCTCCCGATTTGCGAACTTTTTTCAGCTAAGAAACACTGCGACCAAAAAATGTGGTAGTCACTGGGTGCAAGATCAGGTGAGAGCCGAGGATAGGGTACCAGTTCAATCCCTAGTTCTTCCAATTTCTTCTGCGCATTCTTTGCTGTGTGTGATCTGGCGTTATTCGTGAGATGAATAATTTTTGCTCTTCTAGGATGGCGATTACGTAGGACTCATTTTCTCCAGCAGAGCGCAGAAGACATTCGAGTCTGCCATAGAGCCGGTGGAAACCAATTCACAGAATAATGGGCCATTGATGTTCCACCAGAAGAAAAGCAACTCTTTTTTGTCGTGATAAGACGTTTCGGCTGTGGTTGGGGCAACCCATTGAAGTTCACCCAGTGCTTGCGGAGCATCAAATTGTCGAATATGCAATACTTTTCATTCATCGTGACGATCGATTCAGCTCATGCAAATGCACTGCAACGGTTGGGGAAAAGCGCAGAAATCAACACGCCTCCGTTTGTCCCGAGACGTGATACGACTCTAGGCAACTTCGCGACTTTGCCTGAAAACTGAAGGGCGTCGTGTACCATAGACTTAAGAGTATTTGTAAGGTGTAAAGGTTCGCCTACAGAAAGATCAAGTTGAGCACCGCAAGTGGCGTGTCCTAGCTGTCTGTTCTGCATATGTCGTCGACCTGTGCGTCGGGAATCTTCGCGATTAGTCACCGTTGTCGAACTTGCAATGCCAATTGAGGCACGCCACCCGAGAGAGGGCTTGCTCCTCCATTGTCTCCTTTAGAAAGCGATGAGCCTCGTTTGCGGATCGCCCGGAGCGGTACTGTAGAAGGATAGTTGGAGGTAGAGCAACTTCTTGTCGTCTATTGCGAAAGCTCTACTGGGACCAGAAGACAGTACGGTATCACATACTGCTGTCAGTTACATATACAGGACGTGAAACGCAAATCCCTCTGGTCCGGCCCGCTACAACTTTAGCTGACAAGGATACGTTGTTCGAACGTTACCATGCAATTAGTCTAAAAACTATCCGGACAATCTAATAGTAAGGACGGTTTTGAATCCTCATCTTATAACGTTGATTTTTTATAATTACAATGTTAATGATAATTGTAGTAATATGCTATGTATACCAAAGAAGCTATGTAACAGCCTTTAGCATAAGTTAACTCCACACACATTCTATTTCCTTTTTACTACCCATATTATAGTCTACCTTTTATACAGCTCTATTTATACTCAGAATCAACGATGCGCGCTAATATTCCTAAGAAACTGCTTGTTAGCAATTTTTAATAGCTGTACTTTGTTCCTTTCTCCTGTTCTCCACTTCTCCACCATAGCTAAAAGGCGCGCTCCAGTCATGCTTTGCGCATGCGCTGAGCATCAAATCCCATTTTTAACATCTGCTTGGCCTAATATTACATTTCCTTTATATTTCTTTCTTATTACTTGCTTCAACTACATTTTCTTTCTTTCAACTCGCTTCCTTCTTAACTTTCTCACCCATCACGGCCTTGTTGTTGCTTCATCCTTTTTCTGTTATTCCTTTTTCTATTCGTTACAGGTTAGACACAACTCTATTTGAACGTGCGTGAGTTTGTGCACTTTTTTCTGCTGTGTTATTTGATTCTAAATTGGTTGATTCGATTTTTTTCTGCATAACACCTTCCCGCTTCACTGATGATCCACCAGGGAGATGTTATGACAAAAGGTTCGTGGCAAAACGAAACTTTTCAACTCCATATAGGTTTATTGAATTAGTTGGAAGTTATTGACCTGTGGTCCTATCTTACCATATATAGATCAGTTAATCCGTAGGGCAATCTGTGTCCGTCACGGGAAGGAGACCAAAACGGCGTGTCAGTCGGCATATGTAAGCCGTATTTCATTAAGCTTAACAGTGGAAGATTGCTGAGGAAATTACGACATTGGCAGCGGATCATATATTCAGCGATCAACACACAGGGTATGAGGCAGCAGAGCCTTGCGGGTGCCGCGGAGCCGCCATGACAACAGCAGGTGGTGCGGCGCCGCGAGGGTTACTGTACGCAATAGTGCGTATTTCTATCAGTAGTTGTGACCTTTAAGGATATCAGAGATGCAGTAAGCAAAACGCCTTTTGTTTTCTGTGGAAGCGTTTTCTAAACCAAGTTAGGAGTTCTTGAATGTAAGCCCTGAATTCTAATGGAACACTCCCTTAAACTCAACAGTTCTGTACCATTTTGCGCTTGCCCTCATGTTTGTCGTTCTACCATTACTGAAAGCTCCTCGGTGTTGACAAGCAGTTCGAAGATAATGTGGTAGTCCTTGTGATGACAGCATTCCCTACGATGCCTTGTTGAGTCCGGGATATCTGTCCTATGCAGTTACAGCCCATATCGAAAAGAAGGGTCTGCTTTGTTGTTGCATTTTTGCAAGGGTTTCCCTGGAAGGCCATGAAGGTTTGCAGTGCAATCAAGGTTACCTAATATCGTGCTAAGCTTTTTTTTTGCGTTACGTTTTGAATGCAGGAGTGAGTCCACACGTCTCCATTTTTCGACACTAACGGTGACTATACTGTTGGTTGTCAAGCTATTTCATGGACAGAAACTATGCACCAACCTATTGTATTCCTAGCATGCAGATTTGTTAGAAAAAAAAGGTTTTCAAGTAGATGAAGCGTAATCGACACCCATTTATCACGCCCCCGGCGGGTCTCACCCGCAGCTCCTGGCACTGAGGGTGAGAGGGCTCCAGGACCTAACTCCAACGCGACGTCGCGCGCTATCCGCGTGCGACATCGCGGCGCTCAAACGCGGACGTGCGCTCGGTGACGCATAGTTAGCCGCGGAGCACGAAATGTTCTCAGTGTTTAAGCTCTCAGACCACATTTCTAGCTAGGAACTTGAGATCCCACAGAATGTGGCAGGCAACAGACTTGACAATTGATCCGAGAATGGGTGATAGTGGCCTTTTTCCGTAGTATAACCATAATCACGGGTAAAAATTGACCGAAGAAGTTGTAATTGGCAAACACTGACGTTAGAAACCATCCACATGACCAGGATTCCTGTATAAACTGTCGCTGATCGTCCCATTGAAACCACATCCATATGCCATCTCCAAGAAACGTTGAAATAAGGCAAACGCGTGCCGCATATCCATGCAGGAAGCGTTTCTAGCCGTCGGAAGCACGGACCGCGACAACTCGTCCAATTTCGTCGCACACCGTGCGCGACGCCAGCGGGGTTCGCGCGGCGTCGGAGTTATGTCTGCCCCCGGGGTGAGAGCCGCCGTGAACTACGGCAGCCCTCGGGGACTCTTGCGACCAGCGGCTCCTCGATAACTCGTCCGCGCCGCGGCTTCTACCGCAGTGGCAGCGTGGGTCCTCACTGCAGCGGGAGCGATATGGACGAGTTCTGTAGGTGCTGGTGCGAGACTCTGTAGAGGCCCGGCAGCGCGACATGAGGTACACCCGCCCCTCGCCGGGGGGGGGGGGGGGGGGTGGCGGCACCGCTGTTCTGCGGACTGGAAATTTTTGTTTTGCGTGTCAGAGGTTTCGTAAGGCAGCTGTTAGAATCTTGGTGAAGCCCAGTGGGTTGGAGGTGTGTGGGCAAGAGGGATGAGAGGAAGATCGCACGCCTCCCAGCAAGGGGCGGGTGTACCTCCTGACCTTCCCCCTAGAGGCCCTATGATGGATGGGGATCAAATGGGAGGAGTATTACTGCTGACGGACAGTAAACGGTATCGATATGTCGACCGATACCGACTGATTTAATCCTTGTTTTGGAGGTTAAACACTTTGGATTGGGTCTCTCACGATCTGTTCCTCGCCATGAAGAGAATGAGTACTTCGGAGAATAAATCGCGTACATGCGACAGAGAGTGGACAGGCTTTATGAGAATAGTTTAACGTTTTTCTGCCTTATCGTATCCCGCTATACTATGCTTTATAAGAAAACTAGTTTCTACTGTAATAAAGGTAAGAAGGCCTGAAGAGGAAAAGAAGATCGTCGGGGTGTTCTATTCTCGGGGCTTGCGGACGATTTCGAAAAATCGTACATGCGGCTCAACGGAAAACATCACATTCAAGCTTCGCATTAATACGTTGATAACAATGTCGCTCAATGATGAGTGACAGCCATGTTTCTCGTGGTACGAGGTCGCTCAATGGTGCGCGACAGTATACAATTTTAACAAGAATGGTGTCCGGTCCATCTAAACTTCGTCCAGAGATGTTTTCAGAACACAGTGTCAATGTCCTTTTGTACGGTTATCGACATCATTGCTGAATCACTGCTCGATTATTCACTCTTTCCTTGTTTTACTAAAATTTTCATTGGTCAAAAAATTATTCTAACAATTTGGAGAGACTCTAGTTTATTGTAGAAGAAGCTCGCTTCGATTCGGAAGAGGTCTCTTTGATTTGAAAAGTTTTAATTTAGGACGAAGGAATGTCCAATTTTACGTGAAAGCGTCCAAATTGATTTGAAAAGTGTCCAATTTCGTTTGAAAATTGTTTGTAGGATGCGCCTTTCAGAGCCATTTTCCATCTATCACGGACGATCACGTATTGCTTGTGAGCCGCGAAGAAGAGCTGGGAGAGAACTGTAGTAGAAAGCCGCCGCAGAAAACGGCCTGCGGTTGGGCGCGAGAACGTGGTGTTCATCAGCATTCAGAGTGCAATAAATCTAAATCCGCATTGGATTGTCAAGTAAAGGTCTCTAGTCAACGTAGGGCCTCGGTGCATTGGGAGTCTCCTCCTATTAAAGTGGATCAGGTCGGCAGGGGTGGTTTAATGCCGTTCTGCTCACTAGAGCCCACAAGAATTCTCTGCCAACAAAGTTCGTTCTTATAGCCTCTCTGCCAGTCGCTTCAGACTTAAGCAAATGTGTTAAAACATTGTTGCTAGTAAAGTCTTCAGCTTAACCGGTTCCATGCTGATATCAGCGGTCGGCCAATCCCCGTACCACGGCTGGGCTGACAGACCTGGAGGATATCGCGGATGTTACGAGCGGTTAAACAGCGTCAGTGGTATAAGGCGAAATAGCTGCTCGGAAAGCAGAAGAGGTGGGTTCGAGTCCTGCCTGGCGCCGAAGAGTTTTGATCGCAACAAAACATCCTGTAACAAAGTTCGTTCAAACCCTTGAAGGATGATGAACTCCATATTCGGTTGTCATCAAATGTCGTTTAACAGTGGTGTCGGATATCGCAAAACAGCTGAGTCAAGACTGTCGACGGAGCCGCCTTCTCCCGAGCTCTACGAAAACAGTCGAAAGGCTGGTGAGCCATTATCAGATGGAGGAGATGGGCGGTCAACTCCTTCACCGCATTTAAAGACACGTTTTATGGAACAGTTTTTATGCTTGTATTCTCTACCCCACATTCTTTATCCCAGAGTTTCTTGCTACCGAAATTCGGCTACTTTTATAGGGCTTCGAATATCCCCCAGTGAAGAGGGAGGCGTTATAACTTTTTTGGATGTGCAAAATTATTATTGTAATTCATCTAAATTTTATGAATCTAAACAAAAACTGTTAATGAATACATTAGATTTTATGTTGTTACAGAATGTTCTATTGCGACCAAAGCTCTTGCGCCAGGCGGAAATCGAACCCGCATCTTATGCTTTCCGGCCAGCGATGCTACGCCTTGCACCACCGGCGCTGTTTAACTGCAGATAACATCCGCGATATCCTCAAGACCTGTCATCACCCACCCGTGGTATCGGGCTGGGCCGGTCGCTGCTATCAACGTGGAACCGGTTAAGCTGAAAACCTTACTAGTAACAGTGCAACATCAAATTTTATATTTTATGTTTTATGAAAGAGATCGAATGTAGTATGGTACTATAGATGTAGTATGGTACTCAGCTGATTCTAGTCTTCGTTTTACGGTAATACAGAAGCTGAACACATCCGTAAGTTCATCGAAATTTTCTGCTAATTTAATTATGGCAGGTGCGGGTGGATGGACCCCGCTTCGAGATCTGCATACGCGAATATGGCACAGATTACAAAGTATTTTTGCTGCGCATTGCGGAGACTGTCGAAGCGGAAGGAGCCTTTTCCACCGTAGGGAAAATTTTGATTCACCTTTGTGCGAACTAACAACCGCAGATTTTGCAGTGTTCCTGCCATCATGTTTGCAAACATAACATTGACGGGCTTTAACATACAGTTAAAGGACAGACAGACCTGCTTTGTTTGATAGTTCTGAGAAAAGAGCTTAATTTGACCTCGAAATTGATCCCTGATGTTGTCGGAAAAATGGTTATTTGTGTACATGGGTATCGTACCCCGTGGTGTCTTGATGGTGCCAATTTGCTATTACGTCTCTCTCTTCTCTACGACAATTCGTTCATATGTAAATGTAAGATGGAAGGAGGGCGATGAAACAGCAAAGGAAAACGGCATCGACTAAGGGAAAAATGTCCAGTACGAGCCACGGAGCGATAAGAATTCACAGGCCTAGTTAGCCTGTATTCAGAAGCATTTACTCTGCAGTCTCATAGAGACCACCACCATCATAAGCGGTTTTCGAGTAAGATTTCTGGACAAGTAGACATCAAATCTCAAGCAGAAGGGTCTCGAATGAAAAAGAGGAAAAGGAAAAAGAGATTTGAGATGAGGGAGAAATTTCATGTATTTAGATGAATTTACGTTTAACTGGTAGGACACTGCTTAGTATATATTATAGTAACGTATCAATTGAGAGTTACAAAAAGAAAAAGAAAAAAGGTTGACTACTTCCGTTTTAACCTAACGAAAATGAAGGTTTTTCTCATAATTCTGGTTTTCTGGGAATGGTAGAGAAATTCTAGTCATTCTATGTGTTGTTACAAGATGTTTTGTTGCGATCAAAACTCTTGCGCCAGGCGGGACTCGAACCCGCATCTTCTGCTTTCCGGGCAGCGATGTCCGCCTTACACCACCGGCGCTGTCTGACCGCACGTAACATCCGCGATATCCTCGAGGCCTGTCAGCACCCACCCGTGATACGGGATGGGCCGGTCGTTGATATCAGCATGGAGCCGGTTAAGCTGAAGACCTTACTAGTAACAATGTTTTAACACATTTGTGTCATAACATTGTTTCTAGTCATTCTTTTGCGCATCAAGTGGCTATTTCCAAGGCTGCAGGCTCTTATAACACTGTCTTGTTGTGATCCAAACTGATCGAAACTCTAGCGCCAGGTGGACTCAAATCCGCATCTCTTGTGAAGTTTATTTGACTTAAGGACGCAAGCACTTCTTCATGTTCACCATCCTGCCCAGTGCGTAGGAGGTCGAGCTCCCTGGCGCTAAAGGTTTGATAGCAGCAAAGCGTCGTTATAGGAGGTTGAGAAATCGTGACGAAGCCAGCTGTCTACCGCTGTTTATGTACTAGTCTGGTTTTGAAGGATGTGAACTCTGATCCTCGACTTTCCAGAACTCAACATTTCTTTAGCAAAGCTTTGCTATAGGTAAGAACTTCAAGCGCAGCCGGTGACCGTTTGCTTGTTTAAGTTAATTTACTTTTTAAGTTGCAAAAGTAGAGGACAACAAGCAGTCAGATGCGATTGTTACAAAAAATTTCAAGTCTTCATGCCAAATATGTGGCTCGATGATAAGCTTCCAATATATGTCGCAAAACGGATGAGATTCATGGAATATTCAGTATGTGATAGCGGTCGGTGAGGAAGAGCAAGGCTGGAGCGAGAGGACTGTGAATGTCCTGATGGAGGGCTACACCGTCAAGTACATCGCTATGGAGTCGCGCTGAGGTCGTGGCCGCATATCTGGCGCAACCACCTTATCTGATCTGATAGCCGCTCTCTGTGGTCACATGGGATCTTCCCCATTGTTCAGGTGATCATCAATCTTCGTTGTCTGAGCTCACATCTGATCCATGGAAGTGAGGGAGAACTAAGGTGTACATTATGAGGTTTCTTCGCTTGCTTCATATCGAAGAAAATCTAGTAAATTCGATAAAACTTCCTACACCTCCAGCGCAAAAATGATATGATATGATACATGCTGTTTCTCTTAAGGTGGGTTTGAAGCAGGTCCTATGTCCTCGGCATAAGACCTGATTTGCCAGACACGACTGAAACAATGGGTTAAACAGCAGCAGGTTGAGCCTAAAGAGGGTTCGATGGTAGGGACTACCTACGATCCCATGCGCTCCGTTCACCGTAAGCAAATCAAAACCCACAGGAGCCAACATGGGGTGCCTTTTTGTCTCACCCAAAACACTCCTTAGCACGGTTTTCGTGTCGTCGTTGTTTCAGTGAGCTACGTTCTTGCGCCGCATTTGAAACAAAAACCAGGATCATTGCACTCTTTGAGCAGGATGAAAGGATGAAGGACGATTAATTTGTGAAGTGTAACTGTAGGATGGAAGCTGGATAGATAAAACAACGGGGAAAACGGCATTGACTAAGAGGAGGCTGTCCAGTCTGAGCCATTTGTCAAATCTTTTTTGGGACGTGCCACGCGTTTTTCTTCTAGGTGATCTCTTGAAGGCAATTTGAATGCGTATTTGGCCTCTACGATGAATTGCCGTGGGCAGACAATGAACAAATCGGGGTTTGGCTTCTCATGCGGGTCTGATGTCAATTCACTTATAAGGAGTGATGAAAGGTTTGAATAGCCTTTTTTAAAATCCCAACCAGGAACCAGGAATCGGTGCAGACTATGGTTGCAGCTCCTCGTTCGACTGCGCTGTTACATACCCCTACAAATAAAAAGAGGGCGAAAGTTCATTTAAAGACGAGTTTTTTCTCACAAACTACTCTACAAACCGCACTAGCGACTTTCTCTGTTGGTCTCGTATGGCATAGTCGATGAAGCTGCCGACTTAAGCATACACACCGAATCCCTTCGTGCTTTGGGTCCTGCCTGGGTTAGCGAAGCCTTCCAATCCTCGGATATCAGTAAATTGGCACCAGACCTGTCTGTGTAGGATAAAGACTAATATGCCTATCTGTTTTCCTTCGCAGCTGTTTGTATAGGCAAACCACACGTTTTGCGTCTTGAATTGAATCGGTTCCCGTACAGCTGGAGTGCAGCGATTTCTCCATAAAGGAACAGTTGCCGAACAAATCACATTTGATCCACACCGAGCATAGACAAAGCAGATATGGAAAGGTTAATAAAAGGATAAAGGATAAAGGACGGCGTTACTCAATTCCTTCTGAGATGCGCCAGCGCATTCTACTTCTACGGGATGTCGTGGAGGCGAGATGAATGCGTATTTGGCCACACAATGACTTGCGGTGGCCAGCCGATGAACAAGTCAGCGCTCTATCCTTCCCAGACAAGTCTGGTACCAATTCACCGTCCCCGGAGGGATGATAGGCTTGGTTGGCCTGGGCGGGAAATCCGAACCAGGAACCTGGTATCGGGTGCACGCGACAGTCGCACCTCCTCCGACTGCGCTACACGCGCCCAGAAAAGGTTAATACTTTTTATTATTTTCTATTTTCCATTAATTGGACGCCATTCAATGCACTCTCACGTGCAAGGCTGTGAACACATGGACAGATGAGTCAGCGTCTAGCTTTGATTAATCAGTCACGAGTATAAGACATTCTTCCCAAGGTGGCACTGTGAAGTTCGGCTTCGAGTTCAGTTCGCCGCTCGTCCTTCAAAATATTTCGCATTAGCGGTCTAAATCTCTTTTAAGGAAAATCGACCTAACCTCGCAACTCTCAATTCCTGCATTTTTGCTACACGTTTGCAGATTAGGTGCTTTTCTTTCTTCGTTTAGTTCAGTTTAGTTATTTCTTGGAAAAACTGTTACTCCGACTTTGTCTGCGTTACTGCCATTGTTAATTTTAATTTTTTGAACTACCTTTGTAGTGTTGTAGATGTTTTTTGACGGCGAAGCTGCTACGTAGACATTATCAGCAGAATTGGTCGAATGATATTAAAAAGGCACGTCTTTGAATGAAATGTTGCTGCCAAACCTTTCTTTAGCCACCATCGTACTCTTCTCTGAAGCAGAAGTGATGCACGACGTATGAAGCTCGGAAAGGAAGATGGCTGTGAATAAACCGAAAGAAGACGAGGTTCATGAGGCCGCTGTTTGTGCGGAAAGAGCAACTGAAAGGTTCTCAACTTACTACAGCGTTGTCCTAGCTGCACCTCGGACGTCCAGTGGACATGGAGAACAGTATGAAAGACCCTACTTTCTGTCCCATTAAATAGCCTCAGAGCAGCCTACCGATCGAGACGTCTGAGCAAAGTCTTTAAGCTATGATTTTCTGTTTGTGCTGTTCTGTAAATCAAACACATGAAGAAGTACTGATGGTGCAATTTGTAAAGTCATAACACGTATAACATTATCTTAAATTCCATCAGGTTTCCAAGGCTATGGTCCTAATGACGAGATTCTTCACACGAAATAAGCTCAGAAGCAAGCATATCACCTTAAATATCTTCGTGTTTATAATAACTCCAACAAAGTTCAGCCTAAATCAAGCACAGCCACATCGTCCTCTTCATTGTGTTCAGAAAATCAAGATGGGCATATAGTGTTAAAGATTGTCTCATGACATCGTCAGATTTGTTCTGTATTGAAGAAACCATTCTTATGGCAGTCATCAGAACTATTCCGTCCATTGGAGGCAAAGGTGTGAGCTAAACCCATGAGGGTTTCTCCCGTTGATGTACGAAATGAACACTCGTCTACATTTAACAAATCTGCTCAAGTAGTCACCATATTTCTGTGAATGTGCATTCTTAGGAAATTGGTCAAAACAGCATTTAAAGCCCTTTTCGATCTGTGGTCCATCGGTTATCTTGCAAAAAAGTTGGATGAATCCATGAATTTGTGGGAAATTATTGTTAAATTTCGCGCCGCAAAAGCTCCCTTCCGTCCTATACATTTTCGAGACAGATATTTACGCATGGCAATTGCTGACTGAATGAAACATTGACGCTGCTGTCAATCTTTAAGAACTAACTGAACAAACCACCAAAAGGGTCAGTCTCTCTCTGCGAAATAGGCGCGAATCTCTCTTCTATCGATATGTAGTGCGAGGTAGCTTTAGGGAGTGCTTAGGTCATGCTTGCTATCCTTTGCTTTAAGTGTGCCTAACCTCTTTTCTTTTCCACCGGGTGCAAAGAAGCTGTCGCAGCGTCTTTGTTTCAGCTCGGGTGTCGCTGGGTAGGTTGCTAAAAATTTCAAGCTCATCAAGTGGAATTCAGAATTGAAGCTCTGCTTGACTCGTTCTAGCACGTCAGCGATCAGCGGGAGAACAACTGATTAGGTGTCGGATTGCCCATCAGCCTATAAATGTACGTGGGAGTATTTATTGAATTTTGCCGGTGTTCTGACTCGAAAGAAATGTTAACCAGATCACGTCCTTTTTGTTGAGGGTGGACTGAATGTTCAAGGATGGGCGAGAAGGCGAGAAAAAAAACATGATTTCTCTATTTGGGACTTACCAAGCATTCCACTTCTATGAAATATCGAAGGACATATTCTCAGATGTCCTCAGATGAAAGCCTCGGAGAGGCCTTAGACATCCTGTCCTGCTGAAACGCAAAGCACCTTTGCAAAGACAGGTCAAGTACAAAGCTACAATTGTTTGGAATCTAAGTCTCAACACGAATGAGCATATGCGAGGGAGAATCCCCTCAATAACTGGCTCTGGTCAGATAACTGGAGACGTTGTTGAATTGTCCAATGCCTAGTTCTTCGAAGATTTGTTCCATTCGTGATTTTCTTGTTAACAACAAGTCAGCCGGACTAGCGGCGGGCTTGCCTACTGACTAGGACCTTGCCTCTGATGTCGGAAATAGCCGATGGATAAGAATTGGTGAAAGCTTCCACCGCCTAGCATATCCATGCGAATACTGTGTGCTGCAGTTCATCGGCTACCTTCCTCGCATGGTTTCCTCTTCAAAAGGTCAACATTGTTGCTTATTAGGGCACGAAACAGTCCAGGGACCGCAGCCTTTGGTGGGCCGCCGAGGGGAAGGAGCTACAAACAGGCAGACATCACAGCTGGGCGAATCTGCTCTCGTACATACATCTTTACGTCGATTTGGACACTTCAAATCAAATTGAACGCTTTTCAAATCAAACTGGACACACTCCTAAAATTTTGAAATCAAATTGAACGTCTTCCAAATCGAAACGAGCCGCTTACAGGTTACAGACTCTCCAAGATGGTTAGAATAATTTTTTGGCTCAAGGAAAATTGGTATAGCTTTTTACGAAAACCCCTTAGAGGAGTGGAAGAAGCACTCTCTTCTTTTAACACCAAAAAATTGTCGCCTTCCTGATTTTTAACACAACAAACCATTATTTCCGCAAAAAATAAGAATTTTATAAAATTTCAAGGTAAGTGTTCGTTTATTGTAAGTGAATTTAAACTTCAAAAAATATTACAAAAATTTTTCTTGTACAAGAAATTATTCTGATTTTTTTGAAGAGTAATTAGATTAATGTAGGAGACACCAAGTACAGTATTAGATAAGCCGTCGTCAGCGGAAGGGCACGCGAAGCTTTCTGTAACGGAAAGCACGTATCGTTGCTCAGCTTATGTTTTATCCGGAACGACGCTCTCCTTTTGTCATTTAAAGAAATTGTTTTTGCTAAAACAAGCGACTTAAAGGGTGCACAGATCGCCAGACATCTCTCGATGAAGTGCTCTAATCCGATTTTCTTCCGCGCTATCGGCACCAATCTACCATCTTCATTAACGTATTAACCAACGTCGATTAAGAGAAGGCCAGAGACTAGAGACAGCGTTCAATCCCTGATCCAGGACGAAGTGACTCGTTCAAGAAAGTGCTCCATCATATTCTCCTGTTTGCTTCACCACAAACCACGTGCAGTTGTTCATCATGAGTGTTGATCGCTGTGCGAATGAATTTTTTAACTGCTGATTCCTACAAGGGCTTCAGCTGGTGTAGTGGCTAAACTGTTCGTTTTGAATGGAACAGAGTGTTTTCCTAATCGTTCCGAGCTACGAGAAGGGCTACAATGCGTTTCGAAGAATTTATCTGTTTTCGAGTAAGCCAACTCTAAAACTTCGCATAGAAGCACACCAATGCTCAGGTGCTTGAGTGATAAGCGCATATGAAGTTGTGTAATGAAGCGAGTCGGAATTAACCCGCGTCGGAATCAGGGAGAGAGAGAGTCAAGCACAAATTAGGTTCCCCCCCCCCCCCCTCGTGAGACAATTCCTTAACTGCCTGATCCAGATAGCGCGGCTTGTCAGTGAAACTTCTCACCATATCGCTTGTTGATGAGCCGCTCTATCAGAGATTTCGGCAGTACTTTTATATGTCATTGATGAATCTCGCCCCTGTTTAAACGACAGTTGCTTATAGAGACGTCTGGTGAATGTGACAGATGATTTCCTCAGCTCTACCGCGCCAGCTCTGAAACTTTGGATAGCTCCAACCCTCACCTTCCACTGGACTTCAGTTGCTCGCGGATATTAAATAATTGTAGCATGTTCAGCACTGTACTGATTCGTGATGTTGCTGCGGAGAGCTTTGTCCAAACAGTGACTGCCACCTTTCCTGGGTGCAAGTCAGTTATGTCTCAGATTAATTCCCACTAACACTGCTGTGAAGCTCATAGAGTGGGTGCGAATCCTCTACTCTTCTCCAAAGAGTAGAGTTCAAGCTGCAGCCAGAACCTCGATGGAGTTCCCCATCTCTGTTGGGGTGCACCAGCGTTCTGCCCTTCCCCACTCCTCTTTGTTGTCGTCATGGATGCCATTACGAGAGATCTTCAGAAGCCTGTCCCATGGACATTGCTCTATGCTGATGACGTAATGCTCGCTAGCGAAAATAAAGGTGAACTCGAGCGAGAGGTGCAAGCTTGGTGTAATCGCTTGGAGAGTTTTGGAGTCAGATTGAACGTGAAGAAGACCGAGTATCTAACGACGGACGTTAATGAGTCCAGCTCCATCAAGGTTAACGCCATCGAGCTCTCACGCACTTCGGTTTTTAAGTACCTGGGATCAGCAGTAGCATCTGATGGCAAACTGATGATTGAAGTGAATTCACACGTGAGTGCGGCTTGGTCCAAGTGGCGCTCGTTGACTGGCGTGCTCTGCGATAGGAAGATATCAGAGCGCTTGAAATCAAAAATATATAGGACTGTCGTCCGGCCGGTAGCGATGTACGGTGCTGAGTGTTGGCCTGCGAACAAGGAGGTTGAAATGCGCCTCAGCGTCATGGAGACGAAGTGCTGCGGTGGACGGCTGGAGTCACGCGCCTGGACCGCATCCGAAACGATGTCATTCGGCGGAAGTTCGGTGTCGCGCCGAGAGCTGACAAGATGCGCGAAGCTCGCTTACGATGGTACGGCCACGTACTGCGTGGAAATGAAGATAGCGTCCGCAAGATAAGCCTTAAGTTCGAGGTGGTACGAAAGCGGCCTAGAGGGCGTCCGAAGCAGCGCTGGTCTGACACGTTACATATGGACTTGAAGGTTGCTGGTGTCCACCCTGATCTAGCGCTGGATCGGAAGAGGTGGCGTCAAGACACCAGAATAGCGGACCCCGCTACGAAGCGAGACAGACGCTGAAGAAGAAGAAGAAGACAGTTGTGAAGCTCGCAGTTTAACACGTTCCATAATTTGGCTTCTGTTCTGTACAAGGTCTAACTCTATTAGTAGGTTCCAAAACAGGATACAACATAAAGAAGCAGGTTAATCAACACATTTCTAGGATGATAGTCCAAATTTAATGGATACTGTAGAGGCGACGTTAATTGGGATTTGCCGTACCAAAACGCCATCCCGGAAAGGATGGAATTCTGGTTAGCCGGGATGAGGATTCCAATCCGAGAATCTGGAATCGGGTGCACGCGACAGCCTGCGCCTTCTTCGGCAGCGCAATCAAGCGTGGCGCGATGGTGAGTATCCGCGTCCGTCAGTGGAAGACAACAAACTAAGAGAGTAGAGACTGCCTTCTTTTGGCGTTCACGTTTGCAAAGCCGGATCTTTGACCATCGCTTCATGACTGCAGAAGATTGCCTACAAAATTCTGAGAACGGGAGCTTAATGATGAGCTTAAGGATGGAACATTCTCATTTTATTTTACTTTATTTCTCTATGGTAAAAGTTAGGAAATGCGACTCGCGAAAGGGGTGTGCGGCGCTTTTTCCGCATTGGAAAAATTAGAAAAGAATCGGTCGCTTATCTTTAAAGCGATGAATAGTTGCCCGTACACAAGGGAAAATGTTGTTATGGCTAAGTGCGAGCAATCTTACGATTAGGTAACGAAAGCTTCTTGTCTAATTGAACGTTTGATAACGCTAACCGTGCATTATTATGCATGAAGAACTGTAAGCGAATGTCATTCACTAATTATTTACCTGTTACACGGCTATGTTTGCGTGCTAGGCAAGGACAGGAGCACAATATAACGCAATATGCCGTCAACAATTGCTAACAGCTGCTAAGCACTGAAAGTGTAAATATGAGAGGCTTATGAATAAGACTGCGCAACAACTAAGCGTCTCACGCTAAGAACGCATATGCTCACAGAGGAATTTCTTGAAAGCGTCACAGTTCGGCGACAAGGAATGTCTTTTGTTTGTAAGGTCCTCTTTTTCAGGTATAAAGCTTTATTCAGAGTGCGAGACTGCTCTATGAGTAAAGAGGAAACTACAGTTGTGCTTGACAGTATCAGGGTCATACTTAATCATCTAGTGTTGGATGCTGTTAACATTTATCAACATATACGTTACAGATGAAGTAGGCAAAACGATTCGTGCAAGGAATGCATGGCGCTTTTTCCGCATTCGAAAAATTCGGCCGTTTATCTTTAGGGGAATCCAGACTATTACTGAGCAAAAGAGAAAATTTTTGTTTTGACCATTCAAGCAGTGTATGCATTTCTCAAAGTGCACTGGACGGCAGAACGGGTAAAGAAGCGATTTCAAGGCTCCTTGATACTGTTGAAGGGCAGGTTTCCGTGGAATAAAACCAGTAGTATAGTAGCAGCAGTAGTACTATCAGCGTCGGGACAATACAGATGCCTAAAAATGCTTCAAAAGCAAGTGCCCACATGTGTCCATCTAGCAAGAGAGTGTCAAGCCAAAGTGTATGCAACGAAGCAATTAGCACGAGCTAGACGTTGGGTCTGGACCGGAACCATTGGTCTGGTTAACACACTCATCAGCAGCATCACCAGCATGAAGAAGTGCAGAACAAATTACGGTATCTGGAGATGAGGGTAATAGGCTGCAGTTGTAACGAGGCCTTAGCATTAGTAGCTCTTTTGCAAGGCCAGCAGGTCGTGTTTACAATGAGGGCTAAGACGGATGTTGGAAATAATCCATGAACAATCAACCACTCGTAAAAGCTGAAGAAATACAGCAGCATCAAAAGGACTTCGAAGAAGCAAAATTAGCCAAGCTCTAGGTGAAAACCGTGGAACGAAGAAAGAGAGAGAGGCAGCAAAGAGAGAAACATTTAGACACGCTAAACCTGCATTAACAGTGGAAGAATGCCGTATAATTGAGATTTTAGGTCTAAAGAAGGGCAAATTAATTTCATAGCCTCTCGTTTGAGAGGACTTCATTTCAAAAAAAAGGAAACGGGTGGCGTAGTAGGGAAGCGCCAAGACTCGTGAGCGAGGGGTCGGGGTTTGAATCCCGGAAACTGCTTTTGTTTTGCACTTTTGCAAAATCCATGTTTATCATATAGGTCATCCACCTAGGGGTATTATATGGTAGTATGTTATACAGCATGTTTGCATATAAGATATGCTTCAAGCTACAGATTAGCTAAAATGTTTGCTTCTAAAGAACCGAAGCAGTCCTACATCCTCCATAACCAAAACAAAACATGTTGACCGCTATAGTTTACCCGCCTTGGATACGATAAGCTGATACACAAGGGGATAAGTTAATTGGGAATAGACTTAATTGTACAACGTCGTCAAAGTCATGTCCACCAGTGCTCGTGTTGTTATCCACTTGCTAACTCTGGAATGTGGATCGCTTTTGGATGCGCCTCCATCTAGAGAGTAGAAGAAGCTAGAAGACGGGATAGCCAGAATTTTGAGACTGTTCGAATAAACAGTTGGAGGGAAGTCATGATGAAGTGAACCTGGAAATTGAAGAAGACGAGGTCGACGGCGAATGGAACACACTGTAATGCCCCTAGGTGTACCTATTTGATAAACATGGATTTTGCAAGACTGCAAAACAACGCCGTCCGCGGGACCCAAACCCCACCCCCCCCCCTCGCACACAAGCCCGAACGCTTCCCTACTACGCCACCTGTGCACTGCGCCCAGCCGCGATAAGGCCCATGCACACTTCTGCTACACCGCGCGCGGCAAGTGGGGCGACAGCTACCTCCGCGAAATCCGGCGGTCGCGGCGCGTCACGTTAGAGCAAACGGCAACGAGACCGACGTCCCCGTGGATGCGGCGCCGCTAGGAATGGTTTGAACCATTCCAGCCTGCGACACTCAGCGCGGCGTCGCCTGCGATAGCCGCCGCGACAGCCGCAAGAGTGCCCTCTCCCTGCAGTGTCGCGCCGCCGCCGTCGCGGCCCTATGCTTTATCATGGCCGCGCCGCGCTGTCGCAGAAGTGTGCATGGGCCTATACGAGTCCTCATCCCGCGCGCGCCTGTCAGCTGCGGAGCACGTGAATCAACATGGCGCCAACACGCGGCCTCCGTCGCCCCTAAGGTCTTTGTCATACCATCGCTCACCCCGAGCGAAGGCGACGAACAGAGCGATGAGCGAAGTCTCTTCGCTAGCGTGAAGCTAGCGAATAGGCGCGCACTTAATAGCGTTGTGTGCAGCTGCGTCGTAGCATCGCTACCGATGCTGCCCGACGCTCTGCTCAGCTCAGCGACGCGGTCGCATCGGTAGCGATGCCGTATCGCTCGAAAGTATGACACCCCGCTAGCGAGGCTTCACTAGCGGTGGATCGGACAACTGCTACAGGCGACCCTCCACAACGTCTGATACCGTCCCTTCCCCAATTATGTTAGTTGTCCATCGCCTTTGCTAGCGAAGAGCGATGGTATGACATAGGCCCTAATGATAGGCTCCCATATCGATCGGGCGGCGCGATGGGATCGATATGAGTGCATATCATTAGGCGTCGCTCGGAGTGAGCGATGGTATGACAAAGGCCTAAAGGCCCCCACAGCCCCACAGAGTTCTGCGGCAACGCCGCTCGCCGCTATGGTTAAAGGCCCCCACAGAGTTCTGCGGCAACGCCGCTCTCCACAATGGTTAAGGATAGGGCAGGAACGCCGCCGGCGGCGAGCTCTGCGTCTCTGCCCTATGGTTAAGCATAGGGCCGCGGCGCTGCCGTAGAACTCTGTGGGGGCCTTAACTCTGCGCGGAGTTGTATTGGGGTGAGATACCTGCAGTGTGTCACTTCCCAGGGAGAGGCGGTTCTGCCCATATACAACACTTGCGCTGTTCCGACCAACCGTTGAGATAGTATCCGGTTAGACGACTAGGGCGAGACAAGACACTTGACCTGCCGTGCACGTAACGGCTGGCGCTTCCCCCGACTGCGCTAATGTGCACTGCACTGGACCGGCCATCGTTCTAGACCCTACAAAAATTTGAGAGTCACTCATGCACATTAATGGTGCCGCTTCTTCCGCAGTCCGCGAACAGATTTAAGGTCCGAGCCGCGAAGAGATCAAGACAATCCTCCATCCCTCCGAGGTCGCTGTGTTGCACCATAGCAGTCCGATGGTGAGTGATGAAACGTTGATTTCCCTATAACGAGCTTTCTGAATCTTGTGTCGGTCAGATGCACCTGCCAAATCCCTCCACTTCATCCTTTTGAAATAGATTACTCTGACCATCCCAGAGCAGGCTAAATAACACTCTTAATCCCCAGGTTTCATCGCCTTATACTTTGGTATAATCGGATGATGACGTCGGGTTATTAGTACACCTTTACTTACCCACCAGATCGAGTGTAGGGGCCAAATTCATCGACGGTTTACCGCCCTCTAACGGTGAAAATACTTCCAATTACTGATGCTGATAAATGTCAAATCAAATGGTTTGGCGGCATTTTCACCGTTAGAGGGTGGTAAGCGGTTGATGAATCTGGCGCTAGGATTCCCCATAAGCGACCGCTCTTTCTACGCTTGTTACCTTCCCAGTCTCTCAGAAGAGGCTATCATCACCATCCTTGGTAGATATTGGAGAGGCAGCTCCTCTCCAATATCTACCAAGGATGGTGATTATAGCCTCTTTTGTCGAATGGTTAATGGATTATTAGAGCGGCAAATGAGGAAGGAAAAGAGGTACAGGCTAAGGTTGAAACCTTGCCTAACTAGATACGGTGCTCCCAGGTGGCCAACACAGCCAGGCTCAGGCTCGAAGTTCGAAGATCGAAAGGGCTGAGTCAAACAGTGTCTTCCTTTTTTGGAGGAGGAGACGAATCATGCTGCATCTCTTTTGGAAGAGGACCCGGATCACCTAGCATTTTTGGTTCTCTAAGTGATTTTTGTTTGTTTCAATGATTTGTTCTTTTCAGCTGTGTTCAGACATTGAAAATATCCGCGCTAGGCGTTGTTCGCTAGAGGAGACATAGTATGAGTATGGAATTAAATCCTATCATTTGAATGCTGGCTTCTCCAAGTAAAAAATAAAAGTTTCTCCAGAGCAGTTTTCAATTTAGTAAGGATAATAATTTTTTCATGAAAATAGTTTTTCTAGCTGAATGGTACGATATAAACAGGTGAAATTTAAGAACTGAAGTATTTTGGAAACTCTGGTTAGTAATGAAGAAGCGATGCCAAAATTTCTGTTCGAAAATGTGAAAGAAATAAAGCCGCACTGGAGACAAAGAGGATTCGGCAAAAATCGAATCCACGTTTGCTATTGACCGGAGCTCCTGTTCTGACGTTTCACAGATATGGTAGATGTGGAAGCACATTATCATTTCCAAGTTTGACGAAACGCCTTGCCAAAAAAAACCTAGCCTTCAGTCCCACTCTATGATTAAGAAATCAATTTGAAAAAATAATGAACTTTATCTCTGGTAGCGGAACAATCAATCGCAGACACTGTTGCATGGGCCATATTGTCGAAAACTAGGTGGGCAGGTCACGCAAGGCGTTTCGCAGACACCGATCCTCGAGCGAAGAGAATCCGTTGGAGCATTCTGGCACGCGACAGCTACATACGAATGGAGACGCTTCCAGCACCCGCTCGAGCAACTCGAGCAACATCAGCAAGATCGACGGGACGCCAGGTGACAGCTGACAGTGAATGGAGTGCTAGATGAGCGAGAGCTGGATTCGGTCGATAGATTTGCACCAGATGAAGAAGTACAAATTCAGCATGTCCACTTCGGCTGAAGTTTCATGTGTGCAGCTCATACGTCAAAATGAGGCGAACTTGGAAAGGGCTCTTAAAATTTGGATAACTGAAACCTTTCCATCCGTGCTCGATTTTGCAACCTTGCTGTAATGGCCTTGCTGTAATGGCCGTGCTTGCTATAGAGACCACCAACGATTTTATTTTCTATGGACGACAGTTTTTCCGAGCACATTGTTTTCCCCATTCGTAGTTCTAGATGTCCCAAGGTTGCCGCCAGCATTCCTTCGAACTTTCTAGAGTCTGAAAAGCAATTAGGACCGAAGGCAAAAACTTCGAGAAATCGGCTTCAAAACACGTTCTCGTGCTTCATGAGTAATTGGCGAAGGAACGAAAGAGGAACAAACACCAAAAAACAGTCTTCTGGCGTGGGCGCATTAACAATCGTGGTTGAGTGGAGTGAAAAAACGAAATTTCCTGTCCCTGCAGATGCTTACAAACAGCAGTGCAGAAAATGGAACATGACTAGCAAATTAAAAGAACGAACATTCTCCTGTAAGTGGCTCAAAAATTCTCCTGGTGTGATTTTTTTAGCAATTACCTTTTGTCGTTTGCTTGGCCTTATATTGTATTGTAGAGTAATTCATGGGGTCGAAAAACTTCATACAGAACGACCAGCGATAGAAATAGCAACATCAATCATCATGCTATAGGAGATCTTGTAGTGTAAACTCAAATAGGGCTACCTACTCAGTTGCGACAGATACCAGGTTCCTGGTTAGGATTTCCCGCCCAGCCCAATCAAGTGTTCCAAGCGCCGTCGGGATCGGTGAGTGAATTGGTAACAGAGTTTTCTGGAAAGTACAAATCACTTCATCGGCTGGCCACTACAAGTCATTGTAAGGGCCATACGCAATTTCAAATTGTTTCAGGACATGTCGTAGAATTCGAATGCGAGGCGCGTCCCAAAAAATATTGAATAACGCCAACCTATTTCAATTATTCAGTTACTAGACTATAGAAAGTGCTGTAATGGAGCCGAACCATAATACCCGATTTTGCTCGCAGTTCTCGGGATCCGACGCCTCATGTGATTGCGTTGTCATGCGCCCGTGGTTCAAAAATAAATGAAGGATAGAAGCTAAAGGACGGCTGCAGTCAATCGCTTTTGAGATGCGCCACGCATTCTACTTCTACGGCATGTCGTGGAAGCGTTGGTTTTGCATTTACCCCTTGCAATGGAATGCGGTGGGCAGCCGATGGACAAGTCAGTGTTTTATCCTTACCTGACAAGTAAACATGAATTCACCGACTTGGATGGACGGAAGGCTTGGTTGGCCGGGCGGGAAATCCGATCCAGGAACGGCGCCTACCTCGGCTGCGCTACCATGACCCCATCATTTGCAAAAGCTCACCACAGTTTCGCCTTTAATGCAATAATCTTTTGAATTCAGGTCTAACGCTTCGCCCTGGATCCATGATCATGGACTAGAAGTGGTGAAACGGCTAGTACAATGAGGTTCTGTTCTAAGCCTTCCTTTTTTACGCCTTTGTGGAAGATGGTCAAAGACTGAAGCGCATAATAAATTCCCCCTTAAAACTGCTAGAAAGCAACATGATTAAAACTGTCAACGACGTGTCCAACGTGATGCAAAGGAATGACATTGAGAGTGCTTCCCACAAAAACCATTGCAGATGTATGGGTTAGCGGATCTTCAACTCAGCAAATTCAGCAACTTAAGGAGTCGTACAGGATCATGGTAAGGCACGAGATCCTCTTGCAGCTATCACTGATCACTGACTCCTCAATGAGAAATCAAATCGGGTCATTCGCCTAGCCGCTGGTGTCTGCAAAACAGGAACTTTTTGAGATCAAGGCTGCACAGCTCCCCCGAAATTTCCTTTTTTTTTGCCGTCGGATAATGCTTGACTGCGTAAAACGAAGTTGACACATGACCCTTTAGAGAGATTCGCATCATTCCGGCATGCTGTTCATAGCTCTGACGTCGCAATGTCAGAGTGCCACGATGGGCATCACAGAGAAACGAGGGGTTGTCGCAGATTGTTTTTAGCGATGAATCAGCTTAAGCCGGAAGTGCGTCTAAAAATTTAACGATATCTCTCATTAGAATAGTTTAACGAAACTTTGCTTTCTTTCGAAATAAAAGCAACTTTTTCTCCTGAAGAAGTTTGTATTTCGGTCGAATTTTTCGGCAGGCTTGTCGTTTCGCTGAAGGACCGCCAGAGCTTTATACTCAAACAGCCAGACGATGCAGGCCTCATCCTCCCTTTCTCATATTAGTTATTCGTTCACATTTTTTCTTACATACGACAAATTTGACAGTTTTGACAAATTTATATGTATGCTATCCTGTCCCCATGTTCCTTTAGTGTCTTTTCGCACTTTTCGTCATTTTTAAGACGTTTTTCTTTTCACAATTCCATTTTAGTTGTTCACGTTCTTTACCCGTCTCTGCATGTATAATATATATTTTGCGATACCTGCCACGCAATAAAGACTAAAAAGACAAAAGATGCGAAGAAGATGTTCTAAAATGCAAAAAAAAACAAAACGAAAAAAGCAAAAAAGAAGGAGGCCCAAGGAAAAACTTTATTCTGTCCTCCTCCTTCCTTCGCCCTCAAGTGCTCTGGTAAGCTAAAAGGGTATGCCTTCTCCGTGTTTGTCGACTGTTTCACAAAGGTGAAGCTTGTTCTCTGACAACATTCTTGGCAAATCTCATCTGGAAGGGAGCATATGCTATATGCGCGTGCCACAGTCAACATAGATGGAAACACATGAAATGCAAGCCAAGCCTAATATTACTGAAATCTAACTGAACATCCTCTAAATCACAATGAGCTCCTTTAACATTAAACTGGGGTTTCGCCAGAAAGATTGGAGCAACTTTGTTCAAGGAAAATTTTAGTATGACATTCTCTGAAGTTTTAATTCACCTTAACGATAAGTGAAAACATTGTTTGAATTTATGTAAAATCTCATTCTTTGAAAGAAAATTAATAGTTTGAAAATGTTATAAAATTATTACCTCCTTTCAAGCACCTGAACTTAAGAAAAATTCCGGAAAAGTTTTATCTTTTTTGACAAAAAATCATTCCAACCAACTTGGAGAGTCTATTGTCTTTGTAAGAAACTCGTCCTTATTTGGAAGAAGTTTACTTAGATTTTAAAAGCATAAAGTTCGTTTAGAAGAGTGTACAATTTGATAAGAAAATGATATATACTATTTATTATCAGTGGTATATACAATGGTATATACTATTTATTACTACTTATGTGCCCTCCAATGTTGTTATGGTGGATATTTTGTTTGCAGATAGCCTAACGTTTCGAGCTGCTCCTTTTAGCACTACAACGCGAATGGGACTCCCTAAGCAATCCGTACAATATGAGCATGTGCAGTTCGTTATACTTTCGCGTACACTGTATGATCTTGTTTACAATTGCAAAAATACTCCTACTCCCGGTGGATCGAACACAAATGACGATTCCGGTCGTTCTTCAATTGAGCACGTTGACGATTTTCCTACCGAATGCGACCGCTAGAGAGGGGGCATTATTTGGTGAGGAAGATCACATCTCCAATATGCATACACCACATTTAGGCCTCCGATGAAGGCAAGCCCATCGAAAGCAAGGATATATGGAAAAGGTCTAAGATAACAAATTAGAAGGGCACACAAACATACACACACTACAAAGCATCGAACTTGTCTTGATAGTCTTGTTTTCTTCTAGCCCTTTGACCTTGCTACTTTAGAGAGGTTTTCTGTCGGCAGTCGAATTATTATATCTTGTTGTGAAGACAAAAAAGTGTCTGCTGCAAAACGAATAGCTTAGTATAGATATAGTTGCCGGAAAAAGTTATGTCTTCCTAGGAAGAGGATCTGGTTCTTTCTACATTAATCCCGGAACTCCGGAGATCTTCTCTCATTGAGTGAGTTGTGTCACTCCGAGCATCGTCGTCTCGATTCCACGATGGGCGATGCTGATGGCGTGTTTATCCTGCTTTCGTATGGTATATGGTACACGTCTCTGAGGCGTATGTTAGGGCAGGAAGAACAGTGGAGTCGAATCGGTTGGCAGGAAGTCGGACGTTCTTCGTCATCTTCTTCGAAAATCATCTACGCTCTTGAAAGCTCCCCAAGCCGCTCGTTTCCTCCTTCTCAGCTCTGGCGCTAGGTCGTTGCTCGTATTGACTTCGCGACCCAGATACACATAGCTGGAGCAATCAGAGATGTTCGTTGCGTTGAACGAGAATGTGGCATGAGAAACTCGTCCGTTTGTCATAAACATCATCTTCGTAAGATTCAGCTGCAGTCCACCGTTTCCACATATACGATCAAAGTCGGTCAGCATTCGTTACGCCTGGATAATGCTCGGTGTTATGAGCACGATGTCGTCAGCGAAGCGAAGATGATGTAGTTGCCGGCCGTCGACCTTCACTCCCATGTCTTCCCATTCTAGTTCGCGCATGACGTTTTCGAGAGTGGCGCTGAAGAGCTTCGGGGATATGGTATCCCCTTGCCGAACCCCTCTATTCACGTCGACGACGACGTCGTTGTAGAATGGTGAGATCTTGGTCGTGAATCCACTGTACAGCTCTCGAAGGACTCTGATGTACTGAGTAGGAACGCCATGATTGAGCAGGATTTTATAAAACCGCTTTAGTTTCGACGGAGTCGAATGCCTTCTTCAGGTCGATGAATGTGAGGTACAACTACAGTTTGCCCTCTCGCAATACTTCGTTGAGCTTCGTAATGGTGTGTATGTGTTCGATCGTGCTGGATCCTTTCCGAAATCCTGCTTGTTCACATGACTGTCATTCATCCAGCGTTCTGCTGATCCTATTCAGGATGACTTGAGTGAACAGCTTTTAGCTTGAATACGGAGAGCACGCAGTGCACGTCTCCCTTCCCTTACAGCAAGACGGTCCTGCTGGTTTTTCACTGGAACGAAACCTTGCCTTCCGACAGGTAGCGCGTGAACGGCCGCGTCAGGGTGTTGACGAGTGCTGGCGGGAGGTTCTTCAGGTGCTCGGGTCTGATCTTGTCAGGAAGGGTTGGAACAGTCATATCCGTCTTGAAGTTGGCGAAGTTCCGGCGGGCATTGCGTATGCTCAACCTGCCTCTGCTGCTTCAGCCAACACCTCCGCTCTTCTCTCTTTAGGATCCTCCTTTTCACCGCTTTGCACGGCTTCGCAAGCTCGGACGTCAGCTGGTAGTTGCCTGACTCTCGTGCTGCTCCACGCTGGCGTAAAGCTCGAGAGTTTCCGGAGACAGGCGTCTCTTGGTGGTCTTCAAGCTCTCAGCTCCTTTATCACTATCGTGAAGATGGACTGCGCGGATCGATCGCATTCTTCGACAGTGCTGTCCATCTCTGCATCTTCCCAAAGGCCGGCATAAGAATTGTGGGGGTTCCAGTTGATGATCGTTCTCGGCCTTCTTTTCTCAAACTTTGTGGTCTTCTGTGTAGCGATGTCCAATGCGTACACTTCCGACAGCCTGCCGAAGAAACATCAACATCCTGCCAGCAAGAGCACAAGGACGCAGAGAACGGGAGTGCCCCAAAATTCCTTTCTTGGTGCTCTTCATCACTGATGCTCTTACTGCTCAAGTAGGGGAATGTAAATTGAATGTATTCGCAGTTCTGGCTTAGTAGGTCTGGTCGGGCTAATCAACATACCGCCTGCTAACCTGAAGGCCCAACTTGTTAGGAACCGGCTGTGCGATTGCGCTTGTGATACTCCGCCCTGCATCGCCTGCCCGTCTGGAAAGGAAGTGGATTGCACGCGCTCAGGAGTTGTATACCTCATCACTCGCACGGAGTGCAAGTGATGAGGTATACCAATCCTGAGGCCAAGTGTGCGCATAGGACCACGTTACACAGAAGGTCGTGAAGTTTAAGAAAAGAAGTCCGAGAACGACTATCAACTGGGACCTCTACACCCTTCTTGCAGGCCTTTGGAAAGATACGGAGATGAACAGCATTGACGAAGAATGCGACCGAAGCGTGCACTCCATCTTCACGGTAGTGATAAGGGAGCCGAGAGCTTGAAGACCGCCAAGAGGCGTCTGTCTTCGGAAACTCCAGAGCTGATACGACAGCGTGGAGCGGCACGAGCATCAGGCAACTACCAGCTGACGTCCGAGCTTGCTGAGCTATGCAGAGCGGCGATAAAGGAAGATCTCAAGGAGAGAAGGGCGGAAGTATTGGCTGAAGCAGCAGAGGCAGGGTTGAGCATCCGCGATGCCCGCCGGAACTTCGCCAATTTCAAGACCAAAATGACCGCTCTCTGACGTCCTGACCGAATCGCAACCTCTTCAAGAAGGACCATGGAGAAGGTCATCCACGACTTCTACTCCGATTGCTTCGGTAGCCACGTCCACCTGCCCCCACGCCATCTTCCATAGGATGGATACGTCGTCCCCTCTGTTCTCCCTTCCGAGATCCGACGTGCCATCTCGTCGGTGAAGAAACGTACAGCACCCGGTCCCGACATGATCAGACCCGAACGCCTGAAGAACCACCCGCCAGCGCTCATCAACACCTTGGCGCGGCTCTTCACACGCTACCTGTCCGAATGCAAGGTTCCATCTCAGTGGAAGACCAGCAAGACCGTTTTGCTGTACAAGAAGGGAGACGTGCACGACGTTGGCAACTATCGCCCGATCTGCCTGTTGTCCGTAGTCTACAAGCTGTTCACTCGAGTTATCCTGAATAGGATTAGCAGAACGCTGGACGAAGGACAGCCATGTGAACAAGCAAGATTTCGGAGAGGATCCAGCACGATCGAACACTTACACTCCATTACGAAGCTCAATGAAGTATTGCAAGAGGGCAAACTGTAGCTGTACCTTACGTTCATCGACCTGAAGAAGGCATTCGACTCCGTCGAAACTGAAGCGGTCTTATAAAATCCTGCTCAATCATGGCTTTCCTACTCAGTACATTAGAGTACTTTGAGAGCTGTAGAGTGGATTGCGACCAAGATGTCACTATTCTACAGCGACATCGTCGTCGACGTGAAGAGAGGGGCACGGAAGGGGATTCCGTATTTCCGAAGCTCTTCAGCGCTACCCTCGAAAACATGATGCGCGAACTAGAATGGGATGAGAGGGAGTGAAGGTCGACGGCTGGTAGCCGGATCATCTTCGTTTCGCTGCTGACATCGTGTTCATAACACCGAGCATTATCCAGGCGGAACGAATGCTGACCGACTTTGATCGTATATGTGGAAACGGTGGACTGCAGCTGAATCTTACGAAGATGATGTTTATGACAAACGGACGAGTTTCTCATGCCCCATTCTCGCTCGACGCAACGAACATCTCTGATTGCTCCAGCTACGTGTATCTGGGTCCCGAAGTCAATACGACAACGAACTAGCGCCAGAACTGAGAAGGAGGAAACGAGCGGCTTGGGGAGCTTTCAAGAGCGTCGAAGAAATCGCGCAGAAGACGTAGAACGTCCGACTTCTTGCCAACCTATTCGACTCCACTGTTCTTCCTGCCCTAACATACGCCTCAGAGACGTGGAAGCAGGATGAACACGGAGTGACACGACTCACGCAAGTGAGAGAAGATCTTCGGAGGTCCGAGCTTTACCGACGTTCGAAGATCAGAGACGCTGTCGTATGGGCCAAGTTAACGAGTAGGGTCCATTGGGCACTGTGACACGCTACAGGTACGAATGGAGACGCTGCTGGCGCCCGCTCGAGCGACTCGGTAGTCAATGGGACGACAGGACAGGACAAGACAGGAAGGATGGAGGGACTGGTTGGCATGGGCTATAAATCCGAACCAGAACCTGATGTTGGGTGCATGCAACAACCACCGTCTCTTCCGTCTGCGCTACACGCGCCGTCCAGGAAGAATAAGAGCAATAAAGCGGCTGTGATGGCATCATTGCCATCTGAAGGAGTAGGTGCCTTAATCTAAATGTAGCAGTGGCTGTACAAGTACGAAATGAAGAAATACAAGGGACGTTGGAAATGTGTAATAACAGCAGTCGTGCAGTAATCTCCGCATCTCTAAAAGTCGTCCTGGAGACACATTGTTAAACGCTTTTCTCCTCAATAGAACAAAGCCCTACTTCACCTTTGGTCACAAGTTTCATGCACACTGTTGCTTCAAATACTAACCTCATGATAAACAGCAACAGTTTGCCTCAACTACGTCGTTACGTCTAGACGTATCGCACGATTTCCCAGAATGCCCAATAGCTCGTGCGTAGTATTTTGTCGACGTAGTCACACTTTGGAAAACACTCCTCATCTGTTGTTTGTAATTTTATCTGCAAACATGCCTTTTCAGAAATCGACTCAATTTTCCAAGCACCCATTCGAGCAGAGTACTAAGGCACTTGTTATACCGATCTCTAGGGAAGAGCTCTTCAAAACATGAGAAGTAAGGAAGGATTTAGCAGGTGTTACCGTGCGAATTGTGCTGAGCGTTTTACCAGACAAGGCCTCAAGAATTAATCAATGAGGATTTGTTTTGCTGAATGAGAACATTTTCGCAAGCGAGACCAAGTGCGCACGTAAAGCTGTCCAATAGAATGCTCCAACGCAGTCAAGATGACATTCTCTTTGGAAGTGATTGAGATATTCGAGATGATAACGACTCGTTATTCTTTCATTAATTGTTCCCTAGTATTGGAGATTGTGATACTTCAACCACCACCATTCTTTTGCTGAATATTCTGAATGAAAAGCGTGCACAATGCTGACTGCGGTTGGTGGATACTGCGATGAACTGAACGACTTAGAGTACCAAGGCACACTTCTGAAGCGTTGTGCTTAGAAAGTGCGATTTGATACTGTAAATCATTTTGTAATGATGGTACAGCAAAGCTGATTGAAAAGAAGGAGAGAGCGGGAAAACTTCGTGGATCCTAGTGACAACAAGAAGAAGAAAACATGTAACCTTGTACCAAGTACCAACTAAGAGTTCTCTACCTTTTCCACAGGAGCCTTCCTGCTTCAAGTGAACCAAGCATCTAAGTATCATCCCTACGCCCAAATGCCCTCAGCAAACGAAAACACGGCGCTGAGGGTACCGAAATTTTTCTGCTAGTCGTCCAGAGAGGCAACTTCTTCTTCTTCTTCTTCTTCTTCTTCTTCTTCTTCTTCTTCTTCAGCGTTTGTCCCGCATCGTCGCAGGGTCCGCTCTTCTGGTGTTACGACGCCACCTTTCCCGATCCTGCGCTTGATCAGGGTGGACTCCAGCTACTTTCATGTCCGTGTGTAACGTATCGGACCAACGCTGCTTCGGGCGTCCTCTAGACCGCTTTTCAGATACTTCCAACGCAAGGCCTATCTTGCGGACGCTGTCTTCTTTCCCACGCAGAACGTGGCCGTACCATCGCAAGCGAGCTTCGCGCATCTTGTCCGCTATCGGCGCGACACGAACTTCTGCCGGATAGCCTCGTTTCGGATGCGGTCCAGGCGCGTGACTCCAGCCATCCAGCGCAGCATCTTCCTTTCCATTACGCTGAGGCGACATTCCGTTTCCTTTGTCGCAGGCCAACACTCAGCTCCATACATCACTAACGGCCGGACGACGGTTTTGTAGATCTTCGACTTTAAGCGCTCTGGCATCTTCTTGTCGCAGAGTACTCCAGTCAACGAGCGCCACTTCGACCAAGCTGCACTCACGCGTGAGTTCACTTCAACCATCAGACTGCCATTAGAGGCTATTGCTGATCCCAAGTATTTAACCACCGAAGTGCAAGCTCAGTACCGTTAATCATAATGAAGCCGGACTCGTTCACGTCAGTCGTTAGGTACTCGGTCTTCTTGACGTTCAATTTGAGTCCGAACCTCGCCAGACGGTCGCACCAAGCTTGCACCTGCCGCTAGAGATCGTCTTTCTCTTCGCAAGCGAGCATCACGTCACCAGCATAAAGCAGCGTCCATGGAACAGGCTGCTGAAGATCTCGCGTAATGGCATCCATGACGACAACAAAGAGGAGCGGAGAAAGCGCTGAACCTTGGTGCACCCCAACACTGATGGGAAACTCCATTGAGGTTCCAGCTGCAGCTTGCACTCTACTCTTTGGGCAAGAGTAGAGCATCCGCACCCACTCTATAAGTTCCTCAGGTACGTTGTGTCGTCGCAAGGCGTACCATATAACCTCACGCGGTACGCGGTCGAAAGCCTTCTCCAAGTCGAGAAAGGCGATATGCACCGGCTTCTGTCTCTCGCGATGCTTCTCCACCAGGAGGCGGGCGGTGTGTATAGCATCAATGGTCCCACAACCAGACACAAAGCCGCACTGGTTGTCGGAGAGCTTGAGGATTTCACGGATTCGTCCGTCGAGCATTCGCTCGAAGATCTTCATGCTATGCGAAAGCAAGCGAATCGGACGGTAATTGGAGCAGTCTGCAGGACTGGACTGTCCAGAGAGACAACTGGTGAAGGGATTTACGAATTACCTTACCTGATTCCGTCGTCATAACCTGGCCAGCGAATATTAATACACCCTTATCACCATTATTTCCTCTTTTCTATTGCCGATCTCCCTTTTGTCTATTTTCGTGTTGTTGGGCACAGGGGCGCAACTTCGGAATGTAGGTAATTTTAACACAAATGCGTTGGCCGGTCCGCAGGCCGGAGTTCCATCCCCTGCCCAATGCTGTGATCTCCTTCGCTAATGTGGAGCGGAGCACGAAGCACAGCAATACCATTGTTTGTTTGTTTCACTGCTATCATTGTATGCTCCTTTCTTTTTTCCGCGTAACTTAAGCTCTTTATAAGGTGACCTCCTCCGAAGTAAAATAGCCCCAACTCTCTTGGTGCAACACTACAAATTACCTAGTAAAAAAACTACATTCTTTGTAGTTTTGTGTGACGCTGCGAAGGTATTTAAAATGTGTGCATACCTATGCAGTGAATTTCTAGATATCGAAATATGTAGGGCTCTAAAAGAGTCTACTTTGAGCATCATAACAGTATCCATTCATCGAGAAGCTGATAGAAGCAACGTTAAGATGTTCAGAATTGTGATAAACAAAAGCAATGAACTACGGAGGCAAGACGAAATGTGAACGATCGAAAACCGCTTTAGAGATCAAGATGGGGCTCCAGCCTTCCTTGCTTCCTGACTCTCAACTTTAAACAGACTTTCGGGTAGCGAAAGGAAGGTACCGTCGTTGTGCGGCAGAAATTTGAAGAACAGACCTGGGTGGTCGCGCTGGTTTGAGATTCAAATTGGACCGTCGCCGACTTCTTCAATGGAGGATGAGTCAGTCAAGGGCGCTGAGTAGTCGACCAAGATATGATCGAATTACGGAATACGCTAACTAGCCACGCGACCAGAGCTCACTGGCATCTCGGACAACAACATCATAAACAAACATCAGCGGTGCTCGGCCTAGGACGGGGGCGTTCAGAAGAATAATTGGATGAAACCTGAGTCTCCCTATTTCTGTCCTTCTACAACCCATTCTGCAGACTACTCCCCCTCCAACTGGCCCGCTACGTCAACGTTTTTTTAATAGGTTCAACGATGAGATTATCAACTAGGTTGACCTTATAAGAGGCCACGAACACGAACAAAAACCTCTTTACTCTGAATGTTCGGAGCACTTGTTCCATTTCTCAATTAGGTGCTTTGGTAAGTGAGCACATATTATAAATAGAAGCCCCCAGAAAAAATAATTAGGTTGCTTGCAGCTCTAGAACTTGATTTGATCTATAGAAAAATGATTAAATAAACAGAAACTGTGGTACCAACTTAAAGAGGCATACCAATTCATTTCCCAGAAGTCATATGGTAAACAAACAAACAAGAAGATGCGCCACGCACTGCGCATCTTGTTAAAATAAGAATGTTCCTAGAAATCTCCAAGTTCCGTCTTCGTAAAACCTCGGAATTCTATTAGTGTGTCGAATTCGAAAGCTTGTTTCATACGAATTCATGCGAATCTATTGAGTCGATCTCAGAAAGCATAGCCCAATTAAGAATGCGATCGATGCTTTGATTTGGGCTTCTTATAATAGTTCTTGGAAAGTGTGGTGGCAGAGGTCCTGAGAGTACTTGAAACTAGACAGCAGCGAGGAGAACGTGGTTACACATGCCACGAGCTGCTTCCGACTCGCATAAGCTACTAATGGCCGTAACACGAACTCAGTCCACGTGCACCAGATAAAGAACCGAACCTCTGACTGAAACTGGTAGTACTCCCACTACAAGTCGTGCCCCTAACAGTACTCTCAGCACCAACTACCACAACTTCTACTTTTGCACTATTTAGTAGCACTTTAACTTCTGCTCTACCGAGCAGTACAACTCGAGCGCAGGAGCAGAAGTGGTGGATAGAGAAGAAGTTGAAGTAGTGGTAAGTAGTAGTATGAATTATAAATAGTGGCAGTTGGTGTTGAGAGTACTGTTAGGATCACGACTTGTAGTGGGAGTACTACCAGTGATAGAGGTACTAATTTCGCTGAGAGATGCATGTGAAGGTGCCCCTTCCCAATAGGAGCAGGATATGCTCCCGAGCTCGGCAGGACGTTCCGTCTTCATGGGAAGGTGCCCCTTCAAAATGAACACGATGTGAAGCCCAGCTCGGCAGGATGTGCTACCCACGAAAAGGGTGACCGGATGACGGAGATGACCAAATGCTGCGAGCTGGGCAGGTGGTTCACCTCACTTTTGCAATTGTTGGGTCGCGTCCCGGAGCCGCGATCTGCCATTCTACGCCCCAACAACTCCCGTTCTGTCAGAGTAAAGCACTGACGTGTCCGCAAGTCACTGCATGGCCAAATACGTATTGAAATCACCACAACGACATCCCGTAGAAGAAGAATGCGTGGCGCATCTCAGAAGGGATCGAGTAACGCCGCCTCTTATCATATATTTTTTATTCTTCAACCATTGCAAAATCCAACGCCTTTTGTTCTACTAACAGCCAACATTCTTTCAAGTATGATTTTAGGAGCAACACGACGTTTTAGGCTCGCTGTGGTGGAAATTGGCAGTAAAAAAGGCGAAGCCACAGTCCTTCATAATGTGCAATAGAGTAAAAAATTTCGGAAATAAGGAAACAAATATTTTGGAAAAATAAGCTAAACGCAATCTCTAGAGAACCCTTAATAAAGAATCATACTAAAATCATACTTGGAATAATACTGGCTATGAGTAGAACAGAAGTGTTTTTTGAAAAATAAGTTAAACGCAATCTCTAAAGAATCCTTAATAAAAGTTTGTAGAAGTATGGGTGTGTAAAAGGGTAATGGGTAGGGTTTAACACGAAACGAAATACAAACACTTGGATATGTGTTCACATTTTTCTAGACCAATTCAGTAGCTTTGTCGATTGTGCACCACTGAGTGCAGATGATGTAAATATAAATAAATAAATATAAATATCTACAACGGTGAATTAAGGAAGTAGTGAAGGCCAACGTAGGCATATACTCCTATACCATGCAAAGATCTAGAGCACGTAGTTAGTTAAATGAAAAGGAATTGGTAAATAAACAACAAAGCAATCGCAGTTTTTCACTACTGTTTCTCTTTCATTCTTTTATGAGATGTCAGATTGCCAACCTCAAAAAAGGCATAGGTGTCACAGAGTCACAAAACATGGTTCTGGAGCAAACTATGTATTGATTTGGAGGCAGTTATTCTATTTTTAAAGGGAGTAGAAGTTTCAGCGCAATGTCAACATGCAGACTCGCACTACAAGGCACGACTGTTAAAGTGCTGTGATTTGGGTCCTAAACAATTTTGTGCTAAACATAGGCTAAAAATAAGGCAAAAAACGAATCTACAAAATGCTTGGCAGATCTTTTGCTAATGCTGTAAAATTACGAGAATGCTGTCACGGTTCCCCTTCTACCGTTAGTATTCATTATGGTGTATAAAACACGCTAGACAAAAGCAGCACAGGAGCAAAAGAAATCTGAAAACAACAGTAGAGGAATAAAGTGGAGAACAAAATTCAGTTGAACCACACATCGGCAATTGGAAACCTAACAGCCGCATCTCAGCAGTACGCATGCACGATAGGTGCAACATCGAGCTTGAGCGATAAATAACAGGGTCTGTTCCTACTATTCGAATTCGAACGATTCCGCACCTCTAGCTCTGAATTTCAAAATTTGCGGAACATCTGAAGAGTTGGTTTGGGGGCATCTCTTATTTGATTTTTAATGGCGTATACACATCGTGAAATAACACAGGAGGGGTTGAAAGGAGGTTGAGCTACGCTTAATAATGCAAGCTACGATGATACGAGCGAACTGAACCGGTCGTAGGCAGGTGCGCCGGTTGAGAATCCTGGTTTTTTCGAGAACATCAACACGCTCCAATTATGCGACGAAAAACAGGCGTCCACATTGAACAATTGGCCGCAGTCTCGCAGAGTGCAGCTTCGACGTTACGTTTCTTCTCACGATCAAATGGCTTCAAAGCAATGACACGTGCGGCCTGAACCTCTCCTCACATCAGCTGATATCAGTGAATTCCATCCGTAAATTCACGTGCGCGAGCACAGAGAAAACACGAGCCGCTATAGAGAAACCGTTGTTTGACACGCACACATCTCCCTAGAAGAGCAAATTTTGAACTTAAACATAGGCATTTCACTTTAATTTGAAACTGGACTCTTTTCAAGCAAAAGAGGACAATTTTTGTTTCAAATGGACACTATTCTAAAAAAGTTTAACACTTTTGAAATCGAATGGATCATCTTCCTACTCAAATTAGGCGCCATCCAGATTGAACTATAAACTCTACGAGAGGGCCAGAGCTTTTTTGTTCATGTAAAATTTGTATTGACTTTCTTTCACTTTTCATAATTTATCTGCCCCAATAAGTGAAGTCGCTGCTTTAGTTTTTATAAAATTGTTGTTTTCCAAGGAGAAATAATGGTTCAAAGCTTATTCAAAAGTACAAAAGGCTGATTTTTTTCAGCTTATGAAAACGAGAGCCGCGCAGTTATTTAGCTCGTATCCATATTTATTTGCTTATTTATTTACTTCCGTTAACTTACAAAAACACACTATTAGCACAACACAACAGCATCAAAACTGTAGTAAAAAAAACTTTACTTGAATCCTATAGCAATTGTCTTGATTATTTCCTCTGTAAGTATCAGCAGATGCTTTTTTCTTCCTCTCTTTCTCTACTCTTTCTTTTTCTTTCTTTTCTTTTTAGAAACGAGGAAGTTGAAAAGGAAAAATATAAGCCTCACCTTGAAGCAAATATGCCTGAAGAACACAATATTGCATCTCTTATTAGTTACTGACAAGGGAGCGGTCTGAAGCGTATGTCCGAGCGAGTGACATAGGGAGAATCTTCACCCCTCGATTAGTCTTCTTCTTCAGCGTTTGTCCCGCTTCGTCGCGTGGTCCGCTCTTCTGCTGTCGTGACGCCACCTTTCCCGATCCTGCGCTTGATCAGTGTGGACGCTGGCTACTTTCATGTCCATGTGTAACGTATCCGACGAACGCTGCTTCGGGCGCCCTCTAGGCCGCTTTCGAATTACCTCGAAGTTAAGGCCTATCTTGCGGACGCTGTCTTCTTTCCCACGCAGAACGTGACCGTACCATCGCAAGCGAGCTTCGCGCACCTTGTCTGCTATCGGCGCGACATCGAACTTCTGCCGAATGGTAGCGCTTCATTTGCGGTCCATGCGCGTGTCCAGCCGTCCAGCGCAGCATCTTCATCTCCATAACGCTGAGGTGCGCTTCAACTTCCTTAGTCGCAGGCCAACACTCAGCACCGTACATCGCTACCGGCCGGACGACTGCTCTGTAGATCTTCGACTTCAGGTGCTCTCTATCTTCCTATCGCAAAGCACGCCAGTCAGCGAACGCCACTTGGAGCAGGCTGCACTCACGCGTGAGTTCACTTCAACCATCAGACCGCCGTCAGACGCTATTGCTGATCACAGGTGTTTAAACACCGAAGTGCGTGCAAGCTCAGTGCCGTTAATCTTAAAGGAGCCGGACTAGTTTACGTCAGTCGTTAGGTTCTCGGTCTTGTTGACGTTCAGTTTGAGACCAAACATTGCCAGGCGGGCGCACCAAGCTAGCAGCTGCCGCTAGAGATCATCTTTATCTTCGCAAGCGAGAATAACGTCATCAGCATAGAGCAATGTCCATGGGACAGGCTTCTGAAGATCTCTCGTAATGGCATCCATGTCGACAACAAAAAGGAGTGGGGAAAGGGCAGAACGCTGGTGCACCCCAACAGAGATGTGAAACTCCATTGAGGTTCCAGCTGCAGCTTGCAAACGACTCTTTGGACAAGAGTATAGCATTTGCACCCACTCTACAAGTTCTTCGGGAACACCGTGCTGTTGTAGGGCGTACCATATAACCTCACGCGGTACGCCATCGAAGTCGAAAAAGGCAAGGTGCACCGGCCTCTGCTTCTCGCGATGCTTCTCTACCAGAAGACGGGAGGCATGTATGACATCGATAGTGCTACAACCAGCCACGAAGCCGCACTGATTGCTGGAAACCTTGACGATTTCGCGAATTCGGATCTTAGATCTTCATCCTGTGCGTAGGCAATCGAATCGGACGGTAATTTGAGCAGTCTGCAGGGCTGCCCTTCTTCTTCCAAATCGGGATCGTCGTACTTTCCTGCCTAACATCAGGCACCTTGTTCTACGCTACAACCTTGTTGAAAAACTTGGCCAACCACTCAGCAGAGTACCAGAACTTCTACTTCCATAAATCAGCTGGCAAGTCATCTGGACCAGTCGCCTTACCGGGCTTCATTTTCTTCAGAACTGCTTCTGTTTCCTCCACGGTGATCTTGTGAACGGGACTGTGAACAGAACCCACAGAAGGGATGGCCGGGTGAGGAAATTCCATAGTGGAAATTTCCTTAAAGTAATCACGCCATCGCTTCAGCGCCTTTTTGCGGTTTGTCCGAGGATGGCTGTTCTCATCATTGATGCCAAAGAACTTCTCTATATCCTCGGATTGGCGATGACGGTTTTTCGCAAGTCGGTACAAATACCGCTCACCATCGCACGACTCGAACTTTTCGTAGACATCATTGTAATGAGCGGCTTTTGTAACGGCCACAGCCTTCTTGGCAGTTTTTTTCGCTTCGTGGTACTCTTGCCAGTTATTGACGGCCTTGTCGCTGAGAAACACATGATAAAGAGCTTTCTTCTCTCAAACCTTTTCTTTCACATCGTTCCTCCACAGCCATGCCAGCATGTCGACCTTTCGTTGTCCAGGCCTCGTAGTGCCAAGCTCTGACCTTGCCGCTTGAAGTATCGCGTCGGTCGCTTTCTTCCAAGTTTCGTCGACAGTCGTGAGTGTCGGTAACGTACGCAAGAAATCATGGCTGCTTCATTCTCTCTCATTCGCCACCACTTGATTCTTGCAGCACCGCATCGCTCAACCTGCTGCACCTTCGAAAGGGCGATCTTCAAAGTACAGATCAGCGGATGATGCTGTGGGGCGACCGTTTCATAGGGCACGATCTTGCGCGTCTGTGACGAGATTTCGGTCACGATCCCTCACATCTACCTGCGTCTTGGTGTTCCCACTATAGAACGAGATAAGGTGGGAGTTGCGTTTACGAAACACAGTGTTAACTATGGTGAGGGTATGCGAATCCGCACATTCAATGATACGCTCACCACCTGTGTTACGCAACCCATAGCCGAATCCACCATGACAGCTGTACCCGTCTTTCGTAGCACGTGCCCACTAAGGTCACCAGTGACAATGATGACGTCTTTCGACCTCTGCTGTCTTCTCATCAAACAGGCTCCAGAACTCATTATTAACTTGATCGGAACAGCCAGTCTGCAGAGCATACGCAGAGAAGAAGTGTAAGAGTCGCTCCTTAGCGGCGACAACGATCTTCATCAATCGATCGTCAAAGCGCTCGACGCTTGCAATCTAGTCTCGGAAACGCTGGAGACGATTATACCAACACCGCTGGTGGTCCTGGGACTACCGCCTAGAACGGCCTTAAAGCCTTGTCCTATGTCCCTTGATTTGCGGTAGAACCACCTCGTCTCCTGCATCACACAGAAATCAACTCTTCTACGCTCCAGTGCTTCAACCAACTTCCACGAGCGCCCCGTCAACGTTCCCAACATTCAGCATTACTACGCGGGTCTTGCTTACGCTACGGAACTTTCGGACTAGCTCAGTTTCCCCCGATGCCGCCATCGCATCAGGGACCCTCGCATACTGCTCACACTCGCCGGCTCTGCGAGTGCGCGTCCCGCGGGCACCGTAACACTATCTCGATCCTCATGTAACGTCATCAACCATGTGATGTGACATGGGTCTTCGTAGGCCGGCCTGTCACAAGAGCCTGTCGCCTGCAATCGAATGTCCGTGTTTGGCTTAGCTCGCAGAAGTGAGCAGTTTCCAGTGGCACCGCGTGGAGGAACGGACATCGCCACCATGGACAAGTGAGTAACTGCAGCGAATAAATGGAACTTTACTATCAATCAAAGTATATCCTAGACGAATGGATGGCGCGATCAGCTTTATTAGGGTCAAAAATACCGCTTTCCTGTACTTCAAAACATTCTGCTAACCAGTTTTCACCTAGAAAGGAATGTCATAAAATGTCAAACAGTGTACTCACTTATTAGGGGAACTAAAAGATTACAAACATTTCTTTCAAAGAATTGGACAGAAACTTATTTTATCCTTTCCGGTAAGTTTCTAGTTCATTCAGAATGGCGATCGTCTTGATTTGAAAGGTGTTCAGTGGATTTCAAAAGGGTCAAGCTTCCTTAATACAATTTGCTTTGAAAAGGATTCAGTTTAATGTGAGAAGTGTCGAGTGCAACTTGAAATTGACAAGATAATGTAAGCCGTCTTTTCATGTGTATGCAGTGAATAGCGTCTGAAAAGAATACAACACTAACCGGTTCATCGGCTGGCCCCCACATTACACAGGGTGTCCGAAGAAAATGCATGCCCTTCTTGAAAGATGATAACCTTGCTAACAGTCAAATTGAAGAGGTTAATAGGCTATATGAAAACCTAGGAGCGGTAGGGATAGCGCCATGCACTCGTCCGAATTCTTGCATTTTACACTTGGCTGATTGTGTTTTCTTGGATGCTTATTATAATTTACCCATAAAGAAGCAGTTCCGATTGCTTTGTGCATCTTTTAAAGTTTAGAATTTAAAAACAGCGCAGCGTAAGGCAAAATGTAGGATAAAAAATAAATAGAAATGCAGGTACTGTTCAAAAGTTCTCACTTTGCTGCTAGTGAGGCTTTTAAAGACGTTTATATATGTTTATATATAATATGTATAAAAGCGCAAGATAACAAAGAACATTGCTATGTGCAAATGGTTAAAATTATGCCATGCACCCATATTATACCCTACATTTCAGACTCGATTGGTTGCGAATGGCTTAAATGCCTGTTTCAACCTTGGCACTTGTTGGTACCAATTCACCGACCCCGGAGGGATGGAAGGCTTGGTTGGCCTGGGCGCGTGTAGCGCAGTCGGAGGAGGCGCGACTGTCGCGTGCACCCGATACCAGGTTCCTGGTTCGGATATCCCGCCCAGGCCAACCAAGCCTTCCATCCCTCCGGGGTCGGTGAATTGGTACCAGACTTGTCTGGGAAGGATAGAGGGCTGACTTGTTCATCGGCTGGCCACCGCAAGTCATTGTATGGCCAAATACGCATTCATGTCGCCTCCATGACATCCCGTAGAAGTAGAATGCGCTGGCGCATCCCAGAAGGGATTGAGTAACGCCGTCCTTTATCCTTTACTTGTTGGCCACACCTACCCTTGTTGTGTTTCCTTTAACATTTAGGAGTTGACAGCGCACTACAACTTCATGTGAACCCTTAACATCTCCAGAACCTTTACTAGCAGCGATGGTGTGGTGTTTTATAATGCGCCTATGTTTTTTAGGATGCCCCATTTTCCTTAAGTTGTAGTGCACAGTCACGTTCTTAACGTTCAGAGAAGCACGGCACAGGTTAATGTGAGCAATACGTAGGAAGTCTGTAGAAGCACTCAGACCTTTGGCAATCAATCGAGGCTAAAAACTACGGTTTAAGACAGCTGCGTGGCACAATCTTGACCATATAGATGTGACAAAACCTTTGTTATTTCGCACTTTCAAATCAGCTTTAAACTTCTTCAAATACTTCACTATCAGAAATGTTAGAGCCTTTCAAACAGTACCTGCATTTTTAGGATACTCTGCATTTTGCAGCAAGTTGTAGTGTACTGTTGAGTTCTAAACTTTAAAAAAACACAAAGCAATCAATGAAGCCACCATGCAGAGAAATTATGACAAGCATTCGAGCGAGATACGCTTTCAAATCGCCTGAGTAGAAAAGTAGAATGCGTAGCGCATCTCAAAGGGAATTAGGTAATGCTATTCTTTGTCCTTTAAATGATGAATTTCTTGTATTTTACTGTATCCTAACTGATCCTAACTTTGGCCACTTCCTTTCATTCATGTTATTTTCACCGGGTAGCATATGATGCGTTTTTCTACATCATCAAGTAGTTGTTCCTTAAGAGGAGGTGGAGCATCAAGCGGAAAACGAACCAGAGAAAGTTGCTATGATGGAAGGCTCTGTACAAAGCAAATTGCACAATATCACGAGACTTGCTTAGCCCAACAACGTCAATTCCCCGAGAGAACGGTATCAAACGTGAGGTTGATGAGTTTCACCGAATCCTCACGGCCAAAACAAGGTAGCGAACCCTTAGCAATATTGTTCACGTCTCGAGAGGAGTGGAGGTTACCGATCAAAGAACAGGATTATTTCCAACAGGACTGAGTAAGCAAACATCAGTCTCCGACAAACGCTTTAAGGGAAGTTACTTCACGAAGCTCGCAAGCGGGCACGGGCAGTGTGTAAAATAGGGAGCGGATCCCACTCTGTATAGCAGTACAGTCGCGACGATAATATCTCCCATCTCTCCGTTACTATAACAGTAGTTCGGCGAAGTTTGAACTCACTTGATAGTGCTGGTCAGCGAAAGCCATTAATGAAACCTTCCGACTGAAACAACATCGGTTTACCCCGAAAGGCTTATCTATCTTGAGAAGGAGAGAACTGATAAGCTCCTCAGCAGGAATCGTCATAACAGCTTATCGTTAGGAAGGGTAGGCCGAGAGTTTCGATATTGTAGGGTTAACGCCCTTACACACTAAGCAGCATCACAAAGAGCCGAAAACAAGAACACGGGCTCAAGTGCTGCAAGTTCCAAAAGTCCGGTACCTAACGGATAGAAGAATAAATGCGAACGCCGCTATCAATGTCGTAAACTCAAATTAGTTCGCATTTAAAGGTTCTGCATTTCGTGCCACTTCTGTCCGTTTTTTATAACAATTTATTCTGAAAATATTTTTCTATCTACCTCCACTGAAAAAAAATGAAACCAGAGCCAAGGGTTTCCTCGAGTTCAGACTGAATGGCCTTCCTTATTTTTCTTATGCAAGAAGGCGTCTAGTCAGGATGCGTTTTGATACCTGAAGTCCAGGGTAGACTGCTGAAACATCGCCTAGCCTTCGTCTCTACCCATTTACTTGTTTGCACCATCGCCTATTACTAGTAAGATTCTCCGTGGCACAAGATACATTGATCTAGGTTCTCTACCTCTAGCTCAAAGTATCTTGTGCCATTATTTCGCTGCTGATTTTTGATCCAATGCATTAGTGATCTAGTACCCAAATTTCGATTTAATTCCGACCCCGTGTTTGCGAGGTCGAAGCCATAAAGCTCCATGACCCCTCGCAGAAAGTGGCTTAAACTTGTGTTTTTGGCAGTCATCCTACATTTTTCATATGTAGTTAAAACTACATATTTCTTCTTCACGAGAAAGTATGAAAGCCTTCTATAAAGTCGCAGGGTGCCACACCTAAACAACGGCAGGCACATTCGCTACGTCCTAAAAGATGGCCTAACAACCATTCGCTTGTTTCTTGATGGTTATTTGCCAAAGACTTTTTAGCGTGTTGTGATCAGGGGTGTGCGCAATTGCAGTTACGATTCGCGATTTTACGGTTTACGGCGATTTTTGGGATTTTTTTACGATTTGCAATTTACGACATTTTGGATCGAAAATCGTAAATATTTGTAAATGGGATCTTTGATTACCAGACAGTAACATCTAGCGCGCCCTAGTTGGAGTATAGTCTTTGCCTAATTTCCGGCAGTAGACCATTTAGTTGGTCATTTTCATGCAATGGACAAAAGACTGACACGTCTTCGAGAGGTACGAGAAAATTCATCACGGAGGCTGAAAAGACTTGCAAATACTGATAATGAAAAGCGTTGGAAAGTAAGAATCGCATGGTGCAGCATCTCGACTCAAAGATCGCTACCTTGTGATAAACCCGCGGAAATGTGGAAATCCTAGTAACACAAGGTGCTGCATAAAGCCAACTCTGACACTCTATAAAAATTTAGTGCCGATTGAAAGGTATTACTCCACGAACGGCCACGAATTCGCGTGTACTTCGCATGCCGCCGAAGGGTTGACCATTTGACCATCTAGCACAATAAATCGAGTCTGAAATGCAGGGTGTGAAGATTGCTGGCTGTGGTGGTTCAGTGTAGTTGTCTTGAAGATTGACTCGACTCCGCAACAACCATTAGTTGTACATTTTATTGTTCCCTCAAACTTGGGTAATTAAACCACATTTAATAACAACATACATTAGTAGCATGTAACGAACTGTGTTATGTGAGCTAGAAGAGCTTATGCGAATGACAACCTAACCTGGGTGGCGGCTTATTTAGGAGAATTTGACCACCCATAATCAGATATAGACCACCCCAAGAGACGATCAACCACACAAACGCGGCCACCCTGCGAGATCATCTGGTCAAATCGCGGCCTCCTATGGTCGATCAGTTCCACGAACCGCGGACCATTCCGCGATACAGGGTTTCAGGTGGGGATATGGTGCATTCTTCACTCTTTGAACTCCACAGAAGCATCGTTACCTTGTGCATTCAAGTGAGTCTCAATTTTCTTCAAAAGCTTTACGGGCAGCAATGTTAGAATCTTTCAAACAGCACCCGCATTTTTTTAGATACCCTGCATTTTTCGCGAGCCGTAGTGCGTTTTTTAGTTTTACTGTTTTAGGTTTTTTTCCTAAAAAAGCACAAATTTGTAAATTAGCCGATAGGCCATTTTGTGGAGAAGTTATAACGAGTATTCAAGCCAAAAACAATCAATCAAGAGTAAAATGCAAGGTTTCAGACGAGTGCATGGCGCAATTCCTACCGCTCATATGTCTGAAAATTTCAATTTTTTTAAGCATTTATATGAGCTCTTAACTTGCGCTCTTAACGAAAGACCTCGCACCGATTGAATTGCACTGATAGCAATGAAAATGACAAGAAGCGACGTGATGGTCCCTACACTGGTATGTGTCATGGAAGTACAGTACGACTCATTCGCTATTAGTCCTACTAACATCGAGTGGTAGCTGAATTGCTACACTCAGACGGTAGAGCATCGGGCGAGTTTGTCTTCACTTTTCGGGTTTTTCGCATTGTGTTTCCGGCTTTAGGTCGGAAGCGCTACCGTGGGATAGGCGCTTGATCGATATAGTTGCAAATATAAAGTCTCGAACCGTTTTTAGGCCTCTGAAAACGACGAGACGGTCGAAACGTCAGTTCAGTAATAAAGGTTTCACGTAACAACCTCGTGACCCAGAAGTAACTATAAACGCTGTCAACGCCAAAAACTTGTTCCAAACAAAGGATTTTCTAAAATGTTCTTAAAGTCATTTATCAGAACATTCTTGTTGAGTGAGGGCTGCAATGATTTTCTTGCAACATTAGAGTTCATAGTTTGCAACCAAGTCCAATAAAATAAACTCGGCTAAAAATGAGGGATTCTTAGCAACTAGTGCTTCAAGTGATAAAAAGATCGCTCTGGTCGACACAGATGACAAATAGGAGTAAAAACAGTTCATTGAAAAAAGTCTCTGCGGACATATTGACGATAAGTGTTACGCCATAAGAAGTAGTTTGGGAGGGTAGTTCCTCATATGACTTCGACTATTCCAGGCTATGAGGAAGGCGACGACGCCGAAACGTAAGCCGCAATAAAGAGTTATACCAATCTTGGTCACGCTGAAGAAAACACTCGTCGATTACAACGTCAAAGAAGCCAAGATTCATTGAGAGCCGGATGTGAAATGTACTGCGAGATGCACCAGCAAACTGCAACCGACTCGTCATGGAAATCCTCTCGCTAAGGCAAAAGATCGTCTTAGCGAGGCAATCCATCCACTTCTTGTGTCGCTGCCGACGCAAGGGAGTAATCCCAAACTTCATACAACGTAAACGACTATTCGGCGCATGCGACCATCCAAAGGACGACAGGAAGATCTTCTAAGTTCACATGTATATTTTAAAAACGCATTTCTTTTAAGAGAGATCACATGTATTCCATGCTGAAGAAATGTGTCGCGAAGGAAGCATGCTGTGAGAAGTACGTGCCGAGTCGCCTTTGGAGGAGGATCGTGGGTGAGTCAAAGAGCGTTTATGATTCTATCCGCTGTAATGCCAAAGTGAGACTGCGGGAAAAATTCACTAGGCTATTAGATTCAAAACGATAAGTGTTATGTTTTAAAGATAAGCGAGACATTTTGTTTATTGAGATGTTGAAGGCTCGAAATATTTCATGATTTCGAAGACAACTCTGGAGGTCTACCTGACAACAGTGTATTTTGAAGGATATATGTCTCCGAATCAGTACCAACATTGAGCGAACTACGAAGTGATCAGTTAAGTACACCATGGAATGTGGAAAACTCAGAAAGAGGAAGTGTTTGTTGGATTATATGCGTCTCCTGGGAATACTGATTGCTCCGTCTGGCCTTACTCAAGACCTTTTGGCATTGTAAACAAAAGAAAATTCTAATGTCTTGACAACTTTGCATTTTCCTGCTCTTGTCCAATGATTATGGAGTAGAATCCGTCAGCAGACGCCTCCTCTATCCTTTTCGAACCCATACATACATGGATATACTATATTACGAGCAGAAAAACTGAAATACGTTTTGTCAAGCAACGTGAATTTATTTTGTTTTATTTATATTTATTTTAATTAGTTGGGATGTTTTGTATCTCGCTGAAGCAAGTTGTCAAGAATAATGGAAGTTACACTTTTAGAAACGAGCTGGTGTCATGGATGGTGCATGGGGTATCGAGAAATAAAAACGATGGAATAATATTAGGCCATTGCATATGAAATGGCCGGTTTTGCTACCTCAAATACTGGTCGATTTCCCATTCCAGGCACTGTAAACAGTTTCTGAAAGCGAAGTACCTCCGCTTTCTTAGCATTTATAGATTCTGTGACGCATTTGCCTCTTGCCTAGTTTTTGACGCCGTTTTTACAGTATGAATCAAGTAATATTTGGGTGCTCTACTTACAAACGGAAATGTGGACACATCGCCACGACCGCAGCTGGTAACATCAACGCTGCATTTGGTGAGGATTTCGCTTCGAACAAACATTTCGCCCCTGGCTCGAAAGGTTTCGACCTGAAGATGAAAGTCTCGAAGGCTAAGATCGAGGTAGGCCGCTATCACGCCTTAACAACGGCCAATACAAAGCCATGGTGGAAGCAAATGCGCGTCCAACTGAATTAGCGCAGCAATTCGGCGCCGACGGCTGCACTATCAGTCGCCATTTAAATGCGACCGGCAAAGTAAAAAAATTGGATAAATGGATCCGGCGTCGTGTTGCCGAAGGTTACTATACATCCGACTATCGAATGAAAAAAAAATGAGAACACAGTTTCGCGCCACGGCCTTCGCCGGTCGCCCTACAGCACAACGACGAGTGACAGTCACCTCGGTAATACATTCCTGAAGGGCTGAGCTTCGGACTTTACACACGCTATGGTATTGCTTGGCTTAAGCTTCCTTCCCTCCCTCTGTTATTCAACGATTTCTATTTTCCTTAATTAGCACTGAAGTAGTCCACCTGTTGTTGTTTTTTGAGCACATGCTGGGCAACCCACTTTTCAGTTGTTCTGATGTGTCTGGCACAGGGTTTTGGAACACCTATTTTTACCCAGTTTCGTGGAAGTGCCGCGGTCGTAGACGCTGGCTGTCGCATGTACCCCGCTCGAAATCATAGTTCCACGCCTCCCACAGGCCAAGCGTGTTTTCCTACCCCTGTGGCCGCTGAATTCGTACTAGACCTATCTGGAAAGAATGAGACACTGAAAAAGAAACTGTGCATAACTGAACATATAACAAGCTCTACATAGTTTTCTCAAGTCATTGCATAGGTCAAATATCCATTAAATATCCTCCACAAACAAAGGTTCCTCAGCAAATTTTTAAGTGACTCTTTCTTCAGAATTCAGAGTGCTATACCAAGCTCAATGATCGCGACGCGACGTGCTGCGACTCTTGCGACTCGTCGACGTTCGTGTCACCGGAGCAGACGACGGCATGGGTGTAGGGTTAAGCCGGAAGTATAGTAGTGCTCTCCCAAAATTTTTGAATAACCGAATATTAGGGGGGGGGCAAAAGTAATGAGACAAATTGAAAAAAAATCTTTATCTCTTTATAACTCATTTACAACTCAACGATGCTGAGGAATGTATTTGCCATTAAGGGCAATGACATTGCTGCCATCGCCTAGCCAACTTCCTGATCCCATCCTTCCAGAACTGCTTGGGCCTGGTGTTGATCAACTGCTCGATATGGTTGTCAAGCACTGCTTGGGTTCTTGTGTCTTCTTGTGTCCCTTCCGACTAGGAAGTCCTGTACGCTCAAGAAGTAGTGGTAGTCGCATAGATATATGTCCGGCGAATACGGTGATGAGGCATGTGAACGTAGCCCAGCTGGACAAGCTTATACGTGGTTACTTGTTCCCGATGGGGTGCGGCGTTGTCGAAGAGGAGAACCTTCATGAAGCGCTGCGAATGAATAAGAGCGAGTCGCCGGCCCATCTCTTCTATTTCGCTCACCATGGCCTTGGAGTCCATCGTCGTGCTTTTGGTAAACAGCTTCCAGTATACCGGTCTATGGGCGCAGACCCAAAAACTCTGAAGGTGCTTCTCGCCGTGAGCATCTCGCCGAACGAAGGTCGGTAACAGGTCACCAGGCCTCACCCAGACTCGCTGCTTGGCAGGGTTAAGGTAGAAGACGTAACTCTCATCTTGCGTGAATATTGATCCCAGGCTGCTCGGGGTTGGGAATTGGGCGAGATTTGCGCGACACAGGTCGACTCGTCAGACCGGGGTTTCGGCATGAGACAGACTGGGGTTTGGCATGCTTCTGGAAAGGGCGGAAGTGGTAACTTCTCAGTGGCCTTCATTAAGTAGCATACAAACATACAAATACGATAAGCACGAAACCAGACTCCAGCCACGAGATATATGGACACGGCATGGGGTGTTTCATTACTTTTGGTCCCCCTAATACATTCGAATACCGACGATTTTCGAATATTCGAATTTGAGTAACATTCGAAAATCGCATTTTTTCGAGCATTCGAATTCAAATACATTCGAAAATCGCGTTTTTTTGAGCACTCGAATTCGAATGTTCGAATATTCATTCGGGCGCAACTAGCGTTTTGAGGTGGAAGATCGTTTCATCAAAGCAAATACAGGCTGTGTCAAAAAATGTACACATGGTTTGAAAGTGTTAACGTTACTCACGGTAAGGGTACTAAAGAAATTAGGAAATCATATAAAAGCTTAAGAAATTAGAAATATTATGACACATAAGCAGTATGGATTGCGCCATGCGTCTGAAACCTCGTATTTTACACTAGACTGATTGAGTTTTACTTAAACACTTGTTGTAATTTCCCCTTAAAGGAACCTTATTGTTTGATTTGTGCTTCTCTTATTTTTTAAAACTTAAAAACACACTATGGCCTTTCAAAAATGCAGGTAAAGATTGCGCCATGTTCTTCGCCTGAAACCTTCCATTTCAGACTCGACTCATTGTGTTGGATGACGCGAGGGGGTGGTGCTTAGTCGCTAGTCGCTGATTCGCCCTGCACTTCGACGATGTTTTCGATTTTCCAGCAGCGATTCAGGATAAACTTCTTCTCCTCGAAGGAAAGCCTAGAGCCGGGCATGACTCGTTGTTTGGAGTCAGATATGAAGAAAGCGTAATAATAGCGGTAGCGAGAATACCAAATTGTTCAATCAATAAGCTCATATGTTACGTGTCTTTCAGGTGTGGTTGTGACGTTGTCAGGTTCTAAATGTTAAAAGAAACACAGCAGAGGTTAATGTGGCTAAGTAGTAGCAAGATTGCAACTAGCATTCAGCCCATGCAGTTTCAATTGGGTTTGAAGTGTAAGGTGTCGGACTAGTGATTGGCCGATCTTGACCATTTGCATGTCACAGAATTTTCGCTATCCCGTGCTTACATATGAGTCGCAAAGAGCTGCAAATGTTTCACTTGCAGAAACTGTTGGAACCTTTAAAATATTTACTACTTGCATTTTTTAAAGGATAACATTCTCGCACGCCGTAGTGTGCTTTTAAATTTTAAACTTTAAAAAAGCACAAATTGGTTAACACGGCTCTTTAGGGAAAAACTACAACAAGTTTTAAGTGAAATTAAATCAATCGAGTGTAAAATGGAAGAATCCAAACGAGTGCATGGCGCAATCCACACCGTTCATATGTCAGAAAATTTCCATCTTCTAAGCTTTAACAATTGCTCATAATCTTTTTAGTACCTTTATTGTGAGCGAAGTTATCACCTTTCAAACAGTGTATGCATTTTTTTGAGACATTCCGTATGTTGATGACAAGTGCCTTGAACCACCTGTACGTGGCCTTCGTTAAGACAGGGTGTTCCAAAATAACGGGACGAAGGTTATTAACTATGACTATAAAATAAGTGAAAATTTACAAAACAATACATAAATAACAACAACATAGACACTAGGCAACACTATATTCGACCGATTCGAATTGACCTCTTAGAGCGAATACCGAAGTCGAAAGCTAGGAGAGGTTTTTGGCGATGGGTCGCAAGTCATCTAGAGACAGTCGTTCCCACTCCCTACGCAAAGATTCCTTCTGGGCCTTCAGGCTGTGGTGGCGCTTGACAGGGACCCTCGATTTCAAAATGGACCACGCGCTGTAGTCGCCGAATTCAGATTCTGAGAGTGCGATGTACATGCCGCATACATGACAAAGTCCGAAAAATTCAGCTTGTACCATGCGTGCGCGCTTTTCGCCCTGCGTGCAAGGGTTGAGTCTTTTTGAAACCTCCACTGGGCGCTGCTGAAGTGCTACTGGGCCTAGAAAAGTGCCGCGGCCTCAAAGATGTCACGTCGGTACACACCTTTATTCTTTTACTCCTTCGCCCATAAAAACCAGGGGATCTTTTCGTTGGTGTAGATTCCCCTCAAACCATGAGCGCCACGGATTTTGACGGTGTTCAGCGATGACAGAGGTGGCTGAAGCCTCTTCAGATCACATACTGCCATTTTGGTGGTTGTGAGCCTACTCCACGGTGAACAGCATCTCGTCCGTGAAATGTGTTCGTTCCCACCCGCTACCTGCGGCCACGCTTGAGCTGTCGGCATCAATAGAGTTGTTCGCGCTTAATCTTATCTATCAAGAGCTGGACTTTATGCAACTTATTAGATTTGAACCATCGTTTCTTTCCGGCTATTCGATGCACTGACACCACCGATATCATGGGCGATTTTTCTCAGGAGACCCGTGAATTTGGATTCTCGCTTCTCGATGACTTTCTGGGTCTGCGGTCTATTGACAACGCGATTTCTTGCTTGTCCAGGACGACTACCTTCATGGAAAAGCTCCATTCATCGACGAGTTTCTGAGGAAACACTTGACCGAACACATGTTAACGATGTCGCATTGGTGCTTTCATTAACAATGAAGCTCCAAAATCGCAGTGCTATGCATTGATATCTTGAGGAAAACCGTAACTGGGACAAAATATAATCATCATAAGTTTCATTAGCGTCTGGCACGCTTGGTGGCGGGGTCCACTCTTCTGGTGGGGTAGACGCCAATTCAGGCGACAGGCCCTAGTGACAGACCGGCCTACGAACATTCTGTGTCACATCATAGGTTGCATCATATGGGACAAAATATAATAAGAACTTAAAAATTATAACGCAGGCAGAAAGATAGGCACAAAAAATGGCGTTATTGTCGCCATGCGCAGATCAATTTATTCGCATGGGAGAACGTCAAAGCTTCATCGCATTATTTTGGAACACCCTGTATATGATAGGATCACCCACACTGGGGTAAATTGTATCGTCCAATCCATGAAGTTTTTTTGGTTTGGCTGACGTTATGGCATTGCAGCAAGCAGTTTGTTCGATCCCATTGCATTGTAAACGTTACAAAAGTCAAATTTTAGGTAAATATACCGCCCAATGCGATTGTAACTAACAAGTGCTCCGACACCCTAACGGAGTGTCTTGCACTTGCGCACACCTATGGAAAGTGACCTATGGAAAGTAGTTTTTGTAATACATAAAATTCGCTAACACCTAAGGCCTGGTGCGTACTTTATCGGCATCGGCCGTTTACCACTTCGATACCTTCATCATAGGCATTCTCTTCGGACCGGCCATTAACGTAATTGGTTCGTGCTGGGCAGTACTTCTGTCCCTCAGGTTGCTCCTCCGTAACCGTTCTCATGCTCAACAGCTAGCGCTTCCAGATATCGTTGATTTGTCTTCCTGAGCCAGGTTCCCCCTTACTCGTTCTTGTTACTAGATCTAATTGCTGGTCCGCCTTAACAGGTCATCTCTCCCACTCTTTAGTCCGCCCCTTCCTGGTCCCAACTACTAGCCCACTTTTCTGTTTCCACAACTGAACCCCTACTGATCTCTTCTTGCTGGTTTCTCCATCCTGGCCTCTCCTCCAGGTTCTTCCTTTCCTTCCTGGTCGCTCTCCTGGTCCACCAAAGAGGTCCCCCATACCGCCCTTCTCCACTATCCCCTTAGTGGTCCTTCCATGCTCACGGCCGACGTCGGTGACACGTATTCAGACGCAGGACGCTTGTTGTGCGACCTAGGGGACCCGCCTTCCGAATCCAGAAGCTCAGGAGTGTCCGCAGTCGCCGCTTTAAGTCGAAGATCTATAGAGCAGTCGTCCGGCCGGTACATTGTATGGCGCTGAGGGTTGGCCTGCGAGCAAGGAAGATGAAACGCTCCTCAGCGTCATGGAGACAAAGATGCTGCGTTGGACGGCTGGAGTCACGCGCATGTACCGCATCCGAAACGATGCCATTCGGCAGAAGTTCGGTGTTGCGCCGATAGCCGACAAGATGCACGAAGCTCGCCTACGATAGCACGGCCACGTTCTGCGTGGAGAAGAAGACAGCGTCGGCAAGATAGGCCTTAACTTCGAGGTAATTGGAAAGCAGCCTAGAGGGCGTCCGAGGCAGCGCTGGTCCGACACGTTGCATAGGGACTTGAAGGTTGCTGGCGTCCACCCTGATTGAGCGCTGGATCGGAAAATGTGGAGTCATGACACCAGAATAGGGGACCCCGCTACGAGGTGAGACAGGCGGTTAAGAAGAAGAAGAAGAGTCGGTCCGACTGCTAGGAGCAGGGACCATTATGAGGCTACAGGGCACGCTGAAGCGCCAAATGTAAACCAGTGGTTAATGCTATGATAAATAATATTGATTAATAATAATATTATGAATATTAATTTATAATAATTAATAATTACTGTGACTAATAATAATACTAATACTACGATTTCTTCAGGACCCATTCAGTTGAACTCCTCGTCTGCCCGGCATGTTCTCCGGACTTCACTCCGATGGAGAACATTTAGGGGCACATTGTAAGATGAATTTGCGAGGACAACAGAACGTACACATTTGTCTAATGAACATTGATGGCTTTAGGTCTTGTCAATGAAGTTCTTATTTACTGCTGAACCTATCTTTTTAAAACCTTGAGTTGATTGTTTTCACGCAATCCTTCCTCATTTCTTGCCGACACTGCAGAATTCGCTCAAGTCTTTTGCACCCATGTTTTTGCTATGCTCAATTCGCTGATACAGTTTTGGAACCGACAGCAGCCGAATTAGATGCAAAATCAATAAAATCAGGAGTAAATCTCATCTTTTTTGAACACAGTGTATGTTTCTCTTCTCCTGCGCTAGCCGATTGTGTCCTTCCCGCTAACGCAAAAAAGGGAGATAGAGGAGCGCCTGAGCTTTGGCATGTGCACAAGAGAAAAATGTGTCGTTAGTGGGTGCCGCGGAACGGCCATGACAACGGCGGGCGATGCGGCGCAGCTAGGTTTACTGTACGCAACACTGCGTACTTATGCCGGCAGTTGCGACCTCTAAGAAAGTCAGAAATGTGGTAAGCAAAACGCTATTTGTTTTTTGAAGAAGCGTTTTCTGAGCCAAGTTAGAACTTCTTGAATGTAAGCCCCGAAATCCAATGGAACACTCCTTATAACTCAACAGTTCTGTACCATTTTGCGCTTGCCCTCACTTTTGTCGTTCTACCTCCACTAAAAATTCCTCGATTGACAAGCAGCTCGAAGATAACGGTAGCCGTTGTGATGACAGAACTCCCTCCGATGCCTTGTTGAGTCCGGGAGGACCATCCGATGCAGAATAGCTCATAGTGATAAGAATGATCTGCTTTGTTGATGCATTTCTGCGCAAGAGCTTTCCCTAAACCTCCCATGGCTAACTTGTGGCTGGAAGGCCAAGATTTGCAGTGCAATTAAGGTTACCTGATATCGTGCTGAGATTTCTTTGGGTTACGTTTTGAGTGCAGGATCCCATACGCCTCCATTTGTGGACACTAACGGTGATTATATTGTTGGTTGTCAAGCTCTTTTATGGACCAACCTATTATATTCCAGCATGTAGATTCGTTTAAAAAAATGCTCCCAAATAGATGACCCATAATGTACACCCATCTCCCTTTCCCCTGCTGGTCTCATCGCAGCTCCTGGCACTACGGGTGAGAGCCGCCGTGAACTGCAGCAGCCTTCGGGGACCTTTGCGACCAGCGGCTCCGGGATAACTCGTCAGTGCCGCGGCTTCCACCACAGTGGCAGCGTGGGTCCCCATTGCAGCGGAAGCGATATGGAGAATTCTCCGGGTGCTGCCGCGGGGCTCTGTAGAGGCCCTAAGACCAAAGCGACATAAATCGCTCGCTGCGCGAAAAAGTTTGCATGCCGGCGATGGATGCAGGAAGCCATGGCCCATGTCGTAGCTCCCCTCGTCCATCGCCCGCATGCATACTTTTTCGGAGGAGTTCCCATTGAATCATGAGAAATGGTCATAAACTGAACGCGGTCATTGAAGTACATATACCCCTGGCCTTATGCCGGCAGTAGAGTTTTGCGCCATTGAAGCAATCTCTTCCTATGGTGGAGTGGTTGTAGCCCCCATGACCCCACTGTGGCTCCGCCAAAAAGTAGTCCCTGCCACTCTATGTGGCAAGAGTAGCCGCAGTTAGTCTTCACTCCTAGAGAACGTAGCTTTTGAAGTTCTAAGGAATTGGCAGTTTGTTGAATGATTATGTTCCCTAACCAAGATCCCCATTACTCATGGGGCTTGGGGCTAGATTAATCGCTTCCCAACAGAAGACACCTGAGTTTAAGCTCTTGATAGGCACCTCGAAGACCCGATAGTAATCGAGATCTTTTTTACTCGAGACCATATCTGTGAGTAGAAATACGTCATGTTGTTCACCTCCCTTTCTTCCTGCTTGTTCGTGTTCACTTGTTACGGTGCTATACAGTTAATTATTCCTAGCCACATTTCACTCCAGGGTTAAAACAAAATGCTAAAATTAGGCTACTTTCATTAGAACAAAAGTTTTGTGACGGCAGAAACCAATTACAGGCTAATAGCTTGACAACAGGTAGACATATTTAGAAAAAGTGCGGATCCCTAGAGTTGCATTCGTTCTACGTGAACGTCATATATTGCTCCATTATTATCCTTAATGAGTGTGCAAATGGAGCTCTCTGTTGTATCAAATTTACTCAGCTCTCTTAAACTACCGTGTTTTGTGCCAATGCTTATAGAAACCACGGATCTACATCGATAGAGAGCCTTCGGGCTCACTTGTTAAGAGGGATCTCGTGCCGCTTGTCGCAGGGCCATGTGGCGCGTCCCCGAGTGGTGGATAGAGGATTAAAACGCCAACCAAATGCGACCGTGTACTGCCCAGAGACGCATGTGGGCATGACATGGAGGGGTAAGACCTGCTTAATCACTTGTTAGTGCACAAACAAATCATTTTTAACGTAGTGTACAAATAAATAATTTTAACCTTTCATGCGGTGTCTTCTGCATGTATGCTGCGGAATAGACCTAATGCTTAAATATGAAGCAAAGCGGGTTTGATGATTAAATGGATTACTTAGCACTCCCTTATACCACTATGTATGTACCGGAGAGATGTGAGGCCTTTTCTTGTTTTCGATTGTGCCATTGTCACGGATGGATCGACAGACAGACAGTAGGACAGACGGTTGGTTAGCTCCTTTATATAATAGGTTGTTCAAAAAGTTCTCGGAGTTTGTGCTACTATTTTTCATTCGTCTATTCACCTGTACCACCTGTCGTCCCGATGATCATCGACTTGCTAGAGCGGGCGCCAGCAGCGTCTCCAATCGTCCCTGTCGCGTGTCAGAGTGGTCCAATGGATCCTCCTCGCTCGAGGAACACAAAGAGCGTCATATCGGTCGTTCAGGGCTTTCACGAAGAAGTCCGACCAACGCGTTGGTGGGCGTCCCGGTGTTCTCTTGACATCCAGCGGAATCCAGTCGGTGATGGCTCTCGTCCAGCGGGTGTCTGCGAATCGCATTATGTGGCCGGCCCATCTAATTTTCGACGACCTGGCCCATGCGACAGCGTGTCTGATCTTCAAACGTCGGCAAAGCTCGGAACTCCGGAGGCCTTCTCTCACTTGCGTGAGTCGTGTCACTCCGAGCATCGTCCTCTCGATTCCACGCTGATCGCGTGTTCATCCTGCTTTCGTATAGCCCAGGTCTCTGAGGCGTATGTTAGGGCAGGAGGAACAGTGGGGTCGAATAGGTGGTCACGGAGTCGGGCGTTCTTCGTCTTCTTCACGACTTCTTCGACGTTCTTGAAAGCTCTCCAAGCCGCTGGTTTCCTTCTGCTCAGTGCTGGTGTTAGGTCATTGCTCGTGTTGACTTCGCGACTCAGATACACGTAGCTGGAGCAATCAGACATGTTCGTTCCATTGAGCGAGAATGGGGCATCAGAAACTTGTCCGTTCCTCATGAACATCGCCTTCGTAAGATTCAGCTGCAGCCCAACGTTCCCACGCATACACGATCGAAGTCGGCAAGCATTCACTCCGCCTGACAGATGCTCGGTGTTATGAGCACGATGTCGTCAGCGAAGCGCAGATGGCGCAGCTGCCGTCTGTCGACCTTCACTCCCATGTCTTCTCATTCTAGTTCGCGCACGATGTTTTCGAGGGTGGCGCTGAAGAGCTTCGGAGATATGGTATCCCCTTGTAAAACCTCTCTCTTCACGTCGATGACGTCGATGTTGGAGTCGGTCGCGGTGGCTGGTTGTCGCTGTTGTCCTGGCTCGTTGGTTTCCATCGGCGGTCCGTTGTGAGAAGCGTGGCGGTGCGTCGGTGCAGGAGACGTATGTCATCCTATTTCGCGGCCTCTTATATGCAACTGCAGAACATTCTAGAAAGGTCAATGACCAAATATTGGGAGTTGTCTAGGTCAAAATGGCACGTCTTTAGCGATGAGTGCAGGGCCTTTGTCATACCATCGCTCACCCCGAGCTACACCTAATGATATGCACCCATATCGATTCCGTAGCGCCGCCCGATCGATATGGGAGCATATCATTAGGTGTTGCTCGGGGTGAGCGATGGTATGACAAAGGCCTAGTAGAGTAGTGTTGTGCAATTATCATTACAGACAGGAATTCAACCGCCACGCTGCTCGGTGCTTCATCCAGACGTTCGGCGACACTGTCTTCCACAGCACATCAATGCTTTTTCTTTCAATGCTTTTCCTCTCATTGAAACATCCGACATTACACCTCTTTGCTGTCAATGCCATAGACCTATTGTAGCTTACGAGCCTGCTTTCACCGAGCTAAATCAGTCTTTGCTGTACCAGTCACTTTATAGCTTACTGTTTCTCATTCTCTCTCTAACGATACGTGTACCTCTACCACTTTTACTGTTGCACAAATTGCGCATAGTGGAGCATTTTTTTAAACAAACTTTTATGCACCACTGTATGTCTTGAGTCTTCTGCCAACCATCTTTCAATTGAAACGCGAGCAGGTAAGGGCTTATGACCTCCCATCAGGGTAATCTTTTGGGGTGCGTACCAACTTTCACTTCAACACTTACAAGTCCACCCCATATAGGTTACAGCTATTCTAGCACCTATGGTAGTAGTATCTTAAGCCCTCTGTTTTTCGCCTCGCGGTGTTATTTTCTTTTCTCTTCGCCGACTGCACTCTAACTGTATCAGCAAAGTACAAACGACCTCCACTTTTGCATGCACGATATGCGCATCAGTAAAGCTTTCAGCTTTTCTCAATCTTCGTCAAACGAATCCTACACTTGCCCTATCTTTCTTCCTTCTTATTTTTCTTTTGTTTCATGTTTTTCAATAGCCAATTTATTTTGCTCCTCCTGTGAATTTCTCTTCTAATAGTGTGTTATTTGAATTGGCAATAAATAAATAAATAAATAAATAAATAAATAAATAAATGACAATGTCGTTGTAGAATGGGTGGCGATGTCCGTTCCTCCACGTGGTGCCACTGGAAACTGTTCGCTCTGCGAGCTAAGCCGATCACGGACATTCGATTGCAGGCGACAGGCCCTTGTGACAGGCCGGCCTACGAAGACCCATGTCACATCACATAGTGTATGACTGTTCAGATTTATCGAGGTAGTGCTACGGCGTCCGCGGGAGCCGACGCGCACTCGCAAAGCCCGGCGAATGTGAAAAGTATGCGAGGGTCCCTGATGCGAGGACGGCATCGGGGGGCAACTGAGTTAGTCCGAAAGTCCCGTAACGTAAGCAGGACCCGCGTGGCTACGCTGAATGTGGGTACGTTGACGGGCCGCTCGTGCGAGTTGGTTGAAGCACTGGAGCGTAGAAGAGTTGATTTCTGTGCGGTGCAGGAGACGAGGTGGTCCTGCCGCAAGTAAAGGGACATAGGACGAGGCTTCAATGCCGTTCTATGTGGAAGTTCCAGGACCACCAGTGATGTCGGAATAATCGTCTCCGAACGATTTCGTGACTCGATTGTAAGCGTCGAGCGCTTTGACGATCGATTGATGAAGATCGTTGTCGTAGCGAAGGAGCGACTCTATCACTTCTTCTCTGCGTATGCTCCGCAGACTGGCTGCTTGGATAAAGCCAAGGAGGAGTTTTGGAGCCTGCTTGATGAGAAGACAGCAGAGGTACCGTCGAAAGATGTTATCATAGTCGCTGGTGACCTCAACGGGCACGTCGGCGCGACGAAAGACGGGTACGGCTGTCATGGTGGGTTCGGTTACGGGTCGCGTAACGCAGATGGTGAGCGTATCCTTGAATATGCGGAATCGCACAACCTCACCATAGTGAACACCGTATTTCGCAAACGCGATTCCCGCCTCATCTCGTTCTATAGTGGGAACACCGAGACGCAGAGAGACTTCGTCCTTTTGAAGGTTCGCGACTCAAGTTTCGTCACAGACGCGAAGATCGTGCCGTATGAAACAGTCCCCCCACAGCATCGTCCGCCGATCTGCACTTTAAAGATCCCGAAAGCGATGCAGAAGCAGGTCGAGCGATGCGGTGAGGCAAAAATCAAGTGGTGGTGAATGAAAGGTAAGGAAAAAAAGCTGTGATTTCTCGTGTAGGGTTACTGACAGTCACAACTGTCGATGAAACTTAGAAGATTTCGACCGACGGGATACGCCAAGCTGCACGGTCGGAGCTCGGCATCACGAAGCCTGGACGACGGAAGGTCGACAAGCAGGCCTGGCTGTGGACAGATGATGTGAAAGCCAAAGTTCGAGAGAAGAAGACGCTATATCACGTGTTTCTCGGCGAAAAGACAGCCGATAACTGGCGGAAGTACCAAGAAGGGAAGAAAGCTGCAAAGAAAACCGTGGCTGTTGCAAAAGCCACTCATTATTGAGATGTCAACGAGAAGCTCGAGCCGCGCGATGGTGAGCGGTGTCTGTACCGACTCGCAAAGAATCGCCATCCAGACCGAGGACATCGAGAAGTTCTTCGGCATCAATGATGAGAACGGCCATCTTTTTATGGACCGCAAGAAGGCATTGAAGCGATGGCGCGATTACTTTGAGGAAATCTCTACAGTAGGATTTCCTCATCCAGCCATCCCCTCAACGGCTCCTACCCACGGCCCCGTTCAGAAGATCACCGTGGAGGAGATTGAAGCGGCTTTGAAGAAGATGAGGCCAGGCAAAGCGACTGGGCCCGACGACGTGGCAGCAGAACTGTGGAAGTCGAAGTTTTGGTACCCTGCTGAGTGGTTGGCGAAGTTCTTTAATCAGGTTGTGGCGGAGAAAAAAGTGCCTGAGTGTTGGCGCCAAAGTACGACGATTCCGATTTGGAAGAAGAAGGGCAGTCCTACAGACTGCTCCAATTACCGTCCGATTCGCTTACTTTCGCACAGCATGAAGACCTTTGAGCGAATTATCGACGGACGATTTCGTGACATCGTCCAGCTTTCCAACTATCAGTGCTGCTTCGTGGCTGGCTGTGGCACCATTGATGCCATACACGCCGCCCGCCTCCTGATAGAGAAGCATCGCGAGAAACAGAAGTCGGTGCATATCGCCTTCCTCGACTTGGAGAAGGCCTTTGACCCCGTACCGCGTGAAGTGATATGGTACGCCTTGCGACATCATGGAGTTTCTGAAGAGCTCATAGAGTGGGTGCGAATTCTCTACTCTTGTCCAAAGAGTCGAGTTCAAGCTGCAGCTGGAACCTCGATGGAGTTCCCCATCTCTGTCGGGGTACATCAGGGTTCTGCGCTTTCTCCACTCCTCTTTGTTGTCGTCATGGGTGCAATCACACGAGATCTTCAGTACCCCGTCCCTTGGACGTTGCTTTATGCTGATGACGTAATGCTCGCTAGCGAAGATAAAGATGAACTCGAGCGAGAGGTGCAAGCTTGGTGTGATCGCCTTGAGCGGTTTGGACTCGAATTGAACGTGAAGAAGACCGAATATCTAATGACGGACGCTACTGAGTCCAGCTCCATCAAGGTTAACGGCATCGAGCTCCCACGCACTTCGGTCTTTAAGTACCTGGGATCAGCAGTCACGTCTGACGGCAAACTGATGATTGAAGTGAATTCACGCGTGAGTGCAGCTTGGTCCAAGTGGCGCTCGTTGACTGGGGTGCTCTGCGATAGGAAGATACCGGAGCGCTTGAATACAGAGCAGTCGTCCGGCCAGTAGCGATGTACGGCGCTGAGTGTTTTCCAGCGACCAGGGAAGTTGAAACGCGCCTCAGCGTCATGGAGACGAAGATGCTGCGCTGGACGACTCGAGTCACGCGCATGGACCGCATTCGAAACTATGCTATTCGGCAGAAGTTCGGTGTCGCGCCGATAGCTGACAAGATGCGCGAAGCTCGCTTGCGATGGTACGGCCACGTTCTGCGTGGAAAGGAAGACAGCGTCCGCCAGATAGGCCTTAATTTCGAGGTGGTAGGAAAGCGGCCTAGAGGGCGCCCGAAGCAGCGATGGTTAGATACGTTACATGCGGACCTGAAGATTACTGGTGTTTACCCTGATCTACAATACCGCCCGCGTCGCGCGGTCAAAAAGACGGTTTGCGACGGAAAAATCCGTCGCAAACCGTCGCATGCTCATAACTCCTTTAATTTTAAGTTGTGTGAGAAACTGTTGATATCGTTCGATTCGTCTTCTTGAGATCTACACAAACATCTATAAAAGTTTACCAGACCTCCGCGTTTTCGCGTGGGTGGCCTAAAAAATAACTGCATCAGGCTTTTGCGATTGGAGCACCTTATTTTCCAGGAGGTGCACGTGACTTTGCAGTGTTTTCGGAGTATCTCAAGCATGGCATTCGTTGTCAGCTCTGCTCTGGTATGCCTGGAATGCTCCGAGAGTCCGCCGTGCACAATGAATATAGGATCGGCCCTATCAATCGAGCGGGAGAAAGCATGTTCACTCCGCTTATATCTTCCCTTACTGGAAAATGTAAAGCCTTCAAGACTATTTCGAACCGTTTGAAGAATTCTATATGAAGTTTCCGGCTCTCCTACTCAGTATTTGCTCCAATCTCGAGACTTTGGAGTGCACCGTAGACAATGCATATGGAATCGAGCCTATCAACCGAATTGGCGCGACAACATGTAGAGTGAGCGTCTGGACAACTTTATCAGACATTTCCAACCGCCCTACTCGGGAATTGCTCCAATCTGTCCTGGCGGGACTTATGTGTGCGCCGTGTGCAATGCGTATAGAGATGAACCTATCAATCGATTGGGTTCGACAACTGGTAGAGTGAGCGTTTGGGGACTTCTATCATAAATTTCCGGACGTCCTACTAAGGAATTGCTCTAGGGCTGTCCAGCTAGCCTTTGGAGTGTGCCGTGAACAATGCATATAGAATCGAACCTTTCAATCGAGGAGGATGACCGCTTGCAAATTGCGCGCGCCGGCATGTTCGGAGCGCAATAACTCTTTCAAGTTCAAATCGTTTCGACTGCAACTCAAGGGTTTTGTAGGTAGGCAGTAGAACGGACTAACAGTACACTAAAGTAGAACAGTGTAGCTTAGGAAGAGACAATGTTACAGGGGTGGGAAAATGCAGGTGAGGCTTGTGTGACGCATTTTTTTCCGAGTTCCGTGGACCACTGCGGGAAAACCCGGAGAGCAACCGGCCTTAAGATGCGTACGCAAACAGAGCGCTTAAAGTACCTTACGATGACGTGCTCAGAACTTCTCAGCTTCCTAAACTGCCTTAGCCTCAGCTGCCAGTTTAAAGCGGCGGAAGATAGCGGTTAGAGTTTCTTGCGCTCTTACTCGCCCAGATTTGAGTGCTCGGCACTCGCAATGGTACCGTCCTGTTCAGCATGAAAAGCGCTATCGAATGGTACCAATTTCGACCGATTTTGGAAACATCGATTTTTTGGCAGATTCGCATCGAGGACGAGGCCGCTCGAGGCCGCGGCAGGTGGACGTTGACGTCATTGAAAATCGATATCTTCGAATTGGGCCACGCTTGATACCACTCGATAGAGCTTTTCATGCTGAATTGAATGGTAGGTTAGCCTGAGTGCTGTTTGTGTTACCAATCTTGGAGTGGCTTGAGATAAATATTATTTCTCAACATCGTGGAGTGAACATGCTTTCTCCCGCTCGATTGATAGGGCTGATCCTATATTCATTGTGCACGGCGGACTCTCGGAGCATTCCAGGCATAACAGAGCAGAGCTGACAACGTACGCCATGCTTGAGATACTTCGAAAACACTGCACGTCACGTGCACCTCCTGGAAAATAAGGTGCTCCAATCGCAAAAGCCTGATGCAGTTATTTTTTAGGCCACCCACGGCGAAAACGCGGAGGTCTGGTAAAGTTTTATAGATGTTTGTGTAGATCTCGAGAAGACGAATCGAACGATATCAACAGTTTCTCACACAACTTAAAATTAAAGGAGTTATGAGCATGCGACGCTTTTTGACCGCGCGACGCAGGCGGTATTGTAGCGCTGGATCGGGAAAGGTGGCGTCATAACACCAGAATAGCGGACCCCGCTACGATGGGGGACAAACGCTGAAGAAGAATAATAAGAAGAAGAAGTTGTAGAATGGAGAGATCTTGGTTGTGAATCCACTGTACAACTCTTGAAGGACTCTGATGTACTGAGTAGGAACACCCTGAGTGAGCAGAACTTCGAGAACCGCTTCAGTCTCGACGGAGTCGAATGCCTTCCTCACGTCGATGAGCTTCGTAATGGAGTGTATCGTGCTGAATCATCTCCGAAATCCTGCTTGTTCGCATGGCTGTCCTTCGTCCAGCGTTCTGCTGATCCTATTCAGGATGACTCGAGTGAACAGACTGTAAACTACGGACAGCAGGCAGATCGGGCGATAGTTGCCAATGTCGTGCACGTCTCCCTTCTTTTACAGCAAGACGGTCCTGCTGGTTTTCTACTGGAACGAAACCTTGCCTTCCGACAGGTAGAGTGTGAAGAGCCACGCCAAGGTGTTGAAGAGCGCTGGCGGGAGGTTCTTCAGGTGTTCGCGTCTGATCCAGTCGGGACCGGGTGCTGTACGCTTCTTCACTGACGAGATGGCGTGTCGGGTTTCGGAAGGGAGAACAGAGGGAGCGACGTATCCATCACGCGGAAGATGGCATGTGGGCAGGTAGACGTGGCTATCGGAGAGATCGGAGTAGAAGTCGTGGATGACCTTCTCCATGGTCCTTCCTGAAGAGGTCACGGCTCCGTCAGGACGTCGTAGACGGGTCATCTTGGTCTTGAATTTGGCGAAGTTCCGGCGGGCATTGCAGATGCCCTGCCTCTGCTGCTTCAGCCAACACTTCCGCCCTTCTCTCCTTGAGATCTTCCTTTATCGCCGCTCTGCATAGCTTAGCAAGCTCGGACGTCATCTGGTAGTTGCCTGACGCTCGTGCTGCTCCACGCTGGCGTATATGCTCGAGAGTTTCCGGAGACAGACGTCTCTTAATGGTCTTCAAGCTCTCGGCTCCCTTAGCACTGTCGTGGAGATGGTGCACGAAGCGGTCGTATTCTTTATCGACGTTGTCTATGACGGCATCTTCCAGACGTCCGATTGTCAGAGACTTGTACGAATCGATGTTCATGAGCAAGTGCGTGTTGACGAGGACACCAACGCCGCCTACTTCCCTGCCGTCGCATGTTCCGAGGAACAGTTCTTCTCCAGAGTTGTAGGTGGCGTGTAGGGGGTGGTGTCTTCTCGTCTCGATCAGTGCGATCCTGGCATGCATCAACAGGTCTTCGACGGATGCTTCCGATGCGAGCGTGGGGGCGTTGTAAGTACAGATCGTCATCCTAGTCCTTCTCAATTTGCGCAGCCTGGTTAGGTCCTAAGATTTTAGCAGCCTCTCCGTACTCGTCCTTTTCATCACTGCAGAAATGGGGGCTCTTTCGGGGTCAGGGGAATTAGGCCCTTTAGTGCTGCTGTGTTTGACGGCAATACAACACGGGTAGCTAGTCAGGCTCTGTCGTGCGGTCGAAGAACTCCGGGCAGCCAGCCAGACTGCCCGAGACTTTTGAGGCTGCCTCGAATCGCCTTACATGTACTCCCAGTCTACCGAGTGCAAGCTTTTGGCCGGACCGATACAGTTACAATCCGCACAGTCACGGACACATCCACGCACATGCATGAACATGCCACTCCCACGCACAAGGAACGCGTCGATCCGACAAAGCAGGAGCAAGGAATATCCTCTGCATCCCACCTGCGTCTCTGGGCAGTATACGGTCGCATTTGTTTCGCGTTTTCGTTTTCCTATCCACCATCCGGGACGCGCCACGTGGCCCTGCGACAAGCGGCCCGAGATCCCTCTTAACAGGAGAGCCCGAAGGCTCTCTATGAGGGAGACCCGTGGTACGACTATTATTAAGTAAAAATTCGACTTGCATTGCGCATTATTGCTAATATATCAATCAAGTTTGGGGGCCTTATATTGTTGGAGAAAGCACTGTGCACTAGTGGTTCAGTAAATTTCGGATCCGAGATTTCATCCTCTAAGATGACTCCCGTAGCGGCAGACCTAGAGCAATTCTGAACGACGAGTTGAAGGAATTGGTGGAAGAATTGCTGGAAGCTAAACCATCCCAAACAGTCCGCGCGATCGCTAACGATGAGACTCAGAAAAATTGCTGAGGATGCTTTTAAACGCCTTGGCAAGGGAAAAAGCTCGAAAAGTGGGTGCCCCACGAGCTGAATGAGCGGTGAAAATTGTCACGTTTCGAGATTTTTTCTTCTCCACTTTTAGTCAATAATACTGACCCGTTTTGGTTCGATTCATCACTTGTGATTAACGATGGATTCGGTATGATAACAGGAAAAGTTCCGGATAGTGGTTGGACGCCGACGAATCCCCTAAGCATTTTCTAAAGGCGAGCCTCCACCAAAAAAGGTAATGGTCATTGTGTGATGGTCGGCGGTTGGTGTGATTCATTGCAACTTCTTGGCGCGCCAGGCCAAACGACCACAGCAAAGTCCTACTGTATGGAAGACGACGGAATGCACCGAAAATTGCGTCAACTTCAGCCGGCACTGGTCAAGAAAGATGCCCGACGCTTTCGTCCACACGTTTCACAAATCACTATTCGAAAATTGACTAATTAAGGGTTGAAATTCGGCCTCACCCGCCATATTCTCCAGAACTCCCCCCCCCCCCCCCCAACCGACTACCTTTCAGAACATTCTCGCTGGTAAAGCCTTCACCAATCAGGACCATTCGAGAACAGCTTCCGTGGATTTGGTCGAATCTCAACCACCTAATTTTTTCGCTGATGGAATAAAGCGACTGGTGGCTCGTTTGAAAAAGCTTGCTTATCTGAACGGTGCTTATTTCGACTGAATTCGAAAAGACTTGAGAACGTTATGATAGTTCAAAGTGAAGCACTCAAAAACTTGACAACTTCTCGTTACATCGGATCTCGTTACAAGCACTCGCTTGCTATTTTGACCTGTTTGTTTTCAAAAACATTAATGAGATTAGTAAAACTGTTGTGTTCCTGAGGATACACTTAGCTGGACCTCTGAGGTCACTCCTTATTGCTTTCTGCGTCAACAGAGAGCCCACGTACGCGTGCGTAGAGGCAGCAGAATATTAGAGCTTTATTAGTAGAGTAAGCTGACAGGGAGCGACGACGGCTGCAGGTGACGGGAGTTGGCTGGCGGCAGCTGGAACTCCAGCTCTCGGCGATCCTCGGCGATGACCCTGCGGCTACGACGACGACCCCTGATGGTCCTGGCAGCGGACTTGCCTGCGCCCCGTTTTCCCGCAGGTCGTTGCTTTGACCTGCCTTAGCGAGTTACCACCGCGCCTACGGTGGTCATCGGCTCTCTACTAGCCGGCTACGGTTGCGCTACACTGATCACCTTTGTGATCGTCCAGCTATAAAAACTAATTGTTTTAAAAAGCGCTTGCTGTACGTACCATAAGGATTAGAGAGAGGGCGCGGAAGGCTCGTTAAGGGCTCCGCACACTTCTGCGGCGTTGCCGCAGCCAGCAGCCGGCAAAAGTGGGGCGGAGCCTTCAAGTTGCGGCGCTCCTCCCCACTGCGACGGCGCCGTTCTCCGGCGTTGCCGCAGCACGGCGCCGTCGCAGCGAACTCCAGTCGGGACCTACTCGCATAGAAGGAAAGCGCGCTCCGATGAGAGACGCGCGCCCGAATGAAGAACTCAGCTGAGAATCTCCATCGTCATCAGCTCTCAGGCAACTTCAGCTCTCCCCGAGATTTTGCTTCCTTGTTTTCAGATTTTTCTTCAAGAAGCTTCGCGATCGGCTAGAGTGCAGACAGTGTCTGCCTGCGGCATTGCCGCACCGACGGCAACAATGATTTCATTCATTGTTGCCGTCGGTGCGGCAATGCCGGAAAAGTGTGCTGGTGCGGGACGGCGCCGGCTGCCGTTGCCGGCGGCCTCTGCGTCCTTGCCACATGTTGAAGGATAGGGCTGCGGCAACGCCGCAAAAGTGTGCGGAGCCCTTTAGTCGCGTTCTTTTTGCCTTTTCCTTGCAACTACCTTCATTTTGAGCTATCCGAGAATACCGAATGGCAGCGAAACAGCTTATTAGGGGCTATCCAAATCTAGAAAACAATATTTGGTTACCGGAATTTTGGATGCTCATTATTCTAAACGACATGAGGACGCTCGTAAACGAGGGACGTCGCCTATTTACATCCTGAGGACACCTACATTCAAACTTGGAAATAACTCCGTGTAGTCAAAATAAACATCCCTGTTTGCAACACTAAATAACTGCAACTGTCGGACTATTCTAGGAACACTTGGCACGTCCTACCAGCCCGCTCTAGCAACAAGGCACATTGTCAAGTTGTTGTTCAAATTCGAATTATTCCTACTTTGGGGACGATTTCTTAGTTGCGTCGCCACTTCGGAGGCGCATATTCAGACAGTGTTTAACGCAATATCAGCACTCCTAGCTGTTTCAAATCAACCCTTAAAGTATATGAAACTGGCCGAAATTATAGTCATGAAACGATCACATTTCTGTTATTCCGAAGTTCATCTGTCTCCATAAGCCGGAAGAATCTGGACTTATTTAGCGCAATTGCTTTTCAGCTGCGCTAAATAAGTCCGGCTTTTTTGGCTCGTAATACATCTGTCGCATTTCGAAGAAATGTATCGAGATAACTAGCTTTGCCAGAACCCCTTCTTTTTAAATGTCTGCTTTCGGTACGAATTAAGTATTTTTTTCCTTCCTTATATGGCGCTCTATCACCATCACCACCTATATATAAAAGAGTTTGTCCGTGGAGTGACCTAACCTAAGTGAGGTACGCCGCATCATCCACACCGAGAGCGGTCGAGTGATCTAACCGAAGTGAGATACGCCGCACTATCCACAGCGAGGGCGGTCGATGATCTAACCTGAATGAGGTACGCCTCATAATCTAAAACGCGAGCAAAATTTGCCATTGAACGTGGGATGTTGCTGCAGCAGAGGAAACGAAGCCCTTTACTGCTTACCACAACAACACCTACGCGCACTTCTGAGCGTCCAGATTCAGGAGCCGACTTCGTGCCATTAGCATGAGAAGACTACTAAAGAGGTAAGGTAGAAGGAAGAGCTTAAGGGTGGGGAACCGACAACGATCAGGAGGCTGCGACCAGGAGGAGCATCGGGATGGTCGATGCGGGGAACAAGGAAGTAGGCCAGGAGGTAGCACCAAGAAGAGTTCAGGCAATGTCTAGAGATCATTAGGGAGTTATCAATCAGGGGAGGGGGACAGTAAGGAGGATCAGCAAGGGGATCCATTACCATTAAGAGAGACCGGATTTAGAGGATGTGACACCGATGTCACACAATGGACGTTCGCTCGCCGTCGTCGTGAAGGAGTATCCCGAGGGGGAGGAGGGGAGGAATTTACCTCGAAGAAGGGACCTGGATACGGAACTAGGACGGGAAATCAACAAGAAGAGAGCCATATTGGAATTCATACGGAGAACAAGGAGTCTGCCATATGCATAGCCTCTTCATGCTCGACTCAGCGGCGGCTGTGCGCGCTTCTGAGCTTGTTGATCCAGAAAACGGGTCCCCTACGTCGTGCAGCAAGCATCCTGATTCTGAATACGTGTCACCGACCGTGCCGTGAGCATGGGAGGACCACTAAGAGGGTTGTAGAGAAGGCGGTCCTCTTGGAGGGAATAGGAAAGCGACCAGGAAGAAAAGGAATAACCTGTAGGAGGTGCCAGGACGGGGAAACCAGCAAGAAGAGACCAGTAGGTGTCAATAGTGGAAACAAAGAAGTGGGCTAGTAGTTGGGACCAGGAAGATGGTGGACTAAAGAGGGGGGAGGGAAACCATTAAAGGCGGACCAGCAATTAGATCCACTAAGAAGAATCGAGAGAGGGGAACCTGGCTTCGGAAGACATATCAACGACAGCTTGAAACGCTTGCTGTTGAGCATGAGAACGATTGCGGAGGAACAACCTGAGGGACAGAAGTACTGCGCAGCACAAACCAATGACATTACTGGACGGTCATGAAAGAGTGTCTATGATGAAGGTACCGAAGTGGTGAAGGGCTTGATGCCGATAACGTATGCACCAAGTTCCTAGATGCTAGTGAATTTTATGTTTTACAAAAACTACCTTCCATATGTCAGTGATGCTACAAAGTCGCGCGAAGCGCGCAAGTGCGAGACACGCCGTTAGGCGTGTCGGAGCACTTGTATTTCAGAAATGATTTACGTAGCGTTGTTGTGCAAGTCGAGAGCTTCCCGGCGATATAACATGGTGGGGATTCGAACCAGCTGATATTCCAATCATTTCGCATCCACCAGCGCATTCGATCGCTGAAGCTCGACTTGGGTGCTCTTCTCGTTGGAAAGGCCGAGTCCCGCTACATGTTCTTCACACCTGGGTGTCAGGTCAAAGACCAGATTCACCAACGATACCGCCGATATCAACTCATGACGTATTCATCATATCGTCCTACGATGTAAGTGATACAGAAAGATACAGAGATATTGAGGTACGGATCACTGTATCACCTGGTGGCGACGTTCGTTCCTCCACGTGGTGCCACTGGAAACTGCTTGCTGTGCGAGCCAAGCTAATCACAAACATTCGATTGCAGGCGACAGGCCCTGTGACAGGCCGGTCTACGAGGACCCATATCACATCACATGGAGTTTGATGTGTCATAGTTTTTGAGATTGTGCTACGGCGTCCGCGGGAGCCGACGCGCCCTCGCAAGGCCGGCGAGTATGAGAAGTATGCGAAGGACCCATTCTTTTCTTCTTACTGGATCTAATTGCTGGTCCGCCTTTAACTGTCTTCCCTCCCCTCTTTAGTTCCCCACCTTCCTGGTCCCAACTCCTGGCCCACTTCTTTGTTTCCTACATTGACCCCCTACTGAACTCTTCTTGCTGGTTTTCCTGTCCTGACCCCTCCACGTTGTTTCTTTTCTTCCTGGTTGCTCTATTATTCCCTCCAAGAGGACCCCTTACTGTCCTTCTCTACCACCCTCTTAGTGGTCCTCCCATGCTCACGGCAAACCACGGTGACACGATTCAGAATGCGGACGGTTATTGTGCGACCGAGTGGGGGGGGGAGCGTGTTCTGGATCCAGAAGCTCGGAAGCGCGCAATCGCCGCTGTGTCGAACATGAGGAGGCTATGCCTATAGCAGATTCCTTGTTTTGAGTATGAATTCACTTACAGCTCCTTGTTGGCTCCCAGGTAGATCCCTCCCTCCCCCTCGGGTCCTCCTTACTACTCTACCCCAATTAAGTAGCCCTCCCACGCTCATGACACGACGACAGCGAGCGAACGCCCATTGCAGGACATCGGTGTGACGTCTTCTAAATCCGGTCTCCCTTACTGGTAATGGATCCCCTGGCTGATCCTTACTCGCTCTTGGTTGCTATCGGTTCTCCACCCGCGTCTACTCTTACCCCTTTAGAGGTCTTCTCATGCTAATGACAGTCGGCTTCTTAATCTGGACGCTCAGAAACGCGCGTAGGTGCTGTTGTATTAAGCAGTAAAGGACTACGCTTTCCCTGCTGCAGCAACATCACACGTTCATAAGCAAATTTTGCCCGCGCTGTGGATGATGCGGCGTACCTCACTTAGGTTAGGTCACTCGACCGCTCTCGTTGTGGGTGATGCGGCGTATCTCACTTAGCTTAGATCACTCGAACGCTCTCGCTGTAGATGATGCGGCGTGCCCCACCTAGGTTACATCACTCGACCGCTCTCGCTGTGGATGAAGCGCCACCCACTACACTGTGCCTGGTATAGAGAGAGTCCCTTGCAGATTCCTTTAGTTTCGCGATCCACTGGACGAGTGCCCACGATGTGCTTTTTCAAACCAGCCGCCCAGTCCAGCGACTCCGTCGTTGTCCATGGCTTTTGTTCCTGTTTTACCCCTTTTTTCGCCACTCCCATCTATTGTCGTTTTGTAGATTTGTTTTCATGCCGGCATCTTCCGTATATCGGGGCGTACTGAGTCCGTTTGAGTGCGGGCTGCGATTACGTCAGCACGGGTCAATTCAAGGGCACCACTTTGTAGGCCCTGCGAGCGGTTCGGAACGAAGTGATGCAAGAAATGCTTCGCAGTCGACCCCGAAAGGAGGGCCTCTTTGGCTTCATGAAGGCCAAGGCGCATCAGCCCTCGAGACGGATGGTCAGAGAGACGATATCCTGAGGAAAATGGTGGCCTCATTCGATTGCATGCTCGAGCTCCTCGAGGAGTGGTCAGCGTTTCGTACCTGGGTGATAGTATGGCCGCTAGACTCCAAAATGGACAAGGACAAAACGAAGCATCTGCTCAAACTGACCAGAAGTCACCTGCAGGGCGGCGGGAAGTTGGTCACCGTATGGCATCCGATCAACGGAAGGAATGTTCCAAAGTGGAAGCTCATGGAATGTGGAGCGCGTCGACGACGGCAACCAGGTGTTTAAGACCGCAAGCTCAATCACCATGAATGGCACGGTATATATCAAGGCAAGCTTCCCCGAAGAGAGCGTACAGTTCTTCACGAGCCATATAGGCGCTGGAGTGCCTAAGTATGTTTATGAGGCCACGCGGAAAAAGGCCGTAGGAGCTATGTTACCCCATCTTCCAGACTACAGATTCTTGACATCGAGGGCGATGTCTGCAGAAGGGCAGGCATGTCAGTTAGGGGTCTTCGAACGCTGTTTAAGAAGCGTGCTCTACAAAATACACTATGCCTGACATAAAGACAGACCAAGAGGGTCCCACGCGGATTTCTTTAGATTCGCGATCAACTGGACGAGCGACCCGCGACGTACTTTTTCAAATCAGTTGGAGTGTAGCCGCCCGCTCTGGAGACTCCGCCGTCGTCTCCGGCTTTTGTTCCTGTTGTAACCCCGTTTTGTCGTCACTCTATCACTTATCTATTGTCGTTTTGCAGCACAGTACATTTGATGTCAAAAACCATTATGAGATTTTTTTATCTAAGGAGATGCGGATCACCAAACAGCATTCTTGATTAAGAGCCGATCAACCCTTGCTGCCCTACATTTTTTGTTTGACTGCCCCTTCTGGGCTTGAACGGCATTCCACTTATCTACACACCTTTTACTGTGATTAGCTACCGGCTAGCAGTCGTCTTATTAAAAGTCGTTGTCACCGTTGCGGATTTAAGGGCCAAATCTTCTTGAATACTGAAACAATCTGCTTGAAGATTTTTTTTTCAAAAGAGCTTTTGATTAGCTGACGAGCTCCTTTATCGAAACAGCACAGTTCTCATATGAGTAAAATGTTTGAATCACTTATTAAATTCAAAAGAAACTGAAGTGATCGATGAAGAACGACAAGTCGTTTTCTACAAACAAAAAATTTGTCTAATAGCCGTACACATTTGCTGTACTCTTGTTTATCTTCATATTCGATCAGTTGCTTTTTAGCAGCATCCGCGACTGTAGTTTGTGCAGTGGCGAACCCGGAACCACTGCGCCCAGTTGTCGGTGTTAGGGCGATTTCGGCGATATCTAGAAAGCACAGATATATTGCCAAGCTTCTGCCAAGTTCATAAATGGTTGTAAAGAACTCTAATAATTGGAAAACATGGGTTGAAACTCTTCCTCCGCCACTACGCCGCGGACGGTCTGCGTCGCGTCCATGTGGCAATCTTCGAAAACGACGAAACCACGGTCAGTCGACATCGAGGATGGCCGTTGGTTGGTTGGCGGCCGATCCCGGCTGCTCTTCCGCCGCAGCAGGAGCTTTGGATGAACCGCAGCGCAGGAATTCCTCTCCTTAAATGGTTCTGGCGCTTGAACAGCGCTGAATCCAGCTGCGCCCTTTCGGCTGAGGGAGGAGAGCAGTTCGGCGCAGCCTCTGCACTCTGCTCTGTCCACAGTGGAGCACAAGGGAAATGGGAACAAAATGGGTTGGGTACGTGGATTCCTAGTGATGAATTTTACTTGCCATTTTTTTCATACTAGAGTTTACTATTCTTGTAGAACCCTAATGTAAGGACGGGCCTCCGCTAGGAAAGCAAAATATTCTATCCTACCGCAGACTGTATACTGAAATCCTACTACGGATTACAATCTCTCCTCAACCCTCCTTGCGTCTGAAAATTTTGGCACTAAGTTTCCGAGAGAAAACAACCGACTACAACAGGTTGTAAAACTCGGTTGTTTAGGAAAGGCCACCAATTTTTCAGGTCCATATGTGCAATCCTGAGGATTTTTGCGCTCTATCGGCAATATGTGAAGGAAAGATAGACTCGCTGGCAACTTCTCAAATAATTCAGCCAATCTCGCTTTTACCCTCACGAGTTTAACATGTACCAGAGCACGTTTGGGAGACCTTGTTCTGAGACACGTTGAAGCAAGCATGTGCCAGCGTGCAGTGATCGCTCTCGGCGTAACGGCGGAGGAATAAAGGCGATCGAAAACATGGCCACATTCGAAGATTTTCTCTCGTGCTTTATACGCGCGCGCATACTCATCAGCGACAGTGGGAAGCATAGAGCGGGAGGACGGAGGCCCCTGCGGTAGAGGGTTGGCAGCGTGATCACGCCTTATGCAGTGTTGTCGGCAGCGGCTGTAGCAGCGATGTCAGCAGGGAATGAGCTCGGTCACTCCTTCCTGCCACTGCCAAGCAGCGAGGGGTGGTAACGACCTGTGCACCCCCTCCCTCCATCGCGGTGGTCACTACTCGCTGCAGATTGTGAACGCGCCTAAGCAGTAGATGCTTCCAACCTTCTTGTGACAAGGATGGGTTCCTTGTTAATTAATCCGGCCGGGGTCTCGTTCTTCGCAAGGCAGTCGTACAAATTCCAAACCTTAAGAAATTAGAATGTAACAAATTTATGGCAACAGTATCAGGACTAATCGTAAGATAGGATAAAGAAATCAATGTAGGCTACAAGGACATCCACCTGCCCTCTTACAACGCGCATTTGGCTGAAGACGAGGTAGCGACTATTGATGTGGTTGTATCGGAAGAGAACCTGAAAATCTGAGGAGTTTAGAAAATTTCATTATCGCCAGCCTGTAGATCATTGTTGTCCTGTTTCAACTATGGTGGACGTGAAGATAGTTCCTAATTAGTTGCCAACCCACAATAAAAATAAGCACAACGTGAAGGAAGGGGAGGAACAGAGGTAGAAGTTGAAGAAGTCCGCAAATGCGGAATTGTAGAAAATTCGCATCAATTCGAAGGACTACGAGATCAGTAACACGAAAGTTCACTTGTATTAGTTCGTTCTTCTGTTATCCGTGTCATTTTCTACTTCGTTCACTATTTCCACTTTGGCTCAATCAAATATGCCACACAGATAGCGCTTTAAATTTCGGGGAAGATAAAAATAACTATCAAAAGCTGAAGACTGCATCACAGAAATCTAAATTTCTTCGCAGCTCAAAATATCGCAAACTTTGTTATAAATTTTCACGGAAGGAAAAATCTCGACGTTGGTTTATCCCTTTGCTAGATGCGGCACGAGTTCTAAATCTACCCGATATCGATGAGGCAATGTGAATGTGCATCTGGGGATAGATTCAACAACCGCTTGCCGGCCGGTAACGATGTATCGGTTGTCGTGTCTGCACCTCTGTATCTCTCTGTATCACATTCTACGTAGGCCAGAATGGTGAATCCGCGGTGAGATGATACCAGCGGTATTCATTGATGAATCTGGCCCCTGGTCTACACAAAGAGTTGCCCTGTCGAAACGCCGCTGATTTTGCTTTAACATAACGTTTTGAAGGCATTTTTAGGCTATACAACGTCCTGCGATGGTCAACCGTTGAGCAAGTCTATGTTTTCTTTTCCCGCCAAATCTGGTACCAATTTGCTGACCTTGAGGGTAGGGAAGGCTTGGTGTTGGCCTGGACGGGAATAGCCAATTAGGAATCGATTAGGTTCCATGCGTTTCGCTCGACTTTAGGGAGCTCAAAAAAAATTTTTTGTGGAGATTTCCAAAGTGACATATTGATGTTGTATAGGATTGTCTGGGAAGCACCATAGTGGTTTTCAAATTTTGCTGCGGGCACCTGGGTATGCCTAAGTGGCGAAAAATCTTAGCTCTTCAATGCGGGCTGGTGAGGCAAGAGTGACGCCTTGAATGGCTTTGTAGTGCTAAAAATTAACTCACAAAAATAATTTAAATTTAAAGGATAAAGGATAAAGGACGGCGTTAGTCAATCCCTTTTGGGATGCGTCACGCATTTTACACACTTCTACGGGATATCGTGGAGGCGAATTGACTGCGTACTTGGCCATACAATGACTTACGGTGGCCAGCCGATGAACAAATCAGTGCTTTATCTTTCCCAGACAAAACTGATACCAATTCACCGAGCCCGGAGGGATGGAAGGCTTGGTTGACCTGAGCGAGAAATCCGAACAGGAACCTGGTATCGGGTGCACGCGACAGTCGGCGTCTCCTCCGACTGCGCTGCACACGCCTTTAATTTAAATTTACTTAATTTAATTATAGCCACAGTCAGGTGAATCATTCACAGTAGCCTCGGTAGCGATTGATTGGCCGAAAAGATAGCGATGCTGGCTTGCAGGGGAGGGGTCAAGAGTTCAAATCTGGAAGGGCGGTTTACGGATTGCTTCCATTAAAACATGCTTGACTCACTGGAGAAGCTCTGCTAGTTGCTACGACATCTTTGTAGTGTTCTCTTCTTGTTTTGAAAGTGTTTCTCATTGTAACCTCTTAAGGGCCCCGGGTGATCATCAAAATATCCAGATGCCACCCACACATATGCCAGACATGGGCGGATTACTGTAGCACAGAACTGCTTGTAGTCCTGGCTTATAATCTGCAATTGAACAAATGCGTGCGAGTGGAATAGAATTTGTATGGTATTTATATTATATACTTGCATTTGTTTGTTCCCTGAGCTTAATAATTGATAGTCCAATTTCAATGTTCTTTCACGATGCTCGATGTCAAAGTTTATTGACGACGTTTCCGGCCGTAAGCCCTTCTTCAGGTCTGTAAAGTACTACTACATTTCCTATACAACAGGACGTCTAAAAAGCAATGGATCTAACCTGGCATCAACAGAGGGTGGGGGTTGGTCGAGGACGAAAATGAAGGGCTAGAGACGTGCACTTGCTACTTATAGGACGGCGTGGTGTGACCGGTCATTCTTGCCTCGTCATCCTCAGCGGTCACTCCTTTGGCCCTATAGAGTGATAAGGTACATAGCTATCATCACCTCCTCCCTGTTGTTGATCGGCAATCTCCATCGTTGTATTTCCAGCGCTTCATTAATCTTCCTCTCCACCGTATCCGACAAGTTCTTGTGGAGAATTGACACCCTTAACTGCGGCTGTGGGTCCATCGTGTGCCTGAGGGTACGGTGCTTCGAGAATGGTTGGTTTGGGTAGCTTTGCGGCCTACGAAGAGCTCTGAGATGATCCTCCATTCTCTTGCGTAGTGGTCCTGCCATTTTTCCTATATAAAATTCCTACCAGGACAAACTAACCACTTTGTACACCACACCCCTCAGTTGGCATATTTGGTTCTCTCGTTCACAGATAATCCAGTTCATCCCATCACACTGATTCTCGTATGGACGTGACGTCGTGAGTGATCGTAGTAGAGACGGGGTGGTCGGAACACCAGGCATATAGTGAACCCTGACCGCCTGACTACACGGTTGACGTCCATAGCAAAGGAATCTGATTGTGAGATGAAAGGAATGACCAGCGGAGAACCACAAGGAGATCGTTGAGGTTTCCAACAATGACACTCCCTGGGCCATACCCATTCTGCCGCAAAACCTCCTTCACATTTTCTTCCACTTCCCGCGAATTCGTCGTAGTCAAATCAGAGGATGTGGTAAGCATATGATGAACATATTCTGATTTTCGTATTCAAAAATGGTAAAAATCCATTCGGTGGGGGAGATTCTTATGTCAACTTGATGAAAGGGAACGCTGAATTCAGGTGTCCAAGCGTTTTCCGTAGGGTTGCTCGCAAATTTCCCACTATAAAGACATCATCAGAGTATCATCCGAAGTATAGCACTCTTGAAGACAAGACTGGCCGCTCGAGTTCGTTCATGAATATAATAACGAGTAGCGGTGCCAACCTGCTTCCCATTGCAAGACCTCATGTTTGTTTATGGAGCACGTTTCTAAATCGAAACGTGCTTACATCGATCACACTTCGAAGTAGCTCCGCAACGTCATCTCTGGATAACTCAAGAAGCTGAAGACTCTGCTGTTGTTCTTGTAAAAGACGAAAACAGGCATCAACTGCTCTTCTTTCTTCATTTGTATACAGTGCAACCACGTTAAAACTTTGGCAATCCAATCGTTGTCGTCCGTGAAAGTTGCACTGCCTCAGCTGCTCCAGAAATTGTTGCACGTTTCTTAAATGAGCTGGTATGTACGAAAGTAGGGGCGATAAGAGGTGATACAAAAACCAGCTAACGCGATCTGTTGGTCCACCATATGACGGTACAATGGGCCTTGTCTTGATCGTTGAAATGTCATATCCATTCGTTTCTCTCGGCAACTTGTGTGTTTTAACCAGCTGGTAGTACGTGGGCACACCCTCAAACTTCGGCAACAATTGAAAAAGGAGAAATTTCTCTAATCTCGGACCTAAAACCCTATAGATGGAGTCTTCCAATGTCTCGCGTTCTCCTCTGTACTGCTCATAGCTTGCCCTTACGTAGGTGCTGGTATCCGATAGAACGGCTTCACTGAGAGAAATGTCTCGTTCACGAGACATAACAATGCCTCCGCATTTATCACCTACCGAAAATCGTAGAGAGTTCTTCAGGGTAAGTGCCTTTCTTAGACCTCTTCGCTCTGCCGTTGTCGGCCATACGTCGTTCTTGATGCTCATCAAATACTCTGAGAAGCTTATACTTCAGAGCGACGACTTTCGAAGATAATTCTAATAATTCTAACATGCCCGAAGAATTAGTAACAGAGTGCTATACTTCGGACCATACACTGACGAAATCTTTATAGTGGGAAATTCGCTAGCATCACTACGGAAAACGCTTGGACACCTGAATTCGGCGTTCCCTTTCATCAAGTTGACATAAGAATCTCCCTCGCCGGATGGATTTTTACCATTTTTGAATACGAAAATCAGAGTATCGGAAGGTTAGGTCAGCAGTATGTGGTATAGGAAGCCAGCCTCTCATAACATCATCATCCATGCACAGAGCTGTCATCCTATGTATTAGGTTGGTTCATAAGTTCTCGGACATTTGATCCCTCCTGAATTGAAAGCGCATTTTCCCGCCAAATTTCTTACATTTATCAACGCGTAAATGAGCGATCGATAGAGAAAGAAAAGGGCTACAAAACTGTTCCTAACATTTACTTCTTCGTTGTTAACGTCAGCTATTATGGATAAGCAATTCATCCCGACTGAGATGCATATTCGGCACGTCATGTTATTCCTGCATCAATCTGGCCTCAATGCCAACAAATCGTATCGTCGCCTGAAGGATATTTACAACGAGAGTGCTCCTGCTCGAAGTACTGTGTACCAGTGGTTCTCGAAGCTTGCAGCTGGTGAATTCTCCGTTGAAGATAATGAACGAGAAGGGCGCCCAATGACACTGAATTTGGACGGCCTCCGAAGTAGAGTGGAAGTGGACCCTTACCAAACCACTCGCGAACTATCAAGTACTCTTGGTGTTAGTCACTCAACAGTCGTTCGAGGATTGATGTCGATTGGCAAGGTGCAAGAAATGGGTCGCTGGGTACCTCAAGACTTGACACAACATGAGATGGATCGCAGAGCCGATGTCGCTCTGTCTCTCCTTACCCTCAGACGTACCCACGGATGGCTGGACAACCTTGTCAACGGGAACGAGAAGTGGATACTGTACTCTAATTATCACCGACGTGCACAGTGGGTTGAAGCAACTGGAGAGGCAGAGGACGTTCCGAAACCCGACCTTCACGTGAAAAAGGTGATGCTATGCATTTGGTGGAGCGTTCTTGGCGTGGAATACTGGGAGCAGCTGGACGAAGGGATAACAGTGACGGCAGAGGTTTACGTCAACCAACTGAGGACGTTGAGGGCCCACCTTCAATCCACACAAGGAGAGCAAGTGAAGGTGTATTTTCAACACGACAACGCTAGACCGCATATTGCTAGAGCGACGGCGGCTGAGTTGGCGGACTACGGATGGACCGTTCTTCCACATCCACCTTACTCACCAGATCTCGCTCCTTCTGATTATCATTTGTTTTCCAGCCTTCAACGCTATTTGGAAGGCCAGCAATTTAGGAACCGAGAGGATGTCAAGGAGGCACTGCTCACATTTTTCGAATCACAACCGGCCACGTTTTGAAGAAAAGGCATCCATGACTTATCAGCACATTGGCGAAAGACAATTGATGTAAAGGGTGGTTACTTCAAATGATTTGATATTGTTGTTCGTACGTTGTGATAATAAATATTTCATGCCCCAAATGTCCGAGAACTTACGCATCAACCTAATATATGAAGCGTAACGTCGTTCATCATATGCTTACCACATCCTCTGATTTGACTACGACGAATTCGCGGGAAGTGGAAGAAAATGTGAAGGAGGTCTTGCGGCAGAATGGGTATGGCCCAGGGAGTGTCATTGTTGGAAACCTCAACGATCTCCTTGTGGTTCTCCGCTGGTCATTCCTTTCATCTCACAATCAGATTCCTTTGCTATGGACGTCAACCGTGTAGTCAGGCGGTCAGGGTTCACTATATGCCTGGTGTTCCGACCACCCCGTCTCTACTACGATCACTCACGACGTCACGTCCATACGAGAATCAGTGTGATGGGATGAACTGGATTTTCTGTGAACGAGAGAACCAAATATGCCAACTGAGGGGTGTGGTGTACAAAGTGGTTAGTTTGTCCTGGTAGGAATTTTATATAGGAAAAATGGCAGGACCACTACGCAAGAGAATGGAGGATCATCTCAGAGCTCTTCGTAGGCCGCAAAGCTACCCAAACCAACCATTCTCGAAGCACCGTACCCTCAGGCACACGATGGACCCACAGCGGCAGTTAAGGGTGTCAATTCTCCACAAGAACTTGTCGGATACGGTGGAGAGGAAGATTAATGAAGCGCTGGAAATACAACGATGGAGATTGCCGATCAACAACAGGGAGGAGGTGATGATAGCTATGTACCTTATCACTCTATAGGGCCAAAGGAGTGACCGCTGAGGATGACGAGGCAAGAATGACCGGTCACACCACGCCGTCCTATAAGTAGCAAGTGCACGTCTCTAGCCCTTCATTTTCGTCCTCGACCAACCCCCACCCTCTGTTGATGCCAGGTTAGATCCATTGCTTTTTAGACGTCCTGTTGTATAGGAAATGTAGTAGTACTTTACAGACCTGAAGAAGGGCTTACGGCCGGAAACGTCGTCAATAAACTTTGACATCGAGCATCGTGAAAGAACATTGAGATTTGTATTTGTATGGTATAAGGTATAGGGTCCTATGATCAAGCATGCACATAATTATGACGATCCGATGTGGGCAGAGACTTTAGCAAAGCGAACCAATAACCCACTCCGTGCGACCGCTACAACGGCGACATCGCAGTCCACGACCGCGACACCGGCGACACAGCTACCCATTGCGCCAACCAACCACATTCGGTCGGTTGGCAGCAGTGCGTGATGAACTTTGCGCTGACGTCTTCACACACCTTTTTTCGACCACAAAAGTACATCCCGAAAAAATTAACTATGGTTCTGGATTTCCCACCCGGGTGCCTAGATCCTGTGAAAATTGCATCGCAAAAGCTCGCCACAAGTTTAAAGGCTCTCCTTGTTAGTACCGGTCGTACAGCAGCCTATTTTTTCCCGGCCACTCTCCCATGCCCATGAGAGGAGGGGACCCATTGCAAGCGCAAGCACATGTAGTCAGCTTCCTAACTTCGTAGGTCGTAGGACCCTCAGGACGAAGTTTGAACGAAAATTTCGTTCAAACTTCGTCCTGAGGGTTAATTGGGGCGCTCATCACGAGTCCTGCAACCGCTTTCGGTAACACCGCCGGCCACAGTAGGTGACGGTATATGCAAATGAAGGGATACATAATGGCAGTATTGCACGACTCCAGATGTCGACTAGAGTTCGAAAAGAAATTTTCACCCAAACCTCTCGTTATTTTGGGTGCTGAGCAGAAATATATTAGGTTGGAAAAAAAGTCTCTTCACACTTCGAAATTTTTTTACCCTTCCCCTTGTAAACGCACTAGCCAATGTTGATTGCTGATTTCGTAATCCTATCACACTTGTCTACCGTTCGCACGCGGACACAGGTTAAGACTCTTCTTGTAATTCGTTATCCATCCAATCTTCCGAACTCAATGCCAGATCTACCTCATGGCCGTTTTCAGCACGGCATTCTTCAAGAATTCATTAAAGAATCCACAGCACGTCAGGCAGCAGACCAAATTAACCACATATATGGCTTGGGATCTACTACTCATCGCGCCTGTTATGAGTGGTTCGGAAAGTCTTTAAAGGGAAATTATTCACTGAGGGCAAAGCATGGTCAGGAAGGCCAACTGGATTGGACGACAGTGAACTACACCATCTTCTTCGTACCGATAGTTGGCAGACGACACGTCAGCTGGCAGAGAAGCTCGAAGTGTCTCATAGGATAGTGGGGATCCATCTGAAGAATCTTGGCTTTCATGGAAATTTGGAGCTTGGATTCCACATGCCCTGTCAGACACTCAGAAAGGTCGACGGCTCTCCATCGCTGCTTCTCTTCTGTCCAGATAAGGAAGAAAATCGTTTCTTCCGCGGATTGTGACAGGCGAAGAGTCCTGGGTTCTGTGTGCCAACTTCCGAGGAAAAGACAATGGGTACAAAAGGGAGAGAGCCCTAAGTCTGATCTCAAGCCCAATGTTCACGAAAGGAAGATTCTCATGACTGTTTGGTCGGATGTCAGAGGAGTGATTTACTGGAAAACTCTCAGAAGTGGAGAGACACTTACTGCTGTCACATACTGCGGCCAACTCCACAAAGTCGTCGCAACTCTCCAAGAAAACAGGCCGGAGACGTCAAAGGTGATGATCCTGCATGACGATGCAAAGCCACATGTTGCAAGACTCACAAGAAAAACAATAAAGAAGCTGGCCTGGGAGGTATGCCACATCCACCGTATAGCCCTGAACTCGCCCTTACCGAATGCCATTTCTTCCGTGCTCTCAAGCAAGAAATTGGAAAGAAATATTTTGAAGAGGATGAAGACGTCAAAAATTGGATTCAGCAATGGTTCGACTCCAGAACTGCAGTCTTTTAAGCGAGAAGAATTGGAAAATTACCCAGTCTTTGGAGAAGTGTAGTGGAACAAAATGGAGTTTATCTCAGTTGATTTGACCTTGTAGTTGTGAAGTAATAAATCTTTGAAAAAAATGAAAAGACTTTTTTTCCAACCTAATAATATCCATTCCTAAAAATGCCACCCACTACCGTACGTTATAAAGTGGGTGTTCGAGAATAAGGATGACGGGCACATGATCGCGATTTCGTCCTTTCCTCGCCTAAAATTATTTAAGAAACTGTTACTCCTTTTCTAAATTAGCATTTTTGTGCACTAATTTCCATCTGAAAGCAGAAGATTGGAGAGCAAGTCTAACCGCAAGTGAAGAAAGCGGTTCTATGCACTGGCATTGGTACATTGATGGCCTGCCATGCTCGCCGCAAACTGTCGTAATCGGCCGAGTTTTCCAAGTCCAAGCCACGTTCATGATTAGCACCGAAAATAACCGTACTGAGCGATGTATGGGGAAAAATTTTATTTCCACCTCGGCGACTTCTGCAGTCGTGATAGTACATAGTGTTGGTTGTTCCCTCCCCTGCCGCTTTACTTACACATACTCGCCGTCACCTATTGTGGTCGACCATAGCAGCGAAAACGTCTGTCATGTTTCTGATTAGCACCTCAATTAGTCTAGACGAACCTTGGTCGAAATTTGTTTTCGATCTTCGCATTCATAGGAATACTTGAGTATATTGTCTCCTACCCTATCCCTACGACTAGTAGAGAGGGAAGGTAAAATTTGGTCCCTTAAGGTAACCAATACCACAAGATGTATCACAATTGTAACATTTTGTATCAGTTAGCGGAACTAGTGAGTCAAAAAAGAGCGTTCTCTATAGGTATCCGGAAACTGAGGTGCACATTCAGAAGCAGGACTAGAGCAAAATATGTCGGTCGTGTTCGTGAAGAGGTTACAATAAAAAAGCTAGAACTGTGCCTTTGCGAGATCAACGACTTACTCTAAAGCTACAAAATCAGAAGAAGTCTGTCCAGTAATCCACAACCTTGTCCCAGATTCGAACACTCTACCCTCTCTTGCAAGTCTATGTCGCTATCCACTCGGTCGTCCAATCGCTGCCGGTAGTTCTGTGAATAAATGTACCTTGCGGCTTCTCTGGGAAAGCTAGGAACTTATCATTTCGCTATGATCTAACTATAGTTAAAGCTCCATACCTTTGGCGGGCTAGTTTCTGAGCAGTTTCTGAGCAAGCTTATTCAAGGCGTCACTTTTGCCTTATCAGCCCGCACTGAAGTGCTGCGAATCTTCGCAATTTTTGACCTACCCCGATGCTCGCAAGAAATCGAAAACAACTGCGGTATTTCTCAGGTAGTCCTTTACAACCTTCAATAGGTCACTTTGGAAATCTCCACGGACCTCCCTTGTTAGCTAGACGCGCAGAGCTTTGGGGACACCAGGTCTTCGTCCGCGTTGAACTATATACTATTCAGCGCTACTCAAACCAAAAAGAAGTGGTTGACAATAGTTAGTTCTGACGTAACCGATGTGTTCGTGCCTAATCTAGCGTATCTAATATCCAATATCTGTATCTAATTTCTTAATTCTTTCAAAAGCGGGATTATGCCCGAAGAGCTAAAAAACTACTCATCGATATCAACCGTAAGTATTAGGTTGCAAGCGAAATTTCACGCCACTCACTTTGGCGTTCCTCTAAATTTTTGAAAAGTGTTCTGGAGCCTTCTCCCAATAACGCATATATAGGGTGACCTATGGGGGTCGAGCGTTCTACCCCCTCGTCCCCTTGGCCCACCCACCCCCAGCCCCCTGGGCTTGCTCGAGAGTCCAGTGGCTGCCTTACGAGATAGTGGAGACGCAGACGATTGCCACGCCTCTTTTTAAAAGGCGGGGGTAGAACGCTACGCCGCCCGGCTGGTTCTGCTTTACGAGTTCAAAAAGCAAGGCATAAATATGATGAATGGATACCGCTTTAATCTAGCGGCCACCAGCAATAGGTGCGCCAGGATGAGTACATGAGCTTCTTAGTTTGCGGAGGAGCTTTTCTTGGCTCTAGAACCTGGTCAGTGGCGACGAAAAGTGGGTAGTCTACGTTAACCACACGCGAAAGTCTCAGTGGCTAGCCGCGGCGAAGCAGGAATTCCCACGCCAAGACCAGAACTTTACCCGAAAAGGTGGTCCTCAGTGTCTGGTTGAATTACAGAGGAATCATTCAATGGGAGTTGCTACCTGCAAACACTACTGCCGCTAGCGATGTCTACTGCAGGTCTTCCATGAACTTGTTTTTAGGCCAAATTCACATCTAAATTTTTCCAATACACGCCACAGAACTTGAACGCGTGGCTCATTCCTACTAATGGGAACTTTTGCCCTGCTTTCGTTGTCATTTAGATTATCGTTTTCAGAAGCTGTTTTTTGTGTTACAATTACGTTTGCCTCTTTGAAATGCCGGAGGCTACCCGGAATCTCCATTATCTATTTATTTTGTTTTCATTTGCTTCGAATTTAACCGTTCTGAGAAAGCGACAGGCCAGCCTTTTACTGTTCTACCTCGTCGCAGCTAACAGAGCAAGTTCTGCTTTTCAAAGGCTAACACTGCTCCTTAGAGTGGTCATATACTGATGTGCCGTGGGTAAGCGCCCACGTTTCTACCGTCTACCAATGTAGTCAACTGCTTCAGAAAAAGCGTTCCCTCACGCACTGGTCCTTCGAGTTCGAATCTTAGCTGCATAAGAGTTCTTAGAAATGTTAAAGGGCGCCGCTGTTGACCAAGTCTTGTTATCATACTCTATAATAACGCGCTAAGCGATGAGTCATACCATCGATCGGCGCCGCCGCAGAAATTGGCCATGGAATAGGGGGAAATTCGAGGGGAAAAGGGGGGAAATTGCGACACGAAAATATCGAAAAATACCCAGACGTCTTCTCCCTGCCTGGGAACTTTGGCCCTGAGGCAATCGAGGTCGCTGAACACGAACCTTAAGTTTGCTTTTGAAGTATCGATCGCCATCAATCGATATTGATCAAATTACGGTGAAGGACAATAGCGGAAAATGCCCAGACGTCTTCTACGTGCCAAAGACGTCACTCAACGTGTTTGGGGCCCCAGGTAGACGTGCTGAAGACGTCGTCCTCTAAGGGAGATCATTGAGGGGGACCAGTACCAGTAGTGGGGACGGTTTCACTAGGGGAGGACCAGTAGTAAGGAACCAATAGATCGTCCTATCATATCATATTATATACTGTACGTCCTGCGAGCCTTTTGTACTCCTAGGTAGGAAAAAATGCGAGGCACGCCGATAGGCGGGAAGGAGCACTTGTTATATATGTTCACGCAGTATGCCTCTGCAGCCACCCTTTACAATTGGCCTTCAAATTTCCATGAACCAGCTCATGCATGTCTATAGCTTCACCCATAGCTTGCGCCGAGGCTATTGCAGCTTTTTGCAACGGTGTAGACATCGCTTTCAAAGAAACGGTGTGGGAAGGGGTGAACATCAAGGCAAGATCAGAATTTGCATTCGAAAGGGGTGAACATCAAGGCAAGATCAGAATTTGCATCAAGAGACCTAATTAGAGTTTCGAAGCTACCTATTCGGTGTCCTTTTTCAGCATATTATTACCTATAAATTATTACCTATAAAACTAACAGCTGACGTTAATCACTCCCTTAGGGAGCCCACGCATATATCATAGCAGTAAAAGTACTTCAGCTATGTGAATGTCTTTCCAAAACATATTTGGGCAGGGCTGAATGAGAACCCGGCCGAGGAACACTGGGTATACTGTAATCGAATGCGTGTGTGCTTTCCCTAGAAAATGACCAACTAACTAGTAGGAATAGAGAGCAGAAAACCAACAGTGCTATGCAGTCCCATGACACTAGTGCACTAGAAAATCCTAATCTAACGTGTTCATTGGATTCTTACCATTCCTCGGCATTCTGGTAGCAGCTGTTTCCAAGGCGGATTGGTAATGGCAATGAACCATTTCGTTACCGCGTCCACTGCAATCCAAAGTACCACAAGCGCAAATGTCGAAAATGTCGGCCTTTATCCTCCGTTATTCTTTACTTTGTATCAAGGATAAGTTGTGGAATGCTTTATAAAGAATCCAAAGGACTGCCGAGACTACAATGGCGTACTAAACAGTGTATTAAACAATCGTTGAAACCGAAACTGGCTGATGTATCCTACTCTGGTGTCGGTTGGTCAAGGCACGAGGAAAGATTGTCCGCAGCTAAGCGTGGCAAGACTGTGAAGAAAAGAATGAGTGAAGGCAACCAAACATTCCTTCGGCGTTGCCGCTGTCCTATCCTTAATCATAGGGCAGGGGCGCAGAGCTCGCCGCCGGCGGTGTCCCTGTCCTGTCCTTAACCATAGCAGCGAGCAGAGTTGCCGCTGAAGTGTGTTGGGGCCTTAAGAGAAAAAGGAAGCATGCAAGAACACTTAATGAAATAAAAACTAGAGGAGACTAAAAGGTGTGGCCAAGTGTGACTGATCTCTTTCATAAACTTTGTTCTGCCGTATCCTGCAAAAAGCACGGTGGATGCAATGTAGGTACAAAAAGACCCCCGTAGGAGTGAAAAACGAAAGCTAAATTTACTAAATATCACGTAGAGATACTACGACTGCGCAGCTATCCAGTGCAATGAATTGTCACGTTCAGCTTATGAAGCCAATGTTTCATCCTCCCCAAGCCCACGTGGTGCTCATCAGGGATGAGCGGATAATAAAATTTTGAAACCCGGATAACAGATAACGGATAATTTTGCCCAAAAATGACCGGGTAACGGAAAAACGGAAAACGAACAAACAACAAAAATTAAAACTACTTTAAAACCATTCTTTCTCCAATGGTAGTCTGGTAATTGTGTCATGTCACATGTCAAATAAGCCACTTATAAGATTCTTATTGGTGTTTTTTCTTCAAGGCACGTGGCAGTGTCGCATGCTCTCCGCCTCAGTGTTCTTGGTTCGGATTTCCCCTCCAGGTCAACCAAGCCTTCCATCCTTTCGGGCTCGATGTATTGGTACCAAGCCTGTCCGAGCAGGATAATGCACTGAATTGTCCATCGGCTGACCACCGCAAGTCGTTGTACTGGCCAAATACGCATTCAAAGTGCCTCCAGCATATCACGTAGGAGTAGAATGCGTGCGTGTCGCATCTGGCACTACCGTCGTCTTATATCCTTTATTCATGTTTTTCAGCTGCAATGAAGTCACTATGGATAGATCCCACTGGAATCTCCGGGCCTGGGTAGGGTAGTCGTTAAAAAGAGTCGTTTTTTGTTTACTCTCCAATTAAATTTAACACTAATTGTTGCCCAGATCGAATAAAACTCTCTATATTGCTTTGGAAAGGGTAAATTGTAAATTGCTGCTAATGCCTAATATTGTTTCAAAAACCGCTAAACTGTCGTGTAGATGCGGAGTATCTGGCACAAAACGAAGTGACTCGTGGGGATGTTTGTCCTTTTCTCCACTGATTGACTGGTTTTTTTACAGATCATTATGCTAGAAGAAATTTTGGTGAAAACCCCAGAAATAGAAATGAGCAAGGTAGTGTTCGGCATTTCACTTTCGCGACGATGTCCACTCATCTGAAACGGCGGCGTTTTGGGAAGAACTTTCTTTATTGATATTTTTGTTCGATTTTCTTTTCAAATTCCAAAATTGTAGTAAGAAGTCAATGTTGGGTTTGCGTAAACAGATATATGATCGGTTTCGTCAACAAGACAAGAACGTCTCCCATTACAGAGACATAATAAACGCACATAAAAAATGGCAGCCGGTCGTCGAGCGCATTGGGCGCGAAAACGCTCTCGTCGTGAATGTGTTGAAATTGTCCTTATATTCAACTAAGTAATCACAAGCTTGCCACATTTTGTTGTTTGTTATTCGGCGAAAAATCCCCGGATAACGAACAACAAAACGGTTAGGCCAAAACCCACAGGAAACCGCATAACGGATAACGGTTAATCTGCTATCCCTGGTGCTCATCCATCAACCCAAGAGTGCTAGAAGAGTTGACTGATCTTTGCGGGAAATAAGTTCAGAGGCTATAGATGGTGCCATTTAACCCCAGCCTTTTCACGGCTTCGGCATGTGCGCCCGTTTCCTCCGTAGTGTAGTGGAAGTTGGAGGAGATTGAATGATTCGGCTACCTTGAGCTCATGACAGAGGTCGTGGAGAAATCCAGGACTGATGTTGCTCAGCAAGTGCTCGCGAAGAACTGGATCCCAGGGCTGAAAATGTTGTATGAAGTAGTAGATCAGCAACGACACGTGGTACTTGCATGACCTATATCCATTTAAGAAAGAGCTGCCTAAGAATAAGAGAGTTTTAATTTGGATGAATTTACTTTCCGGTTACTGTCCGGTATTAAAAGGGTAAGGAAAGCTACAGATGTACGGTAACTTGTGTTCAGTTTAGTCCTTTAAAAAAGTATTTTATTTCACTTTAGTCGTTTAGAGATAATTTCTATTTTATGGAAAGTGATACTTATTAGAGTGTCCAGAAAGTATGTGCAGAAATACGACAATTTTTCAAAATAACACAATTTTTATCAATACTTTATTAATCGAACAAATAGTTTCCATCAGAACTACCCTTCGCCAACGTTCCACAAGACTCCGAATTGCCCCGGCATACAAATTCGGCGACTAGGAGGCGGAAAAATCTCGGAGGTCATTTTGAGGTGGTCACGATCTTCATAACGCTTCCCTTCTAGATGATGCTGAAGTGGTCGAAAAAGGTGGTGGTCACTTGGCGCCAGATCTGGGCTGTACGGTGGGTGCGCAGAACTTCCCATCTGTGTTCCAGAATTTTCCGAGAAGTCATCTTCGCGATGTGTAGGCGCGTGTTAATGTGCAGCAAGCGAACTTTCTCGAGCCTTGGCGTTTCCTTGCGCATCTTGTCGGCCAATTTCTGCAGTTGGGTAGCGTAGACCTCGGCAGTGACAGTCGTGCTGTCAGGCAGTAGCTCGAAAGGATAGATCCTATAAACTCCCCACCAGACGCTCAGCATGACTTTCCTCGCATGAATTTCACCTTTTACAAAAGATTTCGGTACTTCATCGCGTTGGCGCCATGAACTTTACGATCGTGATTGACGTAGAGGACCTGTTTTTCGTCTCCTGTGACGATGGTGACCAGCCAGCTAAAGGTGCGACTTCGGGAGAGCAGCTGAGTGCACATGTCCAGACGTCTTCGCCGGTTGTCGTCGGTCAGTTCGTGAGGGAGCCACTGACCGAGCTTTTCAACCATTCCAAGAGATCGCAGTCCATTGTCCACCGTGGACCGGGAACAGCCAAGAGAAGCAGTAAAATAACGCACACCTTCGTATGGATGGTGCTCCGCCAGTTTCTTCAGTTCGCCCAAAGATATCGTTGTCGGTCCACCAGAGCTAGGCTCATCTTCGAAGCTCCTGTTGCCGCTTCTGAAGTGTTCCAACCATCTATACACAGATCGTACAGAAGGAGCTTCAGAGCCGAATACACAACACAAGTTTCGGTAGTCTTCTACAGCGAAGTGCCCAGATTCAAACTCGTAAAGGAGTACGTGTCTAATATGGGTAGACAGTTCGGCCATCGTGCAGTGAAACAGGCAAAGAAGACGGAGCTTGAATATGTTATGCAGATACAACAGGATAGTGTCCTTATATAACACTTATGTTGAAATCTTTAGAGCATTCTAGAAAAACTCTGGAGTATTGCGAAATTTCTTGCACATACTTCCCGGACACCCTAATATATTCACCAAAAAATCTGGTTAGAAGAAAATTCCCCGGATTTCACGTCATAGTAATGTTGTCGTTATCGGTATTTGCCTAAGCTGGATTCAGAGAAGCTGTGCAGGGATTCCCTACAATAATTATGGAGAACAATTTAGCTCTGTTGTAGTTGTTGCACTCTCACTGTATAAGCCAAAGATAGGGGAAGAATGGAAGATACAGCGTTAAGCTGGTAGTCCGGACACCATTGCTGGAATCCATTCGATGTTCCCCATTTTAACATTTAGGGGCACTGGTCAGGGTTATCGCCACCAGCTGATCAAACTCTCCAGCATACTCTGGGTTTCAGTAGAGCACTTAATGGTTGTATAGCATATCTTGTAACCTTAGATGCACAGTATACAATGAGATGACCCAAGTGTGTTAAGTGAGGTGCGAGTACAGTTAGAAGCTTGGGAAGAAAATTCAAAATCATTATCAAGTGGAAGGTTCAACGCAACTTACGAAACTTCAGTATTTATTTACTGCAGCGAGTAAAAATTTAAAACTCTCCAAGCAATGATACAGCAATGGCTGAACGACTTTTACTCATATTACTTCGGAACGATCCCTATTATAGTGGAAATATTGCGACCTTCTAATCGCATTCCTCGGAGGACTAAGCCCTCACTCTATCCATTTGCTTGTGGAAGGAAAACGGCTGTCCATGGCATCAAATGTCTCTTATCCAAAGTGATATTTGTCCCTAGACCTACTTTCAGAGGGAAAATTAGGATGAAAGAACTGCGAACTCGCCTGCTGTGCCCATCTGTACTGTGTCCATCGAAACGGAAACGTTCTAAATCTGCTTACACATTCTGGATGCTTCACTGGGAACGCAAGGCCGTTGTCGATGGCTGCCAACTCAATCACCTTGCCAGGAACATGCCTAAAGAACAGCTGAAGGCTGCACTAGACGCTGGCATATGACTCCGGCATCTACCAGCTGTTGGAGTAACATCCAGCTGAGCCGACAGCTTCGAAGGTATAAGTGATGAGATCTATCATCTGAACGAAGCATTGCCCAAGCAAGCGAAGTTTACTGCGAGTCCTACTCCGGTTTAGTTTTTGGCGTTGTCGAATTGATTAGATCCCTCAAAGCTGGACGGATGGGCCACCACCATCCTTGCACATCTGGTTTCACACGGTTTTCCCTAAGCAAGGGGAACGTGAAATGTGTCCACTTCTAAAAATTCTGATGAAGGCGAAAAGCCGGAGAACCAAACCGGAGTAAGATTTGTACCAAAGTTTCCAAGCTGAAACAGCACTTCAATCTAGTAAAACGTCAAGCATGCCAATTGCTATCGAGAGTCGAGGTCAAATCGAAGTCGAATGATGATGTCTATTGAAGAAGGCACAAGGCTAACCTGATTAATAAGTTATCCATGTGCCTGTCCGTGTTCCTTATGATGTAGTCAAGAGCGATCATTTTTTGGAAGAGATACTTGAACCTAAACTAGAACTAGAAGGAAACTACATGAAGGATATTTTTAGTTTTGGCGCTGCCCCGCTTACTGCCCCCCCCCTTTCGAGTCCCACCTCCTGACCCCTTCCTTGTTTCTCCTATTGACCCTCTTTACTCTCCCTTCTAGCTGGTTCTCTGCCCCTGGTCCTATCTGGAAGCCTGATCCTCTTACTGTATCACTTGCTGGTCAATCCTCGTTGGTAAACCTTTACCGATTTTCCTCTCGCTCTCTTGGTCTCCCTGTACTGCCTCCCCCTTAGTTGTCCTCCCACGCTCATGGCAGACGTCGGTGACTCGCTTCTGAATCCAGAGGCTTTTTGTCCGACGTCGCTTATACGTCTTCTATATCCGGAAGCTCAGAAACATGCCCAATTGCAGTCGTCTCAAACAGGAAGAGCCGGTGCTTCCCTTAGTACAGCAGCATCACACATTGAAACGAAAATTTTGCCCGAACGGAATATGTTGAGGCGTGTCACGCGCGGATAAGACCACTCAAACGTCATCGACGGTCAACGCAAATATATAGTGGTAGAACACCATAATCTTCTATCTATCTTGGTGACAAATCCAAAAATCATAGCAGTTGTACGAAATGGCAGTTTGTTTACGGATAAGCCAGGAGACACAGTGTTAACTGAAAGTGGAAAATTTGGTTCGTGCAATTGCTTATCGTAAAGGATAAAAAGCGTCAGTTCTTACGTAAGAAAGCTACAAAATCATTGGATCCCACATTCTTTACGGTAGCGCCTCGTGTTTCAGTCGATGGATCCTACACGATGGACAATTGCGAAAGGCGTGCTTACCTCTCTTCCTCTGCTTCCGATAACAGAGATGGGTCGTAATCCCAGCGTGAAAAGACCGCTTGAGCACTCTCGTAGCCTTTCACGAATAACTGCAAAAAATAAATCACTCAAGAGGCCAGGAGCTGAAAGGCTCGAAGGATGAGCTTCAAACGATGTGCAGAATATGTGTACGTCTTTCTACAAAAAATCCCAGAATCCCCTCACCCCTCAGAATCCCCTCACGCTTGGAGAGTTCGCCTAGTTGTGACGCACACAAGGATGAATACGAAACCCTGTCTCAAGGCTAGAAATTTGTTCAGGCCATGGTGTGTGTTCGTGTCCCAACGGATCAAAGGAAGGATATCAGATCGCTGTGGGACCTTGAAAGGAGGTGCACAACATGGAATCGAACGCTTCGAACGATGACTCCAAGTATGCATTCCGCATCTGCTGTGAACATCGAGGTCCAGATTTGGGGACCCTTTTCACTTTCTTCTCTTGGCTCTCTATCCTTGACTCAGAGAAAACAGATGAAGAGAAGATGAGGAAGACTTAACCTGGAAAGATAAAGGTCTAGACACAGTTTGAGGAAATTGATTGCAAAAGTAAAAATAATGGCCTTCTCGACATCATGTAAGAGTAGAAAACATGGCCTAATTCCGCGGAAGTATTATTTAACAACACCACAAATAATTCCACTGAACAAAGTTATGGCGAATTTTTTGATCTCCTCAGATGTCAGTAGATGTCATTCGAATCTTATATCTTCCCAAGGGATGCTTTCCGATGCGATTCTACGTGGAGAGCTCCGACGGATCCTTTCTACAAATTGTAGGGGAACAACGTCTCTGGGGACTAGAACTACAAACCCCATACTTCCCACCACATAGTCTCTGTCTTAGAAAGTAACTCTCCGATTTCCTTGCGTTTGTGCCTCTCGTGACATTTATCATCAGTTATGCTTTTAAGGATTTACGAAAAGACAGTGGTGCCACGAAAACCATTGGGAAAATAGCTTCCTTCCCTCACTTGAAAACTTCCTTCTTTCGGCTTGATTTCATAGCGTCCACAGCAACGCGAGTAGTAAAAAGACGGTGAAGCCATTTTGACGACTCTGGTCTTCGGCACAATGTGCAGCTGAATATATAAACGTATCTACTTCTTCCCATTGATATTTTGAAAAACGGCGTTAGTATGGCAGTTAAAACCGCTACAACCTTAGAAACGTGCAGAGCAAGAGTATATTCTAGAGTACGTCTAGATCTTTACTGGAGTCGCAAGGGACAGGCGACGGACATTTGTCTTTAGATTTATTCCTGCCAATCGTTGTAAGGGAGCTTTACGAAGTTGCTGAATGAACCCACGACGTAATCTTTTTCCCACCGATGAGACGCTGTAATCCATAACGGTTTTAAAGCGGTGGACGCTCTTGCATTATGTTTTTTTAGCGGATGTCTGTCCTATCCTTAAAAGCTCCTTAAGCTGAGGAGCACGGCTACTTTGCAGAACAAGGCCAAAATTGCAGGCTATTTTGAGTGCGTCAAGCTGCGCTAACAGTAACACCTAATCAAGTAGATGTTCATGTCTCTGATAGCTCTTAGAATGATTAATGCCAAACTTTCGTAAGGAGTAAATTTCGTGTCCATAGGATACTGTAGCCTTATTCAACAATAGGCGCTGAAAATCCCCTGCATTTAACTGATTGCTGGAGAAAACTCGTTATATTCATTAAAGAAATGGGCAATAATCTTCACAGCTCTGCATAAAGATAAATAGCTCCCTGAAATAGCGAGGCTCAATTGAGGGGAGAATTGTATAACATTTAGCAGCACCTAATTATGCTCGCATGTACCGGTATTCGTCAGCCATTACTCGGAAAGCAAGAACTGCTTAGTGATTTCCACGGTTGTTGAAGACGCTTCAATAGCCTAATTGATCAGGGTCGTTGTCACCTTTATTCTTCGAAGTTCTTCTAAGTTAAGTTCAAACTTTCAGAGACACAAACCAGGGCTGAAAACTAGCTCGTAGTGCTGTAATGTAAGAGAATTATCGTCCACTCTTTTACGTCACGATCATTGACGTCGGCCATCTATACGTTACAGGGTGCGCAAAAATTACCCGCACAAAGATATCACAGTGAAACTTCCACACAAATGCGGATTTGACAACGAAACTTAGCACATAGCTTTTTTGTTTCCTAACTAATAGAAACATATCGAAATCATTCGATGCGACCGCCTTTCGTACGAACACAAGTCCTCAGAACTTGCTGAAGTGGTTCACAAATGGCGCGCACTGCGCGATCGTTTCTCCTGATGAGAAAGCCTTCACCCCGGAACCCACGGTGAATAGTCAAAACGATCGCATTCTCTCATAGAATGTTGGGGCTGCTATCCACGACGGGAAACTGGGCACATCCGGATTCAGTTATAGTTTGGGGTGCGATTACATCAAGCGACAAGTCCCCATTAGTTTTTGTCGAATCCGGTGTCAAAATTAACAAGGACGAGTACCAGAACACGATTTTGGAGGACGTGTTGAAGCCCTGAGCCGATGCAGACTTCGGTATTGGTAGCTAGTACTTCCAGCAGGACTCTGCTTCTCCTGCACACAAGGCGAGGACAACGCAGCAGTGGTGCAAACGTGAGCTCCCGAATTTTATTGCTCACGAAGACTGGCCTTCGAATTCCCCAAATTTGAATCCTCTCAATTTCTCTGCTTGGTCCATTATTGAGGGCAAAGTTTGCTGTAATCGACACGCAAGTTTGGCTTCTCTGAAAGCTTCCCTGACTGAAGCATGGAACGAAATGAGCGACGACTACCTCCGTGCCACGTGTGATGCGTTCGTTACTCGTCTGAGGACTTGTGTTCGTATGAAAGGAGGCCACATCGGATGGCTTTGATATGTTCTTATTAGCAAAGGAAGAGAGAAGCTATGTGTTAAGGCTTGTTATCAAATCCGCATTTGTGTTGAGGTTACACTGTAATATCTTTGTGCGGGTAATTCTTGCGTACCATGTAGTTAGGCTACATATCTCGAATATTTAGCCAATTGCTTATTGCGAATCTGACTCTGAATTCGGAAAATTTCTGCAAGTTCGATTCAAAAGCAACAGGGAATGAAAAATCGTCGTTGCCGTCTTCGTCAGCGTTTCCCTTTCTTAGGTGATAGGATCCGTCTTCTTATGTTGTGAATCCATTTCTCCTTTCTTCTTTCGTTTGCTTTGAATGGACACCAGAATCCTTCGAGTTCATCACGTTATCCCCTTGTAGTAAGAAATCGAACTTACAGATGACTGAACATATGCGAGTTTTCAGTACACCGCATTTTCGACCAGTCAGAATTACTCGCTTTTCAAAATCTCGTATTTCCAATTGTTCAACATACTCGGTTTTCAAATTCTTGAATTTTCGAACGCTCAAATATCATTTGGTTTTTGAAACACCGCATTTCGAGCTGTCGTTTCTCCTTCAAATCCTTGAATTTCGAGCGATTGTTCACCACTCGGTTTTCGTAGTGTCGAGTAACCGAATATTCGAAATGTTTAAGAACGCGACGCGACAAGGCTTTCGGCTATTATTATTATTATTTAACTAGGTTGAAAAACAGGGAACACCAGTTATTTTAGAGACTTGAAGAACGACAAATAATCACTTCGCATCCACTTTTGATTAAATCAACATCCTTTAAAAGCATGATAAAAGTCACTATGATACCTGCAATAAATCGTCAACAATGCTTGCTCCTGTTTCAGATAGGTAGCCGTTGTTTGGTATCAGGCAAGCCCTTCCAAAGCAGCAGAAGCACAATATTCTGCAAGAATCCCCTTCAAACCCCATACCCTTTCGGGCTTTTCTAAGGCTTGAGTAGTAAAAAAATTAGCTTATTGAATTTTTAGAATTTTTCTACTTTTTTAGGGTTGCTACAATGTCCAAGCCAGAAATTCGAGAAACAGAGTGAACTTTAAGTCCTGCAACATAATAAGGCGACCTTATTAGGAGTCTTTTCCAATTGCAGAGAACCACATACTAACTCTTATGTAGCATATCCTAGTGCTATAGTCCTTGCCATCGTGGTTGTAGCTATTGTTATTCAAAAGCAGTGCGCTCTCACGTAAAATTACCGAAAATCTTCAACTTCTCTCTTCTCGGAACTACGGCATGGTAAGTTTCAGCTGTATGTTATTACTGTGCCAAACGCGAGGCTGTAGGTGGACTTTAGTTCGGCCCAACGTTTCCACTGAACCGTCTTCATCAGAGGCCCATCGCCTGTCGTCTTGCTGGCCTACCGACGACAGGGCGACTACGCCCCAGCTGTGATGGATACATGAACCTCTGATGACGACGGTTCAGTCGAAGCCTTAGGCCGAAATAAAGTCCACCTACAACCTCGTGTTTGACACAGTATTAACATACAGCTGAAACTACCGAAAATCCTCCTCTGGCCTGCGATGGACACTCCCCTCCCATTCTAAAGGTTGGATTTTGTAATAAAGTATCGTGCAGGGATATTCAGGATCTTCTTTACAGCATACATTAGATGGAGTTATCTGAACCACAATAGAAGAACGCTATTAATTTTCTGGTGATACACGATGCAGCAACCAGCTGCAACAAATGCAAAATTCAGCTGTACGCGTAACTTATTATTATACAATATGTAGTTTTTAAAAACCAAAAGAAAAGCTGTACAGGCACGCAGGTGAGGCGAAGACTCACCTATGATACCTATGATCAGAAGAGAGTAGAAAGAAAAATATGTAAGCGCAGTTGGAGCGAGTTGCACAGGCTAGGTTTTCAGCCACCGTTTCATTTTATGAAAAGTTTCTCAAAGTTGAGCGATCCCAGAAGTGTCAAAATAATGGTACGTTTAATACTACTTCTGGAGAACATGATGATATGCAAACAATGGCTACGCATGGCAGATGTTAGTCTTACACGATTTTCCAAAATGTCTCCTCTCACATCCTAGGTTTGTGTGTAAAAAGAGTGAAAGTCGGTAAAAATGTTTGTTCGATGGACACAAAAATATGAGCTGCGCTGTTTAAAGTCAAAATGTACGTTCCGCTAAAGCGAATATTCTAACAGCAAAATGAGTTGGACGTGGTAGCGTTTCTCCGTCCATCTGCCAAACATCGTACTGTGATCTGAGAACTAGCAAATGTGCGTTGATAAAGCAAACAACTGTGGGGGGTAAACGTCATTAAGCAAAACTCAGTCTAAAGTCGAAACTGTTGAGAAAACCGTTCTCTGAAGAGTCTTAACCGGCTACATCGTTGATCTAGTACAATGTTAATCTTATTTCCGAATCATTTCAATCAAATTTAAGCTTCAGTAGGAAGTGAATCAAAAAAGGAAGTGAATCATGCACGAAAAAATGCCCAACATTTCAAAACAAGAGAGCTCGACAGATTTGTGTTGAGGCACCGCACCTTATGTTCTGTTCATTCGATGGCAACTGAAACGCTTGGGACGGCTTCATTTCAAGGTTTTTTTTTTGTAAAATCTTTTATGAGCAACTAACCATGTATGTATAAATTATTTCTGCAGTTAAGTGGAAATCTCTGAACACGAAAACAACAAAGCAGGGTTCTCAATCCAACCCAAAAAAATCTTGTACTAAGAGAAATGTCAATCATGTACTAAGAGAAAAAGCAAACCAAACATTTACGATACCAGCATTGTTTCGGAGGAAGAAATACTTTAAAAAATTGTCGGAATATGATCCTAACGTCTCCTAGGACCGTAAGAGTTCAGCCTTTCCGTACAGTTCCCGTTCAAAAGACATCATCTTCGGAAATTGTCATGGTATCATCCCGTACCAATGGACAATACACAAGCCATAGTTTTTGTTTCAACATCACCAAGATGGCTAGGAACACAGTAACAACATTTTTAGTGAACTGTGCTTTCAATTGTTACTCTCTCGCCGTGTTCTGGTTTACCACCGACTGGTACTTATTGCATTCGAGCAGAGATTGATGAAGAAGTAGGTGTATCTTTTCCTAGAAACTTCTTCTTCTTCTTCTTCTTCAGCGTTTGTCCCGCATCGTCGCGGGGCCCGCTCTTCTGGTGTTACGACGCCACCTTCCCCGATCCTGCGCTTGATCGCTTGACGCCAGTTGCTTTCATGTCCGTGTGTAACGTATCGGACCAACGCTGCTCCGGGCGTCCTCTAGGCCGCTTTCCAGATACTTCCAACTCAAGGCCTATCTTGCGGACGATGTCTTCTTTCCCGCGCAGAACGTGGCCGTACCATCGCAAGCGAGCTTCGCGCATCTTGTCCGCTATCGGCTCGACACCGAACTTCTGCCGAATAGCATCATTTCGAATGCGGTCCATGCGGGTGACTCCAGCCGTCCAGCGCAGCATCTTCGTCTCCATGACGCTGAGGCGCGTTTCAACTTCCTTAGTCGCAGGCCAACACTCAGCGCCGTACATAGCTACTAGCCGCACGACGGCTCTGTAAATCTTCGACTTCAGGTGCTCTGGGATCTTCCTATCGCAGAGCACGCCAGTCAGTGAACGCCACTTGTACCAAGCTGCACTCACGCGTGAGTTCACTTCAACCACCAGACCGCCGTCAGACGCTATTGCTGATCCCAGGTATCTAAACACCGAAGTGCGTGCAAGTTCAGTACCGTTAATCTTAATGGAGCCGGACTCGTCCACGTCAGTCGTTAGGTACTCGGTCTTCTTGACGTTTGAGTCCGAACCTCGCCAGACGGTCGTACCAAGCTTGCACCTGCCGCTCGAGATCGTCTTTCTCTTCGCAAGCGAGCATCACGTCATCAGCATAAAGCAGCGTCCATGGAACAGGCTGCTGAAGATCTCGCGTAATGGCATCCATGACGACAACAAAGAGGAGCGGAGAAAGCGCTGAACCTTGGTGCACCCCAACAGAGATGGGAAACTCCATTGAGGTTCCAGCTGCAGCTTGCACTCTACTCTTTGGGCAAGAGTAGAGCATCTGCACCCACTCTATAGGTTCCTCAGGTACGTTGTGTCGTCGCAACGCGTACCATATAACCTCAGGCGGTACACGGTCGAAAGCCTTCTCCAAGTCGAGAAAGGCGATATGCACCGGCTTCTGTCTCTCGCGATGCTTCTCCACCAGGAGGCGTGCGGCGTGTATAGCATCAATGGTCCCACAACCAGACACAAATCCGCACTGGTTGTCGGAGAGCTTGACGATTTCACGGATTCTTCTATCGAGGATTCGCTTGAAGATCTTCATGCTATGCGAAAGCAAGCGAATTGGACGGTAATTGAAGCAGTCCGCAGGACTGCCCTTCTTCTTCCAGATCGGAATCGTCGTACTGTTGTGCCAACACTCCGGTACTTTCTTCTCCTTTACTACCTGGTTGAAGAACTCAGTCAACCACTCAGCAGGATACCAGAGCTTCGACTTCCAAACATCGGCTGCCAGATCATCCGGCCCTGTCCCCTTATCGGGCTTCATCTTCTTCAGAGCCGCTTCTGTTTCTTCCACGGTGATCTTGTGAACGGGACCGTGAACAGAAGCCGCAGATGGAAGGCCGGATGAGGAAATCCCATAGTGGAAATTTCCTCAAAGTAATCACTCCATCGCTTCAGCGCCTTTTTGCGGTCTGTCAGAAGATGGCAGCTCTCATCATTGATGCCAACAAACTTTTCAATGTCCTCGGTTTGGCGATGGCGGGTCTTAGCAAGTCGGTACAAATACCGCTCACCATCGCGCGATTCGAGCTTTCGGTAGACATCACCATAATGAGTGGCTTTCGCAACAGCCACGGCTTTCTTTGCAGCCTTCTTCGCCTTCTGATACCCCTGCCAGTTGTCGGCTGTTCTGTCGCCGAGAAACACATGATATAGCGACTTCTTCTCTCGAACCTTCGCTTTCACATCGTCTGTCCACAGCCATGCCTGCTTGTCGACTTTGCGTCGCCCAGGCTTCGTAGTGCCGAGTTCCAACCTTGCAGCTTGGCGTATCGCGTCGGTTGCTTTCTTCCAAGTTTCATCGACAGTCGTAACTGTCGGTAACCGCACGCGAGAAATCATAGCTGCTTCCTTCTCTTTCATTCGCCACCACTTGATTCTTGCAGCACCGCATCGCTCGACCTGCTTCAGCCTCGGAGAGGCGATCTTCAAAGTACAGATCAGCGGTCGGTGCTGTGGGGCGACCGTCTCATACGGCACGACCTTCGCGTCTGTGACAAGGCTCCGGTCGCGATCCTTCACAAGCACAAAGTACATCTGAGACTTGGAGCTCCCACTATAATATGAGATGAGGTGGGAGTCGCGTTTTTGGAAAACGGTGTTCACAATGGTGAGGCTATGCGTTTCCGCATACTCAAGAATACGCTCACCATCGGGGTTACGAGACCCGTATCCGAAACCACCATGACAGCTGTACCCGTCCTTCGCAGCACCTACGTGCCCATTAAGGTCACTAGCGACTATGATGACATCTTTCGACGGTACCTCTGCTGTCTTCTCATCAAGCAGGTTCCAAAACTCATCCTTGGCTTGATCGGAGCAGCCAGTCTGCGGAGCATACGCAGAGAAGAAGAGATAGAGTCGCTCCTTAGCGGCGACAACGATCTTCATCAATCGATCGTTAAAGCGCTCGACGCTTACAATCGAGTCACGAAATCGTTCGGAGACTATTATTCCGACACCACTGGTGGCCCTGGGACTTCCACATAGAACGGCCTTGAAGCCACGTCCTATGTCCCTTGACTTGCGGCAGGACCACCTCGTCTCCTGTACCGCACCGCACATAAATCAACTCTTCTTCGCTCCAGTGCTTCAACCAACTCGCGCGAGCGGCCCGTCAACGTACCCACATTCAGCGTAGCCACGCGGGACCTGCTTACGTTACGGGACTTTCGGTCTAGCTCAGTTGCCCCCCGATGCCGTCCTCGCATCAGGAACCCTCGCATACTTCTCACACTCGCCGGGCTCTGCGAGTGCGCGTCGGCTCTCGCGGACGCCGTAGCACTATCTCGAGAAATCGCCATGTACGACTCTCTATGAACCTCGGCATCGTAGATCTTGTTGCGTTGTTTGACTGAGCTCCACACGAGGTTTTACAGATCTTTATTGGCTAACGTTTCGGCGGTATCGCCTTCTTCAGAGCCTGAAAAGAAGGGTCAAGTCAAGATGTGGCTACCGCGTCAGACGTTACCTCAACCTTAGAAATTCAAGACCATCTTTCGATCACGTAGTCAATAGAGAGATCGAGACCCTTACCTTACAGGAAGCCAGACGGGCCAATCGGTCGGTAGCAGGGCCGTTTTCGAGACACAGGCGCCCCAATCAGAATGCCAACCTGATGTAGGGTCTGAGCTCCCGCGTTATATAGAGGCATTCTTCCTTCCGGTTTAGCTTGGGGTCTTTGGCATGAATCCAAAACGCCTCCAGAGCCTTGCGGGCGGCAGTTTGGGCCTCGACTGCTAGCAGCTTGACCCTGACCTCAAAGTCCTCCCCCGTATGCCCGTGGACTCTATGGTGACCCATTGCAGTGGACGTCCTGGACTTGGCCTTGCCGTCAAGGTGTTCCTTGACCCTGACATGTAGGGGTCGCGCCGTCTCACCGATATATTCCTCGCCACAGCTCTGGCAGGTAATGAGGTATACCACACCTGATAAGGTGCAGTCCCCTTCCCTGCCATGTGGGGAGACGGCGCAACCAGGGGTGACACAAAGGCGATCGTAAGGACGATTCCGAACTAGCTGCCGCCTTAGGTTGTCTGGTGGCACCTCTACAACAGTTACCACATTCTCCAGCCCGGCTCTCCTCACACACTTCCGAAGGGAAGTGCTTACATCATCGGAGATGAATGGCACTTTGAATGGTACCTTTCCGGACATGGCGCCGTTACTGCTTCGTTCCTGCAAGGACCTCCGTGAGGATGTAACGTGGTGCTTATATCCGTTGCTAGCCGCAATTTCTTGTGCCAGCTTCCTTGATTCTTTACGCTCCTCTTCCCCACTGGATACGAGAGCTGCGGTTCGGAACATGTTTTTCACTACAGCTCGCTTCATGTGGTTAGGGTGCGAGGAAAGGCAGTGAACTATGATATTCTTGTTGGTAGGTTTTCTATACCATTTTGTTACGGTACCACCCTCTTTAAGTTGCACTTGCACGTTCAGGAACGGAAGCCAATCACCCTGGGGTTTTTCGCGAGTGAGCTTGATATAAGGGGACTGGCTGTTAAGCAGGCTAAAGCACAGGTCCATTTCTTCCTGCGTCGAGCAGATAAGAAAGCAGTCGTCGATGTAACGACAATAGAGCAATGGAAACCTTTGTAGCACCGGGGTTTCAATTTTGGCCATGAAGGCGATAGCGAGTGTAGGTGCTAGTCGTTGCCCCATCGCCAGACCTCTTATCTGAGAGAAATAGTGGCCCGACCATCTGAAAATGTTGCAACCAAGGCATTCTTTAAGAAGGACCATTAGTTGTCTTATAGAGAATCCGTATGTGTTTACAGCCTCTTGGTGCTGCGCTAGAAGCTCGAATATAGCTTCCATGGCGCACTCGTTGCTGACATTGGTATACAAGGCTGCTACATCAAAGGATTCCATTACGCAAGTGGGGTCCGTTCTTGCAGAATGCAGATGTTCCAGGAACATCTGGGTGTTGCTCAAATGAGCCGGTATGAACCTGAGTAATTGTGCCAAAACCAGGTTTATGAACCACGCTATTCTATCGGTAGGTCCCCCAACGCAGCTAATTATTGGACGCACCTTGATATCGGAGGGTGCCAGCGATTCTATACTGCTCGATGACGGAAGCTTGTGCGTCTTTATGAGCAGATAAAGGACTGGGCACTGCGGGGATTCAATTTAAAGGCGCGCTATTGTTTGTGAGCTAAGCCCAGCTGCTTTTGCCAATGATACCCACGTTCTATTTAACCTTCGGCACTGGCCCTGAAACTCCTTTGCGGAGGATGGACAATAGAGAGACTCATCCCGAAGGAGGTGTTCCGTTATTGACACATCTATGTGTCTGGGAATGACGACGAATTCCCCACCCTTATCGCTGACTGACAGCCTTATTGTTTTCGACCTTACGAGGTCGCGAACTTCCTTTATTCCGCAGATCTGTGCCTTAGTGAGGTTGTTTTTTGTACGCTGTAGTCGATAGCGACTAAACACCTTGAACACATCATCTGCGAAAAGGCGGAAATTAACGTCAGCCTGGGCATCAGGCTCTTGCTGCCTGAAGTAGGTGTTAGGGAAAGGGATGCATGGCATTGCTCCGCTTTGGTTAGAAACTCCACCTACGCCTTCAGTTCGTGCCCTACAGCGCAGCCTGTCTTGAAGTTCATGTAGGCTACATATGACCCTGCGCATAACTAAGGTGGATATGGACTGAGATGGGGAGAAGCTAGGCCCCATTTGAAGCACCGAAGTCGCGTTTGGCGACAAGGAAAAGTTGCCCAACACGGTGACTCTAGATGTGCTAGAAAAAGAACCTGGACTACTAACTCCTCGGTCGCTGGGTCCACGGTAAGATATGAAATCTACTGATCTACCCTCATGGCTACGTGATGTACTAAGAATGTCGTTGAATTTTTTCTGTAAGGTTGATTTGACATTTGACCGAATAGCGTCACAAATTGATCTTGACCCACCTTCTATTCTCCTCCATAGGCGATCCTCCAAGAATTGGGCACAATAGGCCTCTTTCGACATACACTTATTCATCAATGCGAAAAGATGATCTTTCTTGCTCCGCAGAGAAATACGAAGTAGTCGCAGTTCGATGTCCAAGACTTGT
>OX377204.1:28523730-28627016 GCA_947396885.1 Heligmosomoides polygyrus polygyrus | reverse complement strand
AGGTGTAGGTGTATCTTTTCCTAGGAACAATTCTTAACTAACTTGTGTTTCATAGAAACTTTAGTGGAGCTCTTGGGCTGACAGTAGTGACCACGAAGAGGATCTGTTATGAAGGAAGCCTCTCTTAACCAAAATGTGTGATTACACCGTCACATTGCAGAAATACGCAAAAATCCTTTTATCTTTAGAGTGGCCGGGCTCCATATCTTACTAGAGCAAACATTTCCATGCATCGGCAGCCACTCAAAACTTAGATGGAAACATCATGTCACTGGGCTGGTGTGATTTTGTACGATATTTCGTGCACTTTAAGTGATAGAAAATAGCCACATTGCTATTTTTGAGAATGCAGATGAGATACATATTCTCACAACACCAGTTGTCGAACCCTTCACAAGCCCTGTCCATTACGGAATAAGAAAATACCGTATCCCTGTTCATGCAACTACCATGTTTTATCAAACGTGTTTGATTGCGCAATCCCTCAGGGGTCGCGAACATTTTCTCCCCTGGCTGCATGCATTTTCTCCCATCACCGCGGGCATTTTCTCCCTAGTTTCGGGCATTTTCTCTCGTAATCGAATCAGTTGCGATCCAGCGTTCCCACGTATATTTTCGAGGCCGCCCAGCATCCGCTCCGCTCGAAATTATGAGCACGATGTCACCAGCAAAACGATGATGATGCAGTTGTCCTCGTCCTTCACTCCCATGTTCTATTGTAAATCACACAGCACGAGTTACAGGGTGGCGTTGAAGAGCTTCAGGGATATGGTATTCCTATAACGAACCCTTCTCTTCACTTTGACGACGACGTCGTTGTAGAATGGTGAAATCTTGGTCGAGAATCCACTGTGCAGCTCTCGAAATACACTAACGTGCTGAGTTGGAACGCCATGAGTGCTCAGGGCTCTGATGACCGGTTCAGTTTCGGCGGAGACAAACGCCTTCTTCAGGTGGATGAACGTAAGTCACAGCTTCGACTCTACGAGACTTCGATGGGCTTCGTGACGGTGTGTTTGTGGTCGATCGTGCTGAATCCTCTCCGAAATCCTGCACTCTCGCATGGCTATCCTTCGTCCAGCGTTCTGCTAACCCTAATCAGGATCACATGAGTGAACAGCTTGTAGATTGCTGACAGCAGACAGGTCGGGCGATAGTTACCAATGTCCCGCACGTCTCCCTTCTTGTACAGCAAGAAGGTCTTCCACTGAAATGGAACCTTGCACTTCGACAGGTGGCGTGTGAATAGTCGCACCAGAACACTCGCGAAAGTTTCTTTAGGTGTTTGGCTCCGATCGTTTCAGGACCGTATGTTGCACGATCCTTCATCGACTAGATGGAGTGTCGATCTCGGAAAGGAGGACAGATGGGGCGACCCATCCAGTCTGCGAAAGATGCAGGAGCTCTTGAAGAGCTCAGAAAGAAGTTGTGCATGACTTTCTCCATGGTCCTTCTGGAAGAGGTAACGGTTCCGTCAGGACGTGGAAGAGTGGTCGTCTTGATCTTGAAGTTGGCGAAGTTTTGGCGCGCATTGCGAATTCGCAGCTCTACCTCTGCAGCTTCGGCCAATATTTGTCCTCTCTTTTCCTTAAGATTCTCCTTCTGCATAGCTTTGCAAGCCGGGTCCTCACTTGGTAGTCACCAAGTGCTCGGGCTACTCTACGCTGGTGCATCTGCTCAAGCGTTTCTTTCTTTCCGTGGTCTTACGGTTCTTGGCTCCTTCAATACTGCCACAAAGATAGTGTACGAAACAATCATATTCCTTGTTGATGTTGTCCATGACAGTATCTTCCGAAAGGCCTTCAAGAGAAGCGTATAGATCCCAGATGGTGGTCGTTCTGGATCCCGCTTCATGAACTTCGCGGCCATCCCTCCTTGACGCGAAAAGCGCAATCTCGCGCGAAGGAGGCGGTGGTCCGATCCCGTGTAGAACTTGGGAACAAGGGAGACGTTGGTCAGGCAATATTTGCGGTTGAAGATGCTGTGGTCGATCTGTTATGCAAATGGCCACCGCGGGATTCCTAGGTCCATCGTAGGGCGGGAGGTTTCTGGAACTGTGTGGGTTTCATAGATGATTTTGATCGACGTGATAAACTTAAACAGCCTTTCACCTTGCTCGTTCCACTCCAAACCGTAGGATCCTATGTAAAGTTCTTCCGGAGACCTTCGAGGCCCGATGTCGGCGTTGAAGTCGCCAACGATCACCTTGTGCAAGGTGTCGCTTTCCTTACAGAACTTCTCCAGCTCCACGTAAAAGGCTTCGACGTCTTGGAGTGGAGTTTGACACGTGTGTTGTCGTCGTAGTATTATGTTAGGACGTAAAGAAGACATTTTCGTACTCCTCAATTTTCGAAGCCAGGTTAAGACTTGGGACCTCCGTAATCGTCCATCACATCGCTGCAGAAATGGGAGCTATTTTGGAGGCGGGGAAATGAGGCCTGCTCATGGTCTGACCGAAGTTCGAAGGTGATAGGTCTATGTTATACCATCGCTCACCCCCGAGCGAGCCTAATGATATGCTCCCATATCGATCGGGCGGCGCGACGCGATCGATATGGGAGCATATCATTAGGCGTCGCTCGGGGTGAGCGGTGGCATAACAAAGGCCATCGCTATTCAGCATCCATTTTGCGGGCGAAGCACTACGAAGCTGCCATAAGGGACAGGACGATATTTTTCAGGCGGTTTCAAATTTTCAATATGCGCTCCAAATCTACCACGTACGAGCTTTGCCCGACGAGCAGGATACAATCTGCGCAGATGTGAACAGGAATGCATGCATGTCATGCCCTCATAGAAAATATGAGCCGGCTGGCATGGTGAGTGCCAGGTGTCTTTCTCTGTTTGTCCACATCCATCTTCCCCTCTGTGCAGTGTATTTGTAATTGTTTCGCGATTCATCCACCTATTCACCTCAAGGAAGGCGTCACGTCTAACAAGTGGTGCGGTGTGATCCCTCTATCAAGAGCGATTTAAGCAGGGAATGCCGTCAGCTCCCATGAACCTTCGGATCAAGGGGATTCAAGTGTACATCACTTGAAAGAGCTGGAGACGCTGATTACAGGTATGTAGACCAAATTTGCTAATTTGATCAGCTAAGCGAGTTGTGACCGGCGCAAGCCGTGTTGTTGCGTAATCAGAGGTGCGGTTGGCAGCACTGACAGCAGTGGCAGCGGCACAGTGTAGAGTGTTCGCTTCACAGGGTTGGCGTCATATGTTCGGTTTCCGTCTTTGACGGCGTTTTTGCGTGTTGTGAACTATTTTCAACTAGGACCTATAATCTCATTTTTAGTACATTTTTGAGCGAACGGTTGATGGTGACTTGCATTTACGTCTATTAGGATACTTGAAGTTAGAAACGTGTTTCAGGTAATATATTCCATTCATGACGTGAAGGATGTCAAAAATTTAATTCAAACAGCTATTATATATCTGTTCAAACCTTCGTCAACTCTGATTAAACAATACAAAAAATTTGCGAAACGAACATGCTGTTGACCAATTGCAGTCCTAGTCATAAGCCTAAGCTTACGCTAAACGGCTTTTAATCTCACACATTGTCCAGTAAGTAGGCCAAATGTTTGGCCTGGTAGATCAATTTTAAAGACTTTGATGTGCCATTGATTCTTCTTCATTCGCCTTTTTCCCAGCAACGGTAGTCTCCATTCTGGATTCGGATCACCTGAGGATAGAAGTGTGGCTACACGCGAGCAAAGGAAGTTTGCCGCAAGGTTCGCTACTATTTGCTATTCTCCGAGGGATGCTGCAACATTTAATCAAGACGGATGAAGATTTCGATGCGGACAATTCCACTGATAACGACTCCGACTGGGACTGAAATGATGACGAGGATGGAAGCCATCCAGGTCCTTTTGTTACCCCTGGTGATTATTTGCTCAACTTTGGTATGGTCGACTGCTTCGTCAGTAATTGTAAGGAGACGGCCTGCATAAGGTGTGCAGTTTGTGAAGAGCATGTTTGTTTTACACATTTTTTGTTTTGTTCCATCAGTGTTGTGGGAGGTTTGAACAGATGTAGTTGATTTTAAAATGTTTAACTATGTTGATTAAATTTTGTTGATTTTTGGTTTTTATATCTTTTTGATCTGAATTTTTGACTTCCTTCACGTTATGAATAAAATATGTTACCTGAAACATGTTTCCAACTTTATTTATCCTAGTAGACGTAAATACAAGTTGCCATCAGGCGTTTGCTCAAAAATGTGCTAAAAATGAGATTATAGGTCCTAGTTGAAAATAGGTCACAAAATGCAAAAACGCCGTTAACAACGGAAACCGAACCCCGTAAAGCGAACACTCTACCACTGTGCCGCTGCCGCTGCTGTCAGCAGCTGCCAACCGCACCTCTGAATACGCAACAACGCGACTTTCTCCGGCCACAACTCGCTTAGTTGATTAAATTAGCAAATTGGGTCCACATATCTGTGATCAGCGTCTCGAGCCTTTTCGCGTGCTGTAGGTGACAATCCGAAGTTCTGTGGGAAGCTGACGACGTTCCCAAGACTCTTTAAAGAGGCGGATTTGTGGTGTTTAAGGTAAGTGCTTTAAAATCTGCTGAAACAGCATACCTTTGAAAAAATTTCGGCCACTTCGGATTCATCTCTGCGAACGGTTCTTCGTCAGATGGTTTGAATACAGCTATGTTTTCGAGGTTCTCATCACGCACGAAGTACGATCCTAAAGAAGATTATCAAAAGCACAAGCAAAGGTAAGCATTTGTTACTCTCTGGCTCCCTTAGTCACTTAGCTCAGTATCTACTAAAATATACGAAATGAATGCCTCCGAAAGCTTGCATCATATCACTCACCTGAACTGCCCACTGGTATAAGAACTGGATGGATTCCCTGTCTAAGCGCCTCCTGGGCTCTGAGGAAGACTTGCTTGAAATCTTCATCGCAATGAAAGGGCCTAGAATTTGTTGATAACATGATGGTATTAGGGGGACGGTGCTCAATACAATACGTTTGCTTCTGCAATAACAGGCTTAGCTCTGTAAAGGCTGTAGTACTCCTTACTTCTAGGCCAACCCCTTCACTTCAAATTTCAAAGTATTTGCACGTTGACGACCTCATAAGTTTAACACACCATTGTGCGTGGAAGACACCTTGTTGATCTTTTTACTCCATTCACACAACTACGTTTTCCTGCAGTCTTGACAACTAATTCGTTCTATGCAGATATGAATGCAGTGCTCAAATTCTAACAAGGAAAGAGTCTGAAGCGTATGTCTGAACGGGAGGAGCGGGTCATATAGGGAGAATCCTCACCCCTCAGTTAATATAAAAAAGTGTTTATTTTTGCAAAGTCGTAAAACTAAAGTTGTAGTGATTCTTTGAAGTCACAATGGAATACGGCGCATCACGAGCTTGGGGTCTTGTACTCCCCGATGCCTCTGCCGGCAAGCGGCCTGGAGCGCAGTGGAAGTGGGGTTGCATCAAGCAAGGGGTTGGTTCTTGTGCGCTGCTATATATTTGCATTTCAACTGACTGATTAAGACTTGGGGACTCTGAGGTCTATACCATTTTCAGGCATTTAAAGTTCCAGCTGCGTGCTGTGGTAATCAACATGATGATGTTGAAGTGATTAACATCAGTGCTACACAGGTACAAAGTGCATGAAGCACCACTGGGCACAATACGGGAAACGTATAAAGGCTACAGGTTTCTCACAGTCTGTTTCCATACATGGACCGATGACCTCGGGAAAAGCCATCCTGCTTGGGTTTCCAAAGTAGACCAGGATGTGACGTCGGAGGTGGTTCAAGTGAGAAACGCGGTCTGTGGACCCGCAAATTAACCTAACCGGCCTCGATACACTCTTTCCCACATTTTTGCCTGTCATCTGGAAATCAGAGGTCTGCTGAAAGTTTTCTGAAACCTAACAATAACAATGTCTGAAGGTGCTTGAGTAGTGATCCACCTGCTCCCGCTTTAGTGTGGCCTACATTTAGACAAGGAAGAAATCATGCTGGCCGAACGGAAGGCCAGCATACAAAAGGACTTCGAAGCACATCAACTTGAAGTTGACGAAGACGTTGTGGTTAAAAATCCGGGCAGTAATAAACAAGTCGCAAGAAAGGTACTTCCCACAGCGTACAGCTAGAAAATGAGCAGATAACATCTTAAAATAGTATACACGTCAGAGTCCCCCAAATCTCAACCAGTCAGTTTAAATGAAAAAATGCAGCAGCGCACAATAACCAAACCCCCGATCTTCTCACTTCCACTGCGCTCCGAGCCGCTTGCCGGCAGATTCATCGCGGGCGTACAAGACCCCAAACTCATGATGCGTCGTAGTCCGTTGCATTTAAAGACCGCCTACAACTTTGGGTTTACGCCTTGGCAAAAAATAAACACGTTTTTATACTAAATGAGGGGTGAGGATTCTCCCTATATTATTCGCTCCCCCCTTTCAGACACACGATTCAGACCCTTCCCTTGTAAGGCGTGTCCAAGAAGTTGTGTTCCGATATTTTGGTTTAGCAAATATACTATATCTTCGACGAATTGGACACTAGTCAAATCAAAATGAACACTTTTCGAATCGAATTGGACAGTCTTTTAAGCTAGCTCTAAGACTTTTGGAATCAAAGCGAACATTTCCAAATCGAAATGAGCTTCTTACAGGTTAAACTACGGATTTTCCATGACGGTTGGAATAATTTTTCGTTCAAGGAAATCGTGGTAAAACTTTTTTTTGCTTTTTTCACTTTACCTGCCCAATAAGTATAATAATTGTACAGATTTTTATTTTTAGAGAAAAATAATTATTTAAAGTTAATTTCTTTTAAATTTTAAAGCACAGCAAAGACGCAATCATGAAGCGTATTAAGATCGCGTCATGCACTCCGATTTCACCGCAACTTTCATTTGATTGACGGTCAAATGCCACTTACAGGAACAATCAAAATGAGGACAGTGTGTGTGTTCTTTAACTTTGCTGTTGATATGTCGCTAACAGGTGTCAAACTCTATGCAGACAAAATGCTGATATCAATTGAACAAGAAATACGACGTCTTGAAATAGGGCACGGCGCAATCCTTCTTTGGTACCAAAAAATGGTCAAGCTTTGAACCATTATTTTCTAAAAAACAAAAATTTTACAAAATTTCTAACAATGTGTTCACTTATTAGGTAAGTGAATTAAAACTTCTAATAAAGCTATGCTAAAATTTTCCCTGATCAAATAGTGGAGGAACATTATTTCGATTTGGAAAGGTTCACTTTGATTTCGGAAGTCTTGGGATAGCTTAAAAGTGTCCAATTCGAAAAGTGTCTAATTTGACGTGAGAAGTGTTCATTTCGATTTGAAAAGTGTCCAATGTTTTCGAAGAAAACCTTCACTCGATAAGGGTGTCAAAAAACCACTCGACTCTACTTCCTGAATTGCTAAGCAGCAAAGCATGGCTGATCGGGCTGATCACGTAATTTTCTAAACACTTTTTAAACTGTCTCGCATGACGCTGAATGCAGTTGGTTCCATTCGGTAGGCATCGCATATCCGATAGTCTTCTTGTGAGCGGCCGCGCACGTGTTGGATGCATGGAGAACAGGCAATAGCATTGGAAAACGCGGCGTTCTGCGACTATGGTGGGTGCAGAGATTTGGCGAGAAAATTATGTAGCTGATTAGATAATTATATAGGGAATTTAAAAACACTCACCTACTTCCCGGAAATGGGACATCCAGCATGTAGTCCACCGTCAAATAGCGTGGCGCACACGCGTAGTGTATAGCTCTTGGTCGTAGGGTTGCTGGTGAGTCTTCTTCTTCTTCTTCTTCAGCGTTTGTCCCGCTTAGTTGCGGGGTCCGCTTTCCTGGAATGTTGGCGCCATTTCTCCCGATCAAATGCCTGATCAGGGTGCAACCCAGCCATCTTCAAGTCCTGATGCAGCGTATCAAGCCACCGCTGTTTTGGTCGCCCTCGTGGCCGCCTACCGGGCACATCAAGGTTAAGACCAGTCTTTCGGACAGTGTCACCTTTTGCGCGAAGGACGTGGCCGTACCATCGCAGACGAGCTTCGCGCATCTTCTCAAATATCGGGGTGACACCGAACCTCTGCCGTATGGAGTCGTTGCGTACTCGATCCAAACGCGTAACTCCGGCCGTCCACCGCAGCATCTTCGTTTCCATTACGCTGAGGCGCCTTTCAATTTCTTTGGTAACGGGCCAGCACTCAGCTCCGTAAATAGCTACAGGCCGGATGACTGCTCTGTAGATCTTCGACTTGAGGCGCTCTGGTATCTTCTTGTCGCAGAGCACTCCCGTCAGAGAGCGCCATTTGGACCACGCTGCACTCACGCGTGAGTTGGCTTCAACGAGTAAACCGCCATCGGACGCGATTGCTGATCCCAAGTACTTGAATACCGAAGTACGTGGCAGCTCAATGCCATTTACCTTAATGGAGCTAGACTCGTCTTCATCAGTCGTCATATACTCGGTCTTCTTGACATTCAGTTTGAGTCCAAATCTCTCCAAGCGATCGCACCAAGCTTGTACCTGCCGCTGGAGTTCAATCTTGTCTTCGCTAGCAAGCATTACATCATCAGCATAAAGCAACGTCCAAGGGACTGGCTGCTGAAGATCACGCGATATGGCATCCATAACGACGACGAAGAGTAGTGGGGAGAGCGCAGACCCTTGATGTACTCCGATAGAGATGGGGAACTCCATCGACGTGCCTGCTGCAGCTTGCACTCGACTCTTTGGACAAGAGTACAGTATTCGTACCCACTCTATGAGCTCTTCGGGGACTCCATGTTTCCGTAAGGCATACCATATCACTTCACGCGGAACGCGATCAAAGGCCTTCTCCAAATCCAGGAAGGCAAGATGCACCGGCTTCTGTTTCTCGCGGTGTTTTTCTATCAGAAGACGAACGGCGTGTATGGCATCGACTGTGCCACAACCAGCTACGAAGCCGCACTGGTTGGTAGAGAGCTGGACGGTATCACGAATGCGCCCGTCGACAATCCGCTCGAAGATCTTCATGCTATGCGAAAGCAATCGGATTGGACGGTAGTTTGTGCAGTCTGCTGGACTGCCCTTCTTTTTCCAAATCGGAATCGTCGTGCTTCTCTGCCAGATATCGGGCACTTTCTTCTCCGCAATAACCTGGTTGAAGAACGTCGCCAGCCACTTCGTTGGGTACCAGGATTTCGACTTCCATAAGTCGGCCGCCAAATCATCGGGGCCCGTTGCCTTGCCCGGCTTCATCTTCTTCAAAGCCGCTTCTACCTCCTCTACGGTGATTTTCTGAACGGGACCGTATACAGGAGGAGAAGATGGAATGCTTGGATGAGCAAACTCTACTGTCGAGACTTCCTCGAAGTAGGTGCGCCATCGGTTCAAAACCTTCTTGCGGTCCATGAGTAGATGACCGTTCTCATCGTTGATGCCAAAGAACTTCTCAACATCCTCAGTCTGGCGATGGCGTACCTTCGCGAGTCGATAAAGAAATCGCTCGCCATCGCGCGACTCAAGCTTCCCGTTGACATCATCGTAATGAGTGGCTCTTGCAACGGCTACCGCCTTCTTAGCGGCTTTCTTGGCTTCCTGATACAGACGCCATTTATCGGCTGCCTTATCGCCGAGGAATGCGTGGTACAATCTCTTCTTCTCTCGGACTTTTTCCTTAACTTCGTTAGTCCACAGCCATGCCTGCTTATCGACCTTACGCCGTCCCGGTTTCGTAGTGCCGAGTTCGGAACGCGCAGCATTGAGAATAGCGTCGGTTGCTATTTGCCATGTCTCGTCGACAGGGTTGCTGGTGAGTGAAGTGCAATAAATGGTTGTGATAATGATAGTGATATCTACGCCGGGAAGCTGTTGTTCATCCACTGCCAAATCTGACACCAAAGCTCTCACGACATTCTCATTTAACGCATTAGCTTCATGTGAGCCTCCTAATCTTTTCTTCAACGCCCATTCAGAGGCCGGATTCATCGATGATTTACAGCAATTTAACACAGAAAATTCAGCCGAAGTCCCTGACAGCGCGCCTTAGCAAGCGATATGGTGAAACTTTTCCCCGCGCTATCAGGGATTTCGGCTGTATATTCTCTGTTAAATTGCTGTAGGTCGTTGATGAAGCCGGTCCCCGTTTTCCAGCTGATCCAACCGCCAGGAAGTCTTTACACCACATAGTAGTGGATTCCGGATGAAATGTAAGCAGCTGAACAGCTGAAGAGCTTGACGTTATTCGGCTCGTGTTCCATACCCTTCAGCTTTTATGTTGTTATGTTAAACTTTAATGTTATTTCGTTGGAGGATTTCGGGGAAAGGGTGAACGTTTTTAAATTCCTTAGGCCTATGTCACACCATCGCTCACCTCGAGCGAAGCCTAATGATAAGCCCCATATCGATCGCACGACGCGATGAGTCGATATGGGAGCCTATCATTAGACTTCGCTCGGGGTGAGCGATGGTATGACATAGGCCTTATAATATAATTATCTAACAAGGGAAGGGTCTGAAGCGTACGTCTGAACGGGGGGAGCGGGTCATATAGGGAGAATCCTCACCCTTCAATTGGTTTGAAAATGTGTTTATTTTTTGCCAAGTCGCTAAACCCAAGGAGTAGGGGTCACAATGGGATACGGCGCAGCACGCACTTGGAGGTCTTGTGGGCCCGCGATGCATCTGCATCCAGTGGCTCGGAGCGCAGGTGAGTAGAGGGTTGACTCGTGCGAGGGAGGTCAAGGGTTTGGTTACTCTGCGCTGCTGCATTTTTGCATTTAAACTGATTTGTTGAGATTTGGGGATTCTGACGTCTACACCATTTTCAAACGTTTTCTGCGCATTTTTCCAGCGGTACGTTGTGGTATTCAACATGGTGATGTATAAATGTTCAACACCAGTGATACACAGGTACAAAGTGCATGAAGCACCACTGGGCACCTTACGGGTAGCGTATAAAGGCTACAGGCTCTTCATAGCCTGTTTACATACATGGACCAAAGGCCTTGGGAAAAACCATCCTGCTCGGATTTTGAAAGGCGATCACGTTGTGACGTCGGAGGTGGTTCGAATGAGAAACGAGGTGAGCGGATCACGCAAATTAAACTAAACGGCATAGTTACACACTTTCCCTCATGTCTGCCTGTCACCTGGAAGTCAGAGGTCTGCTGAAGGTTTTCTAGAACCTAATACCAACAATGTCTGCCGACGTTCGAGTGGTGATCCACATGCTCACGCTGAAGTGTGGCCCACCTTTAGACAAGGAATCTTCGAGGGAAGAAATCAAGCTGGCCGAACGGATGGCCAGCATACTCAAGGACTTCGAAGCACGCCAACTTGAAGTTGACGAAGACGAACAGCTGGAAGTGTGGAAGAAGAGGAGGAAGATTGGGATACGCAAAGACGAACTGATGGACGTGGAGAGGCAAGCAAGCAGTGGGCATATGATAACGTTTTCGGGTGGAACTCTTGTTTCGAAGGAATGGGTACGCTTTCAATGGGATTTCGTTTGCGGGCTCATAACCATGGAGGAAGACACCGTTATTCACTGCACAGACACTTTGCACCTGTGCATCACTGGTGCTGAACATTTATCACTATGTTGAATACCGCGGCGTACAGCTGGAAAAATGCGCAGAAAACGTCTGAAAATGGTATATACGTCAGAATCCCCCAAACTTCAATCAATCGGTTGAAATGCAAAAATGCAGCAGTGCAGACGAACCATACCCTGACCTCACTCGCACGAGCAAACCCCTACCCACCTGCGCTCCGAGTCAATGGCTGGGGACACATCGCGGGCATACAAGACCCCAAACGCGTGCTGCGTCGTATCCCATTGTGACCCCCTACTCCTTGGGTTTAGCGACTTGGCAAAAAATAAACACATTTTCAAACGAATTGAGGGGTGAGGATTCTCCCTATATGACTCGCTTCCCCCATTTAGACATACGCTTCAGACCCTTCCTTTGCAAATAGCTACACATACATTTTTTTTTCGCCAGATCCCTACAACCACCATAGTCGGATAGCTCCGAAAACGCTTTCATGTAGGGATGATCTCTTCATCATTTTTATACCCTCAATAATAATAGTGTGTTAACAATATACTGATGAAGTAATGACCTGCATGACAAATACTAGAAAATAAAAGCAAGAGTTGCCTTAGAGCACCCACTTTGTCTCTGACATAATGTAGTCGCAGATTCGCTGGTTGTCTGTCGATACTGATATGAAGGACTGCTCCTCCAACGTATTGGTATGTGCGGCAGATTTCATCGGTGAAACTTGTTGTATAGATTTTACTGTCATATGTGTACCTGCTGAAAAGCGTAGAATTCGTTTGAAAAACCTTGGTTTCCCACTTGTTCTTTTAAGTACTTTCTAAAACAGTGGTGGAGTTCAAATGTCCTATTATATTTTGCTACAGGACAACATGGGCGCTTGCAGGTGGAGGAGGTGCCAGTTGTTGCGTTCACCCGATACCAGCCTCCAGGTTCGGATTTCCAGCTTAGGCCAACCAGCCTTCCATGCCTGCAGGGTAGGCGAAGTGGTACCAGACTTTTCTTTTAAGCTGTGGCCAATTACGCATTCAAGTCGCCTCCACAACATCCCGTTGAAATAGAATGCGTGGCGCATCCCAAAAGGGATTGATTAACGGCGTCCTTTATCCTTTATTATCCTTTACGGGACAACAGTCGAACCAACATTAGAAACAAATCACAATAATACCAAACTTACGTGAAGCTGATATAGCTTTGGGCGTCGTTGCTTGGTCATCTTTGATGCTTTTAATGCTTGGTGTATTGCCTTTTTCCTCGACGAATACTGAAACCACCGTCATCAGAAGTGTGAACTGAATTTGAAAATGAGAGCAGATCTCTTAGTTCTTTATCGATGTAATGTTTTATAGGGTCGATGTCAGCGGCACCGTCATCAATCGGCGAGAGTTGAATCGCATCTGGTTCTGAATAGGGAGCCATTATTTGAGGGGGCGATAACGAAGCGCATTTTTCCTGTTTGTTGAGTTAGCAAAGCAAATTCGGCTAAACGCGTAAGTGCTTCCTTAGTCTGAATCTAGATCCAGTGATCGCTCTACGTACGTAGTGGTCCTAGGCTCATTACGATTGGCTTTGCCGTGAGTGATCTCGGACAGGTCACGTTGTAATGCTTCCACAGGCAACTTGCAGGACTGCAAGAAATTTGGACCATCTATGTCGCGCTCGTGTATTTCACCTCTCTATCTGCCCATGCTCTCTGACATGTTGGCATATCCATTGCCCACGAGTGCCGGAGACAATTTCGACAATATTTCTATATGGTAAATCTCTGTCCTTGCTTAAGGTTGTTTATTTCATACCAGGTCTCGCCGATTATGTGTTTTTGAAGTGTGTAAGGAAATGAGAACGTTGAGGTGGGCATGTGGATGGGCACCCATCGGGACAGGGTGCGAAATAAGGATGATAGGGCAGTGATGAAGACAGCCTCGATCCAGCTGAAGATTAGGGAGCAGCGCCTGAGGTGGTATGGGACACGTCCTCGGAAGACCAGAGGATCACCCCATAAGGTTGGCCACAGATTTCGAGGCACCCGGAAAGCGTCCGAGAAGGAGTCCCAAGGAAAGGTGGAAGGACGTCATCAAGAGAGATCTCGCCGAAGTTGGCCCCACGGCAGACGACACCCTTGACAGGATGAGGTGGCGACAGATCACAAGAACAGGGACCCTGCGACTGCGCGGGACTAAACGCTCAGGAGAAGAAGAAGTGTGTAAGGAAAATATTAAAAAAGTTTGACAGTAATGAAGTTCGGAGCTAGTTTGGGAATTCACCTTGTAAGCAATAAGGGAGATGCTGGTGGTGCGTCTGAAAAGCGCATCTCTTCTTTTGCCAGCGAAATGACTGTTTAGTCGGGTAAAAACACCGCCTCGTAACATCGGATTTCTAAGTTTAGTGTTCTTGTACCTTCTGGAGGAACCTAAGCGTGAAGATGCTGCGCTACGAAAAAAGCTATAGGGTAATGGTGTATGATAGCGCGTTCCTTACGTAGTTACCATCTTAGGTACGAAGCGTCATATTCTTAACGCTCGCCAAGACCAAACTAATCTCTCTAAACGAGTTGTTACTGGTTGAGCAGCTCAGGGACAGTTGAGAACGCTACATGGTATGCCACACTGCACGAAATTAAAAACCTCATGTTGGATTTTCATTTGCAACCAAGCATACGACACGGCTAAGCGGCATCACATAGCGTCCCACTCAACACCATTGTTGGCTAGGCATTTACCATACGTCCTAGATGGGCTGATTGATTATTTTTCCATCCTGCTTTTTTAAACCTACATCTCATACTTCTGGCGCTATAGCTACATACATACAGACTTAAGACTACAGACCTAACGTTTGTATTTCACATCACATTTAACGGCATATTCGATGCCACATTCAAACACTGGTAGGGGTGCTGTGTAGGCTAATATCTCTATTATTTTTTCGTAACGACATTCGAGATATAACATATTATACGAGCTAAAACAACAAATGGAACGATTATGTGGATGCTAAGTTGCAAACACGCAGACTGAGAACGCCAGCATTTGTTGAGTATCGTCCATATTATTTGATTGTGCTTACATATAGTGTTGCTGATATAATTTGAGTAATAAAGCTAAATGTATATATAGTCACAGTGCAATGAGTGTACCTAGAACAAACCTTTGGTGATTCTGAAACGAATCAAATGAGACCACTATCCAGCTATCACATAGCTTCCAAAGCAGGTACATCTTGGGGTCATTATTGTGCTGCCACTTCCAAATTGCTTCAATAAAATGGTCATCCCAGAGTACTCATTTTAATCCGTTTTTCTTTTTAACGGATCTCTTGATGTGGAGTCACATGCTCTCCTCAATTCACTCCCCAATTCTTAAATGGGAAACCTGTCTAACGGGGAAAGATGAGTCGTTTCACATTGCTTACACAATCAACTAACTGCATCTTCCCCGAAATTTCCACATACCCCACCCCCAGAACCCATATTACTAGGTTGGAAAAAAAGTCTTTTCATTTTTTTCAATGATTTATTACTTCACAACTACAAAGTCAAATCAATTGAGATAATCTCCATTTTGTTCCACTACACTCTTCCAAAGACTGGGTAATTTTCTAATTCCTCTCGCATAGAAGACTGCAGTTCTGGAGTCGAACCATTGCTGAATCCAATTTTTGAGGTCGTCATCCGTTTCAAAATATTTCTCTCCAATTTCTTGCTTGAGAGCACGGAAAAGATGGTAGTCGGTAGGAGCGAGGTCAGGGCTATACGGTGGATGTGGCATTACCTCCCAGCCCAGCTCCTTTATTGTTTCTCTTGTGAGTCTTGCAACATGTGGCTTTGCATTGTCATGCAGGATCATCATCTTTGACTTCTCCGGCCTCTTTTCTTGGAGAGCTGCGGCGACTTTGTGGAGTTGGCCACTGTATGTGGCAGCAGTAAGTGTCTCTCCACTTCTGAGAGTTTCCCAGTAAATCACTCCTCTGATGTCCCACCAAACACTCAAGAGAATCTTCCTTTCGTGAACATTGGGCTTGAGATCAGGCTCAGGATTCTCTCCTTTTTGTACCCATTGTCTTTTTCTTCGGAAGTTGGCATGCAGAACCCAGGACTCATCGCCTGTCACAATCCGTGGCAGAAACGATTTTCTTTCGTATCTGGACAGAAGAGAAGCAGCGATAGAGAGCCGTTGACCTTTCTGAGTGTCTGACAGGGCATGTGGAATCCAAGCTCCAAATTTCCATGCAAAGCCAAGATTCTTCGGATGGATTCCCACTATCCTATGAGACACTTCGAGCTTCTCTGCCAGCTGACGTGTCGTCTGCCTACTATCGGTACGAAGAAGACGGAGCAGTTCAGTGTCGTCCAATTCAGTTGGCCTTCCTGACCTTGCTTTGTCCTCGAGTGAATAATCTCCCTTTGAAAACTTTCCGAACCATTCATAACAGGTGCGATAAGTAATAGATCCCAAGCCATATACATCGTTAATTTGGCCGGCTGTCTGACGTGCTGTAGATCCTTTAATGAATTCATGAAGGATGACTGTCGAAAATGGCCATGAGGTAGATCTGGCATTGAGTCCGGAAGATTGGATGGATAACGAAATACAAGAATTGTCTTGACCTATGTTCGCGTGCGAACGGTAGACAAGTGTGATAGGATTACGAAATCAGCAATCAATATTGGCTAGCGCGTTTACAAGGAGCGCGGGAAAAAAATTTCGAAGTGTGAAGGGACTTGTTTTCCAACCTAATAGTAAACCTAGCGTATCCTGTCGAGATGAACAGCTGATGTCCTGTAGTGCACCTTTTTCAGTTTTTGAGTAGGTGTAGTCCGTCGTTCACCATGAGCACTTCTTCTGGAACTACGTATTTGTGCATATCTTTTCTTAGCGCAATACGGGTTTGGCGGTATGAACCATGGTAGGCTTGATATTTTCGTTATAAAGCCTGTAGGATAAAATGAAGGATAAAATGTTTAGCTTTTCTCCCATAGGCCCACCCGCACACTAGCACTATACTCGAATATGTAGTGAACTCTAGTATAAAAAAGACAAGAAGATATCGTCGTCAATTCTCCACATCCCCAAACTCGTACTGCGCCCGCCCTTTTATTAATGTATTAAATCGATATTGTCCTATTTGTGGCGCTGTAGCATAGTATGCCTTATGTGCGTTGTTGCTTCTTATAGACAGTGTTTGTCGCTCATGAAACAGCGGTGTTTCCTCTTTTAGGAAGTGCAATTTCGACTGTTGCGAGTGGAACAAACGAGGTCGCTTCGTCGACTGTTGGATTGTTTCTGTAGTTGACGAGCTGCGTTTAATGGGGTCGGTTTATGGATTACTGAATAAACACTCTTCAACTGCGAAAGAGGGTGGACCCACAGAGGGGGTTTTCGGAAATAAATAAAAAAACACATGCGATCCATTTCATTGTTAGTAGGGGGCACTGCACTCTGAGTCTTTGACAAGGGCGACAAAATCGAAACCAAACCAGTTTAGAAAGGTCTTACTTATAACTATTCACCTACTCGAATTGCGGATTGATGTGCAGGTTTGCGGGGTACTGTAGCGTTTGGTTACTGCCGCTGCGTCGTGAATCGAGTCGGTGTCCACGTGGACATTCGTTTGATGCGCACTTCCCGTTGGGCGACGAGATCGGTTTGAGCACGAGCAGCTTGTATGGGTCTTGTCCTTCCTAGAGGTCTCAGAACAATCTTATCCGTCCTATAGGTGTCTGTAGGTTTACGCGCTCAGTGACAGAAACGAGCTCCTATGACTACGGCTTGGGTGATGTGCAGGCTTGGGGAGACTGTAGCAAGAGTGCGAGAACATTCAAACGGCAGCAGATGTTAAGTGATAATTGCTGTTGTTTAAATTCAGTAAGCCTTAGGGGGGTCTACTGCAGTGATGACAAATTTTTTACCCATTTTTATTATGATACTTCCAAATTCCACCGGACTCCAAGTGGCAGAGTGACCCGATAGCCATTGGACCTAACCAGGCGCTGACGTGGCAAAGTGCCAGGGCCCGCTCATGCCATCCGAATCGTTGTCACTGGAGCAGTCGGGATCGCGGTTATTCTTCCTCCTACAAGCCGCGAGCGCTCATCGCACGCGCGCACCTGATGCAATATTTGGGCTAGCGAATTGACATCCGCGCGATCGTTCTCACGTATCTTCGCGACAGAGTGCTAAATCTCTTTTCCTTAGCCCTGCACGCTCATGGGGAGTCCAGGGTTGGGTTCTGTGCTCTTCGAACGCAGAAATAGGCTAGAGAAGGGATTCCAGGGTGTGTGCCACCAAAGCTGCTCGTATGGAAACTGCTTTCGTCGCCCAGGGAGAGTCCGCGGCTGGGTTCTGCGGTCTTCGAGCGCAGAACAAGGCTAGGGAAGGGACTCCAGGGTGTGGTGCGTCCATGCTGCTCGTGCGAAAACTGCTCCCCTCTCCCAGGGCTCTCCTGTAGCGGCGGTGGAAGAGCCGCGGGCGCAACTAGTGGACGGGGGGCAGACCATCAGTACGCGAAAAAGTTACGTGTATTTACCAGTTTGACCTAGGCCCTCTCGGTGCAACTTGCATTACACGTACGTACGCGTAGAATGGTGGAAATTCCACGTCACCAAACCCGACTGCTATGCTCAAGGCGGTCGAAGCCAAGAACTGCCCCCCCCCCCGTCCACGTGTTGCGCCGAGCCGCGATCCACCACCGACCGCTCAACGACCCCCCTCCATATCGACTGACCCTGGTGTCGGTGGATATCAAAAATGGCCTCGTCGATACGACGCGACCGCACGCGGATTGGAGGAGGAAGAAGTGCCGCCACCGAGTGCATCAGCAGAATTTGGTTAGGTGTAAGACCGAGTGAACCTTAGGAAACCGCAATATGCCGTATTGCGATGAGCTATACAAAGAAGAAATTCATCCTGTCTAGCCCCCCCCCCCCCCTCCCCCGAACGGCTTAATCCATTTGGACACCAACATCCAAACTGGAGACTTTCCTGGCGTGTTGGATCCATGTCAAACACACACTCTCAAGCGCAAGGTCCATTATGTCACTGACGCTGCACTGGTGAAACCCGTGTCCTCAGCAGGCCTTTACAGGTCCGATAGATGGTGCAGTTTCATTTTCAGTTGCAAACCTAGAGAGGGGGGGGGTCCAACCTGTTCCTCTCTATTTCTGACAGCTTTACTCCAAACAAGCAAAGTGAGATATCATTCTAGGTCTATGCTGATTAGATAAACGTGTATAACGTTTCGTTCTACAGTTTCTTAGGCAAACTCGGGTCGGATCCGTCAGCGACTTACAGCAATCAAGTCGTAGTCGTTGATGAATCTGGCCCCTGGATGTTGCGAAGGAGCATGATGGTGAACCCGCTGCTATAGACTCACTCCCATCCTCGGAACCTTAATGATACACTGGAGATTTCGCTCAGTTCTTTCAAAAAAATTTCACACGAGTGCTCTCGCAGATAAGAACTATGAGACGTTTTTGACAGACAGTTCTGGCAATGCCTAGAAGTCGGGGCTGACAGAACTCTAAGAGGAGCTGCGATCGAAGGATCTGCAAAGTCATCACAGAACAGTGCGTAAACGGACTGCTGAGTGAGTGGATCGAAAAAACTGGAAGTGAATCGCCTGGTTGCGATAGCTGTTGTATCCGACGTCGAACGGGTGCAATCCTAGTTGGTGGTGGCCACTTTTAAATCATTTTTTACATAACAAAATACAATAAAAAACCACTAACGTATACAAATACATGTAAATAAATAAACTGCACCAACCTGGTTGCCCAATTAGCATGAGTTTCCGAGATCCTAATTGGTGGGGAGGGGCGGACCTGGTTAACCAGCGCAAAGCGGCTCAGGAGGGTCACCATGTAAGTAAATACAAAGTAGATATGTAGAAATTAGTTTCTACATATCTACGTTGTATCTCTTAAATAGATCATCAATGCACTTGACATTCAATTTCAATGTCATTGTTTAAAAAACCTTGAAGTGTTTCCTCTCCAACTAATATAGATCTAACGAAACGTTAGAACGAGACGCATTCGCCATTAAGAACAATGAATTCAAGGATTGGATTTCAGGTTTGCAATTCAACAATTTGTTAGATCAATTGAATCAAATCAAATCAATTCTGTTAGTGTATACTGTATATAATGAAATCCAAACCTTGAAGTAAAAGAAAGTGGACGCAAATGGGGTCGGATGGGGGGGGGGGAGGGGCTGACCCCTTATTCCTTGGTTGTACAGCTTAGTAGGAAGGCACGTTTATGTCCAGTTACATCAGAAATGGCATAACTCAGTTCACTGTGGGGGTAGAACACACTACTACTGCAAAAACATGCGTCTTCAAAAAGCAGAGTTTTGTACTGCATGGTCACTCCCCCATCCCACCCCCCCCCGACCCCATTTGCGGCAGAAACTGAAAGCAAGAGAGCAAAGGCTGGTCGCCCAAGCGGTAACAAAGCGCCGACCGCTCGGTGCGAGCGCTATGAAGCCAATAGCCCGCACAAGACGCATATCTTCACGTTTCCGCCAAAAATTTTTGGTCAAGACCTGTCAAACATGTCTTTGGTTCGATTACATCAGTCCGTGGCTACAGACGCGACAATCGATTTCACGTAATAATGATGTGCGAACGCCTTGATGTAGTTAAGTTTTTTTTAAAATATAATCTGTGTTTTATGTGTCTAATTTTGCTTTCTTCAATGTAGTTATCTTTTATGGACTGAATGTGTTCAATATAGTCCAATATTGGACACATTCAGTCCTTATGCGGTCGTTTAAAAGTGACCACCACCAACTAGGATTGCACCGTCGAACGTATTGTATGTACCACGTACACAACGTATTGTATGTATCGAAAGCGCTTCCATTCTGACGAGTTTCTTGCCTAACAGCACGGTGAAGAAGACACTAAGACTATCAAGTATGTAGCCCAGAAAATGGGGAGGGGGGGGGGGGGGGTGGTACGGGTAGAAAATGGGATTTAGCACATCCACGGTTTTTGGCTTCCTGACAAGAATTTTCAAAACACAATGTCGATTGCACCGGCGGAGCTTGTAGGTTGATATATGTCCATCTACATGAGGAGAAAACTGAATGCCCCTCTACACTAGGACTGTTTCAGTCTTATCCAGCTCAAGAGTGCTCCACAGCACAATATAAATTGCTGGATTTCGCGGCATTTTTTGCACCGCATTGGGGGATTCTGTCCCCTTCCCCATTCCTTCTGGTATAGATTCGAGCTCAGCCAACTTCGTGAAGTCCACTTCTAAGCAGGTCACGACCGCTAGTTTTGCAGCTAGCCGCCGTCCACAAGACGTGTGGACGACGTGACGTGTTACACCAGTGCAGAACCGCTGACGTGGTGGGGTTTGCACGTAAAGACGCGTGTTGGAAGTCGATCCAACACGCCAGAAAAGTCTTCAGTTTGGGAGTTGGTGTCCAAACGGATTTAGCCCCCCCCCTCCCGAACCCACGTTTACAAAGTCAAATCGTGAATTTTTATTTATGAATTGAATGAATTTGTGAACTGGCCGTCGATAGGATCTTTTTCCATAATTTTCCAGCCAAAAGGTCACACTTTTCGTTGCACAGGGTTAGGATAGATTCAGAACGATCTGTCCCTACAATATCCGTGGGGTAAACGACACAATAGGAAACTTTTTTGTTGACACAATAACACCTACGGAGGCGTTAACTTCCCCCCCCCCCCCCAATAGTTGCTCAAAACCACCAACCGTCTGCCATAAGAACACTATAAAATGAAGCACCTCGGCGTTTCACCAGTCAGCTTGTTTTCCTCGTAGCATAATGATAGTGCGATGACGTGTGGAAGCCGCGTGGCTGTTCCTCGCACGAGACTTCACAAGAGACCTCCCTGTTAGCCTAACGTAATGTTTGTGCGAAGGACCACTGATGGCAAATGGCCAGCCAGGCTGTCACGTTGTCATCTTACGCATCGTAGAGCTGGAGCACGAATTCGTTGTTCTATTCTAGCATTGCACGCGTGAGGCCGAACGGATTCAAAATGTATGGCCCACGGGTGCAGCTAAGTTCTTTATCCTTCTGTCGCTGATGGTTGTTTCGTCGCGGGAAAGCAAACACTATTACTTCCATACTGTGGGGTGCTATACTGTGGACAAAGTGAGCTGCAAAGGCTGTCAAAAATGCTATTGCATAAGCCATACGTGATATAAGGCGCAGTACAATAAGAAACTGTAACTAATGGAAGAACACTGGAACATAAACACTCGAAATCTAAAAATGCGAAAGCTTGCTCCCAGTCATGTGCATGAACAGCCGGCAATGGGCCGACGACCGAGGGACGCAGGAATTTAACGAGATGAAGCTGGAACAACTCATAAAACTACTGATCTATTATAGTATTTGCATTGGGTACACCGTGAGATACTTTCTCTGGGCTGCCACTAGCTCTTGGCATTATTATACGACAGAATATCAGACATTTTCATCATTTAGTCAGGAAATAGGCTGGAAACCACATAGGCATCATTAAGTTTTTTTTTAATTCGGAGACGTGACCCACCTTGTCAACTAACGGAGCTGCGCTGCCTGAGCAGCATGAAAGCACTAAGAATGCTTCCAATGCGCCAGATATGGAATTCTTAGTCTAGTGCGAAGCAGGGGTGCACAGAAATTTCTGTGCGTTAAGTTTTTTAACAGAAATGTTTCGTTAAATTTCCGGTAAATCGTAAAATTTCGCTAAAAATGCAATTAGCTGAAAAACATTATTTCAAATGAAAAAGGGAAAAGGAAAACCTTATATGTTTCAACTTCAGGAGGCCAACAGCTAAAGTTCAACGAACTGAGTGTAAAACTGCAATTTAATATAAACAATTCAACATCAACAAAAGCTGAAAGATAAACAAGCCTTCAGCAACAAAATATCTGCAGGGTGTGGAATAAGAACAGATAAACAATTTTCAAGTGCTCCGACTCGCCTAACGGCGTCTCTCGCACTTGCGTGCTTCGCGCGACTTTGCAGCATCACTGACCCATGAAACACAGTTTTTGTGAATCATAAAATTCGCTAACATATAGGACCTGGTGCGTACTTTATCGGCATCGAGCCGTTCACCACTTACTGCCTTCATCATAGACATTCTCTCTGGACCGTTCAGTAACGCCATTGGTTTGTGGAAGGCAGTACTTCTGCTCTCAAGTTACTCCTCCGCAACCGTTCTCAAGCCCAACTGTTTGCGTTACAGGATATCGTTTACACGTCCGAATCCGGATGCCAGGTTCCCCCAGTCCTCCCCCCCCCCCCCCACCTCCACCTTCCTGGTCCCAACTATTGGCCCACTTCCTTGTTTCCACTCTTGACCTTCCTACTGGTCTCTTCTTGTTGGTTTCCCCATCCTGTTTCCTCCACGGTGTTCCTTTCCATCCCGGTCGCTCTACTGGTTCACCCTAAAAGTTCCCCACACTGCCTATCTCCACCACTCCCTTAGTAGCCCTCCCATGTTCACGGCAGACTCGGTGACACGTAGTTAAAATCAGGACGCTTGTTGCGCGACGTATGTAGGGGGCCGGTCTTCTGGATCCAAAAGCTCAGAATACCCGTCATCCGAATCCAGAAGCCCAGAAGCGCGCGCAGTCGCCCCTGTGTCGAGCATGAAGAGGTTATGCATATGACAAATTTCTTGCTATCCGTATGAATTCCCTTACGGCTCCCTTCTTGTTGGTTCGCCATCCTAGTCCCGCCTCCAGGTTCCTTCTTCCAGGTAGATTCCTCCCCCCTCCCCTCGGGATCCTCCTTACTATTTTACCCTAATTAAGTGACCCTCTCACGACACAACGGAGCGAGCGAACGCTCATTGCGCGACATCGGTGTCACGTCTTCTAAATCCTGTCTCCCTTACTGGTAATGAATCCCCTTGCTGATCCTCCTTACTGCTTCCCTCCCCTGATTGGTAACTCCCTACTGGTCTCTCCTTATTGCCTAAACCCTTCTTGGTGCTACCTCCTGGCCTGCTTCATTGTTCCTTCTATCGAGCTCCCCCCCCCCCCATCGCGATTCCTCCTCCAGGTCGCTTCCCTGATCGCTGTCGGTTCTCCACCCTCGAAGTCCCCCTTCCACTCTTACCCCTCTAGTGGTCGTCTAATACTAATGGCGCAAAGTCGGCTTCTGAATCTGGATGCTCAGAAACGCGCGAGGGTGCTGTTGTGGTAAACAATAAAGGACTACGCTTCCCCTGCTGCAGCAACATCCCACGTTCAATAGCAAATTTTGCCCGCGCTGTGGATGATGCGGCATATCTCACTTAGGTTAGATCATTCGAACGCTCGACAGGTGCCTAGAGTTCCCCCTTTCCTATTTCTTTGCGAAACAGTTTTGTGTGACTGTTTTACGATATACAGAATTTCGATACGGGCACCAGCCCATTAAGTACAGAAAGAATTAATAAAAATGCAATTAAAAGCCTGTCAGTGGAATGTCAACACGCTATCGAACACACGATTTTCGAGCGCCTGGTGCACGGGCAACGTCGGGACCGCGACACGACATCGTGTCACGCGGTACTACACTGCCGAAAAGGTGTGACACATCGTCAACGTGTAAACGTTTAGGGAAGGTAGCGCTTCTAATTTTTGTTATCAGCCTTTTTCTAAAATCGTTTAAAATAAGTCCAGTGGCCGAAAACATTCTCTCCGTCTCGACTGTTCCAGGTGACAGGCAAAAGTATTCTGGGATAAGCAGCGCCTGGTGAGGAAGTGCATATCTTACGAGGATGCTAGACCAGTATCTTCGTGGATTCGTTGACGTGCTTGGCGGCTCGGTGAAGAAATTTCTAGCTTCAAACTGGTTAAAGGATAGGGATAAAGAATCCTACTCGTTACTCAATTTCTTTTGGGATGAGCCACGCATTCTAGTATACTCCTACGGCATATCGTGGAGGTGATTTCAATGCGTATTTGGCCATACGATGACTTGCAGTTGCCAGCCAATGAAGAAGTCAGTAATCTATCTTTCCAAACAAGCAAGCCTGGTACCAATTCACCGACCCCAGAGGGACCGTAGGCTTGGTTGGCCTGAGCGGGGATAACGGAAAAAGGGGCAGAAAACTAGTACAGGGTGCACGTGACAGCTGGCACCTCATTCGACTGCGCTACAGAAGCACACAAAATTCGTTATTTCCAAAATTCAAAACATTCATGAAAACATTAAAATATTCTCGCTGATTTCAATCGTTTGTCCAGGAACAGTCCTACTGTTCCTGGAAAAACTATTGAAATCAGAAGATGGAAGATGAGACCTGCAAGATTAAAGAATACTAAGGGAAATTTGATAAGCTCACTGAGAAAAAAGTCCGTTAAAAATTCCGTTAAATTTTTGAAAATTTCCGTCAAGTCGTTGAGCCAGGCTTTAACGAAAAATGCCGTTAATTCGTTAAATTCGTTAAATCGTTAACCGTTAAATATGCACCTCTGGTGCGGAGGTGATGCTACTATTACATAGCTTTATTCTCGCGCCCTTTGACTACCTCAATGACTGCGATATTTTTCAGGAAATCATAGCCTAGAGTGCCACTTCATCGTAGTTGCCAACTGTCATGTACGTGGATTGTAACATTGATGAATGCTCTGTTAACGAGGCTTTCTCTTGGTGCTGACCCATTCCAAACTAAACTGGAAAAGTGTTATTTAACAGAGAGAGCTCGGCCAAAGTTTTCTTCAATTCAGAACAAAATTCTCACTTTAAAATGTACACAGCTAATAATAAGGCTTTATTGTATATTTTGTCTGTATAACATCATCTTGAAAGAAACAAAAAAAAACACAATACAGTTTCAATCCTTTGTCTACTGTTTTCAGAATGCAGCGGTCATCATCCTGTGGGCTATACCCTTTCCCAAACTTCCTTGATCACTTGTCCTTCGGTGCGGTGCAGGCGGAACGTGCTGAACATGGCGCCAACGGAGTAGAAGAACGGTCGTACGATGTACAGAAGGAACATAGGCCAGATCGTGAGCGCTTGTGCCAGCGCGATGCGCACCAGGACAAGGCATGGCTGAAGTGAACGTGCTCATATACATTTGCTCGATATTGAAAGATCGACGAATGCTTGTACCTGAATGACCCATATTCTCAGAAACGAGAACAGAGCAAAGATTAGACCGGCGATGAATGCAATCGGGAGACCAAGAATAAGCGTCAGGATTTTGTAGCAGTAGATTCGTGTTACTTCGAACACCTGCAAATCACAATGCGTTCTCATATGAGGGTTTGTAACTCACCATCAGGCTCAAACTCAAACTCATCTGCGATGTGACGGAATTCTATCTTTCTCTGTAGACTTTAGCTGAATAAGAAGCTTTCTTTAAGCTCTCGCAAAAAGACTCTGGGAAGCTACTCATGCTAAACTTCCTTTCCGACTACAAAGACTCGACTTCGATTGCAAATGTGAGGAAACAAAACATTGTTACTCTCTAGAGGCACTCAATCTTTCAGTAGGGTAAAACGTGATGACGCCAGAACACAGTGCTTGTGAACATGCATGCGCGGTATAAGTTTAAGCATTACAATGCTAGTTTCTTATAGCTTAATATTTATTATTTCATTACAAGCAACTGTAGTAAATTTTAGATTTTAGAGGGAGTAGCGCCTAGCCTGGAAAAAGGCAAGGAATTTTGCAACCGCAATCAACCAGAATCAAAAGTTTGAAAGCACTGCAGCCAACATGTTATATGCTTATTATATCTCGCAGGTTTTTTCTGACAACATCTATCAGCTTTTCCTAACACAGATGTCGCTTTGCCTTGCCTTCCATGTATCTATTGTACCTCGTTTATTGCAGCGGCCAAATAAATATCCATGTTCCTCTTTCCCGAAGGATTCAGCATTCTTTTAGTGTCCAATTTCTCATTGCTTTCCAAAGGCAGAGGAAAAAACTTGCGAGGAAAACTGACCATTAGCCTTAGACTTGTTGCAAAAAGTAGGGCTTAGATGAACACTACGATCTGGTTCTTTCTTCGGGTTAACACAATAGAATTTTGTAAACAATATCCAAAGCTGAAACAAATGAAATTCTGAAAAAGCGAACTCACTCTGAAACTGCATGTCCAAACGCAAGCCACACTGTGGTATTGAGGATCCGGCTCTCCAAAAATTTCAAGGAAACCGGTCTGAAATTAATTTTAATACTTGGGCTTACGAGTTTCAATTAAAGGGCTTAAGAGCTTTCGCGTAATCTTCGTGCAGAAAATATTCCGACATTCACAATCCAAGGCGAGCAACACCGTGATGATTGTGGTTTCTTATGGTTGGATGAAAAAGGCAAATGCGTTGTAGGACAGAACTTAAAGCACTATTGATTGTGTGTACTTTTAGGACTCCAGAGGTCGAGGAGAGGTTAAAAAATAAACAGCCCAAACTTAGGCTAAGAGGGTGATTTGGGGTGCTGATCATAAGCCTGACATCCACTTTCCGTATTACGCTGGAGTACGGTAGGTACGGGTGACCAAGGCTATGGCCGCCGAAAGGTAAGACTCCTTCCTTCCGCGGATATTCTAAAGCATTCCTTACTCACAGCTACCGTACTCCAGTAACAAAAGCGGATGTCCGACTCTTGATCAGCACCCTAAATAACCCCCTGGGTAAAGTTTGGGCGAAATTTTTTCCAAACTCTCCTTATCCTCTGGAGTCCTGGAAGTATCATACAATAGTGCCGAATTCAATTTTCTATTTTATTTGAAGGCAATGAAACCAGTGGAAACCAGTTGACCTCTTTGCTTGGTATGCGAAAGCTCGCATCTGAAAACACAAGTGTCGTTGGAAATTTATTGACGGACACAATCTCCTCTTCTGGGGTTACGTACGTGTCCTTTAAGTGTGTGTGATACAAGTATAGAAGTCCTGAGTCAACTTCGGCCACACGATAGGATAGAATTCAGTGCTCAAAGAAAATTTCTGTGTACGTACTGACTAAAATTTTACTGCGTTCACCGTGTGTTACGCAGGAATTCACGTCGGTGCCTGGAAATGTAAAACAAAAATCTTCTTTATGTCCTTTCTCCGCAATCCATTCGGCCTGCTCCTGAATATATGGATCATATTTCGTCCAGAAAAGTGTAGAGGTTCTACATAACAAAGAAACCTGCGAAAATTCTACAATCACTTTAACCCATCCAAAAACGCTGAAGGGGTGTGGACCTTAGGCTGTCCAGTGAGACTATTTTCAACACAGAAGCACACGTGATTAAAAATTCATAATAAAATAATGTCCGATAAAAGCTTTCTCAAGTAGCACAACAAGCCGCAGTATTTTAGTTTACTCACTGGATTTTAAAAGTGAATGACAGAGAATGATATGTAAGAGAATGTTGTGTCAATTTCCTTGCTCGGAAAGTATTCTATCTTTTCGAGACTTCATGGCGACAACTGAATGCGCGTTTTGGACTATACAATGACGAGTGTAACGCCAGAGTTTTGTCAGACAAATCTAGTGCCAGTACACCGAACAAGGCGTAGAGGGCTTAGTCGTCGTTTGTGGGAAGGAATACAAACTAAGACAATTTCTTCATTTGCTTTGTTGCTTCATTTTATTTTATTTCTCATTTGTTATTTTTATTTATTTGCTTTCATTTTATTCATTTTTTACTTAAAGAGTAAACAGTAAACAGTAAGAGTAAACATACACTTTGATCATCACCACTAAGGTCTTACCTTCAGGTCCTTATTTAGTCCGTATTCGTCCCGGTCCTCCAAATTCAGCTCTTGCGCAGCCACTTCCTTACAGGCGACAGCGTTGAAGTCGAAAGCCATCTGCGTGCTCTTCTTCGGCGGAGGGGCAGGCAATGGTAATGTTGTTTTAGCCTATAAGTCACTCATACAAATCTCTTGAGATGTCCGTACAATCCAACCGGGAATTTATGAGAAATCTATTTTCCTCCGTTCCCACACGGGAAATACACCGTCAATCTTACCGACCTCTTTCGTGACTGGATCAATGCGACCGCACTTCCGTCGACCCCATTTTTGTCGATTCCTTTACAAAAAAACGGCCGAAATCTGCCCACTATCATGAAACTGACTGATTCCCACGAGACAAAAGAAAAACCGGAGTTTTTGCAGTTGATGAACGATGACGCCGCGATGATGAATATGCAATTATCACCCGCAAGCCAGCTCTGTGAAAGTCGAAATCAAGCAAAAATTAAGTTTTCCAAGCACCATTCTTTCTCTTTTAGAGAAAATCTAGAATCCTCCCAATCATTTGGTGGTAGAAACTTAAAAATGAAAAGCCAATAGACCGGATTTTCCTAAAAGGGCTGGAACTTAGGCAACTCAACAAATCCAAAAATGTTTCTTCGGGCTGATTGGTGCACTTTTGCTTCCGAATATACGGCAGTTTCTTTATTCTCTGGCACACAGCTGGAATGCCATATGAGCACTCCACATTCTTTCGAAAGATATGCTATTTTTCGACAACAACACCAAATCCGTGACCGTTTTGACTACAGAACTAAGGATCGCTAATTTGAGCATTGTAGTCGTTTAAGGCAAAACATATGCGACGACAGAAGCAACAAAATTTTAGGATCTCTCCTGATCGGGTGCGGCATGACCAGCTCTGCTTCCATCCACTCCTCTAAATTCTAACAATAAGAGCCTCCAGAGTGGTCGTGAGCTTTTGCGGTGCAACTTTTACAGGATGTAGGGTCCCGTGTGGGGAGTCCAAAACCACAGTTACTTTTTTTCGGTATGCTTTTCTGTGGTTGAAAAAAAAACCGTCTGGACGCGTGAGCGCGCAGCTCATAACGCCTTGCTGCCACCCATCGGGATGAGTTCCGTTGGGGTAGTGGTAACAGGGTCGCTCTCGGGTGCACCGACCAGGTTTGTTGGTTCGGTTCCGGGTGCCGCCAATGTTTTGCACACATCGGATCGTTATTATTATGCACTTGCGTGATCACAGGAGTTAATTTGTACACGATTAAGGCTTTTAGTATTTGAACCTAGCCTTTTTGGGCCTTCGTTTGAGTTACCTCTCATTGGATCGTGTTTGCACTGCGCCACTTCAGCAACGATGCCGTAAATGCACAAAAACGCATAAACTTCACGGGATAAGTATGAATTTGGTTTGATACCGGTAAGAATTTAACATTAACAATAAAACGTCCTTTTCACTCACCGGGTGCATGATTATGTGATACAGCACCGCCAGGAATTTGCTACACAGCAGAAATGGCTTCTTGAAAGCAAGTAAATAGCATAGAACATCGTACGAACAGAATTCCATGCACACGCATTTGCTCAATTGCAGATTATAAGCCGGACCTACCGGCAGTTCTGCGCTCCGGTATTCCGGCCATGTCTGGCATACGCTTGGGTGGCGGGTGGATATGTTGATGATCACCCGGGGCCCTTCTCTACGCCTACCGATTATGCGTTCAACGAAGAAGAAGTAATGGTGCCTTGTCAGGGAGAGGAGGATTGTTCGTCCCTAGCGTTTGCAAGATGCTGCTGTTGTGATAAGCGATAATGTTTTAAATGCTTCATAGGTCTATATAAAAATTGTTGTTATCATTGTCAGCAATAAAAGCAGTTACTTTATGTGAGCAAGAATTCTTTTACGTTAGCGACCCAATAGAATGATATACTGCAAATACGATCCATTGAGAGGTAACTAAAACGAAAGCCGAAAAAGGCTAGGTTCAAATACTAAAAGCATTAATCGCGTACAAATTGAATCCTGTGGTCACGCAAGCCCATAATAATAACGATCCGATGTGTGCAAAAACGCTGGCGACACCGGGAACCGAACCATCAAACCCGCTTGGTGCACCCGAAAGGCGACTCTGTCACCACTACGCCAACGGACCACATTGGACCGGGTGGCAGCAGGGCGTTATGAGCTGCGCGCTCAGGCCTCCACATGCCTTTTCTCCACCACAGAAGAGCATTACGAAAAAAGTAACTATATTTTTGGACTCCCCATACGGGACCCTACATCCACTAAAAATTGCATCGCAAAAGCTCACGGCCACTCTGGAGGCTCTCCTTGTAAGATAAAGGGTGGTGGTGGTGTTTCACAGAATTGTATACGCAACTGACAATCTGAAGTTGAAGGATAAAGGAAGACGTTGATCAACTCCTGTTTGTAACCGGCGAGACAATCTATTTTTATGGGATGTCGTGAAGACACATGGATAGATGCGTGCTAGCGCATGAAGGAGGCGCCGGTCCTCGCATGACATTCCGTGTCATTGGATCGGACTTCCCGCCCAGCTCCCGTCTTCTTTCCAACCCTACGTATAAGGTCGGTGAATTGCTATCAGACTTGTCTGAGAAGGACAAAACACTCACTTGCCCATCGGATGGCCACCGCCGGACATTGTGTAGGCCAAACACGCATTAAAATTGCCTCCACGATATTCCGCAGAAACAGAGTGCGTGGAGCGTCCGTAAAGGGATTATCGCCATCCTTTATCCTATATACTTTAATGTGAAGACAATTTATACTCTTTTTTCATCTTATACAATTTCCTGTGGTGGCTATCCAGGTCGGCATTTTAGCCCTCTCAGTAGTTCGTTTGTTTTCCTATGTTCGGGCACCAACTGCCCGACCTCAGAAGACTTGGCTCGAACCGAGCCACGAATATCGATTCGGGGCTTTCGTCGTATGGCGGCTCTAAGCCTGGCCATGCACCTACCCCTTGCTTTAGAGATCTTATTAAATCACCGTTTAAGGAGCAGGAACATAGGCAACTTGGGGAAAGTGGTATTATACGTGGCAAGGCTTTCTCCTTTCCATGTTTTGCTGTGAATTTACACCACTGCCAGAACCGGAACTGTAACCGCCTTCTCCATCGTGCCTATGTGGCTCTGTGGTTCTGAAAAGAGCAAACAAAACTGCAAATAAGTAACCAACTAATTCGCCTTATATGTACGCATAAGCTGCTCTGAACGAAAGTAATGTAGAACGATTTAATTTATCACCTGTTGCTCTGTGGCCCTTTTTTGAAGAAAAAAGGAAACTGGTTAAAAATATCACACGCCGAATGTTCAAAAAGTTCAAATACGAAGCAAAAAGTGAAGTTAATTTAGGGCTAGGGTGATCTCAACTTGCTGCTGTACCGTAGAAACCACATATTCCAGAGATGGTTGAAAATTAAGAGAAACGGAGAAAAGCTTACATAGGAAATACGCGATTCAGTCGGGGGAGCGGTATATCTGAGCTCATTCGCATCAGAGACAACGGCAGCTTTAACCTGAAAAAAAAATTCACCCTGACACAAATAATCTAATTTTTGAATTTTCAGATAAGTTTAAATTTCGCCAAAGTCATGAACAACGAAGTTACTGGACCTCTAATTGCTCTCTATTCAAAGTTTCATACCCTGAAAGACTGGCTCGTCTCGGTACTACATCGTTATCACTAAGACGAATAATCTACGACCAGAACCTTGTTTTTAGAATAGTTAATGATTACTTGGATATTGATAAAAATGAACTCTTCACCTTTTCCTCATTCAATGGGATTACGAGAGGGCACAATCTTAGAATTCAACCGCAAAGACCGCACTCAAAAATGTTTCGAGAATCCTTTTTGGCTCGTGTTATTAAAATCTGGAATGAACTTCCAGCAATGATTCTCAGTTCTTCACCTGGGACGTTTAATTACAAACTGGAAAACTTTCTTAAACAAAGAGTACATTTGTGAGATCTGCTGCAAATTAGTTTTTAGGCAAAATGAACGATACCTTGCTTTAACATATAACAGTTTATGAATCACGGAGTCACGCTTAAGAAAAGAAGCGTTTCTCACTTTAGTTTAAGCATGGAAACAAAACGCTTTTGCTGTCGTTGAAGGACTAAATCGTTGAATTTTGCCATAATATTTTGTGCTAAACTGATCTGTATTACTCTTTTTGCTCAACAAATTTCTACGTTCTGATTTTGATAATTTTCGAAAGCCAACTTTTGATGTATCCTTTTGAACAAAGGTTACTTTGTATCACATTTTGGCTAATAAATGTTCTGTTCTGTTCTGTTCTCTAGCAGAGCGTCAGGCAAGGAATTGGTGCATGGCAGGATTCTTAGAAATTGAAATTGGAAAGAAGATGGAAATCAGCTATTTTCTTCTTTTTGCAGGGAAATATTTATATGAAAATGCTACTCCCATATTTTCATTTCCTTCAAATGGTTAGAAATTGCAGGCTGTTTTCACTAAGAACGACCCTTTCAGAGCATTCGAAGATTGTGTTAGTACAACGAGTTGTACTCGTTCACAAACAACATGCTTCAGCCTTGCAGTTGGTCCAAAGAACATCGGTAGCACCTCCCATATGTCACTAGCCAATCTACTATTTATTTATTTATTTATTTATAAATATGGATGTAGACCTAAGTCTTCAGTGTAAAAAAGAAGACGAAAGCATGGTTAATGGTAGGACAATATAATAATAATCAAGGAATTGAAGCATGAGAATTGTAAACAATAAAAGTACAAAATCAGGAACACAAAAAAAGTTTAAAAACACAGGACACTTAGGCAAAAGCAGTTCTACGGGTCTTGTTCTTGAAAGAGTTGAGTGAAGCAGGTAAAGGGAGTCTTCCTTAAATATTTTATTGACACTGTGACTACTTTTAAAGAAAAGATTTTAGCCGTAACGTGTCTCCTAAGTTTCACATCTTCCCACAGAGCCCTGTACACAACCACATTGCACTGTATGGACACAAGTAGCACTTGAAAGGACAAGAGGCTGTCGTTCGACTCCTTACCGTCTCCTATACTACTATACTACTATGTTAACGTTGTCGATAAAATTTAGCCTTTCGAAAATGAATTCTCCGCTATAAAAACACGTGGAAAGCAGTAGAAGTGTTGAAATTATGCCTGCACATGCCTCAACATGTGTGTTAGAAGCCGATGTATGAACCGCTTCGCTTTCCTCCTCAATATCCTGCGCGGCTGGTTCGCCCTGCTGCTGAACTTTTTGGGAAATCGATGCGCATGAGCTTTTCCGGCTCATCCTCCTGAAATCAGAGAATGAATGAGAGACTGACGGAGACGCCTGGGCGGTAATGTACGTCAGACAAGCAGAATGAAAAATTGACACCTCAATCCGAACCATGAACCTGGCATCGGGTTCACACGGCAGCCGACGCCTCCTCCGACTGCGCTACATGCACCCAACAAGACCAATACAAACAGACAAACAACGAACGTCAATAAAATAGCGCGATCAAACAAGGACTGGGTGTAGTCCAGGGGTGCACACAAAATTCTGTGCGTTAAATTTTTTTACGAAATTTTTAACGGAAAAATTTCGTTAAATTTCCGGTAAATCGTTAAATTTCGTTAAAAATACAATAAGCTGCAAAACACTATTTCGAGTAAAAAAATCAAGAAAAACCTTATATGTTTCAACTTCAAGAGGTCAACAGCTAAAGTTCAAGAAATGGAATGTAACACTGCAATGTAAAATAAACAACTCAGCATCACCAAACACAGAAAATAAACAAGCCTTCAGTAACAAATCGTCTACAGGGTGTGGAATAAGATTGGGTTTGGAATTGTCATTCAAGTTGATCACCGACAGGACATCTTAAAATGTGCGATCAGGCAGGTATCCGGAGTTCCCCACGCCTTCCTAGTTCTTTGCGAAACCGTATTGTCTGCACGTTCTGCAATCATATGTAATCTCGATGCGGGCGCCAGCCCATTAAGCACGGAAAGAATTAATAAAAATGCAATTAAAAGCCTACCAGTGAATGTTACCAGTTGTCGAACTCAAGATTTTCAAGTGTCTGGTGCGTGGGACCAATCCATTTTTTGCAAGGTCGGGAGCGTGACACGACATCATGTCACACATTCCCACACTGCCGAAAAGTGTGACACTTCGTCAAAGTGTTAACGTTCGGGATAAGTAGCTTTCCTAATTTTTGTGCCTTTTCTAAAATCGTTCAAAATACGTCCAGCGGCCGAAAACATTCTTTCTGTCTCGATTGTTCCAGGTAGCGGTCAAAATGAATCTGGGATAAGCAGCGCCAGATGAGGATAGGCATATCTCATGAGGAGGTTAGACCTGTACCTTGTGGTTTCGTTGACGCGCTTGTGGGCTCGGCGAAGGCATTTCTAGCTCCAAAATTCATTAAAGTTAGAGCAGGTTTAGCCTATCTACAACTTAGTAAGACTACCTCCTTCCCGGAATCCAAATACTTCTCAAACGCATCGCAGCAAAACAAATTCTCTGTCCGTAGATATTTAGGAGGTACCTTTGTTTGTTAGTTTTGGTGTTTGTTGAGTTGCAATTTTATCTCACTCCTGTCTTATACAGAGCATTTCAATGAATAAATAAATAAATAAAGGATAAGGATGAAGGATGGCGTTACTCAATCTCTTTTGGGATGCGCCGCGCATTCTACTGCTGCGTGATATCGTGGAGGCGATCTGAATGGGTATTTGGCCATAAAATGACTTGCGGTGGCCAGCCGATGAAGAAGTCAGATCCTTCCCAGACAAGTATGGTACCAATTCACCGACCCGATGGATCGAAGGCTTGGTTGGCCTGGGTGGAAAATCGCGAAAGAAGGACGAGAAACCTGGGATTGGTTGAACGCGACAGCCGGCACCTTCTCCGACTGCACTACACGCGCCCCCAAAATGCATTATTTCCAAAAATTTAAAACAAATCCGTGAAAACATTAAAATATTCTTACAGATTCCAATAGTTTTTTTCAGAAACAGTCCTAATCAGAAGGATGATATCTGCAACATTAATGAAAACTAAGGGTAAATGTTATAAACTCACTGAGAAAAAGTCGCATCCAGGACCAGAGGAACTAGCTACAAAATTTGGTACTCCAAACCGAAATCAGGAGCTAGGGCTCACCTTTTTACTGTTAGGGGAGGATCTGCATACCTGGCATTAAAAGGTGATTTACACCCCTCTCGAAAAAATTTTGAACCTTTCAGACGAGTTGCTAAGAAGGCTCTCCTGAAGTGCTAATTGTATGTTTATTGTTCTGTTGTTTTGAAGTGTTATTTGTTGTTGAGTAGTGATGTTCAATTAGTTGTCACACGACTATCTTAAATAGTCGTAGCAAATAAATAAATAAATAAATAAAGTCCGTTAAAAATTCCGTTAAATTTCTAAAAATTTTCGTTAAGTCGTTAAGCCAGATTTCAACAAAAATTGCCGTTAATTCGTTAAATTCGTTAAATCGTTAACCGTTAAATGTGCACCCCTGGTGTAGTCCATCTCCATCAATACAGTCCGTCAAACTTAAGAAAGATTTTCGATGCATACCGCTTGACCTGGTGTATAGAGGAAGTTTTTGAAAAGCTTTTCGTGATCCTTGTGTAAGCACTACCTACTCTGTGCGTAAGCAAGGAAGCTCGAATTGTTGTTCCACGACAAGGCAATGCAGTGCTATTCATTATACCACCTCTAGTTCGGGAAGGCATCAAACCGTATATTTTCATAATCACTTTCTGTCACGTATAGAATGAAGTGCCTGTGCAGTGATATTAGTTATTTCTAATATCATCTCTAATCTAGCTACAGCGGTATATAAACAGCTAGGCACTTGTTTCTTGTTCGTCTCATCCAATAAATATACAGCGGATCGGTTCTTCTCGAACAAGGTCGGATCGGTTACGAACAATAACGGACACACTAGAATTTTGTGCAGAATTTTGTGAACAAGACAAACATCGAGTATTTGCGTTTGATACGAAGAACAGAAGATCCAAATATCTACTTCTGAGCATTGCGTTGGGGGTATTGGAGTATAAGAAGTCTCTCATGCGAATAAACAATTTCCGAGTGAATTTTTTGAACCTTCTCAGTTCTGCAATGTTCAATTATTGATTACTAAAATTCGTCAGCGGTTAGTGGTCACTGGCTCATTCTAAACCGGGAAGAAGAGTAAGCGAGAAGGTGAACAACTCCGACTCCTTGGCAGTGATCTGTTCAGAGTATTGCATAAAGGTGATCTGCTTGGATGGATTAGAGGGCGTCTCTAGGCCGGTCCTGCCAACAACAAAAAACGCTTAGCGAGAGCCGGGTATGAGGCCCTAATTGTGCGTGTTCTCCTCAGCCTTAGCAAATGCTAGGTACCAGCTGAAACGCATAAGAGGCATGTCCTCTGCAGGAAGTGCCCGTTTACTAGGAATAGAGTCATATGACCTTCACGAATAGTACCGTATGTTGTTCAATTCTAATCACGCCAGGCTTCTAGGCTGAAGCGAGTTCGACAACGCAAATGCAGAACCGCTCCTGCGATCCAGTTTAATCGAATTAGGCTTTCTTTTCTTGCACTTCTCTGTCGATGTCACTGCCAATTACATGACCACGAAATAAGCTCCTCTGATCTGTTCCGGTCGGAAGCTCTTCAAAGACAAAAAACGCGAAGCAGAAATATTGTTATTCAAAAGTACTGTGATATATTAGAATTATATTTCATGCGGTGTTTATATCACCACCTTTCATCTTGTTTATATCTCCAATCCCATACTGCTTCGCTGATATGGTGGGAAGACATTTCCTATGAGTCAGCAACAAAAAAGTCTGGTATGAAGCGGTTATCGCTTCCAGAAGGTAACACCCTGTGTGCGACTTCCATCGCAGAAAAGCATAAATAATATCGATTACGACAGAAAGTGAGAGTCCGGGTCCTGTGAGTGTCCTCCGGTGATCCTCTTACAGCATAACAAAAGACTTCCATTTCCCGAAGAAATTCATAGGCAGTCAACCGAACCCAGAAAGTGAAGCTTCCAGAATGCATAAGAGGACAGACTCAAGCAGATGGACAACGGAAGGATTTCCAGGTCGATGATTGCCACCTGGAAAAGATAGAGAAGACAGAAGAGATGAGTAAGCCGGCGAAATTCGCAGAGCTGATGGATACACGAAGCAAGAAAGCACCGTTGAATATCGTGCCTCTGCAACACACGGCAAATGCTTCGTCATAGACGAAGCTTATCATAGAAATGGCGAATGTTGACGCTGGAGTGGTCCTGGCCAAACAGCGCATCCACTGGTCAACTCTTCCGAGACACTGGAGGATGGGCAACGAAGCGCTGAGTGCGGACACGAACACATGAATTGTGCGGCACTTATCAAGTATCTTTTTCTGGCCTTAACGCAGCTGGTCTGAAGGCTGGACGATTTTGGTGAGATGCGGCAGCTGCGCGACAAGTGTCTTCGACGCTAGCCCTACATGAGCCGAAGTTCGTGACCATTCGGGTCTTCGGTGCGAAAGCAGCTATACATGTATTGTAGGGAAAATTGAATGCGACACGCCGCTCTTGCACCCAGCAATGAACGGGTGGGATTTCTCAAGTTTCCCACATACATAACACTTGCATGTCGGTGTCATTGAGTGCTCATCCACTAGTTACGAAATGGTTTTTCAGCTCAATTTGAATCGCAGAAATGAAATGTCTTCCGACGTGTCAGGTGACTGTATCGGGTTGTTCACTTGGTTGTGGGCGTATTTTTTTATATGTGTTGAACAACAACGTGTCCAATTGCAAGGAACGCGAAACAACAAGACAAAAATCAATACAACACCAGGTAATTAAAAATTGAAATTGAATGGTATTAGCACAGTGAAGTCGAACTAGCAGTAGCAGTAACGATACAAAAGTAACAGGTTCCCTAGAACTAAAGGATTAGATGAACAACTTCAACTTAAAGCAAAAATAACGATCCAACAAGCGTGTGCGAGAAAATGCAAGGATTACGACTTCTAGCTCACGCCAATTTATCTCAAAAGCGATGTGAAGAATTACCCCTTATACGGTGGTTTCACAGAACGACTCAATCGCCTTGCTAGCCTACTGACGACTGGGGGACTACCTCCCAGCCGTGGTGGATTCATGAGTGAATTCATCTTTCCCATACAAGTTCCCTGTTAGAGGTCCTGGACTAACGTCGGAACCGCTAGAGCGGTTAAGGCATTTGGTCGAAAAGATTGTACGGCAAAAACCTTACGCCACTGTTAGGCCTCTGATGCCGACGGTTCAGTCGAAAAACGTTCCGAAAAAGGCCGAAATAAACATCCTCCTACGACTTCGTGTTTGCCACAGTACTATTTAATATATTCAGCTCTACTTTATCGAAGCCTGTGCAGAAATTTTTTCACGACATTATGCACAGCAAAAAGTACGTTGACCTCCGAAAAGGTTGTATAGGCAAATAAATCAGTTTGAACTCCCGATTTTGCGACTGTTGCGCGCTATTTATGTACTGCTTCCCGATCCCATGAGTTTTTTTTTTTAAGAATTCCTCTGCGTCATTGGTTAATTTTGGGTTAGACGTTTACTCATCACAGTAATCATGAGACATTTTAAGATTTTCGCTTCACAGTAATTCGAGACAAGAGCACACGTGCGCAATCTTTAGGTAATTAAATTATTTTAAGCTACGAAATTTTTGAGATACCTCGCCAAATAAGGGTGTTTATCATAATCTTAGGTTTCGTTCTTTAGTGGAAAGATCCACCATTTTTTGAAGGCGTTGATTATGTATTAAAATTTAGCGGATAATGAAACATAAAATACAGTGGTTAGACAAACAATAGGAAAAGAACTAGCGTCTTTGAACCAACGGGAATCTTCTATGTCAATCTCAGAGGACTGTTATTGAGCAAACCAAGAGCAAAGCTCCAAATAACATGCAACTAAATTTACCCGTACATGAGAGCTGTATTTTATACTCCTCAACCTACAAATAGTTTATGGTTTAAAAAGCTTCTATAGTTTTATGGTATTTTTAAAAGCTTGCAGGATAGAAATTTGTCCGTTTGTGAGAGGATGGTGGGAAAATGTATATAATCTGACAAATCAATATTTCCCTATTCAATCGGAATCATGCCATAGCTATACTGGTTGCCTAACCAACCTCTGCACCGTTATACCAGAACAAAAATAATTATAAAACAATTACGTACCTTTGAGTAATTAAATTACTTATTACTATATTCTCACGCTACGACTACCTATTGGTTCAGGCTCCTTGTACTTGAGCTTTTGAATGGCCGGACAACACTGAAAAATTACAGAATGCAGCGCATAGTGATACTACGTTTCTCATTGTTGTTCCGCGTTAGATTGTTGCAGTTGTAAAAGATTACTTGTTCGTTATCTCCTCGTTTGAGCGCACTTAAGGTGCAGTTATAAATAAATAAAAATAAAATCGTGAACTCTACCTTTCCAATTTCTTATTGAAGTTGTTACAGGTGTAGTAGATACCTGCCTTGCTTTTGGTAACAATTTAGATTTGATCAGTTGTAGCTGCTTAATTGGACGAAGATAGATGCACGAAAGTCAGTTTTATGTATGCTCCAGAAAAATATGTGAAAACTTCAGTAATTCTTACCGGGCACATAGTGTTCTGGATATGAAAGCCGTCTAGCTTCTAACGAGTACAACAAAAAACGAGGGCGCGATCAGCTTTTCTCTATCACCACGCTGTCAAAATATGCTATTAGGATGTTTGGGAAAGGTGCCGAAAGGACGGTCATGGAAGGTAAGTTAGGCCAAAGAATAATTTTAAGATGGATGCTCGAGTGAGTTGAAAGATGTATATCTTTTGCTTCAGAAATGTTCGCTTCGCTGGTGCTAGAAGGAATTATCGGAACAATGGCGTGTCCTAGGAAAATAGAGAAAAGATTTTATGGGTGTCAGATTGGCTGACACCAATCAAGAAGGATTGTTAAATGCTAAAGCGAAGCAATAGAAGTGGCGACGAAGCTTCTCTAAAATGTCGGTGAGCTGGTTGTGACAGATTACCAACGGTTTTCTTTTTTGAATTCATTTAGAGACAGAAGATTTATCGCGGTGACCATTCAAGAAAATATGGATTCAAAGGGGCGTCAACAGGCGGCTGACGACACTTTGTCGTTCCCGTCCTAATCAGTGCAGCATGCACTATCTTATCGCTTTCCATGACGATCGCGGTGTTTACGTAGTCCGTTATAAAAATGTTCAATTGAAACTTAGCAAATTTCCGTTGGTAAACTACATAATCTAAGGGTCGTGGCATGAAGCAACAACAAATACCTCGCTCTAAGCCAACAGCACAGTGTAGCTTCGTTAAGCAACGGTAAGACGTCAGTGAATGAGGTCAATTCGTGGAGCGGAAAATTTGCCACCTCAGTGAATTTCCTACTTATGTATTCACTACATGGATAACCATGCAAAAGAAAAAGGCAAAACTATACATAAGTTAAAGTAATTTTAAACAGAAAAACAGACAACAAGAATCAACATAGTACAGTTAAAAACTACTAAGCTGCATTCTGAAGATATCGGTCAAGAAGTTTTTTATACTTCCATAAGGAATTTGGTATAATGTCTTTTAGATAACCTCAAGAACTCAGAGCCAGCACGACCAGTGAAAAACTGAGACCTTATATTGCTTTTTGCTCTGGGGAACTGGATCTTCCACTGACCACCACTTGTGTTCGATGAAGAAAAGGTACAGAACTCTTGGAGAGGAATACGAGTAAGACCGTTTATCATCTTATATGTATATCGCAATTAAATCATATCTTCTCCTACGTCGTTCAAGAGTATGTAGATTGAAGAATCTGTTTCAATTTATTTTTTTATTTTTATTTCTACGAATAGCCCCCCTTAAATTGTTTCCAACCCTCCTCTACCATATACAGTGCCTACATATGTAGTGATACGATGGCGCAACCGTATGCGAACTAAGGGAGTTTTTGGAGTACTCAAGCAGATCAGCGACTGATGGTACTGGCAGACGGTCAGAGGCTGACTCTCCAAAAAGTTCTACCATTAAGATTGTTTTAAGTTAAACACCTATACTGTAGAAAGTTTCAGTTCAAGTCACGGATTCAGAACAATGATTAAGCGACGAAAGTATTCAAACAGGATGAATTTCAATAGCTATGATACGAGAAATAGGGTAAAAGTGCTATACATACCTAGTAATACACCCGTAAAGGATGCGTAACACATTTTCCGTTAAAGCTGTGACATAATAACTTTTGAACGCGTTCGCCCACGCATCGACTTGGGATGTTATCGGAGCCGTCTACTCCTCCAACCTCCAGATCATCAAAGTCTTGCTGTCACAACGATGTTTTGTTGCGATCAAAACTTCTAGCGCCAGGCGGACTCGAACCCGCACCTCCCTCTGACCGGGCGGGAATGCTCTACGCCTTTACACCATCAGCGCCGTTTGATCGAACGCAACATCCACACCTCGTGGGACCGATCAGCACTCACTCGTATCCCGGACGTCAAAGTCTTGTTTTTTAGGATCGATAATGATTTTGACTTTTGCCACTAATTTTAATTTTTTGGAACTTATAACAACATTATTTTCAGTTTGTCTCCATACAGCGACATTAATAAAGTGCGTCTCTTTCGAATTCAAAAGCAAAGTAGCACCCTCACAAGTTTCGGGAAACTTGCTTACTTCTAACTAACAACGGTTGCCGTGACCTACGAGCTATGCATTCCAGCAGTTCTTCACTGTTTCCCGCAATTATTCATCTACAAGTGAAGACTTCGCTTAATAAAAATTACTTTCTGACATCAGCTACAAATCTCAAGCCACATTAATAATTGCGGGTCTTTTTTAATGGCGGATAGTGTAGATTGACTACATTTTTGCTACAATAAAACACAATAAAAATAAAATGTTTCATTTCAAGGAGAACATTGGATGGAGGTTTCGGAACAAAAAGTAATAACAATCAAAGTTTCGAATTAATTTTCTTAGAGAAAGCCAGTTTGTGTTCTTCTTCTTCTTCAGCGTCTGTCCCGCTTCACGGCTGGGTCCGCTATTCTGGTGTCATAACGCCAGCGCTAGATCGGGGTGGACAACAGCTACTTTCAAGTTCATATGTAACGTATCAGCCCAGCGCTGCTTCGGGCGCCCTCTAGGCCACTTTCCAATTACCTCGAAGTTAAGGCCTATCTTGCGGACGCTCCTTCCTTTCCACGCAGAACGTGGCCGTACCAACGTAAGCGAGCTTCGCGCTTCTTCTCCGCTATCGGCGCAACACCGAACTTCTGCCGAATGGCATCGTCTCGGATGCGGTCCATGCGGGTGACTACAGACGTCCAGCGCAGCACCTTCGTCTCCATGACGCTGAGGCGCGTTTCAACTTCCTTATTGGCAGGCCAAAACTCAGCGCTGTACATCGCTACTGGCCGGACACTGCTCTGTAGATTTTCGACTTAAAGCGCTCTGGTACCTTCCTATCGCTGAGCACACCAGTCAACGAGCACCATTTGGACCAAGCTGCACTCACGCGTGAGTTCACTTCAACCATCAGTTTGCCGTCAGACGCATCTGCTGATCCCAGGTACTTAAAGAGCGCAGTACGTGGAAGCTCGATGCCGCTAACCTTGATGGAGCTGGACTCAGTAACGTCCGTCATTAGATATTCGGTCTTCTTCACGCTCAGTTTGAGTCCAAACCGCTCCAAGCGATCACACCAAGCTTGCACCTTTCGCTCGAGTTCACCTTTATCTTCGCTAGCGAGCATTACGTCATCGGCATAAAGCAACGTCCAGGGGACGGGCTTCTGAAGATCTTGTGCGATGGCATCCATGGGGACAAGAAAGAAGAGTGGGAAAAGCGCAGAACCCTGGTATACCCCGCCAGAGATGGGAAACCCCATCTAGGTTCCAGCTGCAGCTTGAACTCGACTCTTTGGACAAGGGTAGAGAATTCGCACCCACTCTTCAGGAACTCCAAGTTGACGCAGGGCGTACCATATCACTTCACGCGGTACGCGGTCAAAGGCCTTCTCCAAGTCGAGAAAGGGGATATGCATTGGCTTCTGCTTCCCGCGATGCTTATCTATCAGGGGCGGGCGGCATGTATGACATCAAAGGTGCCGAGGCCAGCAACGAAGCCGCACTGATTTCTGGAAAGCTGGACGATATCACGAATTCGTCCGTCGACAACTCGCTTCATGCTGTGCGAAAGCAAACGAACTGGAGCAGTCTGCAGGACTGCCCTTCTTCTTCCAAATCGGAATCGTCGAGCTTTGGCGCCAACACTCAGGCACCTTCTTCTTCGCCACAACCTGATTGAAGAACTTCGCCAACCACTCAGCAGGGTACCAGTACTTGGACATCCATAAATCAGCTGCCACGTCATCAGGCCCAGTCGCTTTGCCTGGCCTCATCTTCTTCAAAGGCGCTTCAATCTCTTCCACGGTGATCTTCAGAACGGGGCCGTGGGTTGGAGCCGTTGAGGGGATGGCTGGATGAGGAAATTCTACCGTATAGATTTCCTCAAAGTAGTCGCACCATCGCTTCAATGCCTTCTTGCGGTCCGTAAGAAGATGGCCGTTCATCATTGATGCCGAAGAACTTCTCAATATCCTCGGTCTGCCGATGGCGAAAATTTGTAAGTCGGTACAGATACCGCTCACCATCGCGCGACTCGAGCTTCTCGCTGACATCTCCATGATGAGTGGCTTTTGCAACAGCCACGGCCTCCTTTGCAGCCTTCTTGGCTTCTTGGTACTTCCGCCACTTATCGGCCGTCCCTTCGCCGAGAAACACGTGATAAAGCGACTACTTCTCTCGCACTTTTGCGTTCATGTCATCTGTTCACAGCCATGCCTGCTTGTCGACCTTTCGTAGCCCAGGCTTCGTAATGCCGAGTTCCGACTGCGCAGCTTGATGAATCGCGTCGGTTGTCTTCTTCCAAGTTTCGTCGACAGTCGTGACTATCGGTAACCGCACGCGGAAATTCACAGCTGCCTCCTTCTCTCTCATTCGCCACCACTTGATTCTAGCTGCACCGCATCCCTCGACCTGCTTCAGCCTCGGAGGGGCGATCTTCAATGTGCAGATCAGCGGTCGCTGCTGTGGCGCGACCGTCTCATACGGCACGATATTCGCGTCTCTGACAAGACTCCGGTCGCGATCTCTCACAAGGACAAAGTCTATCTGAGTCTTGGTACTCCCACTGCAGTACGAGATAAGGTGCGAGTCGCGTTTTCGGAAGACGATGTTCAGTATGGTGAAGTTATGCGATTAAGCGTAATCAAGAATGCGCTCACAATCGGCGTTACGTGACCCGTATCCGAAACCACCATGACAGGTGTACCCGTCTTTAGTAGCTCCTACGTGCCCATTAAGGTCACCGGCGACTATAAAGACATCTTTCGACGGTACCTCTGCTGTCTTCTTATCAAGCAGGTTGCAAGACTCATCCTTGGCTTGATCGGAGCAGCCAGTCTGCGGAGCATACGCAGAGAAGAAGTGATAGAGTCGCTCCTTAGCGGCAGCAACGATCTTCATCAATCGATCGTCAAAGCGTTCGACTCTTACAATCGAGTCACGAAATCTTTCGGAGGCGATGACTCCAACTTCACTGGTGGTCCTGGGACTTCCACATAGAACGGCCTTGAAGCCACGTCCTATGTCTCTTCACTTGGGCAGGACCACCTCGTCTCCTGCACCGCAGAGAAATCAACTCTTCTACGCTCCAGTGCTTCAACCAACTCGCAAGAGCGGCCCGTCAACGTACACTCATTCAGCGTTGCCACGCGGGTCCTGCTTACGTTACTAGACTTTTCGACTAGCTCAGTTGCCCCCCGATGCCGTCCTCGCATCAGGGACCCTCGCATACTTCTCGCACACGCCGGGCTCTGCGAGTGCGCGTCGGCTCCTGCGGACGCCGTGGCACTACCTCGAAAAACTTGCAATGTCATGAACCAAGTGATGTGACATGGGTGTTCGTAGGCCGGCCTGTCACAAGGGCCTGTCGCCTGCAATCGAATGTCCGTGTTCGGCTTAGCTCGCAAAGCGGGCAGTTTCCAGTGTAACGGACAACGCCACCAGGACAAAGCCAGTTTGTGTTCCAAGTAGCTTTTCGAAACTACGATTATATTATTATTAAAACTAAATACTCTTATTATTGTCTCCATTTTTCACTCTGGGGGGAAAACTTTCCGCAGGACTAATAGATTAAGCAGAGGACGCTAACGAAAAAAATTTAAAAGGTGAAGCTCATTCAACTGACTCTGTGGAGTTATGTTGCCGGAAGAATAAATAAAAACACCAGTGTTGAGAGTGGGTCTTATTGTTCAAAAAAGTAGAGTGGCATTAGGATTGCCTCAAATTTTCTGGTGAATGCATAATTTTGCACTCCAATGATATAGAATTCTGTGTCGCCGCAGGCTTCTTAGTGGTCAGGGCAACTACAATTTCAAAATGGGCCAAAATTCCTCGGACAGAAATTTGGAAATCTGTTTCTTAAGATGTTCGAAGTGGAAGGATTCAAAGCGGACGAAGTTATTCGTGACATCTTCCTAAACTTGAGCGTTTGTAACAATGCAGTTGAGCTTGAAACTGCAGAAGTTTTCTAGGAACGTTAATATCAATATTTCGAGATTCATATCAGAGGCAGAAAGTGTTTGCGTGAGACGAGTCTACTTGTTTACGACGAAAAGCCAGCTCCCACAAAACTTGAGGGTAGCGCCAAAGCGGCTCGCCTTTTCTTAGAGCTTGAAGTTAAACAGCATAGGTGCTGCGCTTGCACTGTTATCGCCGTTCAACAAGAACTTGTGCTGAATTCCTTTCTCCCAGGTCGAGTGAATCGTGCGGCCCCATTTTACTGTTTTGAAGGATCACATTTCTCGTAAATCTCGTCGTCTTTCTGTTTCTGTTCTGGGATTTGGAATGCGATAGGTGTGGCGGACTGTGCGCAGCGTTGAATTGGTGAAGAACTATTTCCTATTTGATACTTTCTCTGAAAAACTTTAAAAATCCTGGCCATTTTCCTTATGATGACAAGCTCAAAGAAAGAAGGAAACGCTAAGAAAGATGTCCTGACTAGTTGAAGAAATCGCAACTATAAGTTTGTTACTATCACTGTATGAACAGCAGAAGAAGGTAAGCATAGCGCCATACGTACTAGACTCGGGAAAAAGATCACGAATAACCACTTTGTAGAAAAACGCTCACAAAAGTTAAGGAAATTTTGTTTCGCTTTCAATAATGTTTAGCATTTGCTCAGAATTGTACCTGCGCATCAGGAAAATATTTTAATGCTTCTACAAAGATTTCAAGCTTTACTGCCACAGCAAATGAATACTCAATAGCAAAATGCGAGATTATTTTTGGAGGAACCTAGTAAAAAGCATAAAACTTGCTGCAGGCATCTTCATGCAACTGGTATTCGCCCAATAAACCAATGAGGCGAAGCGATATGCAAGACTACCTGGAAGGGCACTCCGTGGAGACAGCTAGGGAAAACCGTCAGATGGGGTGTGACAGATAGTGCATTCCTTATACATTTCTTTCGATGACCATCTGGACTGCAGGTGGTCGTGAGGGGGAAGTTTATCAGAAGACGTTCTGCGCAAAAATCCCACGGAATCTATTATAAGACTGTGTGGATGTGCAGAGGGTGCTGAAGAACGTAGGAGGTTCTGTACGATGCGAAGGGCGTCAACGATGTTGCTGATAAGTCTATGCGATGTGCAACGGCTGGACGCTGTACAACGGCGAGCGCTGTCACCGTGCTAGGCGGTAAGAGGATGTGGAGAATAGAGGAAGCCGTGAAGCTTTTGAAGCTGAAGAGAATCGCGAATACTTGAGTTATAACATTGCCTAGATCATGAACCACTGAATTTCCACCTGGTGTCTCTTCACAAAACCTCTCTCTTAAGCGCCAACAAGGCCCTCTACAAACGTCCTTATATTTTTTTAGAAAAAGAGGGAGGACAGTTACGTGCGAAACAAAGCAGAAGGCGCTCGTTACATGATGGAATCTAATCAATGAACACAATTGCAGTGCTCTGCCGCCAATCATTTTCTTGATTATTAACTAGATGTCAACGGAAGGAATTTCAAGAATTCATGAGTTATTGAAGTTTAGAACGTCATATTTCCAAATTCTGCAGCGGTGGTCTTTACTGATGAAGGCTCTGTTTCAAACTTTTTCAAGCAGTACGAGTCTGTCTGAATGAATCCAGCATATGTGTTGTAAAATCTATCGCGGAATCGTTTTTTTTTTTTGACATCAGGCATTTCGACGGTTCTGCATAGCTTATTGCTGGAACAATAGCACACACTTTTGAAAATAATGATTTTTTTCCATTAAGGAGCAACTTTAAAAAATTATCTGTTTGCGGAAATGTAGACCCCTACATGCAGTCCATCAAAACTCCGAATCAGAATTTCTGGAAGGCAAAATTGATATTCTATAATATATTGTTTTATAAAAAGCCTGATTCATATATATGTGATTGCCTACTTGAGTATTTGAATAGCGTGCAAAGCATTAAACTTCGTCAAAGGAAACGAAATTTCTGTCATAACGTCACAACTATGACGACAGTCCAAACAGCGGTTTGCGTCGGAAAAATCAGTTGCGAACGATCGCATGCTCATAATTCCTTCAGTTTTAGATTCTTTGAAGAAAGGTTGAAGCCATTCGATTCGTTTCTACCGAGATCTCTCGAGATCTACACAAACGTGGGTGCATCATCAGCAGAGTACCGAATTTTCGCCGTAGGCGGCCCAAAGAATGCCTGGAGTAGGCTTTTGCGAATAGAGCAGCTTAATTTCCAAGACACGCGTGCTTTTGGAGTATCTCACGCACGGCGTACGTTGCCAGTGCTCTATCATGCCAGGAGTGCTCCGAGAGTGAGCTGTGCACAAGCATTACATTTAAGTTTGAACTATCAATCGAGTGGGCGAAAGCATGTTCACTCCGCTTCTATATTCCCTTGCTGGAAAATGTAAAGCCTTCAAGACTATTCCGAACCGTCTGGAGAATTCTATCACAAATTCCCATCGCCCTACTTAGGAATTACTCAAGGACTATGTAGCTAGCAGTTGTAGTCCGCCGCACAGATTCATAGAAAACCTTGATGAAGAATGAAATTTGTTTACAATAACAACGACCTCTGTGCAAAAAAGCGTTCAGCAAAAACTGAGTGTGGTTCTGGACTCCGCTCACACGGCCCTGCATCCTGCCAAAATAACATCGCAAAAGCTTATCTTGATTTGGGCCCCTTTCCTCGTAAGTAATGCTTAGAACGTTAGAAGCAGAAAAATAAGTTACTCGTAGAAATATATAAAGCTGTCTTAAACCTATCCAGGACCAAGGATAGTTATTAGTTATTAGTTTTAGTTATTTAGCGGATATGAAACACACATTTGGAATTTCGAATCGAAGCCGTATTTTGCGATATGCAGAATGATATGCATATGGATGTGATGAATCACTTCAAAGTGCCAATGCAACCTGTGCCCAGATTCATCACCGTTGAACCCGCTCGAATGCGGGTTATGAAGGGCGGAGATGCCACGATGCAGCATACGTCTCTACCCCTTGTCTTATCTCATTCCTTATAACATTCATACCCACGTGCTCAACTGTTGATGAATCCGGTCCTGGTATCCTTCGTTTGTAAGATGACAAAAATCTGAAATACTTGTTAATTTCGTGTAATTGGAGCGTGTTGAAAATGAAGCCGATGGTACTTCACCGCTTGGAACGCTTTCAGCCTAGCCCGATATCGTTTAACTCGATCAGGTTTTCCGCGAGATACAACAAAAAGGCAATTGTCAAATCTCTGCATTCCATTTTTGCAGTTGAGAGCTTTTTTTGCCGCGACGTTACGATTCATTGAATTTCGCATCAGGGACAAACATGGAATCGAGAAACACTCAAATCCGTTAAATATTATGCTTTTCTTCGACTACGTTTCTCTTCTTGTATAGCGCACAAACATGTGCAATAAATAAATAAATAAATAAATCTGTGGTTTACAATCGGGTATATGGGCACGATTGTATGTTGGAAGAGTTTCTCATATGAACATTTCTGAAGCAGAGCATTGATGAAAAAGGAGACGTGTCTACATATGTCAGAGAGGTCAGAGAGTTATTTCCAATACCGGCCGTATTTTTGGGTATCTGAGCGAAAATGCGGCAAAGAGTGAGAGCGTCGCTTTTTACGCTGCAAGACATCTTTTTAATAGCTCCTTTAGAATTCCCTAAACCAAACTAAGAAATATTTTCCAGCTCATGGCTAGAATGCCGCGGGCTATAATTCAGCAAAAACTTGCTACGCCCTTTAATAGTTTAGAAAAATCTAACGAAAACATCGACGGATGAAGAACCAGTAGCGTTAAGCATGGAGTCCAAATTGTATTTCTCGCCTCAAACCGATCAAAGAGAGAGGTGAAGTTTGGAATGCACTGGTGAAGTCGACAAAGATTCCAAATCTTTCCAGAGGTGTCTAGATTGGGGGGGGGGGGGGCGTGGTGATAATCTCGTTGTGTCGGACAGCCTCATGGTCTCCTTCCTAGTTAACTCTCTTTCCGGAAGTGAAGTCAAAGTGCAGAACGAGGCTTTCTCTTCTGCTAGCTGCTGCTGCAAATCATGTTACTCATCACAAAATACGAACAGCCGGCCTTCTTGTTTTTCATGCCGCTATCATAGCGCTGTCTTATACATTATAAATAACCCATCTGTCAATGTCTGAACCCTTGGGAGAGAAGAGGGGGGATGTTGCATCCTAAACAGTGTTCCATCTTCTAACTAATCTAGAAAGCTTGCTGCAAAGACGAGTTGCAAAGGATTGCAGCTCGTCTTTGCATCGCACTTTCTGCATGAGACATTACAGTAGAATTGCTTCCGCAGAAGTGAGTTACAGACCGTTTCCAATCAAATGTCATTTCATAACAGACTGTCAAAGATAAATGTGAAAATTAGGATTACTAATTCGCTAAGAGTGCGCGAAGCATCCTGTTTCTCTTGAAGGCCCATTCTGCTCTAGTAAAATGCGTTTTAGAGTTCAAGAAAGAGCGCCACATGGGATGATTTGAGCCTCTTTGGTTTGATTTTTTATTGTTAAGAGCAGGGAAGATCCAAACTCTAGCACCACAATTAGTGACAACGAAACAAATGAAGGTGATGCTGTGGCTCGCACGACCAGTGAAGTCGGTTCATTTAAGTAACTAAGGAAGGGTTTCGAACTCCCATGGAACTTCAAGGTGAGACCATGATCACTAGAAAGAGCTCGGAATGCTGATTACGAATATGGGCGTCAAAATTGCAAAATGAAGTTTCTGAGCGAGTTATGACCTGCCGTAATCGGGCGGCCTCACCACAAGCTGGCTGTGCGACACACCAGTGGTGAGTCATCGGGGCTCCGTAAGAAGGGCCGCCCAGCTGCGGTGGTGGCGCAGGGGTAGTGCCCTGCTCCTCAGGTGCGGCATGGTTGGCTCGGTTCTCATTGCTGCCGGCTGTTTTGCAAATCATAATTTATCTTCGAAATGACCTTTTGCTCTGAATTATGGCACGTATTTGATTAAAAAGCCGTGAAAACTACCATGCGCATTTGTAAAAATGCTTGAAGGCAAGAACTGCTCTGGTGGCATTTTTATTTGCTATTTTGCGCAAATAGAGTCCAAATAGCGTGGAGTTCAACATGACCCAGAGAGCACAAATAGAGTCCAAATCATATATTGAATAACTAGCGGTATATCCAGCAACCTTAGCATTCATGTAACAAAGCGAAAAAATGTGGAGCAGACATGTTGCTCACACACTGCACATCTTATACATACTGCCTTCAACCAGCAACAAAACAGTCAATTGTAGCAGGATCAAACAAATATTCACCAGGAGTGACAAAAACACCTGGCTGATCATCAATGTAACCAGCTTTATGCCATGAATATTTCAAAATTTCGAAAACCTAGGGCACAAAACATACGGTAAATCTGCAATAGAACCTTCAGTAGGTTGTCTCTCTGGGTGTTGTTGAACTCCACGCTATTTGGACTATATTTGTGCAAAATACTAAATAAAAATGTCACACTAGCAGTTTTTTGTCTTCAAGCATTTTTACAAACGTGTATGGTAGTTTTCCCGGATATTTAATCAGACACGTGTCATGAATCAGAACAAAAGGTTGTTTCGAAGATAAATTATGATTTGCAAAACAGCCGGCAACAATGGGAACCGAGCCAACGACGTCGCACCTCAGGAGCAGGGCACTACCCCTGCGCCACCGACGCAGCTGGGTTGCGCTTCTTACAGTGCTCCTATGACTCGCCTGCTGTGTCGCACGGCCAGATTATGGTGAGGACACCCGATTTCGGCAGGCCATAACTCGCTCAGGAGTTTTATTTTGCAATTTTGACACCAATATTCGTAATCAGGATTCGAAGCTCTTTCCAATGATCCTATCTTCAAATTGAAGTTCCATGGAAGGTCGAAACCCTTCCCTATTAAGCAAGAAAGTCCGTCCTCCTATACTGTAGTCGTCGTGTCTCTCACAGCGCAACTTCCAATTTTGCACGATTATCAAACATGTTGTTGTGTGGAGCGGAGCTGCAGGAGGTGTCGGCTGTCGCATGCAGCCCGTACCAGGTCCTTGTTTCGGATTTCCAGCCTAGACCAACCACGCCTTCCATCCATCCCTCTGGGTCGGTGAGGTTTAGTACCAGACTTGTCTGGGTAGGGTAGAGCGCTGACTTATTCGCTGTTGCCCCCGCATGTAGGCCAAGTACGCATTCCTATCATCTCCAAGAAATCATGGAGAGCAATTGATTAATGCCGTCTCTTATCCTTTACTTTTTACACCTTTTTAGCAGCCTGCAACAGGTAGCACCGGCAGCAACAAAATTGCCATTGTCGGCAGGATAGCAACTGCTGACGATGCTCGTCTGCGCCTCCCTGGGCGAGCACTTTGTTAATAAAATACTAGAGAGGTTTGGTGAATTTAGGCTCCTGTTTGCTTCTGCATCATAAGGGGTAGCATGTAGAATGATAGACCATTGGTACTTCAACAGCTTGACAGCAACAGAGCCAGAAGTTATATTCTGGCGTAGGATGGTAGAATAGTTTGTTGCAATTTTGGAGGCGTAGCAACACTGAAAATGGGGATAGCACCAATTCTAGGAGGTTTCTCCTTGAAAGCGTGAAATCAGAGAATTGACGCTTGCTGCTGAGGATACACCAAATGACGTCTATCGGAGAGATCGGTTAAATATTGACGAAGTATGAAGAAAAATATGCGCCTGATTTCTCCGCAAATAGATAACCAATGCGAAGCAAGCATTCGACAATTTGCTATGAGCAACGGGAAACCCAATTGAATATCTAACAAGAATCCATGATTAATAGAGGTAAGACACAGCCGATGACCACTTACCCCGATGGTAAATTGAAGGCTTATTTATGTAGGGGTCGTTGCATGAGGAGATCTTACCAGATGCGAGTATAAGAGCACTGCAGCAGCAATTGTTCAAGAATGTGAACGGAATGGAGGACACGCGAGGACAAAAGGAATGAACGGCTTATACAGCATGTAGCAATGGAAGCCTGCAACAAAATCAAAGCGCTGTGCGAAAAGCTCTATGTGATTGTTCACCGGCATAGGTTTCGTTGACACATGAACGCATGAAGCGATCATGAGAAGGGTCGGGTAAGTTATCCAACAGGAAGCACAGCTGCCTATTAGAAGAAGTGATAACATGACGTCTTTGTGTGGGTGCTTGCGAAATAGATGAGCTCGGCGGTCTTCATTTGTCAAGATTTTTGTCCCAAACAGAATGTTTGAAAAACGAAAGGTTAGAGACAGTTCAAACAAGGTGCTAAGGTATGTATGTGTTCTACGCGCAGTCAGTAAAGATAGGTTTCGCTACCAAATTGACTGAGTTGAGATGCTCAATGAAGAACAACATCCAACAACACGTATTAATCGTCGAACGACGAAGTTTCGAAATATGCGAAAGGTGACGAAAAGCATGATGCCTTAAAAATAGAAACTGCGGTTAAAACATGAAAAGCGCGTTATCTACAAGGTGTCCCAAAAATGTAAACTCTGACAGAAAGGTGCGTTGCTGCGTTTGAACAGCGTTGATGCCAACAAGGGAAGCTGAAAAGTTATAAGCTCTTATTAAAGCGCAAAGGGTATAAAAATTTTTTGACACATGAGCGGTATGGATTGTCCACGCATTCGTCTGAATTCTTGCATTTTGAACTTGCTTGACTGTGTTTCGCTTGAACACTTGTCGTAATTTCTTCACGCGTATCGATTGCTTTGTGCTTCTTCAAAACTTTAAAACATAGGAACACACAACAACTTGTGGTGAAATGCAAGGTAAGGATAAAGGATAAAGGACGGCGTTACTCAATCCCTTCTGGGATGCGCCAGCGCATTCTACTTCTACGGGATGTCGTGGAGGCGATATGAATGCGTATTTGGCCATACAATGACTTGCGGTGGCCAGCCGATGAACAAGTCAGCGCTCTATCCTTCCCAGACAAGTCTGGTACCAACTCACCGACCCCTGAGGGATGGAAGGCTTGGTTAGCCTGGGCGGGAAATCCGAACCAGGAACCTGGTATCGGGTGCACGCGACAGTCGCGCCTCCTCCGACTGCGCTACACGCGCCCAAATGAAAGGTATGCAAGGTATCCTCAAAAAATCCATGTACCGTTTGAAAGTTTCTATTATTGATGCTGGTGAAACTGTTCAAGGTCAGATGAAATCACAGGATCACAAAAACTCTACGAACTGCAAATGGTCAAGATTACCCCATGCACCCTTCTGAAACCTCACATTTCAGACTCGATTGACTGTGAATAGGCTGAATGCTTGTTACAGTCTTGTCATTAAAACCTACTTAAAAGTTCAGGGAGCGACTTTCTCTCTAGCACCTGCAGTAGGAAAGATGAGGAAAAGAGCTACTTGCTTGTAGGTTTACGCGGTTTTTGGAGGACTAAAGTGGTTAGAACACAATTTGGTGCCTCTCAAACGTACAGCCGTTAACAAAAACTATTGGAGAAAAACAGCTGTAAGCGACTAATGACAGTTCTTGGGACAGTTGGCACAAAAAACAGTTTTTTAGCACATCGCTGCATATAGTCATCCTGTGAAACCCTATTCAGAATAAGGTAAATTCGACTTAGTAATAGTGAAGCTCGGCTTGGTTAATTCTTTATTGACAGGCTTAACGAAACTGATTTGAATCGTTTCTATCAAGACCATCAGCTTAACTGGTTCCATGCTGATATCAGCGGCCAGCTCATCCCGGATACGGGTGGGTGCTGATCGGTCCCACGAGGTGTGGATGTTGCGTTCGATCCAACGGCGCCGGTGGTGTAATGGCGTAGAGCATTCCCGCCCGGTTAGAGGGAGGTGCGGGTTCGAGTCCCGCCTGGCGCTAGAAGTTTTGATCGCAACAAAACATCGTTATGACAGCTCTTTATTGACAACGTTTCAGACTTTACGCCATTCTTCAAGTCTAAAAACAGTAACATTGCACATCTCTATAACACCACTGTGCACACGAATGATGAACTTTACAGAAAGACCTATTATTCGCAGGGAAAAGGAGGTGCCAGGGATGTTCAGTGATGCGTTTGGCCTCAAATAAAAGCAATATTTTTTGGAATACTTATATATCTTAGTAGTAGTGATCGCTCTCTCATATTTCCACCATCACTGTGAACCGGTTACCCTTGTAAAGTGGCAAGCCTCACTGCATTCTTCTTACTTTCTCCGATTTATTGGTGGTTTCCAGTGCTTTATCTCCAGCGCTTCCTTGATCTCCCTTTCTACCGGATCTGTCAGATTCCCGTAGAGTATCGAAACTCGCAGTTGCGGCAGCGAATCGGATGCGGTGTTTCGAGAATGATTCTCTAGGTAGCTTTGAGGGCTACGCTGAGCTGCTAGATGTTCATCCATTCTCTTTCCTAGTGGCTTTCCTGCCTCGACAATGTAGAATTCATCGCAGGATGTGCAGACCACTTTGTAAACCACACAACTAATATTGCACATTTTGTGTTTTCCTTCACAGATCTAACAATCTATCCCTCCACGCTAATTCTCATATAGACGCGAAGCCGTATGTAGGCGTCGTAAATACGGATGTGGTTGGAAAATGAGGTTTATAGGGAGCCCAGATCGTTTTACGATGCGGTTCACGTCCAAAGCGGAGGAATCTGTGATGAAAGGTATGATTAAAGAAGAGCCGCCAGGGGATCGTTGAGATTTCCAACAGCGACATTCCCTTGAGCTATATCCGTTCGCTGCCGAATTTCTCTTACATTATCATTGACCTCCCGTGGATGGGGCTATCGTATGATAGCAGTATTCTGTTTTATATACGTAGTATGGAAACTCCTTGCATGCAAAAGAATGTTATGAGATGCCGGTTTACTATACTACATACTAATCCCTTGATCCTTTTACAAAGCGATCTGCACCTCCTGCGAAGAACTCTACATTGGCGAGGCGGGAAGGCCGCTAGGAAAGAGAACTGATGAACATCTGAGAGCTCTGTGTCGCCCTCAAAGCTACCCAGAGTATCTATTCTCGAACCACCGCACCCGATGCGCCACCACTGCGAGTTCTCTACAGGAATCTGAATGATCTGGTAGAGAGGAAGACCAAGGAAGCGCTGAAGATAAAGCACTGAGAACCACCAATAAATCGGAGAAAGTAAGAAGAATGCAGTGAGGCTTGCCACTTTACAAGGGTAAACGGTTCACAGTGATGGTAGAAATATGAAAGAGCGACCACTACTACTAAGATATATAAGTATCCCAAAAATATTGCGCTTTATTTGAGGCCAAACGCATCACTGAACATCCCTGGCACCTCCTTTTCCCTGCGAATCCCAGGTCTTTCTGTAAAGTTCACCATTTGTGTGCACAGTGTTGTTATAGAGATCTATTTATTTATTTATTTATTACTCAAAGTGTGTGCAATAAATAATAGACAAAACAAATACTGTAGATTAAGCCAGACTACATGTCACATGTTGAGTGTTTTTCAATCCGTTGGTGAATGATGTGGGAACTCCAGTTTAAAATTAGATAATTTGAGATCGTTGTAAGTTTATTGTCTGGTTCATTGAAAACGGAAAATGGGGTTTGTCGAAAAGTAGTCCGCACTTGCTTCCTACAATGGAAGAAAAAATGATTTCCAAGTGCTATTGAAATCATAAAAAGAACATAAAGCGTATATAAAATTCTTTCCGCGAGGACTTTTTGCATGCGAATTATAAGATGCGCCAAGTCTACGACCTTCTAATCACGGTCGTAGACTTGGCGCATCCTATAATTCCCCAAGGCGGGCTCTGAATCTCAAAGGTCTCTTTAAACTGGCACGCACCTCAAGCGGTAGCACAGAAAGGAGTTACACATAGTAAAACCCACGTACGAAAGACGTGAGAGAATGAGATTCATTTGAAATTGAGCAAAAGCGAGAAAAAATGTACAAAAAATATTAAATGCAGCCTGAGACTACTCTTGCTGACGCGGCCTTTACATAGATACATACACATACATCACCCAATGAACCCATCTGAGAATTATTGTGATGGTTAGAAAAACACCCATTGTAACTGATGATTAAAAACTATACTCTTAAAAATCTACTGCTTCATTGGACTGCTGGTATCTTCATGAAGACTAGACTGCAGGATGATGAGCGGAGAACTCAACGTTCTCTGACGAGCTATCATGGAGGAAGGTGAAAGCTGGCTACAATCAAAGAACTCAAACATTGAGCTTTTCCAACCTTGCTTTGAACATCGAGCATTTCCAACCTTGATTTGAAGATGTGGCTATTTTCGGTATAAATTTTTTTGCTGGAATGCGATTGAACCATACGGCAACTCGACAAAATAGTGAGAGATTTTTCCACGACATTTAGTTGTTGGATGTTTACAGCGAATGGTGAAACTACCAATTCTCTCGCTGCATGGTCTGTAAACCCAGTACTTATTAGGATTAAGACCTGCGAAATACTCAAAAACAAAAACGAGGTTAGCAATCTGTTCAAGACCTACATTTTGCCACATACTGATTACAACTCGCCAGGATGGAATCTCTGTGCAAAAAATACATTCTCCGACTTGAAATTGTCTAGTGATGCGCAATGTTATTGTTTTTAGACCTGAAGAAGGGCTTAAAGCCCGAAGCGCTATCAAAAGAGAATGGACCAAGCCGAGCTTCACTATTACTAAGTGAAATTTACACCCGTGAAGCTCAGGGAGCCTTCCAGACTTACGGAACCTTTAAGTGACTTTTCAGAAGGAATTGTTCGACAACTGGATGCCACATTCCTATTGCCTTACTTACATGCAGCCTCACTCGGTAGGCGTAGTCGTGAAGTTCCTTCTCTGATGACGACTTGTGCGGTAGCTTATTTGAATTGTAAATTTTAGACGATAAGGGCACATTACAGAACGTGTAGCCTTGTGGCCAGTAAATCACCTGCATCACCTGTCGTCCCGCTGATCATCGAATTGTGCGAGAGGGCGCCGGAGCGTCTCCATTCGTCCCTGTCGCGTGCCAGAGTGCTCCAGTGGATATTCCTCGCTCGAAGGACACGAAGAGCATCATATCGGTTGTTCAGCATCATATCGCTTTCACGGATAATTCCGACCAACGCGTTGGTGGACGTCCTAGTGTTTTCTTGACATCCCGCGGAACCTAGTCGGTACGGCTCTGGTCCCGCAGGTGTATGCTAAGCGCATTACGTGGTCGGCCCACCTAATTTTCGACATCTTATCCCAAGCGACAGCGTCTCTGATCTTCGAACGTCGGCGAACCTCGAAACTCCGGGGGCCTTCTCTCACTTGCGTGAGTCGTGTCACTCCCAGCATCGTCCTCACGATTCCACGCTGCGCGATGCTGATCGCGTGTTCATCCTGCTTTCGTATAGCCCAGGTCTCTGTAGCGTATGCTAGGGCATGAAAACGGTAGAAAAACGGTAGTGTTGAATAGGTTGGCAGGGATTCGGACGTTTTTATTTATTTATTTATTTATTTATTTATTTATTTATTTATTTATTTATTTATTTATTTATTTATTTATTTATTTATTTATTTATTAGCACCATAATTGTGCGCATAGACAATTATATGGACACAGTATACTTTAAGAAAAACAATGTGAGAAACAAATCGAAATGAAAACCTCAACATCAAAGCTTCAAGCTCAGCACGATATTGAAGAGTGTGAGCGAGACACCATAACAGCTCAACAATGATGTAAAGAAACAGTTCTGAACTGGCCGGTATAGTGGCAAACAGTTGGAAACTGAATGAAGAGGAGCAGTGGCCCGCCAACACTGCAAGTCGCCCGAGGATAACGACTCTGGATACCAACTTAGTAGGTCCGTCGACATCAGCTCCCACATAACTGCTGCTTGAGGGAGCGCGTGAAAATAAAGAGTTAGGAAATTTCTGGGAGGCATTAGAGGAGAACAGAACAAGCAAAAACGTAGGAAAAACTATTAAAGCTAAGCAAAGGTTGCAATTTAGTAAAGAAAACATAACAGTAAAACAAAAGCAGGAGTTAATATAGAACTTGAACAAACAACAATAGAGTGAAAAATTCAGTGAAATAGAAAAACCAGACGCTGCCTCTAGGCAATGTCAACAATGTGCAGTGTTGCAAGCAAATCAATTTTTTCAACTTTATTTTAAAAATATCCACATTTGGTGCTTCTAAAAGATTAGGAGGCAACATCTGTAACCAACGAGCACCACGAAAGAAAAGAGAGTTTTTCGTCTTCTTCACGACTTGTTCGACGCTCTTGAAAACACCTCAAGCCGCTCGTTTCCTCCTGCTCGGCTCCGGCGCTAGGTCGTTGGCCATATTGACTTCGCGACCCAGATACACGTAGCTGGAGCATTCGGAGATGTTCGTTCCGTTGAGCGAGAATAGGGCATCACAAACTTGTCCGTTCCTCATGAACATCGTTTTCGTAAGATTCAGCAGCAGACCAACGTTCCCACACACACGGTCGAATTCGGCCAGCATTCGCTCCGCCTGGCAGATGCACGATGTTATGAGCACAATGTCGTCAGCAAAGCGAAGATGGTGCACTCAGGAACGGGGTGCAAGCCTCCCGCAGCTGGTAACGCCCCAAATTTGGGAGCAGGATCAAGGCGGCATGTGCTGATTGACTCCACCTCTCGATCGTGATTGGATAGCGGAGGGAGGGGCGGGCCCAGCATGTGCCGCCTTGATGCTGAAATTTGGGGCCGCCCCCAGGACCCACCCCCTCGTCCGCTATTGGCTGAAAAGCTGTATGCTGCTTTGATCCCGAAGTATGCTGCAAGGTCGGATATGCCGCCTAGATCCTGCATCAGGGCAGCGTATGCCGCCTTGAGCCTGCACTTAAAGTGCATGTGGCAGGTGGTCCCGCAGCGATGCAGGGCTACCGTACTTTCCGCGGAACGCCGCGAAGTTTCAAAATCACGTGGCGATCGATATGTCTCAGCTGCATAGGACGCTGCTCGCAGGACGCAGGACTGGGTGAGTCTTTTTGAAGTAAACTTGTTCGATTCTTGTGTCTTGTTCGATGTTCGATTCTTCTGGTCCTCCTCTCCTGGTGGAACGGCTTCGTTCCTGGAGCGACTGGCCATGTTTGGGGAGCTGATTTGATTCTTTTTGAAGTGTGAATGTTCGATTTTTCTCGTGGAACGGCTTCGTTCCTGGAGCGACTGGCCATGTGTGGGGAGCTTATTTGATTCTTTTTGAAGTGTGAATGTTCGTTTTTTCTTGTGGAACGGCTTCGTTCCTGGAGCGGCTGGCCATGTGTGGGAAGTCGATTTGATTCTGTCAGAAGTTTGAATGTTCGATTTTTCTCGTGGAACGGCTTCGTTCCTGGAGCGACTGGCCATGTGTGGGGAGCTTATTTGATTCTTTTTGAAGTGTGAATGTTCGTTTTTTCTCGTGGAACGGCTTCGTTCCTGGAGCGGTTGGCCATGTGTGGGAAGTCGATTTGATTCTGTCAGAAGTTTGAATGTTCGATTTTTCTCGTGGAACGGCTTCGTTCCTGGAGCGACTGGCCATGTTTGGGGAGCTGATTTGATTCTTTTTGAAGTGTGAATGTTCGATTTTTCTCGTGGAACGGCTTCGTTCCTGGGGCGACTGGCCATGTTTGGGGAGCTGATTTGATTCTTTTTGAAGTGTGAATGTTCGATTTTTCTCGTGGAACGGCTTCGTTCCTGGAGCGACTGGCCATGTTTGGGGAGCTGATTTGAAGTAAACTTCAGACAGAATCAAATCGACTGTTCGATTCTTCGGGTGGAACGGCTTCGATTGTGGACCGGCTTGGAACATGGCTTCGATAGAAGTCTCGGATAGAGTCGTGGTCGATATCAAAGTGGTGAACGATCAGGGTCGGGCCGAGGAAGTACTCAGAAATCTCTGGAGTTACCGGCATCTTGAGGTAACTTAGTGCACTCCAAGTGCACCTATGAGGTGAAGTGTAATGGGGTTAACTTTTACAGACCCTTCATCTGCAAGGGTGCGCCTTGACAGATTAGGACATAGCTGGAGTTGAACACGTCAATCGACGTGTCAAGTATCTGTGTCTTCGAGGCAATAATCTGTGCAATCCGTGGCGAGCTTTATCGACGAAGTTCCCGGAGCTGCTCGTTTTGGACTCCAGGGGCAACAGGTGCATAGCGGTTTTGTTCTCTGCTCACCTGTGTTCTTCTTTTGCCCCTCACCGGTCTCACTTCTAGGTATGTGAACTTGCCCAGAAGAAAGGTGAGACCGGATAACGAAGCGGAGGAGGTGCCGGTAACGCTGTGTGAGGTCAAACATTTGCTCGTGGACGTCGAGAGGCTAGTGGCAAGGAAGTGCGTAGGTTTGTGGACTTCAGAAGCAGGGTATAGTAGATGGGAGAGCTCTTTCAGCGGTGGAATCAGCAGAGTTGAAGGTTCTGCGCGAGAGCTGTGCCCAAAAATCTCGCGACTGAACTACTCCGACGTCAACATTGAGGACGAAGGCATCGGTGAAGGCAGGCAAGAAGAAGGAGCAGAAGACGACGGAGAAGCAGAAGTCGAATCTGAAGGAGGGAGAGGAAGCGAGCACGGGGACGATGATGCGACGACAATGGATACTGATACTGATGAAGAGGACCGTCGTCCTTAATGTGGCCTTGAATAAGATGGTTTTGGAGTTCTGCTTTTTGCAATGCTTTGTGGTCAAGTGTCCACCGGAATATGTAGCGATAATTTAGCCTTTAGGGTTTAAAGCAAAGGGAATGATTTCTTCCAGTCACAGAGCGATCAAATTTGGAGGTGGGGCGCGCTCCAGGTGCAGGTGTAGTAGTGTGTTCTATGCTTACTGGGCGCAAGCGAAGATCAACTCCGCTTAACGAGAACTCCAACCCGGACACGTTCGACATGCAATCAGGAAACGCGAAGGTGCCGAGGCTGCGAAGAAGCCGATCGCTGCGTGTTCTATACGATGGTGAGTGCAGCTTACTATCTCCGGCTGCTCTACATGGGGTCCCTCTAACGCCATCGGCACATGAAATTTAGAGGCTCGCGAGTAGGTAGAGGAAGTGCGTCAGCAAGCGCGTCATCACGGTGACGGTGATGGCGAAAATAGCCGGTCTGTGACCCCTGCTCGAGAAGAAGCGCAGGACGACGACCATCCAGGCTACGATGGTGCGGATGAAATTGAATTCCGTGGGTTCGATGATGGCAATCGTGCTGTGAATGCAGGGAACGGAAGATGCCAGCGCGAGATTCTGGGTTAGTAGCTAGCATAGTGTATTAGTGTAGTGTGGGAAGCAATTACTAGCATAATATACATTTCGTTCAGATTATCGCCAAAAACTACTGTACTATGCCAATTTCAAGCTACATTTTGGAATTAGCGATGAAATGTGTCGCTTCGTGGAGGATTTCTGCGATGTCATGACTTCATCCGCAGGGGCGGTCGATCCGGTGGGTCGTTTCCATGTTTTTGATTTTTATTATTGATGTGTATTGAATACCGGACTTCATCGGTTGTCCGGTATTATCGAACCTCGTGTTCGATGTGTTTTTTAATTTATTGATGGATGTTTGATGTTTTTCTTTTTAGTTTTTTTTGTGTATTGTGTGTTTTCTCATGCTAACAAAAACCAACACAACACAATTAATAAAAACTACTCACATCAAAACGGACACCGCACCCCAAATTTAATCTGAAATTTGAAAAATTACAAAGAAATAGAAGAATTAGGAAATTAGGAAGATTAGGGAAAAATTAGATTTCTTAAATTATATTTAAAATGTTTAAAGATTCGTAACGGGCTCGTCAGTTTGGCGCATGATGCGCATGAGAGATTCGGACTGCTTAAGTTTTACTACTGCAACGCTTGCGATAGACATCTTTCCGGTCCAAAGGCCTTGTGCCAGAACGAGGGCTGCCAGCTACGAGGGTTTGTTTTACACTCTATATTTGAGCTTTTATATGGAGTACCTCAGAACCGATTGCGGCGTTTGGCCAAAGCGCTCGAAAACCTCTAAGCGTACGTCCATTTTCACGGTTCTCATCAAGCCTCAACTCCACATAATCCTCGAGAAAGTCCTTCCGCTCTTAACTGAATTGCACGACTCCATTCAACAGGGTGCGATTTCTATGTCTAGTCTTGGAGTTCAGCTCAACCGCGAACGCTTACTATCTTAACTTTTGCCAGGATCAATCAGACGACAACCCAGTTTTGAGTGAAACTTCCTCTTTCCCAAAGTGCGATCGGGATATCGAGTCGGTCTTGGATTTTCGAGATCGCAAAATCACCATCGTGCTCACCTTGAACGTCGACGGCGTAAGGTTCAAGAAACTTTCGCGGTTAGTCTTTCCTCTAGCTCCGTACCGGAACGACGGCCATTGTTCTTCTCCGCCACGTGTGCATCTAACTGTCATTTATTAAGTTCGGAGTCTTGGCCCGTATACATTCGCCTCGAAGGACTACCATTCAAGGAGAAAAATAAGTACGAGAACATCATCTTGGCCGGCATCATGTTCACAAGGAAGCCACCCACCGAAACTCTTTTGGCCGAGCTGTTCAGCGGGTGCGTTTAAGTCCCTAGAATACCGTTGAAAAAATTGGATTAGGATTTTTCTGCAGTCTGAAGCACGAATTAGAAGTGCTGCAAAGGGAGGGAATCCCCATTCGCACCGCCTCCGATACGTGGATCTGCACCCCAAAACTGGTCAACGGAATCATCGACTTCGCCGTGAGTCAACCGTTTGCGGGCATGGGTCACTTAAGGATACCTCCTATATATAATTGTTAAGGCTCTGCAAACACCCTACGGGTTGCCACGCTGGCAGTCACTGCAGGGGTGTCATCTGTGCACGTTCCCTGGAGAAAGATCCGGTCGACGGGTAATATGCTTCAATAGGTTCCCTGACCCTCATGATCGACGAACGGATGAAAGCCTCATAATGGATGCCGAGGCGCGACAGAATGGGCTTCGGGGTTAGAGTGGGGATAATAATCCTTAGGAGATAGGCGAACAATTCTCTCACTTCTCTTACTTCTCCAGATGGACCCAAATGATGGAGTTTTTCACGGTGAATCACTGCATGCCCGACGCTCTCCATCTGCTTTCCGAGGGAATCACTTGCAATGTCTTTAAAGGTGGCTGCACAGTGCTACTAAGTACTCAACTTAGTGAGATGTAGTGATGTAGAAGAATCGTATCATCCTTCAGCAATGTTCGGACCTCGAAAGGGCAGGGCAGTATTGGCCATTCGAAGAGACTGTTTCGGCGCGTTGCTAGTTGCGCTGCAGAGGACACGCAACTACACGTACTCCTCGAAGTTCATTTCCGGTGTGGAAGACCTATCAAGGTGCACAGGATCGGAGAAAGAAGCAGTAAGTAGCCTGACCGAGAAGCTCCTATATATACATCATCATCATCGCAAATTTAGCTCTCCTTTGTGGTATTCTCCCTGGCAGCGGCGCTGAACATGTTTTCGGAATCCGTTGGAGCGGTGGCTGTGCTGGCTTACTGGATGCTTGTGCGAGTCCTCGAAAACACAGGGAACTTACTGAGGCCGACTTCTCAGGGGTGCGTGACCTGGGCACCTCGATGAAAAACATGTGGTATGCCCTCGATCCGACGCTCATCACTCTCAAAGTTCATGTAAGTACTGCCTCAATGGGTTTCGGTGCAAAAAACTTTATAACGATGGCTGGTCTCTTCTTTCTTAGTGCCTCGTCGACCACGCCGTCCTTGAAGATCTGCCTCTAGTAGGATCGCCATACCATTGGTCCTCCAGCTCGTTCGAGAGCATACATCGCCGCCTCCAACTCCGTATTCCGCAATGCACAAGAGCGTTGAGGAGACGATCATCGAAAAGTAGGATTTCATAGTGGAAGATGTTTGGCTGTCCAGATGGTTGATTCATTCCCTTGCGGTACTAATAATTACAGCTTCCTTCTTCACAAAGACATGGTCGATAAGTTGGAAAAGGAGGTCAAAATCTTTGAAAACGGCCATCTCGACCGACTCCATAAGAAAATAACTAGCCATGGAAAGCGACTTCGGTTTGTAGGGTTATAAAGATTAGTAGCTAGCTAGTTTAGTTAATTAGGTTAGGTTAGATCCCCGTTCTTTACTTATATATCATACCGACGTCTGTCAGGTGCAATGCTATGGTTGGCGACTTCGGGCTCGAAGGCGATTGGTATGTTCCGGCAGATTCAGTGCTGGCGTTTGAAGCAATGGGCGAGGAGCACATGGAATTTCTGTTTGAACAGAGGCTCTCTCAGAGATTCAGGTGGGTAGGGCATAGGACAAAAAGTTGAATGGCAGTCACACACCTGCACGCTTCATGGGCTGTTCTCCAGCGTGGTTGTGGCTGTGTGTTCACATCTAACATGTGGTGATGGTTATGGTGTGTGGATTGGAGTGTAGTTCGGTGTGGGTTTCAGTTCTCGATTGAGCGACGGCAAACACATGTATGCGTCTAGCGACTATTGGAAGAAGTCAGCGGAAACGGACACTACTCAAGGCGTCGTCTACCTGGAAACACCCGATGAAGAAGCCCTATTTGGACAAGTCATTGCACTCGGCTTCGACAGCTACACCGGCGAATGTTGTGTTCTATTGGAAGAATTCGTGACCACTGACCCGTTCGCTGCGCTGTATGAAAAAGTTTTCACTTCTCTTCACCCTGCTCACTTCCGTGCCTGTTCCGCACTGCAAAAAATTCAGGACAACAATCGTTATTTCTTGTCTGTCCAAAGGCGAGAAATTGTGGTTCGTAACGCCTATGACATTCGCTCTCCCGCTGTCCTTATTGAGGGCCCTGACTTTTGCTTTGTGTCTCGAATTTAACCTCTTTTACCTTTAGCTCTGAACTTAACCTCAACCTGCACGCTCTTACTTGCCTCTCACCCATGGAGAGTGTCTGAAACGGCCACCAAAGGGTTCTTGAATAATAAATAGAAGGCCCATCGTTATATAATTTGACTATTTTGACGGTACGGAATTCTGCAAACGAAATAAATTCGCTAATCGATCTGATTGAAAGAAACATTTCTTCGGATTCAAAATCATTACTTGGGAGAAGCCCTTTCGTGGTTCGTTTCGGGCTTTCTTTATGGATGATAATTCTTCCTTTTGCTACCTTTCGGCACTGGCACTGATACGTCTCATGTTTTGCACATGTCGTAGTTGTCATTTTGCGATGACGATAAAAACGCTCCTCTCGATCTGAAGAAATGAAAAGCCATTCCGATGACCCTCCTGGTGTTGATCTGATTTAGACTCCTGTTGATCTGATTTGGATGAAGCATTTTACCCACCATTTGTGCAATCCTTTGTTAAAATGCGGTGCTGCACCATCCCCGCTCTATCTATAATCTCCAATTTTTTTTTCTCGCAACATTTTCATTTCGGCCTTTGACAACAAGAAGCGATCACATGCTGGCGTTGATCTTGGCGATTAGTGAGTCGAGTGCCTTTGCACCTGGTTCGATAACTTTCTGATAGATCAGGAGCGCTCCCTTGGTTTGGGGAAGGAAAAGGAACAGAAGAAAGGCGGTTTTCAACAGGTAATATGTTGGAATACCACTTATAGAGGTGGAGTCAATGAGGGCGAAAAATCCAAATGGCACCCAGTACAGAAGGAGGCTCACAGCTTCGCCTCCTCTATTGCCGCGAACGACCTGGACGCTGAGGTATGCTGGGTAGGTGAGTGTGATGAATACAGAGACGAACATCGCCTGTTCTCCATTAATTAAGTAAAGACACGTAAGCCCTATCAAACCGTAAGCAACATGTTCCCTTTTAATCTGTGCTTCGTCTAGTTTCCGCAGTTGCTCGTCGGTAGCTTTGCCGTGAGGTTGGTAGCACCATGCGACCATGTCATCGTGAGCCTTCTTTATGCCGTCCACGGGATTTTCAGGGACTACAAGTCCTCCGTCGGAAGGTCCGCCAGCAACCGGTTCTGAAACCGCCGTCTTCACGCTCATGTTCAGCTTAAATTGAACTTCAACTCGATTGAATTTGTTAAATATTTTCTAGTATCATCCAAGGAATTCAGGAGGGAAGAAGGACCGCCGAGTATGGATAACAGGCCGGCCTCCCAGGATTCCCCTCCCTACGTCCCCAACTATGACACAGGGTCCTGTGATGATGCGGAAAATGCGTTGGAGATGGCTAGGGCAATAACTTGTGGCACAACTACCACTGAAACTGGTACGTGGTAGAATGCAGTTATTTTACTATATATCTGTCTCCTATATATGTTATTTCCTTCGATCACAATCCAGAATCAAAGCAAACGGCTGTCGTGAAAGTCGAAGGAGTACCGGAGAAGGTACACCTCGAGCTCGGCCTCGATCATCTCCGAGCTCTAATCGATCACCTCTTGGGACGCGGCCCCTCGTCGACAACGGACGACGACAGTTGTTGGGAGGAGCAGCTCAGCACATCGCAGCTGAGCGCATCGCGGGTGAGCCCATCAGAACCAAGCACGTCACAATCGGCCGAATCACAGCAAGCAAGACCACAGAGGCAGAGGAGGGGCGAACCACGGCAGACCGGTCGTGTTCAGCAATCGAAAAATGATCAGTTCCGAGGTTAGGTTACAGCAAAGAAGTGTGCGTTTACATATGCGGTGGTGAGGGCAGTAGAAATCGAGATTGCTTTCAGTTGTAATGCAACGACTGGCCCAAGGTAACGAGATTTCGCTCCGGGAATTAAGCGCCACGCTTGCGCACTTCGACACCGGTGCCCAATACCACGTTGGTTCATAATTTAGTTTCCTCCTTCACTCCCACACTATCCGACGGGCCTACGAACCTTCACTTATCTAGCCAAGGCCTCTCATAATTCAGGCGTTCATCACCGGTAAAATGAGAGAGTGTTCGATCAGTCTGAACAGCGCAAAGGCGATCCAGGACACATGCTCGCAGATCCCACTCTCGTCCGATTCAATCGTCCGTAGTCTCACCGAGGTCGTTGCTGCCCAGTCCGACGCACTTGTTGGAGTCGTCACCACGGTGTGCACCTTCTTCTATTATGGGTTCCCATTTCAATCGCTAAATCGATATTTAAATGGGTCACACTTTATACCGCTTCTGCTTGCAGCTCAACGCGCTGCTTGAGTTTGCTAGAGCTAACCAGCGCTCCATCGCCAAAGCAGAGGCGATTGCGGTGAAGAACTCTAGCCACACCCTCCCTGAACAGTTTTTCCTCCATGGCCGCCACTTAAAGCAGAACTGGGATATCAAGTCCGATCCGCCATTTAAGGTATATATTAAAATATATCGGTACACTACCTGTATTAATAGAATTCAATACTCATATTTTCATCCGTGCAGTTTGAACGACTTCCTCCATAGCTGGAAAAGACCTTCCCGAATTCAGCGGCAAGACCACTCCATCCAAGCTACTGATTTCTTCAGACACTACCTCGTCAAGGTAGCTTTTAGGTTCTTTAACAGCTTTGGCAGAATCACTGCAATCACACTAAAATTCAGGCCTGCGACCCAGTTGAGGAAATTCAAAAATACACTTATCGGAGGACTGATCGCTATCCGAAAGCTCCCCAGCTCAAGAACTTACCAAACGCCGTCACCGAAGCACTCGTGGGATGTTGCCTAGACGGAATCGGACTGGGAGCCAATGAACTTGTCGAATCCTCCGTTGAAGACCTTATCCGTAATCCCACGAGGTACTACTCTAGGATTAACTAGTAGGGCTGTATTTTGAGTAGATAGACTCTTAATAATCTCTGCATATTCACTTAGGTACTGGGAGACGCTCGGCAACGACAACTCCTCGCGATCGCGAGCGTTTCAAGAGCGCAAGGAGTTCCGAGCCATTTGGGGTCCATGTTTCCGGGAAGCCCTAGGAAGCCCTATCAAAAGCAATGTTAGTGTATTTTAAATAACATAGAATTCCTTACTTCAACCAAAACTACTTATTCTATTATACTTTTTGTAGGGCCGACGTGCGCCAATATGTGCCAAGAGATGGCCGCTTGGTTTCACCTCCTGTAAGTAATACTCACACTTAAGACATAAGTCTACACAACACATACTTTTTCAGTAAAAAATAAATTTTAGAAGACACGCAAAACCTCTACTCCCGCTGCCACTGCGGACGAGGCGGACGACTACGACATTTTCGACGACGAAGTTCGACGAACTTGTGATCCAAAACGTTGAATGTTCTAATTGTTACTGGCTAAATCAATTGCTACTGAAGAAGAACAACATCGTTTCTTAAGTTTTTATTGTCACCCAAACACAGAAGAAGATACTGAAGTAGTAATGAATTCTTTATTAGTCGTGTGTATTTCTTTATGTGCATTACCTGAAATAAATATGTGTTAGCACATTGCATTCATCACAGAAGCACTTACACACAAGTAGGTAGGTAGGAAGGTAAAAAGGTCCTAGAAAAAATAGAAACAATAAACACAAATAAAAATAAAAATTATACCCTACCGTTAGGTTGGGTTAGGTAGGTAGGTAAAGGTAGGAGTAGTATTAGGAGAACAGAAATGGTGAATATAAATCTAAATAAAAACTAAAAAAATTTATAAATAAACAAAAAATATACATATACAAAAATACAAATACAGAGGAAGAATACCTACACCTACGTAGGAATCTGCCTAGGCATATTGGGGCATTTAGAAGCTCAAGGAAAGGAGCGTTTTGAGACATTCTGACAAAATGGAGCTCTTATGGGCAGTTATGGGCAGTATGGGCAGTTAAACCATTACAAGGGTTAGTAGGACAACTAGGAGGGTTATAAGAGGGAGTATGGACAGTTTCACCACCTTAGGATATGTTTGGGGCACTGTGGGAGAGGTAGGAGGAAGGGGGTACTCCAGTGGGAGCCAATGGGAGCGCTCAAAGGTTCTGGGAGTCCTCCCAGGGCAGCAGGGGGGAGCCACAGGTTCTGGGAGTGCTCCTACGGCACTACGGCAGCCAGGGGGAGCCCCAGGGCAGCCAGTGGGAGCCAGGGGGAGCGCCCCTGTCCAGGGCTCCCAGGAGGGGGAGCCAGGGGGAGCGCCCCTTCCCAGGATTGCGGGCTCAACGCGGTACGTACTGCACCTGTGTGCTGCGGTTCTCGCGGACCTTATGTGCTGGAGTATATGCTGCTTAGGCTACGCCCCCGACACGCCCCCTTTTCCAGGAGTTCCGCAGTTTCCTCACAGATAGACAGAGGCTGCTACTGCGGGAGGCTTGCACCCCGTCCCTGAGCAGTTGCCGGTCCTCGATCTTCACTCCCATGTCTTCCCATTCTAGCTCGCGCGACGTCGTAGAATGGATAAATCTTGGTCGTGAATCACTGTACAGCTCCTGAAGCACTCTGATGTGGTGAGTAGGAACGCCCTGGGTGAGCAGGGCTTGGATGAACGCTTCAATTTCGACGAATGACGAATGCCTTCTTCAGGTCGATGAACATAAGGAACAGCGGCAGCTTGTACTCTCGCAACACTTCGATGAGCTTCGTAATGGTGTGTATGTGGTCGATCGTGCTGAATCCTCTCCGAAATCGTGCTTGTTTGCGTGGCTTTCCTTCGTCCAGCGTTCTGCTAATCCTATTCAGGATCACTCGAGTGAACAACTTGCAGACTACGGACAACAGGCAGATCGGGCGACAGTCGCCAATGTCGTGCACGTCATCCTTCTTGAACAGCTTGCTGGTCTTCCACTGAGATGAAACCTTGCACTCCGACGGGTAGCGTGTGAAGTGCCGCGTCATGGTATTGATGAGCACCGGTGAGAGTTCCTCAGGTGTTCTGGTCTGATCCTTTCGGGACCGGGTGCTTACGTTTCTTTACCGACAAGATGGAGTGTTGGATCTCGGAAGAGAGAACTGAGGACACGGCGAATCCATCCTGCGAAAGATGGCCAGGGAGCAGGTAGACGTGGCTATTGAAGAGATCGGAGTAGAAGTCATGAATGACCTCCATGGTCTCTTTTTGGAAGAGGTGACGATTCAGTCAGGACGTAGGAGAGCCGTCATCCGCGACAATTTTACAGCGCCGCTCAATTTTCCCTCAGAAATAGCACAGTAATAAGCATCCTTGTACTAACTATGTCCGCGAATTTTTATTTATTAATAAAATATTAATATTAATATTAATATTAATAAAAAACAACAAAAAACAAGAAAACGCTGAGCTGACGGTTCTAATGATCACTGTTGTCAGTATATGTTTTGTGCCTCCCAAGTTTTTATGGTGGACATCTATTTTCAGACGGCCTTGCGTTTGTTCCGGCACGTTCCTCCAGTTCACAGGCGTTTGATCCACCCCAAGAGTGCTTTCGCAACTCTATTTCTTAGTGTGTAGTAGTCTAGAGCTTCAAAAGCCCTCTTGAGGTGAATCAAACTCCTTTAATGATTAAGTTTTAGCCTCAGACGAGCCACAAGCCAAACCCGTATAAACCGTGAGAATTGAGCTTGCAATGGAAGCAAATGGAGATTAGACCACATCACCTCACCTCCAACGAAAGAGAATCTGAACTACTCCTAGGACTCGAAGGTTGAGCTTTCTCTCTTTCCCAATCTTTCGCTTGAGACAAAAAAGTTGTGCAAAATACCTAGTTGCTGGTCCAGTGGGGCGGCCAGCGTACCCATGTGCGGAAGTTCCGGTGACTACCACAAGGGCGTCATAGCTGGCCGATGCGGGCAAACAAACTTCGTTGGCACGTAGCGATATCTGTTCTGCTTACACCATTATTTACGCTATGAAGTTAGGACCTTATGCAAGCAGCCTAACTTTGAGTTATCAATTTTTACGTCACCGGGATTTGTACCGAATCCCATTTCCTTTCTGGCCTCCCAATTTTCTCCACATTAAGATTAGATAGGGCAGCGATCTACGTGGACAAGTCTAACGCTTTTGGTTATTGAAGAGACGCCGCTGCCATGTCTTCATTGTTGTTGTTTTTGCTAGCTTTCTTTTATCATTTTCTCCCCTAATGCGCATATCCGATTCCTCCTACCCTTTTTCTCTAATTTTAACACGTCTTATTGACTCATTAAATAAATAAATAAACATCTATTACCCAATTTATCCTGTTCAAGATGTTAAAACTAATGCGAGAAAAAGGGTGAGTAAAACTCAAGTTTGTATCCCACTGTGGTGCCTAAACCTTCTTTACTTCTTCTTAAACAACTGAGCCTAAGTGTACGTTCCCTACGGGTTGGAATCTCCAGAATTTTTCAATCTTGCTTGTGCTTTGCAATATCTTCCCAACGAAGTCGAATTAATGTGCTGCCTATTTTCGTACTTTCTGTACAATGGAGACTTGAGATGATGCCACCGAAGCACGTTTTCCATTCTGCTCACAGATCAGCTATCCATCAACTTCAGTTTTCAGCGCAAATAACAATTACCTCTTTTAAACACATCTTATGTTTTCTCACTGAAAAACTGAAAACTTCACTGAAAAATATGTCCTCTAATGCCACGAATACATCCATTCATCTTCTTTTCGAAAACCGATTGTTAGACCGCCCCTGCAAAGACGAATTTTTTGTTTGTTAGATTTGTTCAGTGCAGTTATCCTCCTCGTGGGGTTATTTTCCTATCGGGTAGTGCGCAAGATGCACAGAATGTGATCGAAGGACGCCCTATTAGCTGTAAACGATAGTTCATAACTTTTACCTTCCCATCCCATAGGCGAGGCAAGTAGAGCTTTGGGGGAGCGGTAGTTGTCTCATTTGCAGCACGAAACGGGTTCACTGGCAGAGTTTGACACAAATTCCAATACTTTCAGTTTTCAGACTTTACTCAAGATTTCGTTCCGGCGCATCTCCAATTTCGCTGTTGCTGTCAGAGCGATTGCCATAAATCTGCATGAAACGAACGAAACATAAACTACTAACTTCCGTTTATAACATTAATAGGCTTCCTTTTGCGTTAGATTCCTACAGTTCAACGCTTTGCTACCGCTTGACTGCCGTCTTCAAGTTTATTACTGTCACCATCAGGGGTGTGCGTTTAACGGTTAACGATTTACCGGTTTAACGGATTTATGTATTTTCGTGAGAAATTCTTTTAACGAAATTTTTCGGTAAATTCCCAAATTTACCGGAAAATTTAACGATTTTTTTTCATATGAAATCATGTTCCTATCTATCGAATGGAGAAGGAAACATACTCCCGATTTCAGACTAGAAGCGATTGATCCTATCTTTTTCGATAACTTGCTATTAGCGTTCGTGGCCCTCAGCCTCATTAAAACATCTACGTCTACATCACGAGGCGGAGATGATGCGCTCCAGTGTTAAAAACGCGCTCCACTGGGATAGTACCTCGCCCTGAGATTCCACACACGACATGAGACAATTTGAACTAGAGATATAGAGGTTCTCAGAATAGACGATAGCCAGAGGAATAAGGAAAAGATGCGCTCATCATTTGTTTCCATAATTTAGCCCAAGATGTAAGTCATCGGAATGTACTCTGCTAGTCCACCTGATGTCCTGGTGGACTCCTTAGCTGTTTTCCCGTATTAAATAGAAAAGAAAAAAGTTCGTTGTCATGTCACATTTCGTTGTTTTTTCTGAAGTGTCTGGCTTTGCTCTAAAGTACACCTTAATAATTCAGAAAAGTATTAGGTTGTAACAAATTGAATGGCACTGGCTCGCGCCATTTTTTGGCGCGTCTTTACGCGTTTGATCAAGAACAAACCGTAACATGTGGGATATCATTTAGAAGCGCAAACCTTGCTCTACCGGAGAGTACCAAATCTTCTATGTAAAAGTGGGAAAACTTTAGAGTTTTATTGACTTTTTTGCAGATGGACAAAAGGGTAATTCGAGGCATTTACTTGTATGAATTCAAGCTGGGCACTACAGCTAAGGAGGCGGACGAGAAGATCAACGCCGCATTCGGTCAAGGATGTTCCACAATTCGGACGGCGTATCGTTGGTATCAGAAGTTCCGGAATGGAGATGAGAGCTTGCAAGAACATGAAGGTCGTGGGAGGCATAGTGATGTTGATGAGGACAAGCTGAGAGATGTGGTAGAGGAGGATCCACACAAAGGTACCAGGGAGATAGCGAAGGTTCTTGGCGTCAGTCACAACACAGCTGCCCGGCATCTGAAGGAAATTGGAAAGACCAAAAAGCTGGAAAAATGGGTGCCTCACGAGCTGTCTGAGGAGCAAAGAAACCGACGATATGAGATCTCGTCCGCACTGCTTCTAAGGAACGAAACGGACCCATTCCTTGATCGCATCGTAACCTGCGACGAGAAATGGATAATGTACGACAACAGGCGACGTTCGTCACAGTGGGTGGACAGCGATGAGAGCCCCAAGGTTTTTGCGAAGCCGGAATTGCACCAAAAGAAAGTAATGGTGACAGTGTGGTGGTGTTCGCTGGGAATTATTCACCACAGCTTCCTCCCTCCCGGTGAATCCATCACTGCAGAGAAGTACTGCATTGAAATTGAAGAAATGATGAAAAAGTTGAAGGATTTCCGGCCGGCATTGGTAAACCGAAGGCGAGTTCTCCTTCTGCACGACAATGCTCGCCCCATGTAGCACGAATGACGTTGCAGAAATTCAATGAGCTGAGCATTGAAACTCTACCACATCCTCCGTTTTCTCCCGACCTCTCCCCAACAGACTACCATTTCTTCAAGCATCTTGGCGACTTCTTGGTAGGGAAAATATTCAAATACCAACAGGATGCCGAAAGTGCCTTCGAAGATTTCGTCAATTCAAGAACTTTTGATCTTTATGCTACTGGGATAAAAAAGCTGGTGTCACGTTGGCATTTTAATCCAAAAGATATATAGCAATATTCAATTGAATGTCGGATTTTTCAGAATTGCTTTTGTAGACTTTCCCACTTGTGCGTTGTTATGCTTCCGCTTGCTCTGTTTGTTGTAGGATACTCGTTGTTCTTCTCAGGGCGTCGTTTGATTTAGGAAGACGTATGCATGATAATATGAAGATGATATGGTTTTCCTAAACGTGGTGATGTTTCGGTGAAAAGCTTTACGTTTTTTACAATACCGCCGCTTAAAATTAGTTGTTTTTGAGGGAGTATTAACTTTTAAAAGATTAGCGGATTTACCAAATTTACCGACGAATTTCCGCGTTAAAAATATGCTGTAGATAATTTACCGGCGGCAATTCAGCGCACACCCCTGGTCACCATCTCTGGTCTCCTACTAGAACGCATATCTTACTGTATATAAACCGCCTAGTCTGTCGGTCATGTTGTCAGTCAAGGAAGTAGTACAAAACCCAAGGGACACCTTCGACAGGGCTGCTTATACCAGCCGGGTTTTTTGAGGTTTACCATGGAGGATTGCTGGCGAACTATATCATTGGCGGTGGATCGTTCAAGTCTACGATATTTTGGGCGGGCAGCGCATCAGAATAGGGATGAGGATCAACTGCTGAGCGCCGAAAATAGATAAATTCAGTCAATTTCGTGAGCATTTTGGACAAATACGTTAGCAAATACCCTCAACATCGAACCAGATGTAGGATATTCAGTTTTCTTTTCGTTGAGTAAAGCAATACAACTTTCCTGTGGCTCTAGGGAAATAAACTGTGGCGCCATTCGAATTGTAATTGATCTTTGGGGAGAAACTGTTTATCATAGTCATAGTTTATATTGCGCTTTGTTACTCACGTGCTATCTGTTCCACTATCGAATAGTCACTTTGTTATCAAGAAGCAGGTTTTCTGCGCGACAGCATTTACCATTGAATTACGCTTTCAGCCTATTTTTAGTGAATGTTTGTAATACTTTTGGTTCCTGAGAACCAACTAGTGTCGCGTCCAACGTATTTGTGCGTCCTGCCTAGCGTCATTGCCAATTATGACCTCATTCCAGAGCAATCCCATAAAATACTTGTTTGATACCTTTTGAAAGCCTTTTGAAATGGAGAGCTGTTTAAAAAGCCATAGAGAACTTCTCTGATACCTTATAAAGAATTTTTATGATGGAGCGGTCTACAAATAGGGATATTTTCCAGCTTATGAAGGCCCTCAACCTTTTTATGTTCTGTTTTTACCGGTCATTAGCTGGTCATCGTTGTTCATAATTCTAGATCTTTTCGACATCCCCTCTTTCTTCTTCCCTTCTCTGTTCGCATTTTATTGTCGTTACTATGAACATCAGATTGGCTGAGGCTGATAGTAAGGGGGTGTTTCCTGTAGTAACCTAGGCTTTATTGACAACGTTCTTGATGAACTTTTTCGAAGCTCTTCCTGATTATTCTTCGTGTTTGCATTGCAAATACATAGAACTGTGCAGCACCAGCTTCAATTAGTGATTTCCTTATTTCCTCCAAATCACTCCATATCCTCCTTTCCTAGTTTCTTCTGAATTCTGAATTGGTGATGCCCTTATCAGTGTAGAGACCAAGCAAGGATATCTCAATCCCGATCGCGTTTGCGCCCAAGTAGCAAGCTGAATTCAGCTTTCTTGTCAAACGGGAACTATCAGTTGTGCCTTGGGCGGTGAAGCCTGGTAACTTACAAGTGGAAGGTGAAACTGGCTAGAAGGCATCACCAATAATGATTAGAGCTCTAGATGAGTAGTTTGTTCAGCGTAGCCAAGTACAACTCTTTATTGCGGCTTACGTTTCGGCGTCGTCGCCTTCTTCAGATCCTGGAAAAGTCGAAGTCATCTGAGAAGCTACCCTCCCAAATGCCATTTCATTCTGCAGGAACCCATCCAAAAGGCTAAGAGACTACGAAAACGAAGCCGTAAGAAGTCGAAAACATGGCTAACCTTAGATGTGGACAAAAGGCGTCCACCGTCACCCTGGCTGAACAAAAGATGGGTGAATGAGCTTAGAGCCCTTGGGACCGCCCGCCTTAGGTACCTAACGGGTCATTACCCAGAGGTCAAAACCCGCAGAGGGCGACGTAGGACGCCAGCTCTTGGGTCATAGCCAAGCACTCGTCCTCCTACTGGGGAGCTCACCGCAATGCACAGTGCCTCGAGAGTTCGGCGCGCCGAAATCTCATTGTTACGCGCAAGGATCTTGACCTCCAACCCCAAAGCAGCTGTTCGCGTCCGCCGCACCCTCTGCTCGCCCAAGGGAGGGGAGACTTGGTACCTGCGCAATCCTTTCAAGTGTTCCTTGTTTCTTCCCCCCACATACTCCTCTCCGCACGCCGTACATCTGATCAGGTACACCACACCAAATGTTAGACAGTCACCAGCCCTCCCAGAAGGGCAAACAACACATGATGGTGTTGTGCATAGGCGGTCATACAAATGGTTCCGCACCAGCCACTTCTTAAGGTTGTTGGGGGGTACTGCCACCACCCTCACATTGTATTGCAGCTCAGCCTTCCTAACGCAGCTACGTATCAGGGATACACACGAAGTTCTGCGCGTTAAATTTTTTTGAGGAAATTTTTTAATCTGCAAACTGCAACTAGCTGCAAACTATTATTTCAAGTGAAAAAAATCGGGAAAACTTTCTATGTTCCAACTTCGACAGGTCAATAGCTAAAATTCAAGGAATGGAGTGTAACACTGCAATGTAAAATAAACGATTCAATATCAACAAAGAGTAGATAGCGACATAAATAACACTTCTGAAATAAATTATCTACAGTGTGTGGAATAAGAACAGATAGGGAATTACCATTCAAAATAACGGTACTTATTGTTAGTAGGCTGGTGCCCGCATCACGCCGACAAGTCGTTCTAAAATGCGTTATCAAGCAGGTGTTCACCTCCCTAGTTTTTTGCGAAACCAATACAAATATTTTCAAAATCATATGCAATACGCTCCCGTATACGAGTGTTCTTAGCTCAGGCACACGACCAATAATGACAATCTACGGCGTTCCGAAGACAAAGAAGACAAAATCAGGGGTGGAAGGGGAAGAGAAGGAACTGGAGAAGACTACAGAGAACAGCTCTGCTTTTTCAATGTCAGTTCTTATAATAGAACAATTGAGGGCTATAAGGCTCCCTATGGTACCCCTTGATTTAGAATTAATCAACATATAAAACATCGGCTCCCGACCGCCTTCAATACTTTTCTATACCAGAGTGAAATTTTTTCAAACTGCGGGAAACTTCTGATTCAAGGTTTTGAACTTTGACTAGTCAACGGTCAAATCACTCTTTCTGGCATTAAACCAAGCATTCGATGAAGTCGGATGAGGGTACGAAGGTGTCGGGGCAAGCTACATATATTATCAGAAACTCTTCAAACAGGCACAAACATTTTGGTAGTATATTGCAAGATAGCAACAAACAGTTCTTTTTTCTCACCTACAGATGTTACCAGATTCAGCCTACCTTAAGACCAGTTACAAGGGAGTCTGTATTAGTCAGGAAAAAATCTAGAATGTGGCTACCCCGGATGGAGTATGGACGAGATGTAGAAGGGAGTGTGTGCTGATCAAATCCAAGAATGCTCTAATCCATGAATGTGGAGCAGGTGGCCGTAAGCCTACTTCCAGCTTCCCAATCGATGTTGGGTAAGTTAAAATCGCCAGCAATGAATCACGGAAAACACAGTGCTCACGGTACAACCAGGCGACCAGTAAATTACTACAAGCCTCACGCACTCCCTATCGATACCGATACTTATTTATTTATTCTGTACGTGGACAGCGAGGCGATACAAATAAGAAATACTATTAGACCAATTACTACTCAATACACAACAGCGATAGACTCGGTAAGTGAATGTAGTTCATACAAAAAAGCAAAACCCCAAAAACAACAGCAAACTACAGAGTTTCCTGGAGATACCTCTCAGCTATTTAGTTTGTTGAATTGCCTCAATTTGCTTGGTAGGTTATTTTTCTCTGAAAGCTTCAGAAACTCAACTCCTGCCCGATTAGTGAAAATCTTAGGATCTGAGGATCTTACATTGCTTTTTTCTGTGGGAACTTGGATTTTCCATTGGCCATCCCTTATGTTAGAAGGAGAGACCAAATAAAACTCTTGAAGGGAAAGGCGTACTATACCATTTATGAACTTATAAATCATGACTGAATCATATTTCTTCTACGATAAGCGGGTGTACATAGGTTAAAGATCTTATTTCTCTGTGATGATGAAGGTATGATGTTGTAATCATATCCGTGAATTCTTATCCAATGCTTCCTTGTAAAGCTGTTTCGCACTGACTCAAGTCTAGCTACTTCTTGTAAGCTGACAATAAATGTACAACTGAGTTTGTTCGCAGTGATTTAAATAAGCTGCGCACTACTCAACATCAGCACATATTAAATCAATGGCGGACGACACCGACTCTTTGAAAATAAGGACCGGTGAACAAATTTTTTAGACGAAGAAAGAGAGCCATGTAGGTAGAAGGACTAAACCAGGTTCAGAAAGAGCCATGACATCGGTGTGTTGGTCCTGAAGGATTACGCGTAGTTCATTCGAGTTTTTGAATATGGACCTTATATTAGCTGCAACACAGGAGATAGTCAGAGAAAAATTACAATGCTTTTCCCGTATTAGAAAGAATGTTAACAGATGGTTGAGAAGCAGGTGCAACATAAGGAGAGTTACTTGAACAAGAGCAAGCTGAGGAGGTACAACATTTCTTCTATCAGAATGAGAATAATTAGATGATCTGTTTGCTCTTAAGCGCACCTTTTCAGATCTGGTGAGAGAAGGTCTTATGTTCCTCAAAAGGAAAAACATAGTTTCGGCACTATACGAATGATAAGGCCAGCAAAGAATAAGGCTGGTAGAACGAGCTTAAGCAAACGCGGAGGGTTGGAAAGAACTCGACACATACGGTAGATGGAAACAGGATGACATCTATTTGCCGGAAATCAAAGAAAATAAAGATCATTCACAACGTTAAGGGAAGAAGGATCTTCAAAGTTTTCTGAAATGCCTAAAATTACAACAAAACTTCTACGCCCAATTCATCATATGAAGAGCTTAAAGGAGATAGAGAATTGGTTTGAAAAATGGAATCGGGCTGAAATGAGCTTCATTTAACAATCTCAATTTCTGACCTCAATACAGAATTTTTCTGCTGCAATTCCTTGTTCTTTCGATGAGCTCTCTTAATCTCATCTAACCATAAGAGTGCCTAATTACGAGCAAGTAAACTAGTATAATCATTCTTAATATCCAAGAGGTGCCCAATGATAATGCGTAGGTGCGACGGCAAACTGGCATCATTGATTGGACGATCGATGGGGGAGTCGAGATCACAACCGGTGAAGTTGCCGATGAGACCTTTTGTATCTTGGGACGGCGAATCTGAAGAGAGAATGGAGCCACAGGCGATTCCATTTGAGGAAGAAAGAAATAAAACAGATCAGTAAAACTGAAATTAGTATACCTAACGAGGCGGCACTGATTACAAAAATTTATGTCCGGCCGCCTGGAAACTCGCAATTAACTGTCGATTGATTGACCGAAGAAAGGACAACAAAGGACGGTTGAAGAAATGGGAAAATAGACTTTTCAGGGTCGCTGTGATTTGGAAGGGCGCTGCCGCTCGACAAGGTGCTAGCTTCTTTCTCCTCCAGAACTGTACAGCAGACGGATCAGTTGAGAATATCAAATTGGAGGCAGTCCAGTGAAGATGAGGCCAGCGGGAAAAATAATTGACCGCTCAGGGCCAGCGCAGCGTGAGCGGATCGAAAAAATCCAACCAATAAAGATGAAACTAACTGAAATTTATGAGGCTACCAAATACAAAGGAACTCAGAGAATTTGCTATATTCGTAACAGTTGTAAACTTGTGCACATACCTAGCCAGCCCGGATACATTGCGAAATCTGTGGTTTGTCAAAGGGTAAATGGGAAAGGAGGACGTTAATCAATCTCTTTCGGAATGCTTTGGCCTACTTTCGGTGGCCAGCCGATGGACAAGTCATGCTTAATTCTTTCAAAACAACTTTGGTTCCAATTCAGCGACTCCGGAGGAATGTAAGGCTTGATTAGCCTAGGCTTTAAATTCAAACTAGGATCCAGGAAAATTATGCACGCGATAGCCTGCACCCCCGACTGCACTCCACGCGCCGCTCCTGGGTTTATTGCAAGCAAGAAGCTCACCTTTTCCGACCACTGCGAAATATTGCTGAAGAACTGTTTACGTATTCAAATCATTGTCTTTAAAATTAGCCCATTCATTTAATGGCACATAACTTCTACGTTCGCCCTATATTGGAACATAGTTTCACAATTTACGGTCCTCAATTAATACAGTAGTACAATCGGGTTTTGTTACGATCAGTGGCCCACAGGCATAGAAGATCCCCGGGGCCAGCACTCCATGGGCATGCGAGGGTCATCCAGATATTATACAGCCAACCCAGAGGAAAAGGAGCACAAAAAGCTCGCCCTCTCCTATTGCCTGCCTGACATATTGAGGGAGCTCCAGCTATCCGGACTGGCTACTCCTTCGCCTCCTGCCACCCAACTCTGTTCTCCCCAAGTGTCCACGATATAAAATCCCAGAATACCCATACGAGGGACATATTCGCAATTAATTAGCACACAATATACACATAAAGCACCGCGTTCCAGGTTAGGGCGGTAGGGTTGAGTGCAGTGCTCACTAGATCCCTCGTCTCTTTCCTGCTGCTGTTACCCAATAGTGAGCGGTGAAGACGTATTGCAAAACCGGGGTCCTGTCTATACTCCCATCCGGCAGGATGTTTTGGGGTGTGTCGAGAAACATTCTCCTTCTACGGTAACCAGTTTAAATGCGTATTGTGTAAACGCAATTTGATTGCGTACATATTTGAGCTAAACAATGACTTGCGATAGACAGCCGATGAACAATTCAGCGCTTTATCCTTCACATACAAGTTTGGTACCAATTCACTGACCCTAGGCATGTAAGGCTTGGCTGGCCTTTGAAAAAGGGCCAGTGATCCAAACCAAGAACCTGAACCGGGTACTGGCGAATGTCGGCGCCTTCTCCAACAGCACTACCACTTGCCCTACTTCCATATATCAGCAATAAGAGCGTCGAACACTTCATTTGCCATCATATCATTTCTTCTTGCTCCATGAACCTATCCCAGCGAGAACTGCTTTAGGGTCCTCCCGCTTGACACTGAATTCTACCATTTTTATTCTAAAAGCAATAAACGGAGTAAATGAATTACTGAAACAACAGTGGAGTAAGAATGCGGATGCGGATATGCTGAGCAGTCCGGCACACCACACCTGCAGTTGACGGACTGAAGTCTCAAAATCATCCCAGCTACTGCAGTGTTTCACCGTCCTTCATAAGCACCGGTAAATTTATTTATTTATTTATAGTACGTGGATATTCACGCAGACAGAACCAGTTATCCGAAAAGACAATAAAAGATAAAAACAACGAGAAGAACAAAACATGCATGCATGATAGATGATTAGAAATACACCCCTTAATGAATCATCCTTTGATGTACCTGTCAATGAGCTTTTTCAGTTGTGAAATGGAACTCGGTAGACCTTTTTTTTGAAAATTTTAGAAACTCCGAACCAGCTCTTTGGGTAAAAAAGGAAGCTCGCAGTCGTGACGCGTAGGGAGCGGCGTTTCCCTAATGTTGCCCATCTCCTTTTGTCGTGCTTTTTATCCCGTGCGATCCTTGCACACAGGTAGTGGTGCTCTCTGATCCATTCCTTCTTCAAATGAGAAATCTTAAAAGCTCAGAATGTGTGTTTTGTTCATCTGATTTAGTTTTTTCGTCTCTGTGTATCAAATGCTGATCAAGTGCTAAAATGTAAGTTTTGTCTGCCCACTCCCGGTGCAAGAATAATAAATAAATAAAAGTTCATCACTTCTCATTTGTCGAAAGCAGAACGTGTGCAATGTTCTGCGCTTTCTCGGAAAATAAGTTTAACTCCATGCAGTTATGTTAGTGCTTACGTACTTACCCACATGAGATTCATATTAGCCGGTCAGAAGAAGCAAAATGTCGCTTAAAATGTACTTTTACAGAAATGACCTTTCACCATAGTGTAAAGCCTCTCCATGCTTGTAAGACACCTAACGATTTCTACAAAATATTATACGTTGTATTTTTTATTCTAACGATTTCTAGCTGTCAGCGAAGAAAATGCACTTTCCTAGCTGTTCACTGCCGATTCGCTACTGTTCAACGAACAAAGACTTCATTTTCCAAGAAACCTTATTCGTTGTGCTCTTCACAGCGACGTCACGCTTATACATATTTCACGCATTTGACTTCAGCATCAGCATGTCGCCTGACTTTGTTGCTCATTAATTACCCGCAGACGAAAACAACCAGGTTGTTATTCCTTCTAATGGCGTTGTTCTGCCTTTTACTAGCAATCATAGATATGGAACGTCATTGTTGGGGCTTTTTTTCGCACATTGGGAGGTTGTACACTAGAACTTCGTGCTTAAGCACGTCGCCATGTACGCTCTAATTTCTCTAACAAGTAAAAAGTATAGTTACGGTAATTTGATGCTAAATATATTTTTCACTATTGTTCTTTAAAACAGTGAAAATAATTTTACTTTTGTTATTGGAAAAGCGAAACGCTGACTTGTCTACAATCTACCCAACACTGTATGGGGAAAATACGCATTCCGATTTCCTCCACGCCATACCGCAGAAGTAGAAAACGTCTCGCGTCCGGATGGGATTTGATTAATTCCGTCCATTATCTTTTTGCTTTTTGTTTTAAGTTTGTTTATTTCTTGCAGCTCTTTTTAGTAGTCCGACTTATTCAGTGTTTTCCTTGGAGAATAAATAAAAGCAATGATGTTCTAGGCTAGTGCATGACACATTCTCAACAGAACAGAAATTGCTTAAATTTAAATTACCATATTTTTTTTTACTTTTTCCGATTTTTGTTTTGATTTTTTACCCTGAATTTAAAATAATCTTATAATATCAGCGTCCCTGAAAAGAGAAAAAATTTTGTTTTTTCAAAGTGTAACCTTTGTTGTGATACTATGTATCGTTGAAATAAAAATAAAAATTGTAAATCGAAAACATAAAAAACGAAAACCTTATTTATTTAGTCATTTCAGATATCCGCAAATAGTGCGTACTAGGTGGCGATGTCCGTTCCTCCTCGTGATGCCACTGGAAACTGCTCGCTTCTGCGAGCTAAGCCAAGCACGGACATTCGAATGCAGGCGACAGGCCCTAGTGACAGGCCGCCCTACGAACAACCCAATGTCACATCGTATGGGTGTATGTCAGTTCATGTTTTTCGAGATAGTGCTACGGCGTCCGCGGAAGCCGACGCGCACTCGCAAAGCCCGGCGAGTGTGAGAAGAATGCGAGGGTCCCTGATGCGAGGACGGCATTGGGGGGCAACTGAGCTAGCCCGAAAGTCCCGTAACGTAAGCAGGATCCGCACAGCAACGCTGAATGTGCCGCTGACGGGCCGCTCATGCGAGTTGGTAGAAGCACTGGAGCGTAGGAGAGTTGATTTCTGTGGGTGCAGGAGACGAGGTGGTCCTGCAGCAAGTCAAGAGACATAGGACGTGGCATCAAGGCCGTTCTATGCGGTAGCCCCAGGACCACCAGCGGTGTTGGTACAATCGTCTCCAGCGTTTCCGAGACTCCATTGCAAGCGTCGAGCGCTTTGACGATCGATTGATGAAGATCGCTAAGGAGCGACTCTTCCACTTCTTCTCTGCGTATGCTCCGCAGACTGGCTGCTCCGATCAAGCCAAGGATGAGTTTTAGAGCCTGCTTGATGAGAAGACAGCAGAGGTACCGTCGAAGGACGTCATCATTGTCGCATAACCTCACCATAATGAACACTGTGTTTCGTAAACGCAAACCCACCTTATCTCGTTCTATAGTGGGAACACCAAGACACAGATAGACTTCGTCCTTGTTAGAGATCGTGACCGAAATCTCGTCACAGATGCGAAGATCGTGCCGTATGAAACGGTCGCCCCACAGCATCGTCCGCGGAACTGTACTTTGAAGATCGCCCCTCCCAGGCTGAAGCTGATCGAGCGATGCGGTGCTGCAAGAATCAGGTGGTGGCGAATGAGAGAGAATGGAGATTTCTCGCGTACGGTTACCGACAGTCACGACTGTCGACGAAACTTGGAGGAAAGCGACCGACGCGATACTTCAGGCTGCGAGGTCAGAATTTGGCACTACGAAGCCTGGACGACGAAAGGTCGACATGCAGGCATGGCTGTGGCCGAACGATGTGGAAGAAAAGGTTCGAGAAAAGAAAGAGGTTTATCATGTGTTTCTCGGTGACAAGACCGCCAATAACTGACAAAAGTACCACGAAGCGAGAAAAGCTGCCAAGAAGGCTGTGGTCGTTGCAAAAGCCACTCATTACAATGATGTCTACGAAAAGCTCGAGTCGCGCGATGGTTGAGCGGTATTTGTACCGACTTGCGAAAAACCGTCATCGCCAATCCGAGGATATAGAGAAGTTCTTTGGCATCAATGTTGAGAACGGCCATCTTCGTACAAACCGCAAAAAGGCGCTGAAGCGATGGCGTGATTACTTTAAGGAAATTTCCAGTACGGAATTTCCTCACCGGCCATCCCTTCGGTTCACGGTCATGTTCACAAGATCACCGTGGAGGAAACAGAAGCAGCTCTGAAGAAGATGAAGCCCGGTAAGGCGACTGGCCCAGATGACTTGCCAGCTGATTTATGGAAGTCGAAGTTCTGGCACTCTGCTGAGTGGTTGGCCAAGTTTTTCAACCAGGTTGTAGCGGAGAAGAAGGTGCCTGATGTTTGGCAGGAAAGTACAACGATCCCGACTTGGAAGAAGAAGGGTAGCCCTGCAGGCTGCTCAAAATTACCGTCCGATTAGGTTGCTCTCGCACAGCATGAAGATCTTCGAGCGTATCCCAAATAGACGAATTCGCGAAATCGTCAAGCTTTCCAGCAATCAGTGCGGCTTCGTGGCTGGTTTTGGCACTATCGATGCCATACATGCCGCCCGTCTTCTGGTAGAGAAGCATCGCGAGAAACAGAAGCCGGTGCATCTTGCCTTTCTCGACTTGGAGAAGGCCTTCGATCGCGTACCGCATTAGGTTATATGGTACGCCCTACAACAGCACGGTGTTTCCGAAGAACTTGTAGAGTGGGTGCGCATGCTATACTCTTGTCCAAAGAGTCGTGTGCAAGCTGAAGCAGGAACCTCGACGGAGTTTCCCATCTATGTTGGGGTGCACCAAGGATCTGCGCTTTCCCCACTCCTCTTTGTTGTCGTAATGGATGCCATTACGCGAGATGTTCAGAAGCCCTTCCCTTGGACGTTGCTATAGGCTGATAACGTGATGCTCGCCTGCGAAGACAAAGGTGAACTCGAGCAAGAGGTGCTGGCTTGGTATGACCGTCTGGCGATGTTCGGACTCACATTGAACGTCAAGAAGACCGAGTGTTTCGTCGTCTGGACCGCATCCGAAATGAGGCTATTCGGCAGAAGTTCGGTGTCGCGCCGATAGCGGACAAGATGCGCGAAGCTCGCTCACGATGGCACGGCCACGTTCTGCGTGGAAAGGAAGACAGCGTCGGTAAGATAGGCCTTAACTTCGTAGTGTCTAGAAAGCGGCCTAGAGGGCGCCCGAAGCAGTGCTGGGCTGATACTTTACACAAGGACTTTAAAGTAGCTGGTGTCCACCTTGATCTAGCACGGGATCGGGAAAGATGGCGACATGGCACCAGAAAAGCGGACCCCACCATGAAGCGGGACAAGCGCTGAAGAAAAGGAAGAAGAAGCAAAGAGTGCGTACTAGTACACGAAATGATACATACAAAGCAACACCTCGAGCAGACTCTTGGGAGCAGAAGGCATCGCTTTAGCATATCTTCGCCTTCTTCACCACGTTGTCAAATGTGTACATTTTAATTGCAAAGAAGGTAATTTCGCTTTGATTAATTTAATTTTCACTTTGATTTTTTTTGCAGTTCGAAATGTGGAACATTTCCTAGTAAGGAGCTGACATGACATGGTTCGCACTATTTTCACCCTAACAGTTAAAAATGGATACGATAGCAATAGCGAACACGTGCAGCAGCATCGTACTCTTTATTAAATGTGACATACATAGTTAACACAGAATAACGTTTGAATGTTCCTTCAGGTACTTTTTATGCGACGGCACTCCGAGGTAGCATTTCGGATCAAGGGTAACGAGCGATGTTAATTGTGCAGTATTTTTGGAAAGACGGGAGCACCACGCATAATTACTTATATTTATAATTTTAAATGTGCTCACTTTAACTAGAATAAGAAAAGAAAGGATAAAGGACGGCGTTGCTCAACCTCTTTGGAGGCGCCACGCGTTCTACTTTTACGGGATGTAGTGGAGGCGAAATTAAATGCGTATTCGGCCTTACACCCTGCCCCTTTGACCTGCGGCGGCCAACTAATCAGCGCCTTATCCTTCCGAGACAAGTCTGGTAGCAATTCACCGACCTCGGAGCGATGGGAGGCTCCTTTGGCCTGTGCGGGAAATCCTAACCAGGAACCTCGGGTCAGATGCAAGCGACAGCCTGCACCTCCTCCGGCTGCACTATGCGCGCCCATTTATTTTAATTTATCTTCACCAAATATATTTTGTTGACCGTACTGTTGCTTTGAGTATGAGAAATGACTTGGAAGGATGCAAGAGTGGCGGCAAAGTTTTTCGCCGACCTGACATTCACCTATTAAAGGAGTTCTTGATATATAACCCAGCGAAATCGAGCTCTTATTGCAAGTGCAACCTCCCCCAAGTTGCGTTCTTCACAGTTTTTTTTAAAAAGTACTTTCTCTGATAGTTCCGATCTACATTGAGACTTTTCCTGCAGTCTTCCTTCTTCTCCTCATAAGGCGTCGTGCGAGGTCCATCTTCAGATCATCATCCTTTACCGGGATCTCTGATAACAAAGGGTTCAAAAAATGATCGCCCTTCAAAGTATATTCGCTCATTTTCTTTTCCGTAGAATTCCTATAAACACTGGAACATTCTGGCAGATTTATGGAGCGCGTGAGAGCCTGACTAAGATTTTCGCCTCGAGATTCCTGGTGGTGCGCGGACGAGTCTTCTCTCCAACTTTTGGTTTCCTGTTGCGGTAGGCGTTCTGGAATTGAATTGATGCCCCGTGGTACATAGCATTTTTGCGTTTTTCATGATTGCCGCCTTCTTTACCAAATTGCTTCCTGCACACCTCCTACATATTTATTTCACTCTAAATTGTCAAATAAGGATCAGATTTGTACTCAGCGCGAGGTTTGGGCAAAAACGGTGAACATGAACTTACCATTAATCACCTTTACCTACTGTAATTTAACATACTCCAGGGTAATGCGGGAAACGGATGTCGGATTCGTGATCAACATACCATGTAACTCCCCACCCTGGGAGAACTTTGGACGAAATCGTTCATTATAACTTCGACGGCCCTAGTTACCCGTACCTACCGTAACCTACCGTAATCGACCGAAAATTGAAAAACGGATGTCATATTCGTGACCTGCACCCAAAATAACCTTCCTGGGCAAGGTTTGGGCGAAGTCGGTGATTATGACCTCGACAACTCTAGTCACCCGTACCTACGTAACCCGTACCTGTTGTAAGGTCATTGTTTAACATTCGCTGAAAAACACAGAACGTTGTATAATACAAAAAGTGAGAGAAGTGAGTGAAGCACAGCTTACAGTAACCCTTATTTGACAATTTAGAGTGAAATAAATGTGTAGGAGATGTGTATGAAGTAAGCTGATTTAGACTGCCATAAGGCACGACTTTCACGACTCCAGAGGTCAAAGAGAATTTTTCGCTCAAACCTCGCCCAGGGTGGTTAATTGGGATGCTGATCACGAATCTTACATTCGTTTTTTAAATTTCGGCTGATTACGGTAGGTTATGGGGGTACGGGTGACGGTGCGATACTGTACCACCAATTTCGAGGGCCCATAGCTCTTTGGGTCCAAGGACTCAGCAAAAACGTGACTTGTTTTTCTACTACATGAAGGGTGGTGGGCGATTCTCGCAGTACTATTCATTTCCCCTTTTCTGACCTACGCCTGAGACCCTTCCCTGGTGAGGAAAATTTTGGGGTTGCCCAGAACTCCGCCCTTGAAAGATCCTTACAAGAAGCATATTCACGCGAGAGCCCGCCCTTTAAACCGTTGGGTATGACGTCACGAGGGGATTCAATATCGTCGTCTCGAGCAGGGTGAACGGCAATTTCAGCGATTGCGCTCGAGGAGATATGTTTGCTTTGTTGCAATATTGTTCGAAGGTTGCCTCAAAGGAGATCTCTTCGACGAGATCCACAATTCTTGCCTCTTCACTTCACCCCACTTTCTTTCGAGAGTTTTTCCCGATCTCATGTGCATTATCGTTTTGAATTAGTTTAAATTGCCACGTACTACTAACTTTTGCCAGCTACGTATATGGCGGGCGTATGGAAGAGGATATTGCAAAAACTATTTGCAAGAAAGAAACTCCGCTACTGTGCCCATAGTTACCTTCAAATGGGGCGACAGGCGGCACGATAAAATCATTTTGGAGTAGTGGCGAAAGTGGGCTTGACAGCTTTAGTCTATCCCAAATAGGTTCAAATGAGCCCCCAAAATATATCAGTAACTATAAGGAATGTTGCTGCTGAACGGACAGCGAGTTAAACATGGAGCGTTTCAAAAGTTTTTTGGAAAAACGATCGGGTTTGAAAAGCCACATTCCAGTTAAAGTATTTCCGCTCATCGACCAGTCTACCACAATCTCCATCACTTTTCCGTTGAAGCGCTAAAGGTATAGATGTAACCGCAAAATGCTAGACGTTTGGGCTACAGGAATTCGTGGAGCTTGACCTCGTCCAACCTGTATGTATTGTTAGAAAGAATTTAAGAAGGCAGTTGGTTAATTGGTATTATATTATATCTGAACATAGAGCAGATTACCAAATAATCAAGTTTTTAATTGTGAACAGGTCTCCAAAAAGCGTTACGGACAAAAGAATTTCCGCGCCTGATTGGAGCAGTTTCTGGAGAGTTCATGTCCACACTTTCCGCCGAGTCGCACTGAACCACTGGACCATTTCATATCTTCTGACCAAACTCCGCGCTGGACTTGCAGCCGCTGCACGACTTTTTGACGGCGCTAAGATGTCCTAATCTCTGATTTGCCTCTACCGGCACATCCCGTCCATATACCGCTTTTTGAAATGGATGAGAACATTCCGATGGAAAACAATATAAATAACTTGCCATGGTATGGTACCGGTAAATTACTGGTCCAAAATTGTTGTTTAATTGTAGTTTTTAAAATTTTTGCAAGGAAGGAGACATATCTTTTCAATAAGAGAGCGTATTCTTTTTACCTCTAAACTAGTCACTCTAACCCGAAGTCTGCGGCCCTTTCTTAAGCATTTTTGAAGACAAACATATCATCAATGTATCATATTAGAATAGATTTTTAGGTTTCTTTCTGCACTGGAAGAAATTCACTAGTTCCTAGGGTCTTACTAGCTATCGAGAACCATACTATTTCTGTACGGCTTCTAGTAGACACGCAGCCTTGTTCTCACGACTACTTAACGGTCACCAAATCATCGGCAAGGCGAAAGATTTGCGTGCACTCGATATGCAATAAAATGTTAATCTCATGGACAAGGGCAGTACTTCCCTACTTAATCCTCATGTGTCATGCATCTAATTGAGTACAACAGGAGAGAGAAATAGTTTGAAACAGTGGAATTTAGGTTCATTGAGTGGACCGAGGCCATCTCCGCCACACAAAAGCAGCTACTCTTCAAAAATGGTTTATAACGAATGCAAATTTCATGTGTAACAATATTTACTGAAAAACATCCTACTCTGTCAGCCTACGTAGTTCGGCACTAGGTAGTCACTAGAAGCATCGTCCTGCACAATGTCAAGATATTGACAGAATACGAGGACGATCAAATAGATGAGCACCAAAAATTGATTTAGTAGATATTTATACTCACGAGAAGCTTAAAAAAAGGTGGTCGTTAGAAAGATTAATGAGATTTTCTACTACAAATTACGAGTCTTATTTTTTGCGAGTTTGAATCGAGAGGTACCATTCAACAGCAATTCAGAACTTCGTAATTAATGTCACACTTTGTCTATATATGTGAGTTCTCGATTGTTTTCTTTTTCTTCATCATTTCGAATGGCATGCGTGATCACAGACGACTTATCAGTTTTAGGAAGCAAAAACAAGGAGTTTAGACATTTTAAAACGTTTTCCATGCAGAAGTTTACGGCGAAGGAAAAAATTACCAATGTACAGGGTGCGTAAAAAGTATTGACGCACTAAACGTAAGCGTTAGAAATGACAACACATTATAAAATTTGATAAGTTTATAAAAAAAGGCAACAATAACCTTGCAAACAGAATAGCCTCACTTGTATTTTATATGGGCTTCTTTGCTGCGAAAGCAGGGGTGAAGACGACGAGGAAATTCGACTGTGCGCCGCAAGTAGTCCACGTCGATTTCGCTCCATGTTTTGACTAGATCATCCTTCACAGAATTCGTACTTTTGTGGGAAGTAGCGCAAGATTTGATCTTCAAAACGCCCCACGTAGAGTAATTCAGCGGATTCAAATATGGTCTATACTGAGGTCATTCCTCTGCCGGAATGAAGTCGTCCAAGTTGGCGCGGCACCAGTGCCGAACAATCCTGGACTCTACGCAGGAGTATAATCCTGATGGAAGACATACGGCTTACTCTCGAGGTGGGATTCGAGCCAAGGAACCAACTGCTTCTTTAGGACATCAATACAAATAGTTAAACTGATTTATATTCACTTCTTTATCCACGAAAACGTGAGGCGCTTGTGATGAATGAACAAACCATGATACTGGCCGGATGCGCCTCTCTTGCAGCGAGCCTTGCGCCAGAATTAGCACTTTGGAGGTCCTTGAAGAGTATGTAACACTTTTACAGGTTGAATGCACGAAAGTATCAAGTCACTGAAGGTCAAAGTATAGAACGAGATCGACGTGGACTACTTGCGGCGCACCGTCGATGCCTTTCCTCGGCGTCTTCGCCCCTGCGTTCGCAGCAAGGAAGCCCATATAAAATACAAGTGATACTATTCTGTTTGCTAAATCATTGCTGACATTTTGTATTTAAACTTATTAAATTTTATGATGTATTGTTATTTCTGACGTTGATGTTTAGTGCGTCAATACTTTTGTACCCTGTACATATCTCGAGAAAAATCTTACATAGTGGCTAAGAAGTATGGTTCGTAATTTTCTAAGCGAACAGTCTGTCGTTTCAAAGAGGTATCATATACAGTTCCCTCTCATAACGCTTCGGAGGGACCGGAGAAAATCCGCGTTATAACGGGAATCGCGTCATAGCCCGTCGCGTCAGTCTACGTTATATCGAGAGTCGCGTCCTATCCGGAGGCACTTTGACGGGAAGGGACTGTTCGATAGAAGTTCAGCATCGGGTAGACGCCGGATCAAAAAGTGGCGTGAGTTAAGTTACCTAACCCCTTCACGACATTGTCCGACGATGTCGTCGGACGGGAAAAATACGCGCCCACGCGGCAGTCACTTGAAAATCACGAGTGTCGTGAAGGGGTTGACCATAAACGTTCGAGATTCGCTCCCGATGGGGGACGTGATCGAGGCCTTGCTACTGGCGACGCGCCGCAAAGCTCTGACACTGACCTGAGATTTTTCCATCATTCCGCAGCATTTCGTCGGTGAACGCTGAACGCTAAATTCCGCCTCGTCTAGCGATCGATGGCGTCGTTGCCCAGCCGACAGTATCTAATTACTACATACCCACGTCTACTCGGCTATCAACGCCGACGCTAAACTTCATTTGTACTTCTCCAATGTAAGGCGCCGCGAGTTGCCTAGTAATGCTTGGGTAGCTGCCGTCGGCGTTCCGACGAAGACGGTGATTACGATAGCACGAGTCACATGCACCAGCTGCTCAGCGGTAATTGTGCTCGCTTACTCTGCTCCCGCTCCCATTACGTTAACGTTTGACGATCGGCCATTCGTCGCAAAAGTTACAGCCGGTTTTTGTTGTCCAGTTATCCTTCTTCGATCGCGTTCTTTAACATCCACATTTTGAACTTTGGCATTCTCTTATACTTCATTTGGTTATTTTGTGTCATTATTAGTACAATGCGCAGAGCTCGTAGACTCTAAGTTGGAGTAAGCGCTGGCTATCGCCTGCACATGGCTCGAAGTTCTTGCTTCAGGATTCTCGCCCAGACCAACCAAATCGTCAATCAGCCCTCAGGGTTTCACGAGTTTTTTTTACTAGACTTGACTGGGAGGATATTTAGCACCAACTTGTCCATCTTCTGCTCAGCGGAATTCATTGTTAAGGCGAAAGATGTATTCAAATTGTCTTTACGGCATCCCTTTTATGCAGAATGCATGGTGCGTCCGCAAACTAAATGAATAACACCGTCCATTATCCTGTTTCCTTAATTATTGCTAAGCAACTTCTGCGAATACTATGTATTTTACACCTTTGGCAGGCAAGAAAAGGTGTCTGCCGAAGGCGTAAAATACAGCACCGGACATTTCTTCTGGTCATTGGCCGGGAGGACCGCGCAGGTTAACATAGGCCGCTTTGGAACCGGTCAAAGCGGCCTTTCTGAATAACTTCTTTAGAAATTGGATAATCCTCAAGAAAGCAACACAGCTGAGCTCAGCAGCTCTATCGATTGGTATGCAAGCTGCCGATACTCGATGAACTTTTTTCTCATCGATTTTTTTGCCGGACCCTCTAATCGCAGCTGACCGTCGTTTGCCTTCATTCCCAAATTCCCAATTCGCGAATGATGGCCGATTTCGCCCAATATCTGATTGCCATGATTTCTTGGAGTGCTAGATACGAATTTTATGTTTTTTCGATATGTTGCTCAATACGGGCAAGGTTCACACAAGTAATCGTGGTCGGTTCGGAATCGCAGAGTTCGCCCAAAATTTGGGTACAGAGGGTTTCAAGGGCGCTAATAACGAATGTGATGTTCTCTTTTGATGTTTCATTTAATAAGGTACGCCGTACAACTCCCTAGCTGCCTAAACTGCTTTAGCCCTTCTGCCGTATTAGAGCGGCAGAGGTCAGCAGTGGAGTCTCCTTCGCCCTTACTCGCGCATATTTGAGTTTTCGACAATCGCAATGACACCATTCTGGTCAGCTCGAAAAGCTTTATCGAAAGGAATCTTGACCAGCTCTGGAAGTATCGAATTTTTTAATAATTTCGCATCGAAGACGAGGGCGCTCTACGCCGTCAGAGAAAATTCCGCTGATTTCGGTAGGTTTCGGATTTTCTAACGGATAACTGAGGGTGGTCGGTTCAGGATCACCGATTTTACTATGGCTTTAACAGTTATTTTGTTTGTTCAAGGACTTTGTTGACGTTATACTGCACCCTCGCGTGCAGTAAACAAATAAAAATTCTTCTTCAAAGGTCATCCACAGTTTGGATTGCTTAACCGCATGGACACGGTGCTTAACACAGATAATGAATGTGTGAAGCAAAATCAATTCATTTCATTTCGATTTGAAAGAGCGCTTTGATTTCACAACTCTTAAAGTTTGCTTAGAAGAGTGTCTAATTCTATTTGAAATCCATAATGGTGGAATAATTGTTTACTACTAGGAAAGGCTACCTACAGTCACTCTAACTGTACCAAATGAACTCAGCTTCAGTGAAGCAAAACGATCTAACAGAGCAGCCTTTTGCCACTGCTTGACGAATTGTAAGCAAATCACGTAAATGTATCACAGCTACTCACGGGTACTGATTTTCATCAAAGAGCGCTTTCTGTCTTCTTCAATCTCATTTTACGCCATTTTGCCACAGCTGCTGAACGCTAGCAAGCACATTCTGGTGTCATATCTCAGCTTTATGTAGTCCTTCTAAGAACTTCGAAATGGAACGTCTAGCCCTTGAATTGCTACTTTTCTGTGTTTGAACTTTTTGTTAGAAACTATTAATCAAGACACGGGCAAAGTTGTACCTAATAAAGTGGAGTACTTTTCACGGAAATCAAATTAAACGTACTATTCTTGCCATTCCTGGAAACAGGAAATTGTATGAAAGGGGCATGTGGGCCACAGTTTCGTTCGATGTAGAGAAGAAAGCTATATTGAGGAATCTGGCAGGTTGTATTGCTACCGCTAAGGTGTATTCAAGGGTAGAGAACTTCAAGGGTATGACGGCGGCGAGCTGTGGCAACTGCTCATCGCTACGAAAAAGAAGTCAGATCCGCCTTCGCGAGGGCATATGCATAACGATGTCTTGTGTTCTCTTTGAAAATGTAATAGACTGAACACTATCTGGTGGGGAGTACCTTATAAGAAGCAGTCAATGTGAGCATGGAGTGCATAAGGGAGACGCCTGGCCACTTCACACCAGGCTGAAGGAGCACGTCGTTTAAAATACGAAGTCCAAAGGGAACACTTCATCAGGGGAGCACAGTCGGAAATTCAAAATTCGGTCGCGAGGAGGAGTGTATCGCCGTGGCTTGAGCGCTGGTTTTTTCGAAGTCCACGGGATCTCGCCGAGGTGTTCGTGCTTGTAGGACTGCCTTGGGCCGGGGTCCATGAATATTAGCTCACAAATTCACTGGAGTTAGCAAAACTCCAGGTAAGGACGGCTGCCTTAATGCTGCCTTTGTTTCCTACGGCATCGACTCTCGGCTGCTCCTAGGAATTCATCTCTGTAAGATAAAATGCTCAGTGGCAGAGTGGTTTTCAGAGGTTTTCTTCACTCTTCATATATGCGTCCAAGACGAAAATGCAAACATTTCTGCTAACTAGAGAACGATAACAAGCCTTGCAAATTGCTGAGAATGAATATCAAGACCTTTCTAGCGTTATGCGTAGGGCCTTTGTAGACGCCGTCGACCTGCCGTTACAAACATTCGTGTTAGATTGCTCCGATAATATTATAAAAGATGAGATACCACTGTTAAATTAAATATGTTTCCGCTCATAGACAATGTTTTCAATATTTTCAGCTCACATAAAAACTTTCAAATTTTCGATTCATGGCTTCACGGACACGATAATCCAGACCTCCAACTTGGATTTCATTTAGAATTTCTGAATCTACATGTTTTCCCTACGTCGGTATATCAAAATGTCCACTGCAGCCGTTGAGTACAAGTCTTGTACATTCGCGGGAATATGCGAGGCGTTAAAATGGCGTAACTTTCGGTCCGACCTAATACAGTAACAAAATCCTACCATCTTGTACCAACATAACAACGATTAGCTCAAAGCATTAGCTCTTTGCTCAAATCACCCATTCTTATATTTGTTTCTGTTAATTGATGGAAAGCAAGGACCTGGTATCAGGCCTTTAATATAGGTTTTATAGCTACAAAAGGGCAGTAGCTTCCGCAAAATTGCAATATTTAATGCTCCGATCACTTTAAGTTGATGTGCTTTGTACTCGTAGCTTTCCTCAAACAACAGCGACAGTTGCTCTAGTGGCATGTTTGTTCAAATGTGAATAAGAAGGATCACCCATTCAGAATATGTCGACTTCAAAGAACCGACGTCAGACAGAAGACAAGCTGTGGCGAGCGAGAAAAGCAGCGCCTCTTAACCTGTTATTAGCTGTTGGCATCGATGTGGGACTCAAACTGAGGGATGAGCAAAGCAAGAAACTTCAAACCAAGCCTGTAGTCGTCCCCAAGATTGAGTGGTGTTGCGTAACCCACTGCTTTCACTTTCTTTTGAATCTCGAAAGCACAGTTGGAAACGCCATGCCCGTCAATGGTGAATGGTACAAAAAGCGAAATGTTGGAGAGCTGCCTTGAGAAATGAATTTGTGAACGAGTCATAGCTACGTGGAAACCTGGTTCTTATTGTTATCTTTGCGAAGTTTTCTGCACTTTTACTTTGTTTTGAGGCACTACAAATTACTCCCCTCAAATCCACATTTTCTCCACAAACAATATGCAAAATCTTCCGTGAAAATACTATTATGCATGATATTTTCCAAACTGCCCAGATCAAACTAAATCTATCAAAACTATACGTTTTTCGTATTTGCTAATACGCTTGTAATCCAAGAACACAATAAACTCTTCAAAACTAGCGCTAAATGGGTCTAAAAGATGTGAAGCCAAATTGTCGGTGACAGCTTTTTGTCGTCATAGCGTTCATTCCCAAAACTGAATTCGTGGTAGCGCAGTCGGAGCAGTCGCTGACTGTCAGCGTACAGTCGTATTGGTTCGAGTCCGGCTCGAGTCATCCAAGCATTCCATCTCTCTGGGATCAGTGATTTTGTACCAGACTTGTCTGGCAAGGCGCAGACACTACCTGTCTACCAGCCAGCCACCGCACTGTGTTGTTGTGAGTGTGAATTTCTTGCAACACGAGGCAGCTAATGCTTCCTTGAAGCTTATTTCCTTATTCATGCCTCAACATTATGTTTCAACCCACTAATCTCTCAAGACAATACATACGCATTACTCACACCTTACCACATTTTCTCCTCATTTTCCTTGGCCTACCATTGCGCTTTCCTTATCACATGCGTGCTGAAATTCGTTCAGTTTTCGAAGAATGCATCTACGGAGATAGACCAGAATTTAAATGCACTCCATTCGTCATGTAACACCGCACAACACTCATTCTCCTGGTGAATAAGAGCAACATTATCCCGTCTTCTCAGAGGGCTCCACGGTCTATTTGACAGGATCAACGATTGTGCTGCTGAAAGCGGCTGACGCTCAGCCTCAGACGTATTCTGTTGAGGCGAGAAGAAAGGCAACAAAGGTGGCATTGTGACTTCTCAGAAACAGTCGCGATAATCCGCTCAGAGCATCGCACATTTTGTGCTCGTTGATTCATAACTCTACTCGACATTCAGTTTTCTTCATTGCTTCATGGACAGCTCCCCGACAAGCTGTTCGCTCCAAACTCAATTCATGACTAGTTATAAATTTCCATTACTTGGAAGTATTCATTTGCAGTTTTTCCCCGAATCAGTTTTTAATTTCCTTATGTAAGTAAAATTAAGTATCACACACACACACACGACGTTTACACCATTTGCCATCAATCCCAACTCACCATGAAAGTAATAGAGCGGTAAGTTCTGACGTTCAGGTTCCGCCAGTTTTGTTTTCTAAATTTAAATTTTTCTTTTTTTTTTCTGCATATAAGGGATACGGTGAATAACATCCGTTTGAGGACTAACGACTGTTATTCCGCTCCTATTAATTGGGCCGCAAACCGAGCTCCTAGTTTCATTTTTGTGCAATGCGATATCACACTAAATGATCCATGCGAAGCCTCACTTCTCTACTGGAATTTCCCATCTTCTTTATAACTGTGTGACTCTTCCCTATAAGGCTTCGTTGTTTATCACGGCCAATAATGCCTTTTCTCATACATTTTTAACGAGCTTCCTCAATTTTTCTTCAAAACAAGTCGGATGCTTCCCGATAATCAAGGCATCGCTTCTTGCATATCTCCGATCCTCTTTTCTTATGCAGGCAGTGGAGCGGTCACTGGAGTTAATATTGATATCCTCTTTATTTCCGCGGACTCTTGTTGCAGCTAAATCACTTAAATCACCTACACCGCCGACGTTAAATATGGTTGAACTCGCAGTACCTCGAGTTTTTGAACGACTTCGAAAGTGATTGCTTTCAGTCAGCTCTGGAAAAGTAGTAGGCTTCTTGTAACTTGAAATAATTGTAAGATCGTCAGAATATCAAATGCACATTGCATTGTCGCATGCTCCCCGAATCTAGGACCTCGATTCTGGTCCCGCCCAGGACAGCTACCAAAGGCTTTTAATCCCTTCGGAATCGGTGAAATGGCACCATTAGAAAAGAGCGAAGCACTGGCCCATCCAATGAATGTCCACCGCAGGTCACTGTTTAAGCGCTCAAATTGGAAAATTTCGCCCCATTCAAAATCCCGTGAAGTAGAGTTGATGGAGTTCCAAGTCTCAGCGTCTTCTTTTATCTTGCGGTCCTTGATACGTTTCGAAATTCCAGCAGATATCAGGAGATGTCTCTTTCTACCGCTCTAGCAAGGATCTCACCGCGAGTTAAGCGAAAACCGATAAAGTATAAGGGTAACGAACGGCGTTAATCAATCTCTTCTGGAATGTGCCACACAGTTTATTACAACGGGATGTCGTGGAGGCAATTGGAATATGTGGTTCACCAATACAATGACTTGCGTTGGCCAGCCAGCAAGAACAAGTCAGTGCTTTATCCTATCCAAACAAATCTGGTTCCAATTCACTTACCATTCAATTTCCCTAAATTCAATGTTTTATAAGTGTTGACCTTGTCATTGTGTGTACCACTTTCATTTTAGCGCTGACCCTTTTCGCTTTACGCAGGACCTCTTTTGTTTTATCTGGACTTTTATAAGCAAAGGTAAGCGGTATCTAAAGTTAAAATAGACGACCCTCAAGAATGGCAGAGTCATCCCCTATTCTTAGGAAATTTGAACCTGGAACTCCTTTACACGGTACCCTTAAAAAATGCATACCTTTTTGAGTGAGCATAAACATTTTGTCGCATTCACAAAAACAACGTCTTTAGGCTTGACTATGAAAATTTTGTGCGAAGAGGTTCTGCCATGCACACGTTGACGTGCCCAGAAAATTTCGATGTTTATTTGATTGAAAGTGTACTGCTCCCGTTTAACTACAGTTACGCAATGAAGAAATACATTACTCTTCTACTAGATTTATATGCATGTAGATAGCATTTTCGCTTCAGAACAATAGGCAATGCAAAGTATCGGACCGCTGAGCTTAACAACCTCTCTGTATAACGCGAACCAGAGGAACCGGCTTTCTACACAGTTACGAAACGTCCTTGCTCTTCAAATTTTTATCCCATCTCTATCTTATTTTATCTTTATCTCTATCATATTTCTATTTTATTTTTAACAAAACTTTGACGTGAAACGTGTACAATACCTTACTTGAATCCTCTAGATAACGGAATATCTATATTTCGAAAAATCCTCCTTCAGCCTCATCGATACTATTCGGAAACGCATCCACTGGCCCGCAGATATCGAAGTAGAGGTTGTCCGAAGCCCTTTGAAGGGAGCTCTTCAGCAAGGAAAAGTTGAGAGGATTCAAGTCTTGTGAGTTGCAGATTGATATATTCAGTCATGTCTGCTGAACTTTAGATAGCTTATTGTGGATTGCAAAATTTTCATTTCATTTTTGAAGCAATCCGAGACCAAACTATAGGGCGTCTAGTCTAGTTCAAAATCAAAAGTGTTCTGTTTCAAGTGACGAAGGTATGTACGTATGAGCTTTCTACACTAAATCTTGTCGGCGTTCTACGCCTCACTGGTACTATAACTTTCTGATCCTTCTAATATAAAGGCGTTAGTCCGTCTATCCATGTGTATGTATGTATGTGTGTGTGTGTGTGTGTGTGTGTGTGTGTGTGTGTGTGTGTGTGTGTGTGTGTGTGTGTGTGTGTGTGTGTGTGTGTGTGTGTGTGTGTGTGTGTGTGTGTGTGTGTGTGTCACAAACCTGTGCAAACCTGCGAAACGTGTCGAATATGTGATGGTAACCACCACATCACCCTCACGTGCAATTACTGAAAATGGACGAAAATTGGCGGAAAATGGTCAGACGGAAAAGAGGATGGAGGGATTTGATTGGGCGATTGGTGGACATTATCGATTTTATGCCGGTGTTATCGGTTTTTGCCCAGATCTGTTTGATTTCAGTGAGAGTCACGCGGTTATGATCGCCGATGAATCGACCTCACAGCAGGTTGCAAGGTTCTGTCGGACGATCAATATCGATCGATGTATCGATTTTTCGATCGGAGTTGAGGGTTTTGGCATAGATTTGATCCTCTGGTGTGGTACGCACGCGTTTTTTGAAAGAATTGCTATGGCTCGTTGGAATTACTCCAGTACGATGGCGTTCGGACAAGATCTGCAGCAAACGGTATCGACAGACCGAACAATATCTATCGACTTTATCAATTTTTCTGCAGATTAGGCCCTCCGGAGTAGACCGTACCTTACCCTATCCTGTGTAATGAGTGAGCCCAGCTTTTCCTCTCTATTAGGGGTCGAAAGGTCAATAATCCAAGTAGTTCTGTTTCCTTAGTTTGGGGGCGAAGCCCCAAGCAGACGTTGGTGGCTCGGAGGCCCGCTGAACGTCTGTTATACACATAAAATAACAGTGGAGTAGGAGATGAAACCTCGACGATTTTCAGGTTCGCTGCTCTTCAGTCTGCTTTGAGGTCAGCAATCGACTTGAAAAACAAATATTTGACGAAATAGTAATAAGCGTTTGACTAAACACTCATTGTATCCCGTGCACATAGTTTGACGCAATTACTTTGTAATGTCCAGTCGTTTATGTGACGTATGGGACTGTTTATCGGATTTTTCGTTTCATTTATTGTAGTGGTGTTGCTGAAACCCGGAAGAATAAACGTATGCAAACTACACAGCGTACACCCTAGAACCGACGTTTTATAGAATACTTTTTTATACCTGTGTGCCGGGTAGAAAGCTGATTAATTCCTGTCTGGGATACGCCGCTTATCTTTCTTCTGTGTTTTGTGCGGGAATTTGGGCGCGCTTTTGCTGTGCACAATGCCTTGGTAGCCAGCCGATGCTTCATCTCCCGCAAACAAGTTTCGTACCAATTATTTGCCACCTTAACGGCGCAGCACTCGATGTCCATTTTGGAGTACGCACGGTAAACGGCGTCTCGTCTTAGCTGTGACGATGACGAGATGTCACCCCTCAAGTTAACCCCGAATCGCAGAATCGATTCAAGGTTCGAGTTCCGTTCATGCCAACTACACCTTGCATCCTCCGGTATCACCAAAATGCCACCAGAGGCCGGATTCATAATCAACTTACGTAACTTTAACGGAGAATTGTATGCTTATCAAGCGATATGGTGAGCCGCGAGCCACGTTATCTGCGTTAAGAGCTCAGATAACGCGGCTTATCGCTCACCATATCGCTTGGTAAGCTCACAATTCTCCGTTAAAGTTACGTAAGTCGTTGATGAATCCGGCCACAGGCTTCTATGGGGACGATTATCAATAAATTGCCAGTCGGTGGCTACCATTATCCAATGTATGGATCATATAGCTTTCGAATTTCTTACACGACTTCCCGCAGAAGTAGAATGCGTTGCTCACCATTCAAAGGGAGGATTGACGCTATCCATTATGCAAGATCTTAATAAGTCTCTTTTCGAGCCAAAAAACATCGGTTGACGACCATTGTAAGCCGACAAAAATGAATTTAGAAGCGATGCTCCTCCATAGAAGTGGAGTTGCTGGACTTGGAAAGACATATTAACAAATACACAATCTTTTATGTATGCTTTCATTACAAATCCCTAACTAAATTGCGATTAACAATAACACCACCTTTATTCATATAGTGGTAACCAATCAAATGGAATTCTAAGGTTCAATTGCTCTTGGCGGATGAACAGCCCAACAAAGATCAGTAGAGCAGCGCACTTGCAAGTATTAGGTTGTCCCATGAGTCCCCGCCGTTTTTTCAACGAATCATTGCGGATTCCGCCGGCGATCTCTTGAAAAGAGCTATACATATTTCGAAAGAGAATAATTTGTTCTCTCCGACCGCAATTGCTTTTTTTTCGTCCTGAATTTTGTCAATTTTTAGGTTGTTAAAGTGAAAAGTGAAAAAGTGAAAAACTGGCCATCTACGCAGTTGTTCTCTCCGCTTAGGTGTAGAATTTTTTCATAGCGTTTGGAACACAATGTTCTGTACTACAAGAATATGTGTTAGTGCTATTTTCTCACTTGCCCTTTATTGATTTTTAGGTCGTCAAATTGGGACGTCCGAAGGAGGATGGTTATTTTTGCCGACAGCTCCTGCTCTGTGTTTGGACTTTTTTGCTCGGTGTTATGTCGTTCAAAAAAGAATGTCTTGCTCTATAAGAATTTGTGTCGCGTTTATTGGCTCATGTTGATTTCTGTCGAATATCAATGAAATTCCAAAAAGTGAAATATCACCTTTACCAACAATTCTTTCTCCTTGTTCATTTGTTGAAATTCGACAAAACTCAGCATCCAATAAACGCTGCACAGATTCTTACTGAGCAAGATATCCTCTTCCGAACGACATATTACGCCAAGCAAAAAAGTTCACCCCAGAGCAGGAGCTGTCTGCAAAAATTCGGACAGAAAAGTCGGACGTCCTAATTTGATGGCCTAAAAATCAATAAAGGACAAATGAGCAAATAGGACCAACATGTATTCTTGTAGCACAGAACGTTGTCTTCCAAATGCTGTGAAAAACTGCGCAAAAAATTACAAACCTAAGTGGAGAGAAGCAACTGCCGCAAATGGCTACTTTTTCACTTTTTCACTTTTCACTTCAACGACCTAAAAATTGACAAAATTCAGGATGAAAAAATGCAATTATGGTCTGATAGACCAAATTATTCTCTTTCGAAAGCTTTATAGCGCTGTGCAAGAGACTGCTGCCGGAATCCGCAACGAATTGTTGAAGAACACGGCGGGGACTTATGGGACCCCCTAATACTCATGTGGAAAACGAGAAAACGAATAGGCAAAGAAATATAATATT
>OX377204.1:28499825-28523530 GCA_947396885.1 Heligmosomoides polygyrus polygyrus | reverse complement strand
AGAAGGGATTGAGTAACGCCGTCCTTTATCCTTTATCCTGTCCTTATCTGATGGAATAATTTGTACTTCAGTTATGCTCAGCAGTTGTGTTTCTTAGAAGATTTGCTGAAGTTCGCCGAAAGAGCAATTTCGAACGATATTTAATTTGCCAAACTGGCCCAATCCGCCGTCGAAAAGGCCCGGCAAATTAAGCTTGTATAGGGACAGAATAGTGTTGGAGAAAGCGCCGTGCAACTGGTTCAAAAAATTTCGTTCTGGAGATATCAACCTTGAAGATGCACCCCGAAGCGGCAGACCGACTGCAGATCGTTTAGACGCCTTGGGAAAGTGAAAGAGCTAGGAAAGTGGGTGCCCCACGATCTGAATGATTGCCAGAAGTTATCGCGCTTCTAAACCATTATTTGTTTATTTATGGATGCACCATAAATGCGCTACAACAGGAACATGAACGCATTCTGTATGAACTCAAACAAACTCAATACAATAAACTTAACACTGAACACTGACGAGACAAATAAAGACAAGAAGTCAATATGCACTGCAATTGATAAAGTTTAGTGTTTCGCAGCGACTCAGAAGCATAAATACAAGGAGGCTGCAGAAACGAACTTAAACATCTAAAGAGAGTAAAAATAAAACGTCAAGAAGAGTTTGAATGAGTAATAATTAGAACGCAGATAACTTCACCACAATACATTGTTGTAAAGGTCTGCTTGGCGCTCAGTATAGCTATGGTGTGATTCCGATGGAGTAGAGAATCACTTTTGAGCAGCTTAGTCAAACGGAAGCACCTAGGAGTCCGATCTTATTCCGGTCATACCTAGGCCTTCATTACGCTTCCATTCGATACTGCTTCCATAGGAACTGAGGTGGTCAAACCGAACTAGCAGATGTAAATTGTCTCAAAGTAAAGCATTACTCTACGCACTGTATATTTGTATATATTATATAAAGAAAACGTAAGCATGAGAAAAAAATCCCTGGTGGTTCCTCCGTATTTAAGCACTGAATAGCCTCTAACTTCAGCCATGAATCGAAGCATGCATATTGATTCATTAAGTGTGACAAACGCAGCACACACTATTGTATATCAAAACGTAGTCCCTTAACAATAGTATCACTCTACACTATGCAACTGGTATTGACGATCCGGGAACAACACAGTGAGCGGCGGCATGCGGATGTGTTGGTCAGCGAACTCACAAATTTACATACTTCACACAGGCGACTTTGCCTTCAATACTCTTAGAAATCTGCAATACGAAGCGTAGAAATGAGGTCTATTTTTCCCAATCTAGTCCTGAATGATGAGGTGTTCTCTGCATCATTGACATTAGGTGGAAGCTCTGAAGCTATCGAGAAGTTCTGAAGAATAACGAGTTTATGGTATTATCGTAGTTACGAACGACACGAACATTCATCAGCGAAATCACTTTTGTCCTTCCACTTGTGGGTCTCAGTATCCAGTACTTGCTAGGCTTGTGTTTTGACTCCCCTTTTAAAATGTTGAAGGAAAAGGTGAAGTCGCTGAATATGCGCCGGTTCAGTAGGCTTCTCAATCTGAAGAGATGCAAACATTCGTGATAGTCAGGAATTTCGCTGTTGTCATTTGCAATGTATCTACGAAATTAAATTTTTGTGAAAACTCGCTGAACCTTTTCTAGTTTAGCTTGTAGTTGGTATGTGGACTCCAGACTTGAGATGCATACTCAAGTATTGGTACTACGCATGCCTTATAAAACTTTAACAGAATGGATGCATCCGTACAAGTAATATTCCTGTGAATGACAAACAAAACTGAAAAGGCTTTCCGAACAATTAGGTCAATATGCGTTTCAAACGTCAAGTCGGATTTCACAATAACTCCCAAATCACGAACTTCATCTACGGATTTCAAAGTTGTGCCATTTATTCTATACTCCATGACATCAAGGTTACCTAAGTCTAACACTGAGGTTTTAGCGAGATTTACCGGTATCCGCCAAACAGATGACCACTCCATCATGTTTGATATGGATTGAGAAAGAGCAAGGCGCACCTGTGTACAGTTCTCATTATTGTATATTCCAAAAACTTTGATGTCATCCGCAAACGTCTGAACTTTTACAGATGGATGAGTAGCCCAACCTGGCTGGGAGACCGTGGGTGTAGACAAGAAATAAGAGAGGCGAAAGATACCTCCCTGTGGCACGCCACGTGTACAGGGATACGATTTAGAAAATGTGCTTTCATCCTTGACACTAAATTCCCTGTCCTTTAGATAAGCACCCAGTCAATTTAGAAGTGATGTACTGAGTCGCAGATGATGCAGTTTTTCAAGTAATTTTCGATGGACGACTTTATCAAAAGCTTTAGAAAGGTCAAAATACACAACATCAACAGATTTCCTGTTACATATAGCCACGCTCCATTCAAAAAGGCTGTACGAAAGTTGTGTGGTAGTCTACGCGTAGGCTACAAATCCGTGCTGTTCACCGGGAATGATATTATTTCTTCTAAGCCAAAGACAAAGCTTATCACGGATTAGTTTTTCGAGGATCTTCATAGGTATGGGAAGTATGCTGATTGGACGGAAGTTTGAGATAAGAGATGAATTTGACCTTTTAGGGACAGCTGTGACAATTGCCCTTTTCCAAGAACGCGGGACTTCACCAAACAACAGGGATACATTAAAAAATCATTGCCAGAGGACTATATAACGTAAGAGCGCACTTTTTGAAGATTATTTGAGAAATGACATCAAAAGTCATGGAAGTAGGGGTCTTTAAGGACTTTAGAGTAAGTAGAACATCACTTGTAGCAACGATTAGCTCAGCTGGGCTGGGCTGTCAACTACGGGTTTATCTCCAAAGTACGAACATAAACTTGGAGAAGAGTCAGCAAAAGGCGTGAAAAGCGACGAGAAAAACCCAGCTAAGGCTTCGGCTTTTGTGCTGTCATCAACATATCGATTTCCTTCCTCGTCATGAAGTGCGAGTAATTTAAGTCGTTCGTTCAACTTGTACTTGATCAGCTTAAAAATTGAGTTTTTGCATGTACGATTAGCAGCACTTTTCTCACGATTCGCCAAAAAATTTCTCAAATGGTGATCCTATTCAGAGCAGACCTTTTTGTAACGAGAGCAGGAAAGGAGATTTTCTAGAGTCTTGAATAGGCACAGTTTTTGCGAGATTAAATTACGAATAATTTTCGGATAGCGTGGCAGTGCAGTATCTTTGACCTGAATCGGTACGTATGTGGCGAATCCGGTGTAAATTACATGACAAAACCTTTGGTACATGTCGTCCACCGATGTATAACCTTGAAAAACTTTACACCAGTCTACTGTAGAGTAGTATTCAGAAAGCTCAGAATAGTTTGCCTTAATAAAATTTGGAGTAGGAGTTGTTATGGATTTATGGAATTCATCAGTGTTAATGTTAAACGACACGACACTGTGATCTGATGACACAAATGGAACAGACACAGGAAGTTCACTGACCAATGGCACAGAAGTTAAAATGATGTCTAGAATAGAACAACCTCGAGTAGGTTCATTGACGTTTTGGGTGAGGCCACAGTAATGGAAAACATCTAGCAATCTAAAGCAACCCGAATCCATCGCTTCCCATGATACTCAATAAATTTTAATATTGAAATCACCCAGCATTGTCAAAGGTTTAGTTGGAAGGCAAACGTCAAAAAGAGCATCAACAAGAGCTTTGTCGTCATCAGTTGTAGACATAGGTGGTCGATAAACGAGTATTGCTCTAAATTTCGAATTGTTATGAGCGTCCAAACAATCTAGGATAACAACATGGCACTTGAGGCTTGAGGGAGGAAAATTCTCGGTGACATTTATTGAATCTTTAACAATACAACAAACTCCACCTCCTCTGCAATCATCACAGTCAGAGCGAAAAATTCGGTATGGAAAATTTGCTAAAATCTCTGAATTGGGGATTTCCGCCGTTAGCCATGTTTCAGTTACTTACTGAGTTTGATACTCTGATGGTCCTTTTGTCGGCTGGAGGTCTTCTCAGCAGGGACCATGACTCTTCCAGACCCTCGATCTCTGGCTGCTTGCATCCAGTGAGGCAGACTCCGCTCTCTGAAAGATCTTGAGAATGAGTCTGGCCATCGCGTTGTCGGTCGTCCCAGTGGTCTCTTATAGTCTCTCGGGAGCCATTCTGTGACACGGAGACTCCATCTATCGTCCTTTCGTCGAAGCAGGTGTCTGGCCCAGCGATATTTGGACTTCTTCATGTACTGCAGCGGGTCTGCTAATTGCGACTTCTCCCGTAGCTCCGAGCTTCGTAGGCCTTCTTGCCATTGCTGACGAAGGCTTGTCCCCAGAAGACATCTCTCCAGTGCACGATGCGTAGTTTGCATTGCTCTAGCGATTGTCTTGTTGTCGGGCCAGGTTTCCGTCGCGTAACACATCGCAGGCAGTACAGAGGCGTCGAATATTGAGGCCCTGAGGCCGGCTCCTTGACATGATCGGTGACTTCGCGAATCGAACTGAAGGCTGCCCATGCTGCGCGTATCCTTCGGGCGATTTCAGGAGCGAGGTCGTTATCCATGTTCAGCTCTCTTCCCAGATAGACGTAGGAGTCGACCTGTTGTAGAGCGACTCCATTTAACATCACGATTCCCGTGTTACACCACTGGTTGACCATAAATTGTGTTTTGGACATATTCATGTCCAATCCAATCTTCATGCCTGCCACATTGAGCTCGTTCAGTATTTCCTCGACGTCTGCCGTGCTGGTAGAGATGAGAACAATATCGTCGGCGAAGCGAAGGTTGCTGATCCGTTTACCGTCGACAAGGTAGCCTTTATCGTCCCAGTTCAAGTCCTTCATGGCATCCTGGAGTGCCGCTGTGAATAGCTTAGGAGAAATCGTGTCTCCCTGCCGTACTCCTTTCCCGATAGGAATCTTAAGCTTTCGAACAACTGGATGGTGGTCGATGTGTTCGAGAAGCATTCGTCGAGAAGTCGGATGTAGGGCGATGGTATACCAGCGTGCACAAGTGCGTTCAGAATGACGTTGATTTCCACAGAGTCGAACGCTTTCCGATAACCCACGAAGACAAGGACAAGTGGGATGTGGTATTTGCGGCTCCTTTCGATGAGGAGAAATCCTTTCGAAACCCTGCTTGTTCCATTGGCTGATACTCATCCAAGCAACACTCCATAAGATTGAGCAGTATCTTGGCGAAGATCTTGTACACAACCGAAAGAAGACTGGTGGGTCGATAGTTGTTGATATCCTTCTGCTGACCTTTTCTGAAGATTAGAACTGTTTTCGACTCATTTCATGAGTCTCGAATCCTACCAAGTCGAAGATAGTGGTTGAAGTGCTTGGCAAGAAGTGAGCAGAGGGCACTGCCACCCGCACGAAGGAGGTCAGCAGAAATGCCGTCCGGTCCGAGAGCAGTGCCTGGCTTCATCCTTCTGATGGCATGAGCAACTTCTGATTCCAGAGTGGGGTACCTCCTCAGCTGGTGGCATCAAGCATTTCGGGACAGTGCTGGAAGAACGAAACAGATCTGTGTAGAATTCCTGAATGATGGTCTCCATCACTCTTCAAGACGTTTGCGTTGTTCCATCCTTATCCACAAGGGCTGCCTTCTGATCGCAGAGATCTCGTGTGCAGCGCTTTATGCTTGAACCTTTCCCAGCGGCTTCTAACAGCTTCAATCTTCTGTAGGCTTGAATGGACTCCTTCACTGCAATTCGACAGGCGTTCGAGATGGTGGCTTTTTCCAGATGGGAAGCATTAGGATCCAGTTTAACAGCTCTTCTTTGCTCCAAGAGTTTAATCACATGTGCGTTGAGTCTTGAAGTAGACGGTGAAGTGGCTCCGCAAGAGCTGCTAGCACATTTCAACAGTCCTTTGGAGAGAAGGTCGCAGTCTTCCGATGGATCTTCATGAATATTCCAATCATACGACTTTATTGCATATTCCAACTCCTTAGACTTGAATGTGGGGATCCTCACCGGTGCCGGTTTATGAGTGTCATGCTTGAACATCCTCTTTTTGAGAGTCAGCTTCGCACGGACAAGACTGTGATCCGAGCCGGTGTCAAAAGAAGGCAGCACGGAGACGTCGAACAGACTCCAGCGTCTGTTTGTAAGAACATGGTCGATCTCCAAACGTGTTTCTCCATTTGGGCTTTCCCAGGTCCATCGTCGGTTTGAAGGCTTCTTAAACATAGAATTTCCATGGAAGAGACGGCACGCGGATAGGAAGTCTATCAGGCGCTCTCCGTTTTCGTTCCTTGAGGAAGTTCCATGTGATCCTAGCCTCCATTCGTCGTGATCATTCGTACCGACGATAGCGTTAAAGTCCCCAACGACAACTTTGTAGTAGCTCTTCTCGTCGTTGACAGTCCTTTCGAATAGCTTGTAGAATTCCTCCTTTTCTTCGTCTGTGACCGCAGATGTTGGAGCATATCCACTTATGATGGAGATGTTTCCTTGATTTTTGGTTTCCAGACAAAGAACAGCTACTCGCGGACTGATGATCTTGTAAGAGTCTACTAGGTGGTGCACTGTCGAATTGACGAGAAATCCAACTCCGCCAATATTCATTCTGTCCACCTTTGCTCCGTTAATGGGAAGCTCGTTGTGGTCGGTCCTTCTTATGGTTTCCGTTCTGCCTTTCGTTTCCTGCAGAGCGATAACGTCGTATTTGATGTTGGGCTTCTGTAAAACAGTGTCCGAAGATCCTGCTTAGATGCGATCGAACGACAGTTATAAGTGCAGACGAATAGGCAGTTTCCGTGTCGTGGTGGGAGGGAGTTATCGGTAGTCCGATTTCAATGACGTCCTGATAGTTTAACTCCGAGATTAGATGGAGGTGGATGCAACCGACGTCTTTGAAGTCCACCTCCGACGCGCGGAGGACTGGGGCCGGGTTTAGTTGTTTGAGCCATAGCGGTTGTCTGGTTACTCACATGTTCCTGCTCAGGGATGCATGAGAGCCGCCCATACACAACAAAGCATCGTGTACTGCGTGACCATTTGTGCCGCTAGCCATCACTAAGTGATGTTCTCCCCTTCACCGCGATGAGGTGGCACATGAAGGGGCATGTTTCAGTTATAAATAGAAAATCAGGTTTTTGAAAAGATAGAAAAAGGTGTAGATGGTGGATCTTGTTTTGAAGGCTTCGTGAGTTCAAAAGGAAACATTTGAGCCTGGATTTCCTACCTTGCAGGGCTAGTTGTTTCCCGACCTCCCAGCATGGCGCACTGGGAGGTCCTGGACCCGCCTAAACTCGCCTCTGAAAACAACACACTCCCGGTTTTTGGCTTGCTTGTTCCTCTCCGAGGCCTCTTTCCTCAGGTCCTTCTCTTTCTCTCGCTCTGCTGCGGTCATGCTCCGGTGGATGTACACGTCGCAGTAGACGCTCTCTCGAAGTCTAAAGGAGTTTGCGAGGGCACGTCTAGAATGGCTCTGGATGGGGGAACGATCTTGACCAGACGTGGCCGATCATTACCCATCTGTCCAATTCGGTAGACCTCCAAAAGCCTGCATTCCAAACTATGCTTCTCCGAAATCAACACGAGGCGTTTTTAGATCGAGTCTTCGTATTTGATGCAAAGTGATGCAAAGTGGGTTCTGTACGATAACCGAAGACGAGCAGGACAGTAGATTGATGTCGAGGAACCCCCAAGCACTTTCCAAAGCCGAAATCTCACCAGAAAAAGGTAATAACAGTGGTGGTTGGCGACTGGCCTGAATCACTACAACTTTCTGGAACCAGGCCGAGCCATCACAGCAGTGTCTTACTGTGACGAAATCGGCTACCTAAAACCAAAAGCCAAGTACCGAAAATTTGGTGAGCTGTATTTGAAACTGGTCACCAGAAGAGATCCCATTCTGCACGAGAATGCCCGCTCACGCATTTCGCAAATCACGCTGCGGACATTAAACGAACTAGCAGCTGATCTGCCGTAACTGCTTCAGCTGCCATACTCGTCAGACATTGCGTCAATCAACTACCACCTGTTCATTTTCAGAACTTTCTCGCTGGTGGAACCTTCACAAATCAGGATCACGCAAAAGCTCTAGAATTTATCGCATTTCGACCACCGATTTTCGCTAATGGAACTTTTCCAACTACTGCTACATTGCAAAAAGTATGCTGGTTTGAACGGTTTTTGTTTTGTGTGAATCGTCAATATGATGAGTGTTATGATCACTTGAAGTGGACCAGTCAAAACCACTAGAACATTCCAGCCAACCTATTGGTATATACACTTTTTTGCAAAGTCCACCTGCAAGAACCACGGAGTTAGTGGTGTTGAAAATTTATTATGGAATCGCACAGTCGCGCAATGTAATATCCTTTTTATATCGAATATGCAGAAAAAAATACAAAAGTTTTGTAAGGGCAAGGAGTAGAACACTAGAATTCATGTATGCGAAGCATTACGGTTTATCAAGGAACCCAGCTGCGATTCAAAACGTTTCCTCTGCACAGCGTACTGATATGTTGTTTTCTGATACTACGATGGCAAGGGTTATCTGGCGTATTATTAAAAATGTGTTCTGACCAGCCGAATTGGTTTCGTCTGATGACGATTAGAAGAAACTGCTCTCCATGAACATCGTATTGCAAAAAGAAACGGGTACCTAGCGCATAATTGGCATGCTAGGCGCAGGGTTCAGGTACCACCTAGGGAAGGAGAAAAACATTGGAAAATACCCTTCTGACAGCTGGTCTGGAACCGCATCTACGGTATAATTTTCTCCACGCAGTTCTCCTTAGTGTGCGCTAAGGGAAGGGAGGGAGTTTGTACAACATCATGCGTGGTCAAGACGCTTGGAGTGCAGTCAGAGGTGCCGGCTGTCGCGTGCACCCGATACCAGGTTCCTGGCTCTGATTTCCCGCTCAGGTCAACCAAGCCTTCGGTCCTTCTGGTGAATTGGCACCAAACATTTCTGAGAAGGATAAGGCTGACTCATCGGTTGGTCTTCGTAATCCATTACATCGAGTAAATGCGAATTCAAATACGCTTCCACGATCTCCCGTAGAAAAGAATGCGTGGCGCATCCCAAAAGGGCTTGAGTAGCGCTGTCCTTCATCCTTTTCTATCCATGGGTGGTTTATTTGAGAACGTGCAGCGGGAATCGTTTCAGTTCCCAATTAAACGTTATCAGCATATAAGTAGGGACGAGCTTAGCTTAATATTCTCACTCTGGGGCAGGATCCATCAACACTTACAGCATTCTAACCGATAAGAAACAGTCGAAATCACTTGTTGATAAGCCGCGCTATCAGGAATTTTGGCTGTATTTTCTTCGCTAAATTGCTGTAAGTCGTTGATGAATCCGGCCCCTGTTACCGATCTGCATTATCAGTTTGGCGGCTTTTGAAGGGCTTGCTGTCATTATGAAAGATTTCTTAATGAAAGAGGAGTCTTCTGTGTGCCAGTCAATTGTTCTAGATAGAAACCAGTAAGTGTAAGTAACAGTAAATGAGATTGGTGGATTCTAAAAGCTGGAATCACCTGATGTGGTCCTCTACGCAGCACTCGCATATCACGCCGGCGTATGGTACTGCAGAGATTATTCAGCAAGCTACGATCGATGAATTTGAAACACCCACCAAAAGAACTCGCCAGAGAAGGTGAGAGGTGTTGGTCTGAAATAGCATCGCGGGTCTTTCCGTGCTCAACGTTGGACACGACGGGGGTAAGAACGGCATCTCGGGGTTTTCTTTTCTTTCCTTTGCGTGCAGCGTTTCGAAGCCACCTGCAATTCATGCGGTGTTGAAACGCCGCCCTCCGAGAATTTGTTCTTACTCACAACTTCGTGGCTCTATCAAATTATAGGTGATCAGTCCTTAACTGATGAAATCTACGGAGCTCTATTCCTGTGTTATAGCATATTGTAGACAGTATGTATCTTTGTTACAAGACATAATGAGGCAATAGACAAGTGGATGGGAGGAGATGGTGGCAAGCATTCTCCATGCAGCTGGAGACAGACTACTTTCCGTCCTGGGCGACGTAGTCACCACCACTAGTGATGATAAACACAGCAACTACGACCGCTTCCGCGAGCTGAAAACTAGAAGAAGATTCTCCATGTTCTCCCTTCGTAAAACATCGGCATGTTTCGTAACGTTAATGTTAATGCTTCTGTGCTGAACGAGGTTTTAGGTGGATCAGTTTATTGAGCGCCCTAAAGTTTCGACCTTTTCGTCGTCTTCAGAGGTCTAAAAGTGGTTCAAGACTTTAAATTTGTAACTTTCCCGACCAGCGCTTTCTCTTCCCTGTCTTTCAGACATGGTCCTAGGTACAAAACGAAAGAAACCCAACGTATGAGAACTAAACTAACCCGCTGATCCACCGTTCACGCTGAGCGACGTCACTACCGCGGTTGTTAGTTGCCGTATGAAACATATTGTGTCTTCTCGAACTGGCTATAGTGAGTACACCAGAGACATTCATAAGGACACGCACCACTATACGTCACTACCGGTCGTTCCATAGCTCACAATGCGGAATGAATCGTAAAAAGTCACAAGTGGTCGATGGACACTCATTTCGGCTGTTAAGCGTTGGATTGCTTGCGAACGTCGAGAACTCTTCCAACGCTTTTCTGTCTGGACGAGATGTAAGTCTCATACGTCAGGATCGTGCATTCACGTCAAAGTCCGCTCCCCTATGCGCCTCAACTCTGCGCTTGCTCAGTGGACCAGTCAAAATACCGCGCCTTTTACCTGCCAAGTGTTCTTTCAAGCGAACCGCCAGTACCGTCCCAGTTTCCCCAACATATATTTAGTTGCATGCCACACATTCAAGTTGATAGACTACACCAACTTTGGCTCGTCTCCCAACTTATTGTAGGGGCATACAACACAGCTCTCTGACATGCACTCCCTATCGTAGAGCATATTTCGGACTAGCTGCCGCTTGAAGTTGTCATTCGAGATGTGAGCAAGAACAACATCGCCTTCAAGCTGGCCCGAGCTACGCTCCGTTGTATGGCAGAAGTGACACTATCAGAAACAAAGGGAAGACAAAGTGGTACCCTATCTCTGCGTGGTAGATTATGCTGCACAGAGCGGAGTCTTCTGCTTAGTGCCGCATAGCCATTTTGGAGAACAATTTTCGAAGTCAACCGTAGCGACTCTGCTCTTGTCGCTCTTCGGGCCCTGTGCACACGTTGTGTGCAGTTCTGATCATGTTGCTTACAAATGCGCGCTTAAAAGCACATGTGCAGAAGCCACGTGGACCAATATATTCTTAGAGCTTTCTTTGCGGTACTACTTCACCTCGACGATACCGCCAAGCACTTTAATTTGCGCGTCAAAGTACGGCAGCCAACCGTTTTTTGGAGTTTCTCTCGTAACCTTAATATAATGGGATTGATGATTGAACAAATTGAAACACTCGTCCACTTCCGACTGTGTTGATGTTATAATAAAGCAGTCATCAATGTCAATTGATCTACCTACGACCTCACTCGGCACAGAAGCATTAACATGTTAAGAAGAAGAACAGTTTTACTGCGGGAAAACCAGCTTTCTGAGGATTTTTTAAAGTACTAAGCCGGTTAGGGGAGCTTATCGAATTGAGCCAGTCTACAGAATCCATGTACGCTCGTACTGCATAGTAGTCCGTGCAATAAAATCTATCCTGGTAGTAATATTAGGGTATACGTTAAGTAATAAGTAGTAGAAGCTCCACCCAAGCGTGGTCTATGTTACCAATGGAGCATCCGACAACCATATTTCCTTCCAGATTAGAGACATTGCAAAAAGTAGATTCAGAATGGATTTTTGTCTGGTAGGTTTAAGAATCAATTGATGAAGTTCGTGAGCTCCCAAATATTGAACGAGCTCCTTAGAAACCAGCTAGGGGATTTGCATATCGTTTCAATCGACGTCACTCAGATTGATGTCACATCGTAGGACAACAGCACCATCACAAGAACAGTGGTCACTGTTGGCATTTACAAGCCGATGGGATGAAATAGATGGACAGCTGGGTGCACGATAGACCAGCATGAATCTACAGTTGTTCTGTTCTGTAGTTGTTTTGATACCTAAGACATCAGCTCCAGGTTTTGCTATGGCGGATCCTTGTTTCTGTGCAGTGGTTCAAGTCGTATAGATCACTGGTGTACTCGAATTCGTTCCTCCAAATATTTGAATAGGGACGGCGATTCGATTATTCGGTCAACTGGTTCTTTGCGGAATTTCGTAGGACTGAGGGGCCGATTTCCTTAAAGACTGTAGTGGCAATGCTAGAATTTTTATGAAGCATTAAGGTTTCACCGTCTTTGTTATTAGTCTTGACTTGTCTCAGTGCAGAGTAGAGTGGCCCAGATGAATAATTACCGAAGCAAGCTCAATTGTGGTGCGCAACCAGGATTTAGTTAATAATACCAGTTTAAAGCTCTTTTGCGCATTAGTTAGTGCGATTGCACCAGCGTTTTTAATTATTTATTTATTACATGGGTATAGGACACACGTGTGACAGAGAAAGGAAAACGAAAACAGTAACGAAGCAACACTCAAACCATTAACCACATAGTACTCGAGTACTAGGTCTCGAGACCTAGTACTCGAGTAGTTTATTTATGGCTATACGCTTGAACTCAACAGATGCGTGGAGTGGGGTCGGAACACCTAACCTGAGCGCTACGAAAACAGAGGCCGCTCGACAGGTAAACGACCTTGCCCTCAGGTTGGCTCTGGCATATGTTAATTTCATGGAGCCCCCCGAGTTCTGGACGGTGTGACAGAGTAAACTGTGAAACAGAGCAACTTCCGGCGCGATTCCAAAGTACGAATACCTAGATAAGCCTTTCTAGTACTAGCCCATGGGATTATAGAGTGGAGAAATCTCATTTTTAACGAGCAAAGAGCGTTTTTAACCAAAGAGCGTACGTTAAGAAAAGACATTTTATGGCTGCTTCACGACTCCTGACTCATCGTTTTTTGGGGATAGACTTTTATCGGCTGCCATATTTGCTAAGACAGAGCTCCCGTTGACAACTTATGTAGACGTGGCTTCTTAACACGCGCGACCCATATCTGAAAATGAATGGCTATTACCATGAGCAAACATCCGCAGGGAACCTAAATGTTTACCTGCGGGCGCCACACAGAATCAACGGTATTCATAGGCGGAGCAGTGGAGTGATTAGGATCAGTGGCAGAATTCGAATGAGAAGTGGAATCCGAAAAACTGACGGCATTGACACCCACATTGGCGGTATTGACATTATTGAATGATTTGACATGCTTATTAGCCGGCCGCTCCTCACGACTACGCTCTCCTTCCTCCTTCGTAAGGGAGGGACAAATATGTACTCTGCTACGAAGTAAGGAATGTAGCCGCGAGGTGCGCCTGATCGCTTCCTTCTGGAATTTGGATAGCGGCAGTGTAACCTTGATTAGGCGAGTATAATTAACATCAGGTCGTCCCATTCTATACGCTGGACATGGATGCATACAATGTTAAGGAAATCAAGAGTAGAGTGCACCATCGTCGTGAGAAAGTCTTTCAAAAGACGAAGTAGAAGAAGACTCAGATACACCTGCTAGTGCAATTGAGCGTTTTCTTTAAAACTCATTCTGTTGTATATATGACCAGCGTCGGTCGCCGGCTCCGCCGGCGCCGATGCTGGAGTGTGCGGGCCACGCCGGGCTAGCCGGCGTCGAGTATGGCGGGCCACGCTAGAGACGTAACCCAAACCTAGCTACGGATGCTTCCTCACCCAGCATCGGTCGCCGGCTCTGCCGGCGCCGACGCTAGGTAAGAAAGCATCAGTAGCGTCGAGCACGTTGAAACTTGCGCTTACTCCAGACTGATTCCTAGCTTGGTACCACTCACTCAGTATAGCACGCAGAAGAATGTCCTCAGCACTCCTTCTTCACCTAGCGTTGAGCTCACAGCCTATTGCAGCTTGTCAAGCCTAAAGAAATGTCTGACACTTCTGTACAGTCGTCGTGCTTCGAGCCGCTAGTGTGGCGAATTCCGGAGGTGACTTCATTAGCCACTAATTTTGATGGAACATACGGGAAGAATCATTAGCCACTAATTTTGAGGGAACGTACGGGAAGAATTATTCCGAGAGTCTAGTGTAGTCGAAAACTGGGGGTGGGACGGGAAGTTGGTTTTCGCTGTAGACGAACCACTACAGATAGTGACTTATGCCTCCCTCCTTTATATATGTGGTGAGATTTTCTGTTTCTGATTTCCCTACCTCCAATGTGTCAGATAGAAATCGTGGTCGGTTCGGGTTGAGAGAAAACCGATAACACCACTCATATGATCGATAATATCGATCGATATCGACTGCCTGATCAAAACGCACAATCTACTGTGGAACGCTCCCGTCGGCCAACATAATCAGGCAACTCCAATCCCGATCGGTTAGGTCTGAGGGAAAACCGATAGCACCTGTTGTTCAACTTCTGCTGTCAATCGAACAAAAATCGCTCAGCCGAAATAACTTCGAATGAGAGAGTCTTACAGCCCGCAGCTAAGAAGCAAACATATAGCGCAATAAAAGACGTGATCGCACCATGCCCTCGAAGAGTTCACGCACCTTTTAATCAACTGATAGTGTAAAAGCCACTTAACCACAAAGGTGGGATATGTACGTTCCTCACCGTTGTGTTTGTTGTTCAACTTCTGCTATCACACGAATAAAAATCCAACAGCTTGGAAGGGTTTAGAAAGTAGGAAGTTTATTTGGGCGGGAGAAACTGATGGGCTCAATCCAACCAACTTAGAATGGGAGAATCTTACTTACAGCCTACAGAATCAGGCGCAAAACGGCTCGGGTGGACAGGGCTCATCGTGTTAAGTGGTTGTCAGTCCCTTTAATAAGCACACGAGTAGATATAAGTGGTACAACTAGCAGTGGGGATCAAATAGGCTGGGGCGAGAGGTCCACGATGTAGGAACGCCCAATCCGTCGTTTTGTGCTGTATGAAAATTCAAAATTATCAGCAGCACTGGTGGTTTTAGCCCTATGGTGAACCAAGTTAGTTCACTTCTGCTGTGAATGGGCAGACATGTGCCTTTCTACCAAGAGGCACTCTCTAACGTGTAGAGCGAGGAGCACTAGAATAGGGCCGCAGATTCCCACCACAACACTGACATCAACTTTAGACTCTCGAAGAGAAACAAAGTGAAACGTTGATAAAGGCAGTAACGAAGAGCGGCAGTATGGATTAACACAGCAGGAGCTGTTCTCAGAAAAGAGAAGGCGGAAGCTCGCACACATCAGAAGGTTATGGCCGAACACAAAGAAGGCAGCAACAACAGGAATGAGCATTGACCTCGGCCATGCACAGGCGGCAGAGTCGTACCCTACGGTAACACAACTGTAGCAGCACCTAACTGCAAGCACTAATTGACGGAGGGACAGTGTTCTTCAAACGCCCATACGAAGGGGCGGGGCAAGGGGCGCGCCCACCGCTTATTGAGGACCAGTTGTCCGAGTGCACAAGAACTAGGGCTGAGGCGGGATTACCGGCGCTGATGGTGGATGCTAGATTATCACATCTGCATTTGCCAGAGAAGATAGTATTGAGTGGAAAGTTATCGAGTGGTATATCAGGGGTAACGGTAGGATCCTAAGCTGTCGGAGCGTGCTACTACCATATAATAGCTTCTGAGTGCATTATAGTCAGGATTCCGAAGAGTAAACGAACCATCTACCAGTCCTTTGATCTGACGCAGTGTTCTGGAGGACTATTTGGTCGGTTTCCTGCTGCTCGACCTTTAGTTTGTTTCGACTAAGAGTTTTCCGAATAAGACCCACCCCCACGACACCGAAACAGGAACTTAAGCGATACCTTAACCGACTCCTGAAAAGCAAACGAACCCTCCATCAGTCCTTTGGTCTGACGCAGTGTTCTGGAGGACTATTTGGTCGGTTTCGTGCGACTCAACTTTTAGTTTGCTTCGACTGAAAGGTTTCCGAATAAGATCCACCCCCACGACACCGAGACAGGAACTTAAGCGATACCTTAACCGACTGCTGAAGAGTAAACGAACACTCCACCAGTACTTTGGTCTGACACAGTGTTCTGGAGGAATATTTGGTCGATTTCCCGCGACTCGACTTTTAGTTTGCTTCGACTGAGAATTTTCCGAATAAGACCCACCCCCACGACACCGAGACAGGAACTTAAGCGATACCTTAACCGCCTCCTGAAGAGTAAACGAACCCTCCATCAGTCCTTTGGTCTGACGCAGTGTTCTAGAGGACTATTTGGTCGGTTTCCTGCCACTCGACTTTTAGTTTGCTTCGACTGAGAATTTTCCGAATAAGACCCACCCCCACGACACCGAGACAGGAACTTAAGCGATACCTTAACCGCTTCCTGAAGAATAAACGAACCCTGCATCAGTCCTTTGGTCTGACGCAGTGTTCTAGAGGACTATTTGGTCGGTTTCCTGCGACTCGACTTTTAGTTTACTTAACTCTTGTCCTTAAAACCTTTGTCAATATTGCTACCGTCGTTGGAGCGGTACTTTCTTACTACGGTACCACGGTTTCTTTTCTAACGGTTGCAGCAAGAACAATCGTTGCGGGATCATCACGACGCTTGTGGGTCCGTGCTTGGTATTGCATTCTACAAAACTACTGTGAGCCCAAATGTTAAAAAGGAGTTGCGTGAGAATTTAGGCTATTAAGGAAACAGATCAAAGATGTTTAACTTATACTGTATCAGGTGTAACGGAAAAGTTTCTTTTAAAGACGGTCGTAATGACTTCCGTTTAAACACTCCATCGGACCCGTATCCGACCAGCAGAAATCGTTCTTATACAATAGATTTTTGTCCCTTTGAATGCTTCAAGAAATACTTTGACGACAATATTTTATCAGCATTATTTATCAGACAATACAGGATAAGGCAGATCGGTGGGTAAGGGGGGGGGGGGAGGGAAGGGACCACTTAAGGCGATCCCAGGGACGAACGGCTAGCGCCGCCAGACTCAGACGGGAGCCGATCGCCAGAGGCGGATCAGCGGGAGGAGTTAAACAAGCCGCCTAGGTTCAACTTGATCCTTCTTTTATAACCAGTGCCGAGCACGGCTGTCGCTGTTATTGACTACGGAGCATCGGCAGGTAGACCATATGAGTTCATTTCTCTGTCTCGCCTACCTCAACTGATGAACGAGCGAGCCATAAGAATATTGCTTGCACTGTATTAATTCGTAATGTGAATGTCGGTTAAACGTTGGAGAACGGGGATGATAGGACTATAATATATATTATAGGATTATACTGACTAAATTATAGGACTATAACCCTTAGAAGAGGAGTGCGTTGAGCGATAATTCTATCAACATCAGAGTGATGAGCGACCACAGCAGCAACTGTGGGAAAATCAAGGAGCAAATAGATGATGCCGGTTGTGTAGGCATGTTATTAGTGCTTTTTTACTGGAGAAAAAGCAAGGCGTTTTTACTAAATATCACGTTTTTATATCGTTACTGTAAGAACAGTCGTGGCGCGACCATCACAAAGCCTGTGGTTCAGTGCGCCATGCCAGGTTGCTATCCCGCAGCTGTTAGAGAAGATGGGCAGATTTCGAGCTTCTTTCACCAGCGGCGGCAGATTACAAGTTTTTCAAGGCCTATGTTATACTTCGGCGACGCTGTTGTCGGCAAAGTATAACGCAGGCCTTAAAAAGTGCCGGTCTCTGCGTCACTGACAACTATGAGCAGGCGATTTGAACGACGGCAACGTACTGGGCGACGACAGCGTTGGGAGCGACAGCAATAGCGCTCGAGTATGAACAGATTCCTCGGCGTTCGCCTGGTTTTAATCGATTTGCATGCTTTGCACGGCTCAGACCGAAATTTACACTACAAATCCAGTTCGGGCAATATTGTTATGGTTAGTCAGATCCTATGATTATCCAGCTTCAGTCGAGATGGTAAGACTGAGGAAAAAGCTCGCGTGGCTCCATTGATTCAGTCAGCAAAAGGGAACCAGTGAGGAGTGCCAGTAAAGAGGACCAGTAAAGTGAGACCAATGAGGGGGACCAATAAAAGGTAGACCAGTAGAAGGTAGAGACAACCACTGAAAGAGGACCAGTAGAGTAGGCCAATGAAGTTACCAGTAAAGGCGAGACAACTAATCGTAAAGAGGTCCTGTAAAGGGACCGGTATTTTCTCTCAATATCGTCTAACGTCCTCCGTCGAAACTGAAGCGGTCATCGACGCCCTGCTCACTCAGGGTGTTCCTACTCAGTTCATCGGAGTCCTTCGAGAACTGTACATGGATTCACGACCAAGATCTCTCCATTCTACATCGACGTCGTCTCGTCGTCGACGTAAAGAGAGGGGTTCGGCAGGGGGACACCATATCCCCGAAGCTCTTCAGCGCCATCCTCGAAAACGTTATGCGCGAACTAGAATGGGAAGACATGGGAGTGAAGATCGACGGCCGGCAACTGCACCATCTTCGCTTCGCTGACCACATCGTGCTCGTAACACCGAGCAGCAGTCAGCGAATGCTGGCCGACTTCGATCGTGTATGTGGGAACGTTGGACTGCAGCTGAATCTTACGAAGACGATGTTTATGAGGAACGAACATCTCCGAATGTTCCAGCTATGTGTATCTGGGTCGCGAAGTGAATATGGCCAACGACCTAGCGCCAGAGCTGAGCAGGAGGGGACGAGCGGCTTGGGGAGCTTTCGAGAGCGTCGAAGAAGTCGAGAATAAGACGAAGAATATCCGACTCCGTGCCCACCTATTCGACTCCACTGTTCTTCCTGCCCTAACATACGCCTCAGATACCTGGGGTATGCGAAAGCAGGATGAACACGCGATCAGCATCGCGCAGCGTGGAATCGAGAGGACGATGCTCGGAGTGACACAACTCACACAAGTGAGAGAAGACCTCCGGAGTTCCGAGCTTCGCCGACGTTCGAATATCAGAGACGCTGTCACGTGGGCCAAGTTGTCGAAATTAGGTGGGCCGGCCACGTAATGCGCTTCGCAGACAGCCGCTGCACGAGAGCCGTCACCGACTAGATTTCGCGGGATCTCAAGAGAACACCAGGACGCCAACCAACGCGTTGGTCGGACTTCTTAGTGAAAGCCCTGAACGACCGCTATGACGCTCTTCGTGTCCATAGAGCGAGTAGGATCCATTGAAGCACTTTGGCACGCGATAGGGACGAATGGAGACGCTGCTGGCACCCACTCGAGCAAGTCGATGATCAACGGGACGACAGGTGATACAGGTGATCGTCCAACGTGAGTCGGACGTCGAGGCACGTGTGCCAGGATGCAGAAGACGTGTCACTGAAGTCGTGCCACGTGTGTCGGGGTGCAGAAGACCTGTCATAGACGTTGTGGCAACATCGTGAAACGTACTCGGGACTCCACAAATGTGTCACAGACGTTATGAAATGTGTTCGGATTTAGAAGACGAAACACAGACGTCGTATAACGTGCGTTCAGATCCAGATGACTTGCCACAGATCAGACTTTGCACAGCATGCGTTGGATTTTCAAAAGGCCTTTTAGCTTCTTGCAAGGGGCGTGCGCGTGCTTGACTCCCACTTCATTTCTCTGCCGGTATATTGGTAAGATGGTATTGGAGGGGGATGGGAGAGTGGATGGTTCAATGACTACAGAATCGGAGGGGTATTACAGTTGTCCCACAGCAAAAGATGTCGACCGGTCGACCAATACCGATTGATTTTATTTGTGTTTCTGCAGATTAAGCAGTTCGGATAGAGACTCTCACAATCTGCTCCTCGTCACGTAAAGAATGGATACTTCGGAGAATAAATCGGTAGATGTCGACCGGTCGACCAATACCGATTGATTTTATTTGTGTTTCTGCAGATTAAGCAGTTCGGATAGAGACTCTCACAATCTGCTCCTCGTCACGTAAAGAATGGATACTTCGGAGAATAAATCGCTACATATGATAGAGAGCGGATAAGTCGTTTTGCAGCCGCTAGGTCGCTGAATTGGTAGAGGAAGTCGTTTACTCGTTAAAATCGTCGAATTATCATTTAACTTCACCATAGGCCCTGTCGTGTCCTATGGGGCGGGGAAGTGTTGTTCGGAAAACAATTTCTGTTGAAGCAGCCGAATCGTTTACTTTTGAAAATGATTGCTAATATATTTTAGCTTCATCGCAGGCCCTGTCGCAGTTCTGGGTGGGGATCAGGGTTGAGCGGATAACAAAATTTTCAAACCCGGATAACGGATTACGGATAATTTTGCCCAAAAATCGCCGGATAACGGAAAAACGGATAACGAACAAACAACAAAAATAAAACTGGGCTTAAACTTCTCTAGTTTCAACAGCAGACATGGAACGCAACTGCTGTCAAATTATAAGTCTTTTCTAACGAATATAATGGAGTTTTTTTTTTGAAACATAGAGCAGCCACTTTAGCAATGCCCCCTTACTTCAGTAAAAGAAACGCTTCTTCATTGCCATCCAAATCGATGCCGAGTTCGATTTGCGAACCACAATTCCTTCACCAGGTTCCCCGAACGGCTGTAAAACTCATCAGGGAGGACAAGTAGCAAGACCACCAAGCTGTGAAACTAAAACTGTTCTGCAAACTTTACTCTGCTGATGTTTCGCTATGATCACCTTAATTAAAGTCTGGAGAAGATAAGGAGAGATTGAGAAGTTGTCCATCCAGGCACATTTCCGTAGTACAATTTACAATTTTTCATATTTTTGTCGTTTAAAACGAACTGGAAGAACGAGACAAAGAATGCGTAAAACAGCCTAACTAACAGTATGGAAACATTCATAAGTCGCCCCTGGAGGGAGAGAATAAGAGATTCATTCACCTCTTATTCACTCATATTGCCTTCATTGAACAGGAACTTGCCAGCATTTTGTAAGTTTACATTGTTGGGTTGTTCTACTGAACAATCGTCAGGTTTTCTTTCTGAATTAGACTGTGGCCAAACAGAATGATCCTTGGATGAATGGCTCTTCCGACGCCTCTTGACTTTCCTATGCTAGGCCGACTCAGCCGAATGAAATCTGCATAACAGCCTTGGTTTCGCAGTCACGCGGATCGATACTCTTGTTCGATAGTATCCCAAGATCTAAGAAGAACGTGGAATGAGATGGATGAAACATCAGCTTTCTACAGGCTAGCTACTACAAGCCATTGTGCAGTCCAAATACACATGCAGAGAGATATGAAAACTAGAAGAGCAGAAGTAGAATGCCCCTAAAAATCAATCTTAAATTAAAATGAAGTTCCAACATGCGCAGCTAGGAAGCAGTTTAGTACAGTTTAACAGTAGTATTAGATTTTTATTGGAGAGAATCAATTCCTTAACATTACGGAGATACCATCAGTAACAGCGACGCTTTCAGAAATCGTTTCTATAAACACACCTCAACAATTTGCAGGAGCGTAGCTTTCTCCACTCATTTAGATTGAACCTGCGCTCATTTTGCTTGCATTCATTACTGCTCAGCGGTATGTGTTTGATGCGTTACAATAGTCTATCAGTAAAACTAAAATACCTTGTCGCATGCTACCTACACACTGCAATCGTGGAAGAGGACGCTAAATTCGCCACTAAACTATTCATCTTGGGATGTGCCAGGCCCTCCACTTGTGACCGTCAGTAATATTATGATGTATGCATTCTTGGTCTGTAATGGCTTGTGGTGACAAGCTCATAAAGAAATCAATCTATAGTAGATTTCAAAGGTGTATGGTAAATGAACGACCACGGAAAGGAAAGGAAGTTAGACGTCTTTCCAACTATGCCACCTGTGCCTGAAGTCACCTCACCCTTCTAGATTTAAATGCCCTCTATTGTTGCTCGCGATATCTCCTATGATTGTGAAGCTTCTACACAGGATCCAATACCACGTCCATACCTGGGTATCAGCTAATTTGTTGTTCGTTATCCGGTCCGAAATTGCCGGATAACGAACAACAAACGGATAGGCCAAACCCCCCCGGAAACCCGATAACGGATAACGGTTAACGGTTAATCCGCTCATCCCTGGTGGGGATCGTTGTCCGAAAGACTTTCTGTTGAAGCAGACAAAAGGTCAAGTCGCAGGGTATCGACCAACTAGTCTCCCACATTACTACCTAAAACCTAAGGATTGGTAGAGGGAGTCGCTTACTCTTTAAAAAGTCTGCTAAGGTATCGCTTAACTTCATCACATGTCATATACGGATAAACCAACGCAATCCGAAGTCTACTGCACTGTTAAATGCCTGGCAAACTGATTAATTTATCTATTTGTTGTGAGCTGTTGTTCGAAGTTCCCTTTTCTGTTGAAGGAAACGAAAGGTCGAGTCTCGCAGGATACCGAAGGAGTCAGCGCACAAAATTGAGCACATATTACCCCATCCCTGATTAATTGTGCTCTATTTAAACAAGTTATTTGGACTTCTTCTAACCATGGGCCTCTTCGAAGACCAGTACTTTGATTCCTAGCATTTGGCGCCTCTTACCTCTGCCAAGAGGCGCCTACAGCATCTCTTGAGGGCAGTCAATGGTAGGTGCGAAGGACCGTAAAAGGTGCGAGGAGCGGCACAGGTCACGACATCTGATGAACGCACAGGACCAGCGAGCAATTACTCCAATCCAGGAACCATTGTCTAAATGAGGGATCAATATGGCACTGTGAGCAACTCTAGAGTGGAGGGGAGGGGCACCGTGCCGAATGATCAGAACGTCAAGAGTCAAAAACTTCTAAAATAAGAACGTTAAGCACGCTCACACCTAAATTAGAAATGCAGAGGAATATAGTTCGCTGCTTTCAGGGTAGGGCTTATAGTTTAGTAAGACATCCGGTATGGATCTCCTCTCTAGGTTTGAACTTGGCACTGCTGAGAAGCGATTATGAAAGCCTTCACAACCAGGATATGTTACTTTTAGAAAGCGTTTTCTAACTTACCGTTTTTCATACGCTCACAATGGCGTTGCATTAGTAGTCGAAGTAATATAATAGCAGGATGGTAGCCGTAGTAGAAGCTGCAGAGCTCGTTAATCTTGCGGCAACATTAGTTGCAGGGAGAAGGGAAATGTTCCACTTTGCGACGTCTAATTAATACAGGCAGTGTGCGTCGTCAACTGGTCCAAATGGGCGGGGCAAAGAGGGGCGGAGGCGGGGACTCAGCGAACGGAGACCTCTCCGGTGTGAAAACCGGGCTCCCCCTAATTGACCGGTAGCAAGGACAGGAGCCTTCAAGGGGGTCAGTTCGAGGCAGTAGCCACCCAACACGTGCGCGGGCAGAGCCGCGGCGCCGGCCTATTTCGCAACGTCTCACGTGTCCTCCTCGGCAGGGGCGATTATCACCTCCCGGCACTTCCCTTCGGAGAGAGAAGTCGAGAACCTGCCTCAAACTTGGGTGATTAAATCATCGAGCCCGCGGAGTTTACGAAGTTTCCCACGGTCACGTTGAGACAAAAAACCCTCCTCTATTATATAAGGTGGAATGGAGAGATACCTTGCGAGATAGGTGGAGAAAGTGATTGAGGAAGAGACCGAGAAGGGTCAGAATTCGATTGTACATCTTTCTGAGGCAACAGTTGACGTAACTGAGCATTTTCGGCCCTAATGCTGATATTTTCATCAACAATTTTAGAACGTAACTGCTTCAGAGACCTAATTTGCTCTCTAGTATCGATCAGAGAGCCCAAAATAAGTTTGTCGTACGGAGGAAAGTAGCTTGTAGGGTTGTCGATGTACAGATTTG
>OX377204.1:28336286-28499625 GCA_947396885.1 Heligmosomoides polygyrus polygyrus | reverse complement strand
CTAGATCGTCCAGAATCTGTATAGATGTTGTTCGAAGTGTCTAGAATAGTTTTTTTTTATAAACGGCGTAATTAGTACAATCGGATATCATTAGGTTGTCCCATAAGTCCCGCCGTTTTTTCAACGATTCGCTGCAGATTTCGCCGGCGAACTCTTGCATAGCGCTGCATAGGTTTCGAAAGGGAATGATTTGCTCTATCAGAACATCTATTGCATTTCTTTTTTCATCATGAATTTTGTCAATTTTTAGGGAGTTGAAGTGAAAAGTGAAAAAGTGAAAAAGTAGCCATTTACGCACTTGTTCTCTCCGCTTAGGTTTGTAAATTTTTGCGCAGATTTTTGTAGCACTTGGAAGACAATGTTCTGTTCTACAAGACTATGTGTTGCTCCTATTTTCTAACTTGCCCTTTATTGATTTTTAGGTCATCAAATTGGGAATTCCGACTTTCTCGTCCGAATTTTTACCAAAACTCCGGTTCTGTGGTTGGACTTTTTTGCTTGGTGTCATATGTGTAAGAGGATGTCTTGCTTAGTAAGAAATTGTGTCGCGTTTATTGGCTCGCGCTGCTTTCTGTCGAATATCAACAACTGAAGAGGGAGAAGGAGTTGTTGGTGAAGACGATTCATCTCTTTTTGGAATTTTGTTGATATTCAATAGAAATCAATAAGCGCGACACATATTCTTATAGAGCAAGACATTCTCTTTCGAATGACATATAACATCAACCCAAAAGTCCAACCACAGAGCAGGAGCTGTCGGCAAAGATAACCATCCTCCTTCGGTCGTCCCAATTTGATGGCCTAAAAATCAATAAAGGACAAATGAGCAAATAGCAATAACACATATTCTTGTAGTACACAACATTATCTTCCAAATGCTCAAAAAAACTGCGCAGAAAATTCCAAACCTAAGCGGAGAGAACAAGTGCGCAAATGGCTACTTTTTCACTTTTTCACTTTTCACTTCAACGACCTAAAAATTGACAAAATTCATGATGAAAAAAGAAATACAATACATGATAGATAGATAGAGCAAATCGTTTTCTTTCGAAGGCTATGCAGCGCTATGCAAGAGACCGCCAACGAAATCTGCAGTGAATCGTTGAAAAAAACGGCGAACGCTTATGGGACAACCTAATATTTTCGTGATCAGCACACCAAATGATCCCTTTAAAAGAAGATAGGGCGAAAACTTATCTCAATTCCTTAAATCGTGGAAGTGCGGAAGACTACAACATACGCACGCAATTTGTCAGATTAGACCATTGCTGCCAGTGTGTTCGCACACATGAAGAACTCCGCCAAAGTGAAGAAGCTGTGCCTTCATGGGCTTTCCATCCAGTAATTGACCATATTCTTTTATGCGCATTGTGTTCTAATTTCTGAGTTGCAATGTAAGTCGCGAAAACTGATAGGACTTGCAGCAAAAGACATGCAACAGATAAGGGACCAACCACCGACGAAACATAAGATCGGACTTCAGAATTCATAACTTGCCCTTCATTTGAGCCTAACTGCTCTTGATCGATGAAATCGCCGCGCCTGAGTTTTCTGTAGATTTCATCTACTCTTCGTAGAAACTTCTATGGTCCTCTTAATAGTATTCTGTTTTCCACATGGGGTTCTTAATGTAGAAATTTGTTAATAATTTTATCTATACCATAGCTTTCCTACTACTACTATACAACTGCAACCTCCGATAAATTTTTGGTGGCGCCTAAATGAGTCTCCTCGATAAAGGCACAGCTTTGCACGTAAAATTCGAAAAAATGAAAGCGAGCCTGTGAGTTAGAAATGAGATTTTTTTCAGGTTATTTTTTACAACTTGTTTTTCAAATTTTGACCAACAAAGCATTTGTATAAAAAGATTTTCAGAGCTATCAAGACGTTGTGGAATGACAAAGGTGTAGAGGCTGCGTACGAGAGAAGGGATGAGTTTTACCTGCACGACTCGGCAAAATAGTGAGTAAACTCATCCACATTTTTTCCAAAAAAACCCTGCGTTAGTGCCCTGAATTTTCGTCCCCATGTTATGTCGCCTTCTATTCATACGTTGTTCCACACATTCTCACCGCTTTTGTGTTATGTTTGTTACAAGCAATTCAGCTGTAGTCGTTCAGTCGCAGGATGGCAGCGAGATCGCATAAGATCTCGACCACCTTTTTCACTTATTCTTAAAGTATTTTATGTTTCTGCTGCTATGGTTCCACTCTGTCCGCGTTCCAACTTGAAGCAGTTTGCTACAGTTGACTATGTCACCATAAATATAGCACCGTAAGCTGTGGATCGTCGGATAAATAATGCTATCTCTTTTTTCCTAACATCTTTCTTTTTTCTTGCTTCTTTCTTTCTTTTTCTTTATTTTTTTCTTTTTCTTTCTCTTTTTTCTTAACATTCCTACCACTTCATACAACTATTAGGTTGGAAAAAGTCTTTTCATTTTTTCAATCATTTATTGCGTCACAACTGCAGAGTCAAATCAGTTGAGATAAACTCCATTTTGTTCCGCTACACTTTTCCAAGACCTGGGTAATTTTCTAATTCCTCTCGCGTAAAAGACTGCAGTTCTGGAGTCTAACCATCGCTGAATCCAATTTTTGAGGTCTTCGTCCGTTTCAAAATATTTCTCTCCAATTTCTTGCTTGAGAGCATGGAAGAGATGGTTGTCGGTAGGGGCGAGGTCAGGGCTATACGGTGGATGTGGCATTACCTCCAAGCCCAGCTCCTTTATTGTTTCTCTTGTGGGTCTTGCAACACGTCGCTTTGCACTGTCATGCAGGATCATCACTTTCGACTTCTCAGGCCTCTTTTCTTGGAGAGCTGTGGGGACTTTGTGGAGTTCGCCACTGTATGTGGCAGCAGTAAGTGTCTCTCCCTTTTCTGATAGTTTCCCAGCAAATCACTCCTCTGACACCCTATCAAACACTCAAGAGAATTCAAATCAGTTTCATTAAGCCTCAAGTGGCTGGTATCGAGGTTGTGAGCTGTCATAACGAAGTTTTGATCGCAACAAAACATCGTTATGACAACTCAAGAGAATGTTCCTTTCGTGAACATTGGCTTGAGATCAGGCCAAGGGTTCTCTTCTGTTTGTACCCAATGCCTTTTTCTTCGGAAGTTGGCATACAGAACCCAGGACTCATCGCCTGTCACAATTCGTGACAGAAACGATTTTCCTTCGTATCTGGACAGAAGAGAAGCAGCGATGGAGAGCCGTTGGCGTTTCTGAGTGTCTGACAGGACATGTGGAATCCAAGCTCCAAATTTCCGTGCAAAGCCGAGGTTCTTCAGATGGATTCCCACTATCCTATGAGACACTTCGAGCTTCTCAGCCAGTTGACGTGTCGTCTGCCTGCCATCGGTACGAAGAAGATGGAGTAGTTCAGTGTCGTCCAGTTCATTGGCCTTCCTGAAATTGCTTTGTCCTCGAGTGAATAATCTCCCTTTAAACACTTTCCGAACCATTCATAACAGGTGCGATGAGTAATAGATCCCAAACCATATACATATGTGGCTAATTTGGTCAGCTGCCTGACGTGCTGTAAATCCTTTTATGAATTCATGAAGAATGGGTGCCGAAAATGGCCCTGAGGTAGATCTGGCGTTTAGTCCGGAAGAATGGGTAGATTATGAAATACAAGAAGGGTCTTGACCTATGTCCGTGTGCGAACGGCAGACAGGTGTGGTAGGATTACGAAATTAGCTATCAATAGTGCTAGTGGCTAGTGCGTTTACAAGGAGAGCAGTAAATTTTTTTCGAAGTATGAAGGGACTTCTTTTCCAACCTAATACATAGTTGTTGTTCAAAAAATGTGGTTGGCTGTATATTGTGGACCTGAAGAAGGGCTTACGATCCGAACCGAGGTCAGTAAACATTAACTACGATCTTCGCTCAAGAACAGAGACGTTCTTAATCAAATCAAAACTGTTCGTCGCGCGCGCAGTTGTGACCTTGTTATTTAAAATTAGGAGTCGGAAAAAACTGAAATTTTTCGTTCGACCTAATGTGATTTATCCGACTATTGTGCGCGTTGACAAAAAGTGATAACAATAAAATAAATCTTGTAAGTTCTAATTAACGAAACAATTGCATTCCATTCCACAGTTCTGCTTATCTTGGTGTTGGCGAAGTTAAGAAAAAATTCGGCGAGGTACGTGTACATGATGGCGAGAAAGCACAGATCTTCAGCTTTTCCGCCTACCCAAACGTATAGCAGCATTTCCACTACGCAGACCATTTTATACGTCTTTTTGAGTATTAGCTACCTGCTTTCGCAATTATTTTCACGTCGCTGGAAGCGGAGGCTTTTCTACAGCCGTAGCGTAGCGCCCTTCCAATTTCCTTTAGAACAAATTGTGGCAAACAAGCAATACGAATCCGTGGTCAATTTGATGTTTAATTTATCAACAAGAATACTATTTCTTTCAGTTTTCTTGACTCCTTGGATCGGATCTATGACAAGAATTTCGTACCAACTGAACAGGACATACTTCGAACTCGAATAGCCACCATGGGCGTTATTGAAGTCTGCTTCACTATGAAGAACAAGTTGTGGAGGTTCGTTCCTAGTTGAATGGTAAGACTCCATGTGCGAACGCACGGAAACTAAGGGGGATTAAGCCTTCTCGGAGTGTGTCTGTTTTCTACTTAGAAGACTTGAACAAAAAGGCTTCAGGGTCTTCGACGTTGGTGGCCAACGATCGCAGCGGAAAAAGTGGATTCACTGCTTCGACGATGCGAAAGCTGTGATTTACGTCGCATCGCTTAGCGAGTACGATCAGGTTCTGATAGAAGACGAAGCGACGGTGGGAGAATTTCCAGTCTTCTGTAAACAGTATCGTTTGAAAGGGAAACTGTTTCTTTGAGGGACGGCGCGGTTCTTTTCATCGCATAAAAAGCTGCTATTCATGGCCCTCCAGGCGTGGAAAATAACCATTCTAATCGACCTCTAGTAAACTTTCGAGCACAGACGCTACCACAGCGCTTTTTCATTCACCAACAGTACTACATTGTAGGGCTTATTTTCTTCAACAACACGCTGCATTTCGTTGTCCCATTTCATCTCAATTATATTTCCTTTCCAGAACCGAATGCAAGAATCGTTGCAATTATTCCGGCAGGTGATCAACAACAAATACTTCGTTAACACGTCGGTTATTCTCTTCTTAAACAAGAAGGATCTCTTCGAAAAGAAAATTGGGCACGGAAAATCGTTGAGGATCGCATTCCCCCAATATAAAGGTTTGGCTTTATCGTTATCGCTTTCTATTCGCCAACTTTCAAGCACTTGTAGCTCAGTAAGGAAATAATTCGATCTTCTGTTTGTCACTTTGCAGTAAACATTCTGGAGTTAATTTAAGGAACTGAAAAAAGTTGAGGAGAAATCGATGTCCAGAAACGTCGAAGAACACAAGTAAAAATGGCGGGTCTGGTCTGTAACAAATCGAGGAAGATTATTTGGATGGTCCAAGAGAAAGATCATCATTCATATTCCGAGGTCATGCCTCGAAAACATACTCCGCGTGGAGCGCAGTGGAAGAAATCGCCCGCTTCCGCATGACCTGACACAAGGTTTCTGGCTCGGATTTTCCGCCCCAACCAACCAAGCCCTCCATCCCTCCGGGGAATCGGCAGCAGACTTGTCTGTGAAGGATAAACCACTAACTTGTTCATCAGCTGGCCACCGCAAGTTATTATAGGCTAAATACGCATTAAAATGATCCCCACGAAATCCCGTGGTGCTTGGGGAATTGAGTAGCGTGGTTCTTTATCCTTTTATACCACATATATGGTAAGATATAGGGGGATGTTGCTAAAAAACCGAAAACTAGGAGCAGAATCTGTGAGTCGTCCAAGATTGCCAAACATCATACTGTATCATATTATGTAAAACAAAATCATTGCACAAAGCGACTTGAGTTATGTATCTTCTTGGACCTAACAATACGATCGTAATCCCTGTAGGATTGGTTCTAGCCTGACAAAGTAGTCCGCTCGGGTGCTGATTCTTCGATATTTCCATGGAAGGTCGTTTTTCGCACAATTTTACGAGGAATCTGAAGGCATTTGAACGAGAGCTATTAGGTGCTTAGGATAAAACACTCTCTTGTCCATTGGATGATCACCGCAAGTCACTGTAAAGGACAAACACCCATCCACAACATCTTGCAGTAGTAGAATGCATGGCCTATCCCAAAGGGGTTATTTAACGCCGTTCTTTATCATTTTTAAATTGTACTATTACTACTGTACTGTAATTGTATTATTTGAATTATCATAAGCAAGTAGAGTTCTATGGCTTCATTTAAAGGCTGAAAAATCTAACGCCTTGCTGCTGGTTTGGGCAGAAAACGAACCATGCACTTGCCCAACGTGACGCGGTTTATTTGATTGTTTTGCCATTTGCAGGATGTTTACAGTTGAGAAAATGTACGTTTTGCGCCAGCCTTTGCTAAACCTTCAATATAGGCAGTGACTTTGATTCCCAAATTTATTAACAAACACTAATGTTGTACGAATACAAGCTGTTGTACAACTACAAATCGGATAGCTATGTTATATCCAGTAAAGAAAAAGATTTTTGCCTGACAGTATCCAGAAAACCCCATATCGGCCACAAAGGGCCGCCATCTTTAAAGATAGTTTATAGTTTTTTAAGATTAGTTGAAAAACATGACTAAGCAATATACATTGGATCCGATTGAATGTCCCGACGAAATCGTCAAAAATCCGGGTGCCGCGAAGTTGCCGTTAATCGAATCGCTCCAAAAATCCGGGATACGCAAAATTAACCGAGTCATCCAATACGAAGATTTTCGAACGGATCCAATTTATACTGCAGTTTCAGGATCTCGTTCTCAGCGCATTAGCTCTGCCTTGCAGTTTTATGAACATGTTTCGTTGTGCAAAATTGTCGCTGAAAATGATGGTTTGACGAATGAGAAAAACCTGTGCGTCACTCAAACGCAGAACTTCATGAAAATGATGCAATTACACTATCAATCTATGAATCATCGCCACACCGATGATCATTACAGCTGAATTGTACGGTTCAATCACACATAAAACCCACCCTTTCCACTTGTGCGCTTGCTTTTAGAAAACCTAAAACTTCGGTGTGGAAAAAGTGTAATACCTTCATGAAAAATTCAACCAGAGGACTTTCCTAGAAGCCTTGTACGTTCATAGTTCCATGAAATAGGATCATCAAAAACTTGCTCCGGTACTTACAGGGAAACGGGCTCGTGGACGTACAGGGAGATCAAGGAAGTCCATCTGCCTGTTTCAAAACTAGTGTTCTAATGTTTAATCCCTTGTCAAGGCGATCACAGAGCAAGTCCCGAAGATATACATAAGCAGCAATGTTTTAACATCATTGGAATAAATCGCATTTTCACAATTCCGCGTCAGGATTAATGCAAGACAGTTCAGGTGGTGAGAACTACGACGAAGCGTCCAAGTATATCGAAGCTCAATTCATGGCCGCCAACGATAATCGTGAGAAGTCCATCTACACCCACCTCACCTGCGCCACGGACACGCAGCAGGTCCAGTTCGTTCTCGACAGCGTACTCGACACAATTCTCTCGTCGAAGCTCAAGGGATGTGGACTCTATTAGATGTCTCATGCGGCACTCAATTAAAGTGCGGTCGATACTACCGTGTTCTCTACCCCTCATTTTTTAAAATATGATTTGCCTTTCCTCATTCTCCATAGACCACGGTCATTTGACGAGCATGTACATAGCGCCTTTGCAATTTTGAGGCACCCACTAATCTAAAAGCTTAAGATGAAGTCGTATTGTATGTGTGGCAAATAGGTTGAGTCGCTTGATTTCACTGTAAATAGTTCTAGCTGATTTTGGCACCGTGATCTCCAGCCATGCTACTACAATGTTCATCTCAGGCCCTTTGACGCTTCTTCATTACACATCTGCAAGGTCATGCTCTAGAGAATTTCGGGTCTTCACTACTGCATATATCGTGAACTGCCGTTGCTAGTGTTCCTCTTGCATGCCTTCTTTGGAAAGGAATAGTCAATGTGTAACTGCTTAGATAGGAATTAATTGCTTTGAGGAACGTCTGGTAACGGCCCACAGTTTCATTTCTGATTAATTCCTGTATTTCTTTCAATGCCCAGAGCACACTTGCAGCTATTTTGGATCGCTTTGGCTGTTAGATTATTGCCTTATGTAATATATATGTTGTCGCAATGTACTACGTATTCGTCAGTGAGCAAGACATCATGAGCGCGATTGATGTACTCAAGCCTTTCAATCCAACAACCAGCAATGGAAAACCTTGATAGAGGTATTATATCAAAAACAAATGGCCTACTGGCCCTGAAAGTGCTTAAGCCGAGCGTATACGGCGTAGTGGGATTAGTACGCTTTTCGTTTCATCGTAGATGAGCTGGTTTAAATCCAACGATCAAATTTGCAATAGTACCGGAGAGCCTCATCTATGTATGCATGCTCGACTGGAGAAACATTGACAAAGACATTGGCTGTGCCAAGGGATGACATAATGGGTCAGACTAAAGACGCTTTCATTTATTTATTTATTTCGTGGCGTGAATCACATCGGAAATGCACGCATAAGATGAGTTATAAACAAACGAGCGCAACAAGCAAGCCCAACTGCAAAGAATCAAAAATATGCAAGTGAGAACGGAATAACCTAAGAAAGTTCACTTCGAATGAGCAGATACTCAACGTGAGAGACAGACATATCAAGAAAATCTTCATTATCACAGATGAAAAGGTTTAGCTCCCTAAGGTGTCTGTAAGTGAGGAAGTTGGACCTAATCTGCGACCTTACAACCGCTGCATACAATCTAATCCTAAGTCTACCTGCTCTACTATTCGTAAGTGAAACTCTCTCAACAGGATCTAGAGACAGTTTCCTGGTGAGGATTTTGGACAACATAATCAGGTCTGCTTTTTTTTTCTTCTTCTGCTTAAACTGGGTATGCCGAGCAGCATAGCCCGCGTGGAACCGTTAGGGATGTCTTCGTAACCCATTTTGTAGCACCTCATGAACAACTTGCGTATGATGTTGTTCTAAATACTTTCGAGAAGGGCGGTGTCCTTTTTTGAAAATGGTTAAAAATAGAAGTACCAAACTCTATAATAGGTCTTACGTAGCACTTAGAGGCACGCAGGAGAACACCCGGATCATTTGTTTTTAGTACCTTGAATAAATTGTAAGTCCGGAAGTTGGCCTTTTTTACAAGTGATTTGTAATGTAGGTCGACTCTTAGCTCGTTCGTTATAAGGAAGCCTAAGTCAATGACATCAGAAACCTGCTTCAAGTCCACGCCACTGAGTCTGCAGAGCGGAGAGTTGGTTTGGTGTCTTGATTGTATTACAAGACATTGCGTCTTTTCAGCAGCAAGAGGAAGATCCCAGTCTTCTGCCTACTTGCCTTCATGTGCTAATATGGGTCAAGGTAGGGATATCGCGGTGAGCGCTGGTAGGTTATTATGACGACGACATCTTGTATGTTACGTGTGGACAAAAACTGCGCTGGTAGTGAATTGGGCTAGCATACTACCCGGAAGGCAGACTGTGCCGGTTCGAATTCCGCCTGGACCAAAAGTTTTGATCAGCAAAACGTCTTTGCAACATCTGGTAGGGATTGCTTCTAGCTCCTTCTAATTGAATGGTTTGAGCACCAGGTGTGGTAACTCTCTCTTGCTGTTGTGAAAGGGCGGATAAATAGATAGTAATGATTTCATTATAGGGAAGCCGACGTTCACATTACGTTCTTTGAAACGACTCACGATCTGCGAGTGATGTAGGTCCGAGAAATAAATGTAGCAAGACTTGGATCAACAGTCAACTGGTTTGGTTCAGTTTGTATCACATTTGCGTCACTTTTATAGTTATTGTAAAGGCAGGAGCAGTTTTGTTGTCGGTTTATTATTGTGTTCTGTTCTGAAAGAAGAAAGTTGTAGTATGCCATAGCGTTCAGCGAAAGAAACGTATTACAACCGTGCACCAAATCTCAGGGAACAGTATAAAATCCGAAAATCGCATACAGTTGTTCCAGGACGACTTCGTTTGTCACGATGGTCGACCAATAAAGAAATGAATATTCGTTTCATAAATGTTAATGCCGAATGCTTTCCCTCCTCGGGAATGCTATTTCTCCTCGTAGACACTCAGGGGTTATCTGATAAACCAGGGTGTTTCATTTTCAGCTTTTCTGCTCTGCATACTACAGTGCGTTTCAAAAGTATGTAACCACCTTAAATTCAAAATTTTCTCGTTTCGCGTTTATTTCTACGAACTGGCGTTAGCAGCATTGGATTCCTCGTAGACGAAAATAGCTAGAGGTATCTTGGTCCGGCAGGTCTACTTGAATAACAGGCAGTTCAACAACGTTGGGGAGCTGAAAACCGCTATTTTGACTGCCTGGGACAAAATCGGTGACGAAGTGATCCAGAAACTTGTTAGTAGCATGCGTAGCAGGGTGTTTGATGTAATAAGAAATGGTTTTGGTCCAATCGACCCTTAATTTTTAATAAAAATCGTATTTTTTGAGAGTGGCTGCATACTTTTAAAACAAACAAAAAGATCGAAAACGCCTAGTTTTTGCCGGAGATCAAGCTTTTTCTGGAAAGAGCAATCTAGCTACTTTCGTCTACGAGGAATCCAATGCTGCTAACGCCAGTTTGTAGAAACGAACGCGAAACGAGAAAATTTTGAATTTAAGGTGGATACATACTTTTGAAACGCACTGTATGTTTGTTGCAGTAGGGTTGGACAGTTTTTCGGATATTTACTGAAGGTACTGTGTTTTGCGGTTTTTGTAGAATTTGCATGGAGATGACCAGCGCCTCCAAAACAAAGACGAATACATGAACTGTTTAAATCGAGAAACGTTACTGCGATGGTCTTCTAAAACAGCGTGTTTCAAAGTTGTGGTGGGAGGTTCGCGGTGCTCTATTATGCGCTTGCAAAGGCAGTGAAAAGGAAGAAATATCAAATCAACGTGTGATAAGGGTGGTTCGTTGACGACTATCCGCGCAGATGTGAAAACAGTTTTTCAACTCGTTTACATCACAGCAATCTAAAAGACTTTTGAATGTTTGGCTGAACTTCTACTTCTTCTCCTCCTGAGCGTTTAGTCCCGCGCAGTCGCAGGGTCCGCTGTTCTTGTGATCTGTCGCCACCTCATCCTATCAAGGGCGTCATCTGCCGTGGCACCGACTTCGCCGAGATCTCTCTTGATGACATCCTTCCACCTTTTCCTTGGGGCTCCTCTCGGACGCTTTCCGGGTGCCTCGAAATCTAGGGCCAACAATGTGGGGTGATCCTCTGGTCTTCTGAGGACGTGTCCATACCACCTCAGACGCTGCTCTCTCATCTTCAGCTGCATCGGGGCTGTCTTCATCACTGCCCTAACGTCCTCGTTTCGCACCCTGTCCTGACGGGTCCATCCACATGGCCACCTCAGCATCCTCATCTCCGCAGCGTGCAGTTACCGCTCCTGCTCCTTACCCAGGGCCCAGCATTCACTGCCGCAGAGGATGGCAGGTCTCACTACTGTTCTATACAGCCTGCTTTTGAGCGTCCTGGAGCATCTACGGTCGCAGAGGATCCCTCTAGACTCCCTCCACTTGAGCTAGGCTGCGTTTCGTTTATCCGTCCCCTGACCGCCTGGTCCACAGTTCCTTCCTCGGATGGGTCACTTCCTCGGTAGCGGAATTCTTCCACCTTCTCGATCGTTTCTCCTTGACAGTCTAGGATCGATCCAGCGCACTGCTCAGAGCTGATGAACTTCGTCTTCTTCACGTTCAGCCGTAGGCCGTTGTCTGCGAGGGCTCTCTGCCACAGCTGCACCTTCTCCTCCAGCTCCTCCTGGTTATCACTACGGCGATGTCGTCCGCGTAGAGGATCGTCTTGAGAGGGTCTTCCTGAAGGTGGTTCACTATCGAGTCAAGCGTCAGCAGGAAGAGGAACGGCCTCAGAGCCGACCCTTGGTGTACCCCCACTGTGATGTCCACCTTCCTTGTCACCCCGTGTGGAGTTCGTGTCGCCGCTTTCGAGCCCTCGTACATGTCCTTTATGACCGTGATCAGACGTTCCGGGACACCACTCCCTCGAAGGGCCTTCCAGACTACGGCCGGGGCAACCTGTCGTAGGCTTTCTACAGGTCCAGAAATGCTAGGTAGCAGGGTTTTCGTTTCTCCCGATATTTCTCCATCACCTGACCAGCGATGAAGATGGCGTCTGTGGTGGACCTCTCGGGCATGAAGCCCCACTGCACCTGAGTGACGGGGACTATCTCCCTCAGCCCCGAGTCGACCAGTCGTTCGTAGATCTTTATCGTGTGTGAGATCAGTTTGATCCCTCGGTAGTTGGAACATTCAGAAGCGTCTCCCTTCTGCTTGAAGATGGGGACTATAGTGCTGTTCCTCCAGTCATCCTGCATCTTACCCTCTTTCGTGATTCTTTATTTATTTATTTATTTATTTATTTGCACAAAATAGTGCGCTTCTAACACGGACACAGCAAGTTAGACTACTAACACGAAAGAACGCAAAAAAAACACACACAAAAGATTTTCTACAAACAAGAACAAGTACAGCCATCCTGTTTTTCGATGAGGAAGACAAAACTCCTACAAAACTCCTAGGAAAAAAAGAGAAACAAAACAAAACGGAAGAAAAATTACAAAGCACCAATAGAAAGAGTTGGGTTAATGAGGATGGGAAATTGGCGAAGAAGAGCAGTGGCCCGCCAACACTGCAAGTCGTATGAGGGAGAACGGCTCCGGATACCAACTTAGTAGGTCCGCCAACTCCACCAAATCCCATCCAGCAGCTGCTCTAGGGTCTAGGGTATCGAAAGCAGGTGCGTGAAGTGTCGTCGATTTAACGAGGTGAACAGTGAACGGAACAATTTCTAGGAAAAAAAATCAAACAAAAGGAATGGGAAGAAACAAGGCATGATTAAGGAGAAAAAGCAAAATCAGCTGAAATACCAGAAAATGTGTAGTATTAGCGAAACTAACTGAATAAGAGTAGATTAGAAACCTGAAACCAGAAAATTAAAAACGAAAACGAACAATGCAGTCTCTAGGTGATGTCACAGATATGCAGCTTTGAAAGTAAATCTACCTTCTTCAACATTTCACGAAAATCAAAAATATTTGGTGCTTCTAATAGGCTCGGAGGCAACATTTGTAGCCACCGAGCTCCACGATGGAATATAGAATTAAACACCTTTTCACGATGCTTTCTCCTTAACGTGGGATAGTGAAATCGGCATTTATTGCAGCGACCTTGCACAGGTAAAAAGGTCCAATACTTACTTGCTCTTAATCTAGACTCACCTTTAAGGACTTTAAAACAGAAAACTATATCATTGAATACCCGCCTATAATGAAGACTTCTAAGATTAAACAATTTGAGTCTCTCTTTATATGGAGGAACTACTCTAGAATTACCAGTAACAGGGATACACCTATGAAATAAGATTTTTGTGAAAGCCTTTTGAACCTTTTCAATCTTTTCTTGACCCTTTTTAGTAAACGGACTCCAAATCTGAGAACAGTACTCTAGTATTGGGAGAACGTACGTCTTATATAAGCATATCATTATGGAGCTGTCACTGCACTTCAGGTTTCTACAAATCGAGAAAAGAGTAGAAAATGCTTTTCGGACTATAATGTCAATATGATTTCTATAATTAAGCTCGCAATCTACGAAAACTCCAAGATCGCGAACCACCGTCGTGGGTGTAAGCATAAAGCTGTTGAAACTGTATTCCACACTAGGTGATTCACCAATATGGAGAACTAAAGTCTTAGAGAGGTTCACAGGTATCTGCCAAGTGTTAGCCCAGTCCAACATTATATTGATGGACTGGGATAAAGCCTCACAGACCTGGTCTTTATTACTGTTGTTGTAGATTCCATAAATCTTTATATCATCAGCATACATTTGCACGTTCACCCGAGAGTGGGTGACCAATCTTGCAGGAAGGTCGCATGTGTATGCAAGGAAGAGAACCGGTGACAGTACGCCTCCTTGGGGCACACCGCTACTGCAGTCATAACTCTTAGAAAACGAATTTCCGACCTTAACACACATACGTCTACCATTTAAATAAGAACGGATCCATCTCAACATATACCCTCTTATGCCAAGTTGGTGAAGTTTATGTAGAAGTTTTCCATGGTTTACTTTATCAAAAGCTTTTGACAAATCCACATAAATCACATCAACAGACTCTCCATTATTCAGTGCAAGATCCCAGTCAAAGGTACAATCCGCAAGTTGTGTAGCAGTAGAAGCTCCTGCTATAAAGCCATGTTGTTCAATTGGAATTACATTGTTTTTAGTGAACAACGCAACAATTCTATCACGAATAATGCTCTCCATTACCTTCACTGGAACTGGAGTAATGCTAATAGGTCGATAGGAAGACACCAATACTGAATTTGGATCTTTCGGAATAGCTGTAATAATGGATTCTTTCCATATTTTAGGAACTTCACCGTAAATCAAAGAGATGTTGAAAATCATAGACAAAGGCTCGTAAAGGGAATGTGCACATTTTCGGAAAAGAATTTGTGGAATACCGTCAAAAGTCGCTGATGTAGAGCATTTGAGCCGCTTCAGTACCCTTAGTACATCGCTGGGATGTATCATAAGTTCACCTATACTTAGCCGTTCATCAAAGTATGTCTGTTCAGTGTCACTCTCTACGCGATCGAATGCTGTTTGCGAGTCGGAAGTAAAAACTGAAGCAAAAAAGGTAGCTAGGGCTTCAGCCTTCTGAAGGTCGTCCTTATAAAGAACACCAGTGTGATCCTCTAGTACAGGTAACTCTGATTGCTGCTTCAGACTGCACCGGAGGAGGGAAAATAGTGCCTGTTTGTTATTTCGTCTAGAGCAGAGCTTTTCCTTGTAAGCTAAAAACCTCTTCAAGTGGTGATCCAATTCCTGACACACCTTCTTGTAGTGTGGATGAGAGAGTGGATTCAGTAATGTATTGAAAAGGCGAGATTTTTGGGCAATCAAATTGGAGATGTGTTTTGGATAACGTTGCGCCGACGTTCTTACTGTCTTAAAGGGAACATGTGAAGATAAACCGTAATATACTACTTGGCAAAATCTTTTGTACAAATCATCAGTGTCATGGTATCCTTCAAATACCGACGACCAGTTAATAGAACTAAAATATAAATTTAAGGCAGGATAATTGGCTTTACTAAAATTTGGGAGAGATAGGTCACGTTGCTTAAGCAATGGTATATGGATTTGAAAAGAAATTACATTGTGGTCAGATGAAGCGAACGGGGGAAGGACAGAGATATTTTCTATGATAGGTGCTGAGGTTAGAATTATGTCAAGAATTGAATCACCTCGAGTAGGTTTCATTACCTGCTGACTCAAGCAACAGCTGTCGAAGAATTCCACAAATTTAACTAGATGCTGATTTTTAGGTCTGCTATGGTGAACCCAGTCGATGTCTAGGTTGAAGTCTCCAAGCACGACTAGATGTCCATTTGAAAGGCAAAGTTCTAACAATGTGTCTATAAGGGTATCGTCTTCATGTGCATTAGAGTTTGGAGGACGGTAAACTAAAACAACCCTAGATGCAGATAGGCATGATGAATCAAACACATCTACACAGAGAACATCAGAGTTAAGGCAGGGGGAAACGCTAACAGAAGCCAAACTAATGGAATTTTTAGCAAGACAACAAATACCAACACCTTTTCGGTCACTACGGTCAACTCTGAAAAGCGAGTAGGGAAAGTTAGCGACAACCTCTGAATTCGATATCTTTTTTGAAAACCATGTTTCAGTAACAAACACTAAGTCTGGTTCGTAGGTGGACAAAAAGAAATGGAGATGGTGTATTTTATTTACAAGGCTACGTGCGTTGAATAAGGCACAGTTCACAACAGGACATGAAGGTGGTATGCCGTGTCCGGCTAGACGTTTCCCGAAGCTTTGGGCTTCGGTAGGTCTTCTGCCCGCCTTAACTCGCCACGGTAAACCACCCACACCCTGTCGTTTAATTGCCTATTACGTTCCCTACATTCCTGCCTCAACTCATATTCTCGTTTCCGCTCCTCAGAGCTCATACTACGACGGATGCGAACCTTACTAAAGGCAGGACTGCTTCGAAGCCTCCACGAATTTGAGAGGGCTGTAGTCCAATGGGACTTCGAAGGCAGTACTACCTTTACCTTGCGGACACGTCCGCGCTCGCACCTGCCCATTCTGTACAGCTCCAAGGGGCGGCACTCTAGATCAAGAACATCAAAAATTTCACCAACCTTTTCTTCAAGATCCCGTTGCTTTACAGAAGGAGAGAGATCGGCTGGAGGCTCAGGCAGCCATTCAATAACGATGCTCCTCTCTTTCTTCTCCATCTCAATACGCTCCGACATTTCCTGAGGAAGTTTTGAGATCAGTGCGAACATCATTTGTTCAATGACTGGGTCTTTATTTCTTTCAAGGACCGCATTAATGAGTTCGCTGACGGATAGAGTACTGAAATCAGTCGGGGTAGAGCTCATCTTACCATCTCCTACCTCTTGACCTCTATTACTAATCTTCACCGACGTTTCTGATGTTCTTTTGCTAGTCTTGGTTCGCTGCGACATGATGTGTTGTTTTTGGCGATCCAAGATAATCGATAAAATACACGCCGATGCGTTCTTCACGAAAAAGGAACGAGGGTGCCTGCAGGTGATACACTAAAAAGGGAGGAAAGAGGCTTTAAATCGGAGTTCTTTCAAAAAAGAATGCCTAATCTGAAGAAGCGGATACAATAAGGATTACAATTAGATTAAAAATAGATGAAGAAAACCTATAAGGAAACCTCAATCAGACACACGGCCGCTCACCGACGGGATGGCAGGTGGAAGTTTTTTTTTTCGGCTATATTTATTTATTTATTTATTTATTTGCACAAAATAGTGCGCTTCTAACACGGACACAGCAAGTTAGATTCTGTTGAGGAACTGCGTCAGCCAGTTGATTCCGCGGTCCCCGAGCACCTTCCAAGCCTCTACTGGCACTCCGTCATGACCAGCTGCCTTTCCGAGTTTCATCTTCCCAATGGCCTTGCGAACCTCTGCCTGCGTCCAAAGCGGGATGAGTCCTTCCATTGGATGTTCTTCCTGGGCCTCCCGACGGGGGCATTCCTCGTTCAAGAGTTCCTTGAAGTACACCTCCCATCTTTCCTTGACCTCGACCGGCTTCCGTAGTACCCTACCGTCAGCACTCTTCACAGCCTTCACTACTCGAATGTCGAGACTAGCTCTGTGACGCGCCTTAGCCAGACGGATGGCAAACTTCTCTCCCTCCGGCCCGTCTAGTTTCTCGTACGGGGCATCCATTTCCGCGTTCTTTGCTTTCGCTACAACTGTTTTTGTCAGCCTCTTCAGCTTCCTGTAAGCTGTGAGATGCTCGGGTGCCTTCGTCTTCTGCCACAGCTTGTAGGCCTCCTTCTTCTTCTTCACCGCAGCCTGCACCTCTTCGTTCCAGAACCATGCCGATTTATCCCCTCTGGTCCCTCCCTTTGTTTCTCCCAGGGTTTCCTTGGCACATCTTACGATTGTTTGGGCTACCCTCCTCCAGGTCTCATTTACGGGACCAGCTGGATCTGGAAGGCCTTCTTCGAGCACTGCCCTTCGTAGTTCGTTCCGCTCTGAATGTATGTGTATGTGTATGTGTATGTGTATGTGTATGTGTGTGTGTCTTGCAGAAATGCAACGGTTCCAGCGTCAGGCCCAGGTTGACAGGCTAGCTGATGGAGAAACCTCGTCACAAAACCGTGAACAAAAGTCGCAATAGAATCAATGTTTGGCTGAAAAAAATCAAAAATAGCTTCTTGCTCGCGTTTATGAGAAAGGAGGAGGGTTGGACGACGGGCCTGCAACCCGTCTCCGTAAAATCTTTTTATCTACAGAAACGGTGAAAATTTCTGTTGAAAATAAAACTGAAATGCTGGATGCTAGCTCTATGACGGTTCCCCCAATTCTAGCGGCGGTTTTTTCACCTAAAACACCAACTCGTTTTGGTACTTGGAATGTTCGCACTCTGTTTCAAACAGGAAGACTCGCTCAGCTACTGCGGGAATTCGACGGCTGCCGCCTTGATATGCTCGGAATTAGCGAGATGCGATGGACTGGGAATGATCGAATCATCAGCTCTGGAAAGTCCATAATATTCTCGCGCGGCTCGTTGCATACAAGTGGAGTGGGAATCGTGCTGAGTCAACGTGCAAATAATGCTCTCGTCAGTTGGAAACCAGTCAATGACCGGATCATAAGTGCACGCTTCCGGACAAAGCACATCAGAGTCACGGTGATACAGGTGTATGCACCGACGGAAGTTTCTGAGGATGCGAAAAAGGACGAATTCTACGAATGCCTACAGCAAACGATAGATGAGAGCCTCGACGCGACTTGAAGATTGTAATTGGTGACTTCAGTGCCAGACTAGGCGGTGATCAGGCAGGGCTGGAAAAACTTGTAGGACCGTTTACGTCAGCTAGCGATACAAATGAAAATGGAAGTCGACTCATCACCTTTTGCAGCTACAACAATCTCTGCATTTGCAACACTTATTTGCAACACCGCCGGATACACAAAGCTACGTGGTCGTCGCCGGATGGAGGAACGGTAAACGAGATTGACTTCGTCTGTATCAGAACCGGTGGAGAACATCCTTACTAGATAAACGAGCATATCGCGGCGCAGATGTAGTCTCATGCTTGCTCTAATCACTACTTGGTTAGAGCAAGCATGAGACTGAAACTCAAGCAACAGAAACGACACTGCATTGCACGTCCCTTTCACACAGCTCGGCTAAAAGATCCCGTCGTCTCGACAAACTTCTCCATTAAGCTGCAAAACCGATTCCGCTTGCTAGAAGAGTTCGACAACTGCACAGAGGCTGAAGAGCAATGGAAAATCGTAAAGGAAGCTACTCGTGCTTGTGCTGAAGAAAACATCGGGAGAGGAAAAGGAGATGCATTCGTAAAGAACAGTGGATAAGGCACGAAACGTTGGATTTAATAGACAAGCAGAAACTACGAAGCAACAAAAGGACCGATCTATCTTGAGCATGCGGTTAAATCTGAATATTGCCAGAAGTACGCTAAACTCGATCGGTTAGTCAAACGATCGTGTCGAGCCGATAAAAAGAATTGGCTGACGCAAAAAAATGTAGAAGCACAAAACGCTGCTGAACGTGGTGACTCGAAAACACTCTACACTCTACAAAATCGTGAGAGAGCTAACAGGAACATACAGCAGCTCAAACACGCCAATAAAGGATCGAGGCGGCAAGTTGCTCGTCACGAACGAAGAACAGATCGAGAGATGGGTTGCGCACTTCAAAGAAGTCCTGAACCAGCCGGAACCTAGTGATACATATGACTTTCAAAATGAGGAAGAGAAGAGCGTTCTAGAAGTTTACATGGGCGACATAACATTGGGGAATACGGATAGAGCAATCAAAAGTCTGAAAGGTGGTAAAGCGCCGGGCCTCGATGAAATCACCGCTGAACTTCTCAAGGCAGGAGGCAGAGCAATGACCACTACATTGACGAGGCTATTTATCATATGCTGGCAGCGTTTAGAAGTTCCGGAAGACCGGAAGAAAAGAGTCATTGTCAAAATACCCAAAAAAGGTGACTTATCAGAATGTGGAAACTGGCGAGGAGTTACATTGCCTTCTATACCCGGCAAGGTGTTCTGCTTAATTCTACTAAATCGACTGCGAACCGCGGTAGATGGATGACTTCGTGAAGAACAGTGTGGATTTCGAGGTGCTAGGTCATGCAGCGAACAGATATTTACCCTACGGAATGTCTTCGAGCAAAGCATGGAATTAGGGACGCAACTTCTCATCAATTTCGTGGATTTCTGGAACGCCTTCGATAGTATACACCGTGAATCGCTATGGTCAATTCTTAGGATTTACGGTGTACCCAGCCTTTTGTGGAAATCTTCAAGAAGCTGTACAAGAATTCCTACCGTTGCGTCAGAACGAATGCAATGCACACACCATTCTTCGAAGTTGTTACCGGAGTGAGACAAGGATGTGTACTCTCCCCTCTTCTGTTCAATGTTGCTGTGGACTTCATTATGAGGAAATCCATGAAAGGTGGTGAAACGGGTATCAAATGGAGCAGGACACACCGCTTAACAGACCTCGATTTCACAGACGATGTAGCCATCATAGCCGAGAACAACGGTTTACTGCAACAGGCGACCACAAACCTCGCGAACGAAGCCAAGAAAATTGGGCTACGATTAAACCCGGACAGATCGAACGTGATGAGCGTAGGGAAAACAGATATGAACGTAGATATCAACGTTGACGCATCACAGCTCGAAACTGTCCAGAAGTTCACATATCTTGGAGGTACCGTGTCACGCGACGGGAATGTAAATCAGAAATACTAACGAGGGTTGTGAAGGCTTCACCTGTGTTTCGGAAGCTTGGCCCAATCTGGAGCTTACCGTCAATCGTGTCGAAGATAAAGCTGCGGCTTCACCACTCAACTGTAGTCCCGATTGTTGCCTACGCGAGTGAAACATGAGCCATGCCTATGCAGTGCGCCAAAAAGCTAAACGCCTTCCACCAGAGGTATAAAGAGGATGGGAAGCCCATCTCGCTCACCTTCCGCAAAAATACCTTGTGAAGGATTCCGTTGGGTGATCTCAGTCGAAAAGAATTCTCCTCTTCGCGTATGCAGGCAGTACGCTTTCAAGGCTAAGGCGAATTTTAATGAACGATTAGAACTCTAAAAGATCATCGGATTTTAGTGTTCTCTGGATTTTGAGAACAGTTTCAATACGTTTTTGTCGTTGAACAGTAGAGCCCACTACAGTTTTCCTTTTTCAGAACAGAATACATGTATGCAAATGATTTCCATGGCTGCTTGATCTGAATTCAAGAAACAGATGAGGAACTATAAAATGCTAAGCGCCCGTACTCATGGTAACGTAATAAAGGATTAACAACGAAGTTAGTCAAACTCTTTGTGAGTTACGCCACGCATTCTTCTTCTGTAGACTACCGTGGGAGCAACTTAAAGGCATGTTTAGTTTAAAAGTATGATTTTCGCTGGCGAGCCGATGGAGAATTCAGTGTTTTATCCTCCCTAGGCTATTCTGCTACCAGATCGCCGGCCCTTGTGTGATGGAAGACTGGGTTGGTCTGACTATGCCTGACTGACATGCCAACCAAGCACCCTCAATCTGCATGTGCATGTCACAGCCGGCGCCACCTTCGACTACAGTATCTCGCGCACGGTAGCAGATAAGTAATATTCATTGAGTGGAAGTCTGTATGACAAAAGTATAAGTGAGAAAATGCTAAAAAGCTTGAATCTAAATGTAAATATTAATTGTCCAGTATGAGATTGCGATATAAGCAATGTCATACTGAGTGATTGGTGCATAATGCAATATCAGGAGGTTAGTAGAAGACCTTTTGCTCTGGAAGCTGCTGGCCATTGGGCAGGTCTTGTCATAAATATCCTGCCGCTCTGTCCACTTGATTGGTTTGCGAAAGAATTCAAAAGAGGCTTTAAAGTTGAGAAATGCATTTGAATTAGAACACAGCTTTGTTAAAACTTCCTTCAAGCTGAAATGTTGACTGCCTGCTGTTATATAGTCACAAAACTTGGAACTGGAAATAGCGGTTCGAAATGAATCTTGAAAGTCTGTGTGGTTACGCCATGTTCCAATCAACAAAGGTATTTAGGATGCAGCCTCTACAATTTTAGTTATGATCGAAAATTAAGGCATTTGCCACGAGCAGTCTATCATCTGAATATCCATCCTCAACCGCTTCAATGCAACCCATGATACGATCATGGTGTGAAACATGCTATTGCTGTAGACGTGAGGATGACTGACAAACACTAGTTTTCTTTTCGGGCCCTTGTTATCTTTAAAATGTTTGGGGTACTTAATCCAACACCTTTCCTATCGAAGAAAATAACATGACTTCTCCACTTTTGCACCTTTCTCAAGGAACTACGTAGTTGTTGCTCAAAATTAGAAATTAAAATTAATAAGTAAAATTGAGATTCAAATAAGTGGTGTGTAAAAATCACAAATTTTCTGGAAACCTTCTAGTAAATTGTATTTCAACTGCAAAACATTGAACATCGCCATACGCGAGCTCGGCAAGTGCCTGGCGCGATCTCGACATATAAGATGCACATGAGTCTTGCCTTTCATAACAGGCACAGGCAGTACTGTCGGAGGAGGCTCCATCGTGCATACCTAGCCAATGTTTTAAGTTCTTTTCCCGCCTACACAAAGGAGACCCCGTTGGTCGGTGAGTTGATACCTGTCGTGACTCGCGTCCGACAAGTCTTCACAGGTCGCCGTCGCTGGGCCGGGCCGGTCGATCGACCTGGTCAAACCTGGTCAAACGCGTCGATCGACACGTCGCCACCGCGGAACAGGGTCAAGCGTGGGGTTCGATTTTTGCCGAAAGTTTACGACCCCCCCCCCCCTTCGGGAACGGCTTTGGTACGACCCCCCCCCCCTATTCTTCAAAACTTCTAGACTCTTGTGGCTAGATTTTATCCGTATGGGTGATCTGCTTCGGCTAAAAAATAATATTTTCATGAAAAATGGGAATTTTGTATGCGATCCATCCTCGTCATATCTTCATCGCAGCGGGGAAGCATAGTTTTTATTGTATGTTAAGCATGACTTAAAATTTTATATGATGCGATTCCACTCTCTGTCGTCCTGTCCTTCAGAAGGCAGAAAAAAAATTTCCAGCGAGGAGTCCATCCATATTTCAATTGCGATTGGTCATGTCAGAGAACGCAGTGGCCGCATTAAACTGCCGTAAAACGGAGATTTTTTGGGGCTCCTGGAAAATTCATAAAGCTTCAGTAGATGTGTTTTCTATGCTTTAAAAGGCAGGTTCTAAAAGTAACGTGTTCCATGTGATTAGTGTGTCGATATCTTTTCGGTAAATCGAGACGTCTGATCATATAGAATATCGTTTCAGAGAAACATAGTTTTATCACTGTGTGTCCAACGGGCTTAAAATTTTATAGGGTGCGATTTCATCTTCTGATGCTGTTTCCTGCAGGAGAGAAATTACTTTTCAAGCAAGTCCGTCCTTCGGTTGCCATTCCGTCATCGACTCGAAGAGCGCTTCAAAAATCTTGTAGGGAAAGCACTTAGGTCGTCCTCAGTAATTAACACTTGAAATTTTATAGAGTGCAATTCTGGAAGTAGATGTCGCTCATCAGGCAGAAAACTACCATGTCCATGACGTCCTGGGAAAATCTGAAAAAATGAAAATCTCTCATTGACCATAAATCTGCAGATAGGAAATCTTTATTTTTCACTGCACAGTAATGTATCAAATTTTTTTTTGATATTCAATCCTATTTTTTAACTCCAGGGAACGCAAGTGCTTGTATATCTCCGCATTGTCGTAGTCACACCTGGAAAAAACAACTTATTAATAGATGCAAACATCATCTAAAAACCTGAATTTGGAGAGAGTCCTCTGCCAAAACCGAGAGAGTACGACCCCCCCCTCCAGACGAGGCCGCAGTACGACCCCCCCCCCTTCGATTCCCGAACCTCAAGCTTGACCCTGCCGCGGAAGCTTCTAGAAGCCGGCAGAGAAGCAGAGGGTGCGTGCCTCTGTCGTCTCTGACCGGCTTGGTCGCCAGTCCTGCCACCACCGCTCCCGCTGAGCGGTGGTCATCCCCGGCCGCTCCCCATCGTCGTCGTCGTCGCCCGTCGCCTCTGAGGGCAAGCACTACTCGTCGGTCGGATCCTGGCTTGGTCATCATCGAGATCCACCTCCCTGGTCGCTACGATCGTCAACCGTCATCCTCGTCGCTAGCCGCCAGTCGTCGTCAAGGAGCCAAGGATTCGTCGCCGTCGTCGCCGTCGTCGTTTCCACAGGTAACGCGGGGCCCCTGCCTGGCCTCGTCGGTCCGGATTGGCGCAGGCTACGGGACCTGGGTCAGGCAAGCCTCGCGGGTCGCGGTCCTGATCCCCTCAGTAGGTTTGGGTGCAGCCTGGCCCGTAACTCGTAGGATAGGTCGCCTCCCTATTTTGTTATGTTATGTCGGTCATCATTCTTAAGCTAATATAAACTTATAATTCAAAGGTTTATTATCCAAACTCCTAGGTGGTCTGCCAGGTTATCTGGATCAAGTCAATGGTCAAATCAGCGTTGCAATTGGAGGGATCGCCGGGGGTCGGGGGACGCTTCGACCAACGGGGATCCCTCCGGAGGAAGTCAACATACAAAGAGACGCTATCATGTGGGATTACAAGGTCGCATCAAAAGGGCATGCGGCAATCAAGATCCGGTAAGGGCCTTCGGGTAGGAATAAACCGAGCCGCGGATCGGATATGCCACAGCTCGGGCCGTAGAGGGGACCTCGGCCTCCACCGATGTACGGGCAGAGGTCCCCTGCGGCACGACATGGTGCATCGGTCCGAGGTTCAGTGTGGGGAAACCCACACTGGGCCCTAGTGATCGGACCTCCGCGTTGGCTCGCAGGCATTAAGCCTTGTCGCCGCGTCCGGTGTAGGGGTCGCACAAACTGGACTAATGCAGGTGCCGCTGACGGTACATGCATGCGCTATAACTGGGGTAATGCCCTCCTCCTTCTAGTGGCCGTGGTTCTTACCTGTGCACCTCGAGTGGCACGAGCCAGCACAGGGACAGCCGTTATACGTCGAACCACAAGTGCCACGGCGCGCGCATAGAAGGAGCAGATAGTCGGACTAACCGACTGGGAAACCCCTCTTGGACCTTGTCGCCGTCGCAAAGAAGCATGCAAACGGGACCCGGCAGGAGACCCCAGGTTCAACAGTGCGTAGCAGCTCCCCTAAGGCAGGTCTACAGGGTTACGTACTGTCTGGCAAGTTAACCCATTGGCAGTATTTACTGTTGTCGTCTTAGGTTCCGCCCGCAACTTCACTTGGTCCAAGGCCTTAGTCGTCATGCATTGCTCGTAGAGCACACGCTGTTCAACAGTTTCGTGTCTCGCCTACACACCCTGTTTCGTATAGGTCTACGCGTGTCGCAGTAACATCATTCACTTGCATACCCACATTTCTGTCACAATAGCTCTCGCATATGGCCGTGTGTCGCTATATTGACCGTGCTTGTATGAAGGAGGCTCAGGGCTCGAGCCCTCCTTCCAGTCAGCACACGCTTAGGTCATCTTATTTTAGACTCGGGTCACGGCAGTACCGCCTCCTGCCAATAATCTTTTCAAAGTCGAACAACGACCATGCCTACGGTTTCGTCGTGCAAGGCTAACCTTACTAAGGCGCTCACGGCCTTGGAAGCACTCAAAGGTAACATCAATCCCTCTCTTCTGTCAACTGTCGAGGCAAACGACCGCGGTCAATACCAGGCACTCGACGCGCGATCTAAACAGCTCCAAACGACAATTGCAGATCTCAAGTCAGCCCTAAACAATATCGGGGATCGTCGCAAGGCGTTTCTAGATTTGGTCAGGTCGTCGTCCGACCAGCGTGCTGACCAGGCCGCCTACGACACATACATACAAGAAACGCGCGTCGACGACGCGGTGGTGCAAACAGAGTCGCTACTCATCACTTTGCAATACAGCCTCGAAGAGGTACCGTTGCTGATGAAGGAGTGCCGCTCGTCGCAAACTCCGCCGATGACGCAGCCATCTAATACTGCCACATAGGCATCTGAGTCGTCTGTCACCACCGCGCCGCCTACGGGTCAAGAGCCACCAAGCGGCTCACAGTCGTCGCAGGCGCCGCAACAGCCAAATCCGCCTCCGCAGCGCGCGCAACATCCACCGCCGGCTCCGCAGCGGCCACTTGCCCATAGGCACATCGTCTACGGACCGACCCCAGACCATCTCTGGCCGTCAGGGCCGGAGCCGCAGCCGCCACGGGTCGTCCCCTTCGGTCATGTGCCGGGATCAGTGATCGTGGTACATCTCTTGTGCCTTTTGCGGAGAAAATCATTGTTCCGCGGCGTGTCACAACTGTCGGTCGCTCGAGAAGAGGTTCAAGTCTATTCACTGAATGGACGGTGCTTTCTCTGCACAGGAGACCACCTCGATAACGACTGTCCACGCGACACTCCCCCATGTAGGTACTGCAACCAGGCCACTCACCACCCGGCCTTTTGCCCCGTGGGGCCCACGGTCATTCGGGATGTCCCCGTCACACGATGGGAGAAGCGGCTGTGTCGCGCTCGTCGCAATGCAGCATATATGCGTTGGGTGTTGCTCCAAGAGTCGTGGGAGAGGAATCGCTGCAACCCCGATGAACAATAAGGTAAGAAATATTTCTAAATATTCCTGTCTCATTTCCTATTAATTTTTTACCCGCAAGAATTAATTTTTACTCTTTTTCACAATTTATCAATTTTTGCAAATTTTACTTTTATATTTACATTATTTTTATTATTTTTTCGCACATTATTTTTATTGTTTTTTCGTCCTCAATATTTTTCCCTTTCCCTTTTTTTCCAAATTCACCAAATTTTTACTATCGAACATACATATATAATTTTCTCCCCTTCCAATAATACACCCAAATTTCATAAGAGATGTTCCCCAGTACCCAACAGAGTTTTTTAAGGTCATTATCGTGTCGTTCGGTCGCTGTCGTCACATCATGGTCGCTGTCACATCGTGTCATGGTCGAAGTCACATCTTGTCATGGTCGCGGTCGCATCCTCTCATCGTGTCATGGTCTCCATACATCGTCGTCGTCAGCCCGAACATCATGGTCGCTGTCCAACATGTACATACGTAAATATTCCGTCGCCACCATCCACCTCATCAACAACCTCATCACCCGATACTCCCTCATCACCTCAACCACTTAGCCATCACTTATGTCGCATCACTTATGTTTAGTTGTTGTTATGTTTACTGTTATTGTTGTCTTTCTCTGTCGCATCCACATCATTTTTACTTTAACTCATAGGTCGCTAACCGTCCCAAGCCCTCTCGTCATGCTTACCCACCCCCAGGCTTCATCTGTCACAACCGCCGTGGCGCACGCAACGTGGCATCGCCCGCCACGCCGCCACCCTCTAACTCTGGTCGTCCTAGGCTGCGGTTCTGACATGTCTGTAAATTTTCTAGGTAAGCTTCAGGGCCGTGACTACCTGTGGATCCTTCTTGGGCCCCCAGTGTCGTGACTCGCATCCGACAAGTCCTCACAGGTCGCCGTCGCTGGGCCGGGCCGGTCGATCGACCTGGTCAAACCTGGTCAAACGCGTCGATCGACACGACGCCACAGCGGAAGCTTCTAGAAGCCGGCAGGGACGCAGAGGGTGCGTGCCTCTGTCGTCTCTGACCGGCTTGGTCGCCAGTCCTGCCACCACCGCTCCCGCTGAGCGGTGGTCGTCCCCGGCCGCTCCCGCTGAGCGGCCGAGCGTCGTCGTCGTCGTCGCCCGTCGCCTCTGAGGGCAAGCACTACTCGTCGGTCGGATCCTGGCTTGGTCATCATCGAGATTCACCTCCCTGGTCGCTACGATCGTCAACCGTCATCCTCGTCGCTAGCCGCCAGTCGTCGTCAAGGAGCCAAGGATTCGTCGCCGTCGTCGCCGTCGTCGTTTCCACAGGTAACGCGGGGCCCCTGCCTGGCCTCGTCGGTCCCGAATTGGAGCAGGCCACAGGACCTGGGTCAGGCAAGCCTCGCGGGTTGCGGTCCTGATCCCCTCAGTAGGTTTGGGTGCAGCCTGGCCCGTAACTCGTAGGATAGGTCGCCTCCATATTTTGTTATGTTATGTCGGTCATCATTCTTTAGCTAATATAAACTTATAATTCAAAGGTTTATTATCCGAACTCATAGGTGGTCTGCCAGGTTATCTGGGTCAAGTCAATGGTCAAATCAGCGTCGCAATTGGAGGGATCGCCGGGGGTCGGGGGACGCTTCGACCAACGGGGATCCCTCCGGAGGAAGTCAACATACAAAGAGACGCTATCATGTGGGATTACAAGGTCGCATCAAAAGGGCACGCGGCAATCAAGATCCGCTAAGGGCCTTTCGGGTAGGAAAAACCGCGTGGCAGCTTGAGCCCACTGGTCGCGAGCCGCGGATCGGATATGCCACAGCTCGGGCCGTAGAGGGGACCTCGGCCTCCACCGATGTACGGGCGGAGGCCCCCCTGCGGCACGACAATACCAAACTTGTCCCACAACAATAGAACACTCACTTGGAGCCAATAGTAGGTTATGGTATATGCCAACAAAAAAAAACAAGGCAAGAATAGGCACAGACTATTTTGTAAGTAAACTGGCGTATCGATCATAGCAGTTGAATACCGCCGAACTTATCTTTGCGTTATTATTCGTCAGAATCAGCAGAGAAGCTTCACTCTACTTCAGATAAAAAGTAACAGCCTGAGGAAATTTAGAAAATGAACGCTTTTTGAGTCACCGCAAGTTGCTGACTGCAAGCACATAGCACATATATAAGAAGCTCAATGTATAAATTTGCGTGAATTGCCTTAATCTGATTTCAATACAGCGGAGATGGAGATGGGGACTATACGACGCAATTAAGGCAAAGCACAGATTTAGCAACGATGGCTGCACGATCCTTGTAATCCAAGTTTTTTCTGTTGCGTTTCTATATTTTCTATCGGGGTACGGAACTCACTGCTCGAATCACAGAATTCACCGACCACAGAGGGATGAAACAGTTGGATGGTCTAGGCGGGAAATCCTAGGCAAGAACCTTGTTGCATTCGGTGGACTCAAAAGATACCACAGCGGTTCCGATGTCGAACAGTGCAAGTATGGTTGGGTACACCAATCGGGAGTCAACGAAAATATGTACTATGGTTTATTATATATAAAACACACGCATAGAGTTGATATGTAAAAATGAGATACATGTGGAGGAGGCAAACGGTGAGATTCTTTGGACTCGGCTCCCATTCCCGGTGTGAACTAGTAGCGCATTTATCACTGAACTAAAGCTGAATTAAATCCCAGGGGTTTTAAAAATTCAAATTCCTGACCTCCAGACAAAGGGCCCCGCAAGGGGGTCGCGGGGAGCAAGGTGGACAGGCTGGCAACGAAGAGACGGAAAGACGGACTTAAGCCCTCCGCACACTTTTGCGGCAGCCGAGGACGCGGCAGAGGCCAGAACAGCCGCGTATGCGGCTTCCACTGCCGCGTGCTAGACATCAGAGCACATCTTCCGCTCGCTCAATCACCAACGCGGCAATGCGGCAACAATGCCTTGAAGGATTACTGCCGCTGCCCACCGCGTCTGCCGCATCTGCCGCGTAGGCTGCACATCAGCGGCAGCCGCGCTAGGCTAGTTTTGCCTCGCGCGGCGACTCTGCGTCTCTACCCCCTGCTTAAAGATAGGGCTGCCGTATTGCCGCAGAAGTGTGTGGGGGCCCTTATGAACTCCCCTATCCGAGTCAGCCGCGGTAATAGGACCAGGCCGGTCGATGGCGATCAAGGAGCTAATTTGCGTGGTCAAAAAGGAGCATTGCCTCGCGACAAACTTTTCATTTGGTGAACGCAAAGCCGACACCTCCACCGGCTGCATTATAACGCGCCCAATAAACTTATCTGTAAGCAAAGATTTTAGTTTAAATATCGCGGCTAAAATACACTTTTATTTTCGACCAACCCAAGAGGTAGAAGCCTGCGGACTTTATGCACGACAGCGACTGTCGCGCTCGAGACAGCCTTCGTGGCTCTCGTTTCAATTACCGATGATGGACCACTGCAAACGCTAAATTCGAAATTTGTTGACATCCCTTACCGCAATTGCAGGAAAGCATACTCCGGCTTCACGTCTATTCAGCTCCCGGTTCCGTATTTATTATTATTCTCTAGTTGTGTTCCGTCACTTCGGTTTGGATATCCCGTTATTATTTTTATGTTGCATTTATTAGGTCGGAATGAAAGTTCCTATCGGTCTAGTGGCTCGAATATCCCGCCATTGCTTAAACTCTGTTCTTTTTTAACGCTCACGAGTTGGTAGGCTTTGATACCCTTAAGTTGCGACAAACATCTAGTTTTAAATATTTGTGGAATGCATATCGTGACAGCTAAAGCAAAGGGAATAGGCCTCCCTACGTGACAGCAGAAACGTCGAAATTTCATGCCATGGCTCTATGACTACAATCTCTGAAAGTCAAATTTGGAATGTTTTTGAACCGTGAGAGGGTGAGTGGTGAGTCGATCGACATTGTAAGATTGATTAAAAATAAAAATAAGTTCCCGAACGCCCCCGAGGAATTGAGAAAGAGAGACTTTCTTTAGCGACGAAAACTATTAGGGTGTCCCAAATGGAATGTCGCCTCAGACTTTATATATCACGTGTATATTATCAAATTGTTTTTAATTGCTTTGTATTACTTTTTTTAGGTCTGAGCTAAATTCATACAAAGCAACTAAAACCTGTTACATATCAGTCTATACCAGTCGCATGATATGATGATTATCATGCAGTGATTAAAGGACTACTATATAAAGGCTACTATGGTATGGTTTACAGTTTATCGGTCGTCGGCAATAAAGCGTATATCGTCCATCAAGTCTATACCGCAGCGGCCAAGTACATAACAGTGGCGATCAGGATCAAGAACCACCAGGTGGTAAGATGGCAACTTTTTCGGAGCAGCAATTTCAGCAACTACTGAGTAGTCTTGCGTCCGCAATCCAAGGAATCACCAACGTCGCCAACCCCACCAAGCACTTCGATACTCTCGCCGGACGGATAACCCCCTTCTCATACGACCCTGAGGCCGACGTTACGTTCGAAGTTTGGTACCGCCGACATGAGGATATTTTCACCGTGGACGCAAGCAGTCTGGATGAGCCATCAAAAGTTCGACTTTTGCTGTACAAGTTAGATGCTGTCTCCTACGAAAAATTTTCCAACTACATTCTTCCCCGAACACCAAAGGAAGTATCCTTTGATCAAGGAGTCAAAACACTCAAGGATTTGTTCGAACCACAACAATCACTATTCAGCGCACGATACGCCTGCATGAAACTGGTCAAAAATCCAAAAGATGATATTGCTACATATGTCGGACATGTTAATCGTGAGTGTGCCAAATTCAAGCTCGCGGAATGCGACGACAACCAATTCAAGTGTTTAATCTTCGTCTGTGGACTCCATGCCCCCGAGGATGCCTTTATCAGACTGAAACTGCTCGACAAAATCGAAGCAGAACCTAGCTGCACCATTCAGACACTTACCGAAGAATGCAAACGACTGCTAAATCTTCGTCGCGACACCAAAATGATTGAAGAAGGCAGGCCAACAATTCATTCGATTGATGCACCACCGAGCCCAAGAAGGAAGCCTCGAGATGACGTTCGCAGATCACGTTATCATAACGATAACAACAGCCGCAACCAAACTCATCCTATTCAACGCAAAAATCTTCACAAGACACCCCTTCACCATGCTGGAACTGCGGTAACATGCACTTCGTCAGAGAATGTACCTTTCGGAACCACGTGTGCTCACAATGCCACACTACAGGACACAAAGACGGCTTTTGTTCTTCAGCCAAGCGTCGCCTAATATCCAAACGACCTTCCCGCCACAACCCCCCCCCCCCCACCCAAAGGCAGAAGACAAGAGCAGATGCGATCTTCAAAATCTCGAATATCGACTGCTATCGATATCGACGTTACGCCACAATCAAAGTGGACACCCACACCATCAACTTTCAAGTTGACACTGCATCAGACGTCACCGTCATCAACAAGGTGACATGGAATCTCATGGGCAAGTCGAAACTCGAACCCTCCTCCCTCATCGCACAAAGCGCTTCCGGAGACCAAATCCGATTCCATGGCCAACGCAAATGCACATACAGTTTCAAGGACGTTTCAGCCGAAGGAACGTTCTATGTGGCCAACACGCATCACAACCTGCTAGGAGCGGAATGGATATCGAAAATGGGATTGTACTCAATCATGGACGCCTTGCCCACTTCAGACCCATGCCCAACCGATCCCACCATCACCATGTCTTCAGTTGCGACAAGCAGCGACGTAGCAGATGAACTACAGCGACGATATCCAGAGGCATTTAGCTCTGATCTCGGCCTATACAAACATTCCGAAGCATCCCTGCAGTTAAAACCCGGAGCAAAACCCGTATTCCGCCCAAAACGCCCAGTACCTTATGCAGCTCAAGAAGCGGTGGAGAAGGAGCTCGACCGACTACAATCAATTGGCGTCATCTCAAAGGTCAACTATTCCAACTGGACAACCCCTATTGTAATTGTCAAGAAATCCAACGGCACCCTTCGCATATGCGCCGATTTTTCCACAGGCCTCAACAACGCCCTCGACCTACATCAGTACCCTTCCTCTTCCAGAACATATATTCAGAACCTTAAATGGTGGCCGCTACTTCTCCCACATCGACTTCGCCGACGCATATCTCCAAATCCCAGTTGACCCACAGTCCAAGGAGCTGTTGACCATTAACACCCACCGTGGTCTCTTCCAATATAACCGATTGCCGTTTGGAGTCAAATCAGCACCTGCTATATTCCAACAAATAATGGACACTGTCCTAGCCGGCCTTCAGGGAGTGGTCGCATATCTCGACGACGTAATCGTCGTTGGACGCACTGCAGAGGAGCACTCACAGAACCTTCACGCTTTCTTCCAACGTATTGTTGAAAATGGTCTACACGTACGCTTGAGCAAATGTAAATTTGCTGAAACCAGAATCGACTACCTCGGCTACATTGTCCACAAGCATGGTCGACGCCCCGATCCCAGTAAAATCGAAGCCATACAAAAGATGCCGGTTCCTAAAGACCTCTCACAACTCCGACCCTTTCTTGGACTTCTCAGTTACTACGGAAATTTTGTTAAGGAAATGAGGATTATCCGAGCTCCACTTGACGCCCTACTCAAGAAGGATACCCGATTTGAATGGACACAGGCACGCGATAAGAGCTTCAAACGAGCCAAAGAAATTCTTTCCTCCGATCTGCTTTTAGCCCACTACGACCCCAACCAAGAAATCGTAGTTGCAGCAGACGCCTCAAACTATGGCATTGGAGCAGTAATCTCCCATCGTTATGCAGACGGATCAGAGAAAGCCATTGCTCATGCTTCACGCTCCTTACTCCCAGCTGAAAAGAACTACAGCCAGATTGAGAAAGAAGGACTAGCACTCATTTTTGCCGTCCAAAAGTTCCACAGGATGCTTCACGGACGCAAATTCATACTTCTTACTGACCACAAGCCCCTTCTGGCGATATTTGGCTCAAAGAAAGGTATCCCTATCTATACCGCTAGCCGACTTCAACGTTGGGCAATAACACTGCTGGGTTACGACTTCACTATCCAGTACCGTTCCACCACACATATGGGACAAGCTGACGCTCTATCAAGACTCATCGCAAATCATAAAACAGCGAACGAGGATCAGGTCATAGCAGCTATATCGGTGGACTCGGATATCAGACACGTGTTCGCAAATCTGGTACGAGCCTTACCAGTCACAGCAGAGGATATCAAACAAACGACCCAAAAAGATGAGCTACTTCAACTTGTTATGAAGTACACCAGAGAACGCTGGCCACCGTCAATCCAAGATCCCACACTTAAGTGCTTCCACAATAGACATGACTCCCTTTCAATTTTAAATGGATGTCTGATGTTCGCTGAACGAGTTGTCATACCAACTTCACTTCAACAACGTATACTTCGACAACTTCACTCTGGACATCCCGGAATTGTTCGCATGAAAGCGCTAGCTCGTAGTTACGTATACTGGCCAGGTCTCGACAGAGACATCGAAAGGATGGCTCAACGATGCACAAGATGTTCATCAGTCGCCAAATTCCCTACCAAAACCACACTTGCATCTTGGCCAACGCCAAGTAAGCCATGGGAACGAATACATGTGGACTACGTTGGTCCATTTGAAGGCACCAATTACCTCATAATCGTGGACGCTTTTTCCAAGTGGCCTGAGATATACAATACAGATCGCACAACAACAGGCGCCACCATCTCATTACTGCGCCAGACATTTGCCAGGAATGGAGCTCCCGAAATACTCGTGTCAGATAATGGCACTCAGTACACCTCAGAAGAATTCAAAGAGTTTTGCCAAGAGAACGGAATCGAGCACCTGTTTTCTCCCCCATATCATCCACAATCCAACGGTCAAGCAAAAAGGTTCGTAGATACCTTCAAAAGGAGCTTGCTTAAAATGAAAGGGGAGGGAACACTCTCTCAAATTCTCCAAACCTTCCTTCTTACTTACCGCTCAACACCACATCCAGCTTCCGAAAAGCTCAAATCACCAGCAGAACTATTTGTTGGAAGGAAACTTCGGACTCCTTTGTCTCTACTTCAGCCCATCCAGTCTCACAGCTGGAGCCGAAATGAAGTCATGGAACGTCAGTTCAACGCCAAGCATGGAGCTAAGCCTAAGATTTTCGAGCGAGGGGACACTGTCTAGGTGAGCGACTACAAAGACGGAAAACATAAGTGGACAAACGGTTCCATATTGGATCGTATTGGAGAGGTGCTCTATAAAGTTCGCTGTGGAACACAAACTTGGATACGACATGCGAATCAACTACGAAGACGCTACAGTGGTAGCAACAACGAAGCCCAAGAAGACATGGACACACTTTTCGAAACATTCGACTTGGAGCGACCTGAGCTCCAGAGCCAAGCACCTTCCCCTCCGCCGTCTGAAACTTCTGAAGGAGTTCCAACTGTTCAACAAGGCATGCAGCTACGACGATCGACTCGAACACGAAGACCTACGAGGACGCTCCACATTGATCCAACTCAGAAGAGATATCATTTTTGTCCTTAAGATCGTTGTAACAATTAGATCATCGTATTATCCGATTGTAAAACTGATTTATCATCTTCAAAAAGGGGAGGTGTTACATATCAGTCTATACCAGTCGCATGATATGATGATTATCATGCAGTGATTAAAAGACTACTATATAAAGGCTACTCTGGTATGGTTTGCAGTTTATCGGTCGTCGGCAATAAAGCGTATATCGTCCATCAAGTCTATACCGCAGCGACCAAGTACTCAACATTCATACAAAGCAACTAAAACCGAACCTAATTTGATAATATGTATGTACTCCACAATTATAAATAACCTTTGTCCAACGTACACGCAAAGATTAGATCCCGTCTTTAAAGATATGAGCTGGCCGAAAATAGAGGAAGTTAGTCACCCAAATCCGGATTTCGTCGTAGTCAGGGAACATTTTCCCATCGAAGGCGCGCTGCATCGAGCGAAGTATGTGGTACACGGATGGGGCAATATAAGGGCTGTACACCGGATAAGGCAAAACGATCCAACCAAGTTTCTCGATTTTATACTGAACGAATTTTGCGGAATGAGGCCTCGCATTATCATTTAACAAATTGATAGAGGACGTGTCAACTCGAATTAGATTTAAATTTGGTGCAGAATTTGGAGTAGGATTTGGAGCCGACAAGCTCTACTGCAAGCTCCGGCTCCGATCTTTTCGCATCACCTTCAACGGGTGTCCATGAAACGTCGCTATCCAGCACAGGCGCCTGCCTCCCATGCTCTTCGTCTTCAAGACATTCTGCGGCAAGACGTTGAAACCACCACTTGCGTTGTCTTTTGAAAACGACATCTTCGCTAAATGCAGCTATTAACGAATGATGCGATTCCGCAGCGGATTTCTTCCGTTTGAACTCGTAGAGCAGGCAAATGCTACAATCATTTTTGGCTCATTGCAGTCTTTCCTACAATTTCTGAAACCGATGAGAGAGTAATCTAGGAATATAGGAACTGTAGAAGATGAATTATCGCGAAAACTAACCCTAAGTGAGAACACAACCGATGCGAATAACTGTGAAAAGAAGGCCACAATATTGCGACATTCCGTATGGGACAACCTAATAAATGGAACAATGGGACGTTTTGAACTGCGCAGATCTGGTTTTTTATGAACGAGAGTGATATACGGATACCGCAGACGCAGGCCAGCATTTCTCTCACCATCAGATAATTCCGCCTTATAGGTGAGTACTTCAGGATGTCATGTTGCTGAGCTATGTAACTCCAAATTGCAGTGGCAAAGTCACAAACCACCAATGACGATGTCAACCGACCCCTTAACATTTTTGCAATATTCACAATCAATGGTCACCACAAAAGAATTCGGGTTAGATTATCAACTGCTCGTTCCGCCCGCGTTTTGCCGCAGACAGCAAGACGAAGGCAAACTCTTTCGCATTCCGGAAGACGACAGGAATGCGATCACGTTGGCGTGTGATCCTTCAAGTCCAGAACGTACCCTCTCCAGATCCACCTGCTTCACCTTGCAGCAAGAAGATTCAGGTGGAGAACATCGACGAGGCGTGCTTGTCGTTTTTTCGGTTCTATGGCAGCTACTTTGAAACAGCAAGAACACTAGTTTAGTAGAGGTGAGATGAATTACTGCAGCTTTTTAAAATTCATTATTGTGCCGTGACGCTCAAAGGAGTTTTTCTTGATAGGTCGTGCGGCTGCTACGAAGAATTGTTGAGCACATCAAGCGCTTTTGAGATCTTAATCAGCATCTTTGCGTTCCCTGAGCTTCTTGCCTTTATCGAGACTCTTTCATCAGGAGTTATCTTCCTGTTGACAAGCAAAAGATGCAGAACGAAATTCTCGGTGCATAAATCTTGCACCACAGTCTACACTTGCGTTAATCGGAACGAAAAGTTATTCCTTTTTTCATTTCGTGCAAAGCCGGTCATGCTGTGAGCATACAAGAAAAATCGAGGAATATTGTAATTCTACAGAGAAGCTAGGAAATTTGTTTTGTGCATCATCGATATAATTTGTCTAGTTTAGTTCGTGGTTTTCTGTCATTCGGTAGCTCTATTTTGCATTGCGTCTAACGTTTGTGTCTTTATCATTTTTCTCAGTCCGTTTCTTTAGCTCAACCATTGTAATGATCCACTACGAGTTTTCCAAAGAAGAAAGCGGTTCTGAATGAAGGGCAGCTACGATGGACCGTGGAAGCAGCCCTGTTTCGGCAGCTTTTGCTGTGCTCACCGCGCTGTTCGCCGCGTGTGCCGCGAACGTTCATACGTAATGTCCCGCAGCCGATACCTGCAGACAGAGCCCAATGAAGGCTCCCGCTTGTTGAATTATTGTTGGACATCCCTCTTTCTGACCGACGCTTTTTTCCACCTGCTGCGTGCCGAAACGTCATGGTCTTACACTGAAGTCGATACATGCTGCATCGCTGCACCGGACGCTATGTTCTCAACATGGAACTGTCGGGTTGGACCCAATTCGCACTCTCGACGGCTGCTACAGATAGCGGCGCCCTGCTACAGGGGTGACACCATCTAAGAGGAAGGGCCTTTACTCGATCCAGGAACTCCAGACCTCTTGCAAATCTGTACATCGACCACCCTACAAGCGACTTTCCTCCGTACGCCAACTTATTTTGGGCTCTCTGATGGATAATAGAGAGCAAATTAGGTCTCTGAAGCAGTTACGTTCTAAAATTGTCGATGAAAATATCAGCTTTGGGGCCGAAAATGCTCAGTTACGTCAACTGTTGCTTCAGAAAGATGAACAATCGTATTCTGACCTTTCTCGGTCTCTTCCTCAATCACTTTCTCCACCTATCTCGCAAGGTATCTCTCCATCATATATACAAAGAATGAGTTTTAAAGAAAACGCTCGATTGCACTAGCAGGTGTATCTGAGTCTTCTTCTACTTCGTCTGTTGAAAGACTTTCTCACGATGTCACGATGGTGCACTCTACTCTTGATTTCCTTAGCACTGAATGCATCCATGTCCAGGGTATAGAATGGGACGACCTGATGTTAATTATACTCGCCTAATCAAGGTTACACTGCCGCTATCCAAATTCCAGAAGGAAGCGATCGGGCACACCTCGCGGCTACATTTCTTACTTTGTAGCAGAGTACATATTTGTCCCTCCCTTACGAAGGAGGAAGGAGAGCGTAGACGTGAGGAGCGGCCGGCTAATAAGCATGCCAAATCAATCAATAATGTCAATACCGCCAATGTGGGTGTCAAGTTTTTTTTTGCCGTTAGCTTTTCGGATTCCACTTCTCATTCGAATTCTGCCACTGATCCGAATCACTCCACTGCTCCGCCTATGAATACCGTTGATTCTGTGTCGCGCCCGCAGGGAAACATTTAGGTTCCCTGCGGACGTTTGCTCATGGTAATAGCCATTCATTTTCAGATATGTGTCGCGCATGTTATGAAGCCACATCTACATAAGTTGGTAACGGAAGCTCTGTCTTAGCAAATATGGCAGCCGATAAAAGTCTATCCCCAAAAAACGACGAGTCTTACTCAGGATCACCAATAACATCTCGTAGTAGTCGTGACTTTTCTTAACGTACGCTCTTTGGTTAAAAACGCTCTTTCCTCGTTAAACATGAGATTTTTTCCACTCTATAATCCCATGGGCTAGTACTAGAAAGGCTTATCTAAGTTTTCACACTCTGGAATCGCGCCGGAAGTTGCTCTGTGTCACAGTTTACTCTGTCGCGCCGTCCAGAACTCGAGGGGGCTTCATGAAATTAACATATGCCACAGCCAACCTTAGGGCAAGATCGTTTACCTGTCGAGCAGCCTCTGTTTTCGTAGCGCTCAGGTTTGATGTTCCGGCCCCACTCCATGCATCTGTTGAGTTCAAGCGTATAGCCATAAATAAACTACTCGAGTACTAGGTCTCGAGTACTATGTAGTTAACGGTTTGAGTGTTGCTTCGTTACTGCTTTTGTTTTCCTTTCTCTGTCACACGTGTGTCTTATGCCCACGTAATAAATAAATAATTAAAAACGCTGGTGCAACCGCACTAACTAATGCGCAAAAGAGCTCTAAACTGGTATTATTAACTAAATCCTGGTTGTGCACCACAATTGAGCTTGCTTCGGTAATTACTCATCTGGGCCACTCTACTCTGCACTGAGACGAGACAAGACTAATAACAAAGACGGTGGAGCCCTAATGCTTCATAAAAATTCTATCATTGCCACTATAGTCTTTGAGGAAACCGGCCCTTCAGTCCTACGAAATTCCGCAAAGGACCAGTTGACCGAATAATCGAATTGTCGTCCCTATTCAATTATTTGGAGGAACGAATTCGAGTACACCAGTGGTCTATAAATCTTGAACTACTACGCAGAAACAAGGATCCGCCATAGCAAAACCTGGAGCTGATGTCTTAGGTATCAAAACAACTAGATTCATCCTGGTCTATCGTGCACCCAGCTGTCCATCTATTTCATCCCATCGGCTTGTAAATGCAAACAGTGACCACTGTACCTGTGATGGTGCTGTTGTCCTACTATGTGACTTCAATCCGAGTGACGTCGATTGAAACGATATGCAAATCCCCTTAGCTGGTTTCTAAGGAGCTCGTTGAATATTTGGGAGCTCACGAACTTCATCAATTGGTTCTTAAGCTTACCAGGCAAAATTCCATTCTGAATCTACTTTTTGCAATGTCCCTAATCTGGTAGGAAATGGTTGGTTGTCGGATGCCCCATCGGTAACATAGACCACGCTAGGGTGGAGCTTCTACTACTTATTACTTAAACTATACCCTAATATTACTACCAGGAAGGATTTTATTGCACGGACTACTATGCAGTACGAGCGTACATGGATTCTATAGACTGGCTCAATTCGATAAGCGCTCCTACTCGGCTTAGTACTTTAAAAAATTTCCCCAGAAAGCTGGTTTTCCCGCAGTAAAACTCTTCTTCTTCTTAACGTGTTAATGCTTCTGTGCCGAGTGAGGTCGTAAGTAGATCAATTGAGATTGATGACTGCTTTATTATAACGTCAACACAGTCCGAAGTGGACGAGTATTTCAATTCGCTCAATCATCAATCCCATTACATTAAGGTTACGAGAGAAACTCCAAAATACGGTTGGCTGCCGTACTTGGACGCGCAAATTAAAGTGCTTGGCGGTATTGTCGAGGTGAAGTAGTACTGTAAAGAAAGCTCTAAGAATATATTGGTCCACGTGGCTTCTGCACATCCTAGAGCTGTTAAGCGCACAGTTGTAAGCAACACGATCAGAACTGCACACAACGTGTGCGCAGGGCCCGAAGAGCGACAAGAGCAGCGTCGCTACGGTTTACTTCCAAAAATGTTCTCCAAAATGCCTATGCGGCACTAAGCAGAAGACTCCGCTCTGTGCAGCATAATCTACCACGTAGAGATAGGGTACCACTTTGTCTTCCCTTTGTTTCTGATAGTGTCACTTCTGCCATACAACGGAGTGTAGCTCGGGCCAGCTAGAAGGCGATGTTGTTCTTGTTCACATCCCAAATGGCAACTTCAAGCGGCAGCTAGTCCGAAATATGCTCTACGATAGGGAGTGCATGTCAGAGAGCTATGTTGGATGCCCCTACAATAAGTTAGGAGACTGAGCCAAAGTTGGTGTAGTCTATCAACTTGTGGCATGTAACCAAATGTATGTTGGGAAAACTTGGACTGTACTGGCGGTTCGCTTAAAAGAACACTTGGCAGGTAAAAGGCGCGGTATTTTGACTGGAGGGGCATGGGGAGCGGACTTTGACGTGAAATGCACGATTCTGACGTATGAGACTGACATCTCGTCCAGACAGAAAAGCGTCGGAAGAGTTCTGGATGTTCGCAAGAAATCCAACGCTTAACAGCCGAAATGAGTGTCCCTCGACCACTTGTGACTTTTTATAATTCATTCCGCATTGTGAGCTATAGAACGATCGGTGGTGACAGATGGTTGTGCGTGTCCTTATGAATGTCTTGGGTATACTCACTATAACCAGTTCGAGATGACACAGTATGTTTCATTCGGCAACTAACAACCGCGGTAGCGACGACGCGTGAACGGTGGGTCGGCGGATTAGTTTAGTTCTGTGTTACCTACTGAAGGTTGTGTTACCTACTAGTCGTTTCCAAGAGCAAGTTTTGCGACGTGCATCACGCCTACGTTTCTCTCCTTTCAAAGGCGTATTTATACGCAAATCATTAACACTGGAGGAGAGAATTCGTTTGCGCAATGAACGGAGCAATAGGAGAAATCTTCCTTCTCGTGGTGATTGTTGTTATCTTCCTGAGTCTCAGATGTCAATACAGAACTCTCCCTCATCTCGTTTACCTGAGAATGAAAGCTCTCAAGCTCATAGCTCGGTAAACCGCTGACATTTCGCAGGTCTCCTTATGCTTGTCGCTTTTCATCTGTCACCTGTACACTTGCTAATGTGAGATCGCTGGTCAGGAATGCCGATTCTGTCGCAGCTACTCTATGCAAGCACGACTATGATATGGCTTTTTTTACAGAGTCCTGGTTAAGTTCAAAAATTGAACTCGATCCACTCCTAGGAGTTGCTAGTAGTCAATATGTTGGAATTCGTTGCGATAGAATGCAAAAAAAGAGCGGCGGCGTCACTCTATTAATAAAAAACATTATTCAGCTCATGTCGTCTATAAAGAATCCGTCTGCAACTCCTATGAGCTCTTAGTATGTAACGTCGCTATAGATACAGAATGCATTAGAACTATACCTGTGTATAGAGTCCCAGACTGTTGTACAAGTGACACCAACAAATTAATTAAGGCCTTGAGTGATTTTGCAAGCTCAGAGTAACCATTTATTCTCCTAGGCGATTTCAATCTTCCTGACTTAATCGAGACCACGAAAGACGGCTGCTCTAAAAAATCTCAAGACTTTCTTGACTTTCTAGATAACCAAAAATTTAAACAGCTGGTTAAGTCTCCTACTAGAGCCAATACTTTTCTGGATCTTGTTTTCTGTAATGACGATTCCTTAGTGAAAAATACAAGAGTGTCAGCTCCCATTGGGAACAGCGACCATTCGGCCATCGACTTTGAATTAAACCTTACTTCTTTATCGGAGGCTATAGAGTGGAAACGAGACTTCAAGAACGCAAATTACTCGAATATCCAGAAGCACCTTAATGATGTTGACTGGATAGGCTCCTTCGGCTCATGTACCTCTGTAGATGCTGCGTATGAAGTCTTTATTGCTGTGCTACATCACACTATAGATCTTTTTGTACCCTGGCGTAAATGTAACGTAGGCCAGAGGTTTCTGCTGGACTACCTTAGAAGAAAACTCAATTTCCGTAGCACGGTTTGGAGGTACGCCGTGACCAAGGATTGTGCTGACAACTGGGATCGCTATAAAAAAGTTGATGAAAAAACGGAAAACGCCATGCATAAATATTTCGCTCATTTAGAAAGGAAGGTTGTTGAATCCAAAGATCGGTCCAAGTTTTTCAGGTATATTAGTTCGCGGTCGGGTAGAAACAAACCTGTGCCATCACTGATTTCCGAAGATGGCACTGTTGCTATAACCGACGCAGAAAAGGCTGAACTTCTCGCCAAACCCTTTAGCAAAGCGTTCAACAAGCATGTAACTGGTTCATCACCTGTCGGTTCCGCCGCACAACAGTTTCCCGTAATGACCTGTGGTGTTTGGTTTACAAAGAAGAAATCGTGGAACTGATTCAGAGCTGGCCATCATCCTATTCTCTCACTCCAGACTTCATTCCTCTGTCTTTGTTAAAAACATAGCTGCATGGCTAGGTTATCCTCTTGAGTATATTTTCAATTTAAGCATGATGAGGGGAGAGGTGCCTTCCCGGTGGAGGCATGCTCTGGTCACTCCTATACCAAAGAAAACATTGTCAAATGATCCAAACAACTACCATCCAGTCAGTATTACATCGATTTTTGCTCGTGTTTTTGAAAAAATTGTGAGGAAGCGCATCTTAGCGCATATTGAGGAGCACGACATCATTTCACCTAATCAATTTGGTTTCTTAAAAGGACGATCCGCTGAACTTGCGGTATTCTCATCTCTGAATGACTGGAGTAGGGCTATCGAGTGTCAACAAAAAGTAGATGTCGTTTATTTTGACTTCAGAAAGGCATTCGATAAGGTTCCTCATGGGAAATTAATTGATAAGCTGAAGTTGGTTGGGATTCACCCAACAATAGTTACGTGGATAAGCGGTTTCCTTTCGAATAGATCGTATCAGGTTCGTGTTGGAAAGGCTTTCTCTTCGGTCCATCAAACTAGCAGCGGTCTGCCTCAGGGTGGAGTGCTGTCACCCATACTATTTCTCATTTATACTTTTGAAATTCCTTCCAACATTGCCTCACTGGATGTTAAATGCAAAATTTATGCGGACGACATAAAGATATGCAAAGTCATTAAATCTCCTACCGATTCCGCAAGACTTCAGGCAGCTATTGGTTATATAAGCGAATGGTCAACTCAGTGAGAGCTACCTCCCTCCGTAGAAAAAACATTTGTTTTACCTATTGCGCGCCGCACCAATTCCTACACCCCAGTTATCATATAAATGGCAACATACTATCTACTGCCGACGTGGCACGCGATCTAGGTTTCCTCATTAATACTTCACTTGACTTCTCTGATCATATAAAAATGATAGTAAACAAGGCAATGGGCAGAACGTACAACTTATTTAAAACGCTAAAATCAAGGAACCCAAAAGTCCTGTTACGTGCCTACAAAACATACATTCGCTCAGTAGTTGAAAATGGTACCAGTGTTTTCAATCCCACAAAAAATAAGGATATCGATCTTCTGGAGAGCGTCCAAAAAACTTCACGAAAATGGTTATTAGATGCTTCAATCTCGATTACTCCTTAATTCCTAACGGCGCAGACAGAGCTCGGCAGATGGGCCTGTTTTCTCTCAGGAGGAGAAGAACTAAAAACGATATTATTATGTTGTTCAAAATTCTCAAGGGCATAGCTAGAGTTGACATCGCGGACTTCTTCCGTTTCGCACCTAGCGATACAATTACCAGGCAAGGAGGGCTAAGACTCTCCGACTCTGTAGCAAAAAGTCGGATCAGAGCGAGCTTCTTTTCCCATAGAACTCTGCGGTTGTTCCATCCCTTCATTAGGGAGGGAGCGCTACAGATGTCCATAAGCCATTTTAAGAGGCATCTTGACCGTCGATTATAATCTTCTTAAGTTTCAATTCCCAGTCTCAGTTTATAACCTTTCTTCGTTTCATTCCGATTTCTTTTTACTGGTCGTCTACTCAGTGCTGTTTTATTCTGCTTTCTATTCATGGTTCTTTTTCTTTTCAAAAATATGCCAATATTGCCCAATCAGGGCTTTTACCTGTGCTTGTTTCCTAATTAGTTGATTTCCTTTGTGTTATTTCACACGTGTACGTTTTATGTTGTTTGTTCACGCCCTAATAAAGTTAAATATAAAGTCATGAACCACTTTTAGGCCTCTGAAGACGACGAAGTGGTCAAAACTTTAGGCCTCTCAATAAATTGATCCGTTCAGCACAGATTAACGTTACGAAACATGCCGAGATTTTACGTAGGAAGAACATGAAGAATCTTCTTCTTCTAGTTTTCAGCTCGCGGAGGCGGTCGTAGTTTATTTATTTATTTATTACGTCCCGAAAACGTGCTCACACGAAAAAGCAACTAAGAAGAACAGAAAATCGCATAAATGAAGAAAAAACAAAAAGACAAATAGCACTGGAACTGGGTAAAATACTAGTCTAATATAAACAGCCATGCATAAAACAGCATCCAATCAAACCAAATGGAACGCAAACACTACAACAAAAACAATAGATGGACAGCGGAGCAGAAGAGGTTTTGAAACAACATCTCATTTTGCACCAATCTTATCTTTGAATTGCCACCGTAGTACTTGCCGCCATATAAAAAAAAATAAAAATAAAAAAATATTAAGACTATTAACATATTAGTTCACTAAAAAACCTGTAAACTGGCGAGCATTAAGGAGGTCACCGGGGATATATTGTCGAAAAGAGGAACTTTATGAAGTTAACCAAGCCACTGGAATGCTAAAATCATGCAATGTCGAATCATGGAAGAAAGAAATTCAAAAAATCCTGAGCACGCGTCCCCAGGCGGGCTCCGTGTTTCAGGAGCCTCATTATACTGGTACGCACAACGGGGACGGCCCAGGAATAAATTTTTCTCTCCATATGTAGTGAGGTATTGGTAATAGATTGAACAAAACCTTTGCATGACAAGGATCGAGGTGACGGCTGGATAACTTTTTGAGGAAGGTTGAATGTTAACTATAGAGAAAAAGTGAAACCAGTAGTTGCTGTGTTTGTCATCTCTAGCGATGGCGACTACGTCGACCAGGACGAAAGGTGGTCCGTCTCCAGTTGCATGGAGAATGCTTGCCACCATCTTCTCCCATCCACTTGTCTATTGCCTCATTATGTCTTGTAACAAGGATACATACTGACTACAATATGGTAGAACAAATGAATAGTGCTCCGTAGATTTTATCAGGTAAGGACTGATCACCTATAATTTGATAGAGCCAAAAAGTTGTCGTTTCTAAGGCCGTCCAAGTGATTCTTAGTTCTGACACGTAGAGATGGACCATTTTCCCTACGTAGCATCACTGATAGTCACATCATTAGGCGAAAGTGAGTAAGAACAAATTCTCGGAGGGCGGCGTTTCAACGCCGCATGAATTGCAGGTGGCTTCGAAACGCTGCATGCAAAGGAAGGAAAAAAAAACCCCGAGATGCCGTTCTTACCCGCGTCGTGTCCAACGTTGAGCACGGAAAGGACCGCGATGCTATTTCAGACCAACACCTCTCACCTTCTCTGGCGAGTTCATTTGGTGGGTGTTTGAAATTCAACGATCGTAGTTTGCTGAGACAATCTCTGCAGTACCATACGCCGGCGTGATGTGCGAGTGCTGCGTAGAGGACCACATCAGGTAATTTCAGCTTTTAGAATCCACCAATCTCATTTACTGTTACTTACACTTACTGGTTTCTATGTAGAACGCTTGACTAGCACACAGAAGACTCCTCCTTTATTAAGAAATCTTTCATAGTGAGAACGGTAACCAGGGGCCGGATTCATCAACGACTTACAGCAACTTACCAAAGAAAATACAGCCAAAATTCCTGATAGCACGGATTATCAACAAGTGATTTCGATTGTTTCTTGTCCGTTAGAATGCTGTAAGTGTTGATGAATCCGGCCCCAGACTCACGAGGAAGGTCAAAGAGGTCACCGTGGAGTTTCTCAAAGCGACCTATACAGGGTTGTAGGGCATTGCCTGAGAAGCAGCATAGTGGTTTCCAAATTTCCTGCGGACCTCTGGGTAGGTCAAAAATGGCAAAAAACTGCACCGCTTCAGTGCGGGCCGATAACGCAAAACTGACGCCTGGAATGCCCATGTCGTGCCCACAAATAGTCCTGCAAAAGGTTTGGAGCTTCAATCATTGCTAGAACTTAGGAATTGATTAATTCCTAATTGAAGCGAGGCGGCGCATTCACGGGAAGCGCGCGCCACTAGGGCGACAGCGAATGGACGGCTGAGTGGTTAGCGTGACGGACTTGCGGGAGAGGTCGAGGGTTCGATTCTGGTGGTGTGATTTTTGCATTGCTGGGCGCACATCTTGCGTTTTTGCCACCGTAAAGTCCTTTTCTGTCACGACTAGGTGTCATATTCGATTTCCAACCCTGATTTGAACCTTCTGTGATGCGATTTTACTTCAAAACACAAATCGCGCTAATGAATATGCAATAAACTGTTTAACAGTTGTGGTAACGTTCTATAAAACACGCGAAGCAAAGCAGCTTCTGACACCAGCAGCAGCGGATAAATGCCAAGGAAGAGCAGCCCGAAGCTTCCTGGCAGGGCGTGTCGACAGGCACTTCATCGAAGGCGTAGTCCGCCGGTGTTGAGAAGTGCCCCGGATGCATTTCCACATGTCCAGCTGCCACCCACGCGCGCTACATGTAAGCAACAAGTCCCGCGTTTCTTTCGAGAATGCGTGGTTCGCTCTTCGGCAGCCCCCCTAACCATTGTCCTCCTTGACAGCTGGCATGGCTTCAGGGATCACGAGAACCTCGTTTCCGAGATGACTGCTGGAAAAGAGCTTAAGCTGATGACAATACCGCCAGGAGCGACGAGCCTTTGCCAACCTCTCGATGCATACTTCTTCCGGCTTTTCAAGCGGTTCATCCGGCGAATTCATGAACATGTGCTCCACTTCCGTCCGGATTTCAACTGCTTCTCAAGAGACAATACTTTGGAAGTAATCATGAATCGCTTCGGACCAGCTCACTCGATGTTTAAATTTTTAGGGCAATTTTCAAGGCACCCGTCCTTGCAGGTGGTCATCCAGGTGTATAGGCAATTCTGCGCTCCGGTATTCCGAAGGTGCTTTGCGTACGCGTGGGTGGCAGCTGGATATGGGAACATCCGGGCACTTCTCAACACCGGCGGACTACGCCTTCGATGAAGTGCCTGTCGACACGTCCTGCCAGGAAGCTTCCGGCTGCTTATCCTTGGCATTTATCCGCTGCTGTTGGTGTCAGAAGCTTTGCTTCGCGTTTCTCATAGAATGTTACCACAACTGTTAAACAGTTTATTGCATATTCATTAGCGTGACTTGTGTTTTGAAGTAAAACCGTATCACAGAAGGTTGAAATCATGGTTGGAAATCGAATATGACACCTAGTCGTGACAGAAAAGCACTTTACGGTGGCAAAAACGTAAGATGTGCACCCAGCAGTACAGTAACCGCACCGCCGGAACCGAACCCTCGACTTTCTCCCCGCAAGTCCGCCACGCTAACCACTCGGCCATCCAATCGCTGAGCCCCTACTGGCGCGTGCCTCCCGTGAATGCGCCGTCTCGCTTCAATTAGGAATTAATCAATTCCTAGTTTCTAGCAATGATTGAAGCTCCAAACCTTTTGCGGGACTATTTGTGGGCACGACAAGGGCATTCCAGGCGTCAGTTTTGCGTTATCGGCCCGCACTGAAGCGGTACAGTTTTTTGCCATTTTTGACCTACCCAGAGGTCCGCAGGAAATTTGGAAACCACTATGGTGCTTCCCAGACAACGCCCTACAACCCTATATAGGTCGCTTTGAGAAACTCCACGGTGACCTCTTTGACCTTCCTCGTCAGAATATCAAGTTAAGCTCCTCCCTACTTATATGCTGCTAACGTTTAATTGGGAATTGAAACGATTCCCGCTGCATGATCTCAAATAAACCACCCATGAATAGAAAAGGATGAAGGACAGCGTTACTCAAGGACTTTTGGGATGCGCCACGCATTCTAGTTCTACGGAAAGTCGTGGAAGCGTATTTGAGTTCGCATTTGCTCGATGCAACGGATTGCGAAGGTCAGCCGATGAGGCAGCCTTATCCTTCTCAGAAATGCTTGGTGCCAAGTCAACAGAAGGACGGAAGGCTTGGTTGACCTGAGCGGGAAATCAGAGCCAGGAATATGGTATCGGGTGCACGCAACAGCCGGCACCCCTGACTGCACTCCAAGAGGATCGACCACGCACGATGTCGGACAAACTCTCTCCCTTCCCTTATCGCACACCAAGGAGAACTGCTTGGAGGAAATTCTGCCGTAGATGCGGTTCAAGACCAGCTGTCATAAGGGCACTTTCCAATGTTTTTCTATTTCCCTAGGTGGTTCCTGAACCCTGCGCCTAGCATGCCAATTATGCGTTAGGTACCCGTTTCTTTTTGCAATACGATGTTCAAGGAGAGCATTTTCTTCTATTCGTCATCAGGCGAAACCAATTCGGCTGGTCAGAACACATTTCTAATTATACGCCAGATAACCCTTGCCATCGTAGTATCAGAAAACGACATATCAGTACGCTTTGCACAGGAAACGTTTTGAATCGCAGCTGGGTCCCTGGATAAACCTTACTGCTTCGCAGACATGAACTCAAGTGTTCTACTCCTTGGCCTTACAACACTTTTGTATTTTTCTCGACCGTGCGATTCCATAGTAAATTTTCAACACCACTAACTCGGTGGTTCTTGCAGGTGGACTTTGCAAAAAAGTGTATACCATTAGGTTGGCTGGAATGTTCTAGTGGTTTTGACTGGTCCACTTCCAACGATCATAACTTTCTTCATATTGACCGATTCAGTCAAAATAAAAACCGTTCGAACCAGCATACTTTTTCCAATGTGACAGTAGTTGAATAGTTCCATTAGCGAAAATCTGGGTGGTCGAAAGGCGATAAATTCTGGAGTTTTTGCGTGGTTCTGATTTGTGAAGGTTCTACCAGCGAGGAAGTTCTGAAAGTGAGCAGGTGGTAGTCGGTTGACGCAATGTCTGATGAGTCTGGCAGATCAACTGCTAGTTCGTTTAATGTTCGCAGGGTGATTTGCGAAACGCGTGAGCCGGCGTTGTCGTGCGGAATGGTATCACTTCTGGTGACCAGTTCCAAATACAGCTGACGCAGTTTTCGGTACTTGGTTCTGGCTTTAGGTAGCCGATTTCGTCACAGAAAGACTCTGCTGTGATGGCTCGTCGTGGTTCCAGAAAGTTGTAGTGAATCAAGCCAGTCGCCAACCACCACACTGTTATCATCTCTTTCTGGTGAGATTTCGGCATTGGAAAGTGCTTGGGGATTCCTCGACGTCAATCCACTGTCCTGATCTGATCGTCCTCGATTACCGTACAGAACCCACTTTTCATCAAATACGACGATCTAAAAACGCCTCGTTTTGATTCCGGAGAAGCATAGAAGAATAGATTTAGAAGCGCGATAATTTCTGGCAATCACTCAAATCGTGGGGCACCCACTTTCCTAGATCTTTTACTTTTCCGAGGCGTCTAAACGATCTGCTGTCGGTCTGCCTATTCGGGAAGTATCTTCAACCACCGTTGCACAGCGCTTTCTCCAACACTATTTTGTCCTTATACATGGTTGATTTGCCGGGCCTTTTCGACGCCGGATTGGGTCAGTTCGGCATTGAAATTAAATATCGTTCGGAATTGCTCTTTCGACGTACATCAAGAAGTCTTCGAAGAAACACAATTGCTGAGCATAACTGAAGCACAAATTATTCCATCAGATAGAGCGAAGAAATCCGTATTAGAAATTATATAAAAGCAAGTGCTCCTTCACGCCTATCGGCGTGCCTCCCATTTGCGCGCTTCGCGCGATGTTGCAGCATCACTAAGCTGAGGATAAATACATCAAGCTAGCTGCTCTACTTATGCAGCTTTCTTCCCTCCGTAGCAGAACAAAAAGTAATTTTAGCGAACCCTATTATGTTCCAACCTTGCTCTACTTTCCATCAGATCAGGAGGGTAGTTTTGCGGTGTGAAGCAATCCAGACCCCCACTACCGCTACTTTAAACATCAGCACCGTCTCCATACGGCTCAGTGACGTCGATGCTTGTGCTAATCAGTGCCCTCGTCCCTTAGGTCTTCGACAACCTTCCTGATGCCCCTTAGCACAGTGCCCCACTTCACTCTAGCGTCGTGTAGCTGTAGACACTTTCACTCCTCATCAGGGGTGGGCGGAATTTCTGTTTTCTGTTTTCTGTTTTCTGATTTTCTGGCCATTTTGGGCAAATTTTTTCTGTTTTCTGTTTTCTGGGAAAATGGCCTGAATTGGCCAGAAAACAGAAAACAGAGCTGCGAACAAAATAATGTAATAGAAATCCAATAAAGAGAATCCAAAAAGTATCATAGAATCATGAGTTTTATCTCAAAACAATGTTTCTAGAGTATTTTAAATTGCAAGCATGTAAGCTTCTGGATCTGCCCTTGTAGAAATTGCACTATGCACTCAAAACTATGCCACTTTGTTTGTTTGATTGTATAAGTGCTGCTGACATGGAGTCCCTTCATAGGACATTTCTCCACTTTCATAATTTCGCTTTGTAGTCTCTTAAATTTCTGCAGTAGTTTAGACTATCTACGATTACTTAGAACTTTATGCAAAGGCTAGAAAACTAGTGTTCTGAGGGGCATTTCATTATAATATATGTTAACTATGTGCCGTAGAGAAATTGTGGGTAGGATTATTCTCCACCTCCGGTTATTGAAAATTGTTGGCTGGTCTTTCCCAATGATCGTAAAGCAAAGCCTTTGACGGAGCTGCTTTTCTAACTCTTGTTCAGCTTTTGGTTGTCCAACATTAGTGAGAGGCTGAAAAGTTTTAGTTACCTTTGACTTCACTGGTGTAGTGATAGAATAGTGATACATAAAAATTGTAATTCATCACATCTATCATCTATCGTCTCGGTGATCATCATCGAGTTATTCGAACGGGCACCAGCAACGTCTCCATTTGTCCTTGTCGCTTGACAGAGTGCTCCAATGGATCCTCCTCGCCGGACGGACACGAAGAGCGTCATATCGTTCGTTCAGGGCTTCCACGAAGAAGTCCGACCAGTGCGTTGGTGGGCATCCTGGTATTCTCTTGACATCTCGCGAAATCCAGTCAGTGACGGCTCTCGTCCAGCGGGTGTCTGCGAATCGCATTATGTGGCCGGCCCACCTAATTTTCGACGACTTCGCCCATGCGGCAGAGTCCCTGATCTTCGAACGTCGACGAAGTCGTGTTACTCCAAGCATCGCGCTCTCCATTCCACGCTGCGCGTCGCTGATCACGTGTTCATCCCGCTTCCGCATAGCGCGGGTCTGAGGCGTATGTTAGGGCAGAAAGAGCAGTGGAATCGAATAGGCCAGCATGGAGTCGGACGTTCTTCGTCTTCTTCACGATTTCACGCTTTTAAAAGCTCCCCAAACCACTCGTTTCCTCATACCCAGCTCCGGTGCTAGGCCGTTGCTCACGTTGACTTCGCGAACCAGATACACGTAGCTGGAGCACTCGGAGATGTTCGTTCCGTTGAGCGAGAATGGGGCATCATAAACTCGTTAGTTTCTCATGAACGTCGTCTTCGTAAGATTCCGCTGCAGTCCAGAGTTCCCACATACACGATCGAAGTGGGCTAGCGTTCGCTCGGCCTGGCCATGCTCGGTGTTATGAGCACGATGTCATCAGCAAACCTAAGATGGTCAGTTGCCGGCCGTTGACCTTAACTCCATGTCTTCCCATTCTAGTTCGCGCATGGCGTTTTCGAGGGTGGTGCTGAAGAGCTTTGAGAATACGGTCTCTCCCTGCTCAAACCCTCTCTTCACGTCGATGATGACGTCGTTGTAGAGTGGAGAGATCTTGGTCGTGAATCCACTGTGCAGCTCTCAAAGGACTCAGATGTGCCGAGTAGGAACGCCCTGGGTGAGCAGGGCTTCGAGAACCGCTTCAGTCTCGACGGAGTCGAATGCCTTCTTCAGGTCAATGAACGTAGGGCACAGCTGCACGATGAGCTTCGTAATGGTGTGTATGTGGTCGATCGAGCCGAGCGTGTCCTCTCCGAAATCCTGCTTGTTCGCACGGCCGTCCTTCGTCCAGCGTTCTGCTAACCCTATTCAGGAGGAATCGAGTGAAGAGCTTGTAGACTACGGACAGCAGGCAGATCGGGCGATAGTTGCCGATGTCGGGCATGTCTCCCTCCCCAGCAAATCGAAATGTAATATGATATTTATGTATGAATAATAATAATAATATGTTGGAAAGGGTATATGTTTGATCCTTATTAGATAATGTCTACGTATTTAAAGAAACACTTTCACCCAAAAGTCTTTGCGCTGACAGCCTCTTCAGTCGCACTCTCGTGTTGTTCTGTGAAATATCAAGCCAGTACCCAAAATATCTTTGGCCCGTGTTTGGTGCTTTGTAAGGCCAGTCTCTTACGAGTGGGACCCCTAATCTAGCGAATCGTCTATTTTGAGATTACACTTACATTTGGACTGTGAGCCTTAAACCGCTATATTTTAATATGAATGCAATAGGAAAAATTCATCATTTATAAGCCACTCCTATAAACGCTTGCAAGTTAAAACGCTGGTCCACGACCAACTTCTAGTCGTGCAAAAAGCACTTGCTACTGGACAAATAAATCTTCGGATTGAATAATTAGGTAGTATGATAACTGCGAAATTTTCTGTTTTCTGTTTTCTGATTTTTCTGTTTTCTGGCGTTTTTGGCCTTTCTGTTTTCTGATTTCTGTTTTCTGACGAAAGCGATTTTCTGTTTTCTGTTTTCTGGGAAAATTTTCAGAATTTCCGCCCATCCCTGCTCCTCATCCTCAAGTGCTCAACCTCAGGCAAGCAAGCAGGTGTACATAGGTGCTTTTTGTCGTGTGCCCAAAATCGAGCTTCCGCTAGCAGCTTCGAGCAGTGTCCCCCATTACTTGTCTCGGCTTACTGGAACTCATCCCCCATTACTGCTACCGGTCCTACACTACTGGTACCCTCTGACTGGACCTGGTTCCCATTACTGGTTTTTCTCAACGATCTCCCTTACAAGGGAACTGTCTCAACGGTACGCCGGAACGGCAAGAACGAATACTATAATAAGAATCTCCGTCCTCCAAATAGTAACAAAACATCTTTTGTTTTTGCCGAGTCATTGAGGCAAAGGGGTAAGAGGGTGTAATGGTTAAGGGTACGAGAGACGAGCTTACCAAGGGTGGGCAAAGGATCTGCGCAGGTGCCTGAGTGGCGCAGTGGTAGAGTGGCTGCTTCGTGATTCGAGGGTTCCGTTTCCTAGTTACGTCGCATTTTTGCACTTCTACCATACTATCGCACTTCCATAGAGATTTCCATATCTGAACTTTTTTTGAAGTTCGCTCCTGTAAGATATTCACACTACTTATTCCTTGTCGACATTTCGTGATGCACCAGCAATGCCCCAAATATACAAAATACGATGATACATGAAATACTTATGAAAAACCTTCAGCACCAACTATGCACAAGCACAAAATGCATACAACAGTAAGACCGATCACAGTATGGGCAGCGTATGGAGGCCACAGTTTCTTCACATCCTGACTCATCACAGAGGCCTTCCGCGAATGCCATTCCACTCGGTTTTGCGAAGTACCAAGAAATGTGATGATGATGTTGATGATGCTATTTCATTTCCATTTGTTTTAATTTTTCAGAGAAACCTAAAACAGTGGCAAGTACTTTCTCTGCTGCGAGATTATGTCACAATTCCTGCCCGTGGTACTCTGCTGCAGCCCAGGCCTGGAATTGCGATACAATCCCATTTCCCCGGTTGTCAACCTTGTGTAAAATAACAGTTCTAGTATAGCCAAACCTTTTCCTCCAAAACGGTCCGTTCTTCCGAAAACGTGATAGTGCCTCCACTGGTTAGTGGCGTCTTGACTTCGGCAGAATTTTCTTCTGGTTGAAACTTGCGGTCCTCTTCTTCCACTACCTCCAGCTTCCCCACTTCGTCGATTTCCAGCTGTCGCAGTTCGAAATCCTGTAGGACACTTCCTATCTTTTCCGACAGCTTCATCTCGTCTTTTGAAGGAACAGCACTGGAGATCCACACTTCAGTAGGTGGGTAACCACATGAGGATTAACAGATATTGTAGAGGTGAGCAGCAGCTTATTATGACCGCGCGACTTCGTAAGCATAACAGAGACGAAAATATTGATCGAGGTGGTAGGTCAAGTTGGAGATCATGAGGTCCTCTTATAAATTGTGAGTACACTGTGGTGGCACCCACCCCACCGACACTAACACATTGCAGTTTTCCAGCTTCCTCCCGCTGCTTCATGTTGATCCCACTTGAAAATTCCTTGCTTTGACAATGAGAACCATTGATTGGCGTGAAAGCTTCATATATCATCGTATTTTGCATATTTGGGACATTATTTGGGACATTTATTTGGGACGAGATGTCGACAAGGAATATGTAGTGAAAACATCTTACCGCAGCAGCGAACTCCAAAAAACGTTCAGATATGGAAAACTCTAAGGAAGGGCGATACTATGGTAAAAGTGCAAAAACGTGATGTAGCACGGGAGCCGAACCCGTGACTTCACAGCGATAAAGCAGCAACTTTACCACTGCGCCACCAAGGCTTAGGCTTCGGTTCCTTGCGCAGCCGTGATAAGCTCGACGCTCGGGCCCTTAGCCATTACACCCCTTACCCGTTCGAGCGTACCGTGAGACAGTCCCCTTGTTAGCAGATGTGTTCGGTCCGTCTTCTGAATCTCCAGACACGATGAACGATGTACTCGGCACGTTTTCAGAGTCCCCAGGCACGTTGAGTAACGTCTGGGTATTTTTCGCTATTTTCGCGCCCCGTAATTTCACCCCCGATTTCAGCGAATTTTATATAATGATAAGCGAAGTTAAATGTTGATTCGGTAATAAACGGACGAGAAGCGGTTGCACAAAACCGCTAGCACTTTCCGGCCGAGCTAATATTTAAAGAACTCGCAGCTGAGTTCTTTTCGCCGTTCAGGTGTACGCTTGAACCCTTTCCTTACGATTGGAAGAGGATTTCTGAATGGCATCCCAGTACATATTTCTATAAGGCTGTAGGTTTGATAACCACTGCGGTTTCACTAAATCATGGCGCTCGAGGACATGTTTGTTCTTCCGCACAGAGATGCTAATCGTGTCATTGTTCTGTAGGCAGACCCCACTCCTTCAAATACTTCCTTTTGTTTCTAAATTTTTGGGGCGTTTTTCTCGCTCAGCGGACTTACTCCTTACCATCATCATTAATCATTACAACTGTGTCTCGTTGAGCCCTGAGCGCCCTGCGTTGCTCTTCTGTGATGACCAGCGCAAAGCTTCTGAAACCGAAGTACTCACCCCTGTGAAGACGAATACCAATGCAGCTGCATAGACATAGCTCGTGTGAACACAACCGAATAATAATTAGATTTTATCATAACCATATAATAACGTTTAGGAGAACACAATAAGCTACGAGCTAGGGGTGATCACTGGAGACGAACGAACCGCCGCTCCATGACCAGATCCACTGTGCGACTCGACAAGAAGAAATAGAAACGCTCTCTAAGGTGGACGGGGATCGACGCACAAACAAAGCTCTCTCTCGGTGGTCCGACTTGCACTTGGAAAGGATTTTCAACATCGCAACGAGGAAAATTCATTCGCAGAAATGGATGAACGACTGTAGAAACATGTACAAACGACTCGCGAATCGCTGCATGGAAACGTAACGACGCAGAGACAGACAGCAGCAGAAGGAGGAAGAAAGGGAGCGGAGGGGAGACGGGACAAGCAGAGGGGTCCACAGCTAGCGAATTTTATTCTAAAAATTCTCGAAGGCCCACAGAGCGCGCAGCGATGTCGACGCGCTCTTTCCCATACAGAACATAACAAAACAATCGGTTGGTGCATGCGTGTATGTGCGGTGCGGCGATGAGTTCAGATTCTGTAGCGAGAGACGACGATGAACACGAGAATAGGCAGTGTAGCACATGAGATACGAAATGAAGAAAGTTGCCGGTACGGGTTACGAATTCGCTAGTGGGGCGCTCCGCTATATCGACATCGAGGCTGGGGGAAGGGCGTTGGCGCACATCTGCGGTCCGTTCATACTTCGCCAGCGAGCGACGCGACGATCTGTCTTGCAGCCCGTTGTCTGGAATGCTCCGCGACTGACCGCGTCGTCGCTCTGAGGTACGAGCGGAATCTCGGGATGGACTTTTTGCAAGACAGCTAGCTGAGAGATAAAGGGCACGGCTTATACCTAAGCCGCCGCGCTGCGCTACAGCACGAGAACCGCCGAAAGCGCTCGTACTGCAACTTCGCCTTACGACTGAAGTATAAACCCTGCCGAAGGGTGAAGGTAGTTGAACTTTTTTGGAAAAGTGGAACGAATGAATTCGCGAGCTGGTTCGGACACCGATATGCAGAACACACACTGCTACCGTAATCCGTGAAAATACTCTGCGACGGATGAACGAACGCAGTCCAAGACATTTCGAGCCACATCGATGCATATGGAGAGGAGACAGACCGCAACGCCGAATGAAAGAGTGAACACTGTGGGTGAAATGGGACTAGATGTCTCCCGAGGTACACCGGTCCCACCAACATGTCGAAAGCTACCGACGATATCTGCATCAGCTGCCCAGCTCCGAAGAGACCAGTATGGTGATTACGCTGCTTAGAGCTTTGAAAAAGGCCGATCTCACACGAGCGTCATTCACAGCACCGAGCAGACTTCGCTGGATGAACTCCTAGAGAATCACTTGCCCGCTCGGTGCCGCCTCGTGGTCTCGCCCAGCCAGGTGACCGATACACATCAATTCTGCTACAGAAAGCTTATGCTAAACAATGAATATGCGCTGCTAGCGCCCTTTTACAATCATATAATGCAGGAGAAGCGCCAGCGAAAGGCAGCGACACGCACGTCGCCTGGTGATCGCCTCGCGATGGGGCCAGTGGATGGATGCACGCGAACCGTAGTACACATAACGAAGGAACGAATGAACAGCGGAAACGGATGACGATAACAGTGAGAGTGAATGAGTGGGAGGGCGCGTGGGCTATGAAAGGTGGTGGAAGGACGGCTGGAGACGGCAGGAGGGCGGTCAGCGATGCCGATTTCGCCGACGGGCGCCCTTCGCCTTGTCGGTGCGATCAAGCTCACAACATACCATGCGAAACGGGACTAGAGGGGTGGAACTGTGTGTGAGACGCAGCTCAACGCGGCGATTCACTGCTACTTTTTGCTCCGCGAGAAGAATCCGCCTTTTTTCGCCTTCGATTGCGTGCCCTCCGGCAACGTTTGTGATCGGGATCCTTCCTCCAGGTGTGCTTGACCGGTCGCTAATTGCAGCTCGGTTAACCACCGTTGGCAGTCCTCCTGAAAATAGCAGCCTCGCTTTAGAGAGCACTCTTTGATCGACCTGGACGAAAACGCCAGCATTCAGTTTCGGCGACAAGGCAAAAGTGCGCATTCTCAGTGGACGTAAAAATACGTTAGAGCTAAAACAATTGCAAGGCTTTTAACCTTTCACGCTCAAAGAAATTTCCCCAAACAAGAGGAATCAGCGCGAGCACAGACAGAGGAGACGCCGGCTGTCGTGTGCCCGACTCTAGCTTCCTGATTCACATTTCCCGCTAAGGCCAACCAAGCCTTCCATCCGTTCGGGGTCGGTGAATTGGCACCAGTCTTATCTAGGAAGGACAAAACACGGATTTGTTCATCAGCTGGTCATCGTAATTCATTCTTTAGGCCAAGTACGGAAAGGCTCGATGATGAAGGAGGGGATGAATCAATGTTATTGTGAGATAAGCCACGCGTTCCAGTTCGAGGGGTATTGTGGTGGTAAAATTTATGTGGCGTATACAATGACTTACGCTGACTAGCCGATAAAGAAAATGAGATTTACTCCCTAGACAAGTCTGGCACCAATTCAATGACCCGAAGGGATGGAAGGCTTGGCTGCCTGGGAGGTGAACCTAAACTAGGATCCTAATCGGGCTACGGACGACAGCTGGCGCCGACTGGGCTACCACGTCGCAATTTTAGGAACGCCTAGGCTATCATATTAGATTATCATATGCAGGAATAATGCGCTTTTCGCTTGGAGTTAAGAACATAAAGAGCAATGCGGCTTGCCACGCGGATCACTCTCTCTCTCTCTCTCTCTCTCTCTCTCTCTCTCTCTCTCTCTCTCTCTCTCTCGGTCGCGAATATCTCCTATATCCAACCCTACAGCAGGACAGCATGGTGCGCTCTTCTTGCAGTGGCGCACCCCACTAAGGAGCCGACATCTCAAACTGTGGAAGTCAAGGGCAAAAAAGAAGCACCCAGAGTGTGTTGAGGAGGTTGACTAAAAGCATACATACTTCGCTTAAAATTATAATCCCTAAAAAATTGACAATATACTGCTTCCTACAACTAGAATGACAATTGAATTCTGAAGGGAGAGGCAACACTTGTGTCCTTGAAAACACAGGCGAGCAATTTGAGCGGTTTTCAATGGCTGTCCTTCCCATCCATCCACGAAAACGCTTGCGAAGGAGAGAAGATGATGAAGGCTTTGGTTTTTGTTTTTGGAGACAGAATGCATGTAGGCTTCACCTCCAAACTATAGATGCCCACCTCAGTTACGCTTCAATCAGGATCCAAAACAATCCATCCAGGTAGAGAATCGGACACTAATTTTTCATCGTGAATAACACTCTTCTATTACCAGCTCTTTACAGGTTACGTCTTTATAGGTCTATTAGCAGCTCTTTATAGGTTACGAACTCCCACCCCCAGGACCTGGTCTATGGTCTTTGTTACGCTGTGAAAATATGCACCATTTCCATTTTCCATGAAAGAAATGAAATCTCCATGAAAGGCATACCTCGCTTGCACATTGCAGAAGATACTCAGCTCCTACAGGCATTCGTAATGATAAGACATTCTTCTTTTTCTGGTAGTCCTGTGCCACATTCACCGAGCAGCCCGGTAAACTAACGGCCGGCTCGTTATGGAATGTCGCTCTCTCCTCCCTGGAAACAGAAATGTTACTAGTTTTCTGTAGCTGAACAAGAACCTTTTCAATGGTAAGTGCAGAACTCGAGTTGAGTTCAGCTGAGTTACCCCTGAAAACTCTGACTATCTCTCTTCGCTGAACCCACTTGTGCTTAGCGTCTTTGTAGAAGGCGATCTCGTTATTTCGCAGGACTGCAAGCAGTTTCTCCCACGATCGGTTCGACGCCTTTCTGTCCAGCGACTCGTAGGTGTGTTTCCGAATCAACGTTCCCTCGAACGCATCTCCTGTCTTCGCTCCTAGAAAAACAGCCCTTTAGACAATTATTCCAGCTAGTCGTCGAATTCTTGTGGAACTTCGAATGCAACCGAAAGCGTTTAACTGATATCCACACATGAGAGATAAACGGAGATAAACCCATAGAAATTCATCCTCAACGTGATATAAAAGATCTTAATAAGAAGGAATGAAAACTACCCGTCGAAAGAAACAATCTAAGCGATCCACGTTGCTTATTCTAAATCGGGGAGAAGACCTCAGTTCCTATGCCCCGAACGAATTTTAGTTTATATTCACGAAGACATCATAACGATAGTTAGTTCACTCCTAGGTCCTTGTTATGCTGACTGTTTCCATTTTGAACTGGACAGCCTCCAGATTGAAATGGTCTCATTCTAAATAAAATTTTACGTTCTAAGGAAGATAAATCAAACTAAAAGGGTCGTGATTGGTTTGAAATTACCCACACGAAGTTCAAACTGTTATAATTATGAAACCAAGTGATAAACTTAAAAAAGCAAAAAGCTATGAGGGTTACGCACTAAATGAAATTTGGTCAAATCTTTCTGACCTGAAGAAATAAAATTTAGAACCCTATACTGCTCTCTCGTAAATTATCTTAGGCAGATTCTCAACTAAGTATTCAATCAATCACCTAATATTAATAAAAGTCTAAAGCCCATTTTAGCTCGTACACAGCATGGTAGCAGACAGCTACTGATATCGGTGATCCGCGCAAAGGACCGATATCAGTGCATCTCATACAGCCTCGCAGGGCTGCGGAATATATAGCACTTTCGCGTCGAATTGGACACTCCTCTAAGCCAGCCTATGGTTTTTGAAATCAAAGCGAACTCTTCCAAATCGAAATGACCTTCTTACAGGGTAAGCTATAGACTCTCCAAGATGGTTAGAATAATTCTTTGTTCAAGGTGAATTTGGCATAACTTTCGCTGAAATTTTTTAGTTCATTCGCAAGAATGGATGTAATAATTTTATAAAATTTTTATTTTTTGAGCAAAAAATGATAAATTAAATTTTTATTTTAAAGCACTATGGGGCAAATACATAGACAGATCATCAAAAGACCAGATCGTAGTATGCACTCGAAAAACTCGTCGCGATTTTTCTTTGATTGGTAGTACAAATGCTGCCCACGTGAACCATCAAACAGAGAATATGTGTCTTCTTTACAATTGTTTCTGTTGTACCACTTACAAATGTGAAACTCCATGCAAGTAGAAATTTTGCGTCAATCGTGTAAAAATCGCGCCTTTGAGCAAGGACATGAAGCAGTCTTTTTCGGCACTAAAAATGGGCGTCTTGCAGTTCTTTAAAGCTTTAATCCACTACTTTCCCTTAAAAATGGGAATTTTACAAAATTTCAAACAATGCGTTCACTTATTTCAAAAGTTTTAGGCCAGCTTAGAAGAGTGCCCAATTCGACGTAAAACGTGTCCAATTTGATTTGAATAGCGTCAAATTCGCTGTAAAGATACCAATTTCATGTTAGAAGCAAGCTTCACGCTTTTGAAATCAAACTTAAACATCATCAAGATCAAAACTAGCTCTCTCTCTCTCTCTCTCTCTCTGCATTGAACTAGAAGCTCTCCGAAACGGTGAGAATAATCTTTTTTTTTTGTTCAAAGAAAATTTAGTATTTAGTATTTAGTGACACTCTCTTTGATATTTTCTTAATTCACCTGCCCCAATAAGTGAACACTCCGTCTATTTTTCATTTTTTTTACTTCATAAGGAAAAAATGAAATAGTTTTTATTAGTAGGATGTTTAGTTGCGATCTAAAGCTCTTGCATCAGTAAGGACTCGAATCAGCATTTTCTGCTTGTCGGGCAGCGATACAACGTTTCACACTACCAGTGCTACCTTCTGCCCACTGCACGTTGCGAGAGGAGGTTGCCTGCCACCAGGTCCTTTTTAGGTGAGCATTTCCTGCGTCTACGTGTTCAACTACACTTGGTAATGATTTGCCGCCTTTTGTCTTGTATTGTAGCCTGAAAAGGCAGTTGGGACCGGTTGGATCACTTTGGTCTCTGATTTTTCCAGGCTCTGACGAGGCCGAATAGCCGAAACGTTAGCCGATAAACGATTGCCATGTTGGCTTTGGCTGCAATCAAAACAGCCACAACAAACCTAATCATCATGTCAACACTTACGGGCAGTCGAACCTGGTCAATACTACCAGCGCAGTTTGATCGCACAGGATATCCACGAACTAGTTTTGGTTTGAAACCGTAGAAAATCAGCAATCCTATAACGTGTTAAAAGAAGAGATCGCGTCATGCACTCGAACGGATCGCAGCTATTTTTACTTGATTGAATGCAAAAATTCGGTTTGACGAAGTAGCATAAACGATACAACAAGAATAGCCACAAAAACACAAATATCCTCACGTCGCTATTTCAAGTAAGCAGCATTTGCGCTATTTAACAAATGAAAACTGCGGCGATCTAGTCGCGATTATTATTATATTCTTATTCTCTTCTATCATTGCACTAAATGACTGCCGCCTCTGCAAAACCTTTCCCTGAGAAGCAAAAACAAAAAGGGTTCGAACAGTGCGATCAGTCATTAGGGAAGGTGAGTTTAAAAATTCAAGGAAAGCTATGCCAATTTTTCTTTGCACAAGAAATTCTCACTGTCTTTATTCCTAGTTTTTATTTCAATGTGAAAGAAACTCGTTTTGACCCGGAAGATGTCGACATTGATTTCAAAAAGTCAAACTTGCTTATAAGTGTTGGATTTGATTTTAGAGGTTTGCAATTTGCCGTGAGAATGGTATAACGCGCAGAAGACGAGGGAATATAAAATGTAGAAGTTAATTTCATAGAGAAGCTATACGGCTCATTTGAGAGGATTCTAAACCGTAAATATCGCTGAACGGGTTGCAATACGATTTGCACTCTCCAACTTGATTTCAATAAATCCATCATCGTAGAAATCACGTACATACGTAGTCACCTCATTAGAAGACTGACAACACGACTACTCCACACGAAGGAACTCTCAACCGCCTCGAAGGACTCTCGAAGAAACCACTCTGGACCGTGAAACGTACCACGTGGATCGCGAGAGTCGAACTTGGGTGCACGGGCGAGTGACATTCGCCAACCGCTACTCTCACCGGTGGACAGCCGACTACGTTCTGCAACCGCACTGCACTGTCACAACACAACAACAAGCAACAAACACAACAGCAACAAAGTGAATCAGTCGAAATCAAGTACTAATACGCGCGGCTAAGAAATAAAAAACAATGGTTACGGTCAGGTTGTTAGGTCAACGCAAGCTTTGCTATCTAGAAGTTTCCTAGGAGAAAAATGATCATGCTGACTTGGTTGAGGAGGGAGCGTTAAGAGCTGATAGAGGGGAACATTTGGGAGAAGTTTGCTGTGAGTCGCGGAAACATGTTAGGATGATAAGATGCGTTAGAAAGAGAAGGGATGAAGTCATGGGCTCATCTCACCAAATAGAAAGTGGGCCTGTTGATAGCTGTTCCTGGGGTTGAGAAAGGTGTTCATAATCCGGTTAAGAATTCCCACCCAGGCCAACCAAGCCTTGCAACCCTCAGGGAAATGGTACCGGACTTGTCTGGGAAGGACAAAGCACTGACTTCTCCATCGGCTGGACATCGCGCGTCCTTATATGGCCAAATACCCATTCAAACCACCTCCACGACATCCCGTAGAAGTAGAATGCGTGGAGCATCCCAAAAGGGCTGAGCAGCGCCGTCCTTTATCCTTATCAAGATCATGTCAAAGTTCATGGAAAGTCAAATATGAGCAGTTCTACATTTCATATCCTTTTCCAGGAACGCCGCTTGTTTTTTGCATGAAGCTGTTATGGATATAACCCACCAAATCCCTTTACTACTCTTCTGCACCTCCCAAGATCCAACGCACATATATTTATCCTCTTAGCGCCGCCTCCTCTACCCTTGTTCTCTTATGAAATAGGCTATGGTTGACTGCGAAGAAGCTAACCCAATGTGCTGGATCGTGGCGCTCCTCCGCTGTCGACACTGCTCAACGTCATGTTGAAATCTGCAAAGTCACAACACTCCACTTCACCACATACAACTTCACGCCTACTATTTCAGACTGGATCACTGGAAAGGAAGGTGGTCTATCAGTCTATCATGCAGATCAACTCCTTCAATGGTCCAACCTGTAAACTACTTCGACATGCAACAAAAGCAGAAATCATGCATGTTGTTGGCTCGAGTTGGACAAGGCACTACGGCCTTTGCTGGAGACAGATTTAGAAAAAGAAGTGCGGGAAGAAATGTAGGGGCGCGGCTCTCCATCGAAGACAAGAGCAGCTCGGATGTAATCGTACCGTCAGGATCAGTTCCGAATCCTTCGTGCGGTTGCGATCGCGACGGACTTCCGAGATGGCCACGCCTTCTGGCCGCCTCTTCCTCCTGTCGCTGCATTTCCTTCAATTCGAACTGAAACGAAAGCGAATGTTGTCCGACTGCTAGGAATAGTGACGGCGCCTCAAGTACGCCGCTGATTAAGAGCGCCGATCTAAACAAACAGAAACTCCTGCAGACAATTTCTCAGTTTGTTTGGATTGTGCGACACATAATTTCTCCAGACCATGAAATCTGACCCGGAAATGAGGAACAGCTACATGAATTTCGAATCGCAACGGAAATGTGAATAAATACGCCTGGACTGCCAAATATAAGAAAGTAGGTAATGACCATACAGCACCAGCGGTCAGATCAGTGCGGCCAAGGCCATGCGATCTGTGACAGGAGATAGGCTAGGACTCTTAGAGAACGTGGTTTAGAACTTCCAGGTCTAACCTACTTAAAGCAGGACACGTGAAATCAAACCAGGACAGGGTTAGGAGCTCCCATCAGGGTTCTCGACTGAAGTGTCTACTAACTTTCATATGCCTATGTCATTACCCCCCCCCCCCCCAAAGCGCTAGCTTAATACTGATGATAGCACGGCTGTGCCTTACTATCTCAACAGTTCACAAATAGATTTTTATCTTCCCAGAAAGTGTCTTAGTTTGTAAGATGTTCGTTTTGATTTGAAAGATATTCGATCTCTTTCCCAGAGTCCATTTTCAAATGAAAGTGAACATGTAGTATACACAGAACCGTTTTGAGCCCATGTGATCGAGAGTTCACCACGGAATATGGGATAAAGCTGTGTATTCCTTTTTTAAACGGATCTGATATCATAGCGTGTTTGGTAAGATGAGAAGGAAGCAGCTGACACAAGCAATTGTTTGAGACTCTAAATGCTTCTAAGCACACAGATAAAACAAGTAACTGTCTAACTGGGGAAAACCCGTAACTTCTTATTTCTGGGCAGAAGCTCGCCATTATAGACGCGTTGTTGATAGAACACACCATCCACGATGCCCTATTTGCCAGCCCTTACACGATATCGGGATCAGCCGGTCACTGATATCAGTATGGAACCGATTAAGCGACAGATCATTCCAATGAGCATATCGTGGATGCTCCGTTCGATTAAGTAATGCCGCTGGGGTGTGTGGCATAGCCCAGAAAATAGAGGCTACGGGCTCGAGCTGGTGCAAGTTTTCATGGCAGGATAACATTCCTATAACCGCCTACTTAACTACTTAATTTTGTCGCATATTCCAGCCGACGCAATGCAACCCCCCCCCCCCTCCCTCTCCGTAGCAGAAATCCAAAAAATGAAGTGCAGCTCGACAGGACTGACTGACCGTCGTCAACTTCTCCAGAGCGAGGAATCGTTCTTCTTGGGCGGCAGCCGACTTCTCGAACGCTTCGTGCCGCTTGATCAGTGCTATCGTCTCCTCCAAACTTCGACCATATTCCCGTGATATGAGGTACGGTTCTTGGGCCATAAGCCACGATTCCGCAACTGCTGCATCTCGAGCGAACTGGTACACTTCGAGAACTGAAAGCAGTTGGAGTTATTCAACGAAAGCTGTAAGGAACAAGAATCGAAAAGTCCCCCCAGCTACTCACTAAGCTGCAAGTATTCCCATCGATCTTCCCATCGCCGCATCATCTCCGCTCTCTCAGTCGTCAGCTTGATCAGCTTCTTCTCGATCTCACTTGACGCGTAGTGCTTGCGATTTAACAGATCTCGCCCCAGCGAAATGCACGCGTTGAAATTGTCCTCCCTGGCATCGATCTCCGCCTGAAGAAGCCGTCGATTAGGTAACCATCGAGTAAAACTGATAATGATCACTAAGAGAAAGAGCGCTGTATTACCTTCAAGCTCTGGTGATTATTCATGAGCAGCTCGACTCCACTAACATCCTTCGGTCGTTCTTGAGACGTCATCTCTCGCTTAACCTCGTCCATCCAGAGAAGAAGATCGCTAAAGAAGTTTGATTACGACCACCACTCGCAAAGGCATCGTTATTCGCTTCTTATCAGTTATGCAGTGAGCGTTGTAGCGCAGCAGGTGGAGATCTCTGCTTTGGAAGTGCCCCACACCATTCCTGGTTCTCGTCCCGCTCAAGTCAACCAAGCCCTATCTCCCTCCGTGGTCGGTGAATTGGTGCCACACTGATTTGGGAAGGATAAGAAGCAGACTTGATCATCGACTGCACACCACAAGGCATTCTATGGGTCGAACACGCACTTGAATTGACTCCGCAATATCCCGTAGAGGTACAATGCGCAGTCATCCGATAGCTATTGATCATGCCGACTTATCCTTGCTCTCTATGTGGGAAAGGATGAAAAAGATCGACGCTAACCAATCCCTCTACGGAATGCGCCACGCACTCTACATTTACGAATAACGTAGATGGAAATGAATATATGTTCGGCCTATAAAATGATTTGTCGCCGCCAGATAATGGAGAACAGGGTGTTCTATATTCCGAGACAAGTCTGGCACCACCTCGTCGACTCTAGAATGGTATAAGACTTGTTTGGTTTGAGCGCAAAACGGTTTCATGATCAATGTGCGAGATTAGGCCTCCTGCTGACTTCGTCACTAAGACCTATGTTATACTTCGTCGACGCTGCTGTCGACGACGTCGGCGCCGAAGTATAACATAGGCCTTAAACTTCTACAAAATTCCTTGTTAGCTCGAGCAACAGATTCCCTCTTCGAAGTAAGAACAAGGAAGGTAGCAAGACACCTACAAGCCCAGATTCAAGAAAGAGACACAGATACTTCGCCTGGTTCAAAGAAAGCCTCCTAAGTCACTCACCGAACCATGTTCATAAAGCGGAACAGATCTGACGTGTCCGTGAGCCGGGATGTGCGCGCGTCGCACAGTCCTCGAAGGTGTCTCCATGCCTTCACAACCTCTGACTCGCGTGCAGACATCTCTAGCGCACGATCACCAGCGTATCCATCGCGAAGTTCACCGGCATCACGCTCGATTTGAGCCACCTTAATGAGGTATTCAATTAAGGCAAAACTATGTCACAGGAAAATGCTCGGCGATTTTGCCAGACGTACCTGTTCCCCGATCGCATCGATATCCTTGAGGAAGTTCTGATGCTTTCGGGACAGCGCGCCAACACTGCTGGAATCGCGACCCAAATCCTCAGGCATAGCATGGGTCTTCTCAAGAATTCGTGACAGGCAGTCGCGGCAGTCATGGAAGAACCTGAAACGACTCCTTAGAAGGTGGTCCACAAAACAGATCATCGTGTACTGGATAGCTCACTTATGCAGCAGGCGGCTCGACTCCAGCATTTGCGCGCGAGTATCAATCAATTCCAGAAGGTTTTCCCACGCCTCATTGAGGCTGTCCTTCCACAAAGCGATTGTCGGCGCATCTGTGTGACCGGTCGCAATCAGCTGAAACACACAGGCAATTAAGGTGCCAGTGACAACGTCGCATGAGCTTCTTTGAAATTTCTTTCCCCAGAAACATTGCTTGGAGGAACTGTTTGTTGCAATATGACGCTGAATTTCCTACGTCTTTTCTTCTTCTCATACAAAGCGCTTAGTCCGCAGGATCCACTGGGTTAATTCCCTGTCTTACCTTCCTTATTCACATACCACCTTTTAAGGAACCCAGCTCACTGCTAATGACCAGCTGGGACCAACCTAGCAACCAATGAAAGCAAAGCGACACTCCCGTTTCTTCTTGGCTTTCCCTATTTTCCTTTTAATTCTCTTCTATTTTACTTCTATTGAGCAGAAGCACGCAGGGCTCAATCTGAAGACTTGGGATCGCATGAACTCACCGCATCGCACCCGTCGTTTGCGCGTGCCACTCGCTCCGAGCCGATATTCTCGGTATCCCGAGCGAATTGCTGGAACCGCTCCTGTAGCATCTGTACATGCTCGTAGTCCTGGCCGTTCTCCTGACTTCCAGCAACCACCTGTAAGGAGAGTCTTCCTCATTCAACTTTTACATCCGGCACTTTGCCAGTCAACACCTACATATCATTCTGAGCCCCCAACTCATTAGATTTTCGGCTAATTTGTAGTGTGAAGCATTAATATAAAAGTTAGACCTTCAAAGAAAAAAATCATAGCTTCCTTTGAGATCCAAACTTTGGAGCTTTGGTTTGCAGTGAAAACGAGTTAAGTTACTACAAAGAGCAAAGATTTTGGAGGCTGAAACAAACCTCCTTATCCGCAATCCACTGCAGCAGATCGTCGATTTCTCGATGAAGAGCATAGAGCTCCAGGGTCTCATCCAGTCTCTTGCGGCGCTCCTTTGATAGATCTTGAAGACCAGCGTAGAGTTTCTCGATTTGAGCTTGCCGCAGAACGATTTGGTCACTGGAATAAGGCACATCAACGCTTCTGATGAATTGTCCCATGCGGCCGAAGAAGATCGCTCAAAAATCACAACAATATCTTCTCTACCTATATCGCTAGAGCTCGTTACCTGAGTGGGCTTCCTTCGTCCACAAACTTCTGCGCCTTGGAAGCCAGCTGTCGGATGGTGTCAGCAAACTTGTCGATGTCAGACTGCAGACGCTCGTGCTTCTTGATCTGGTTACGAGTGGAGAACTCGTCTTTCCCGCGTTCGTCCTGAAGAAGGTAAGCGTTGCCGGAGCACACCGATTGAGGCCACTAAGACGGTTACGTCAGAAAGGTGTCGTTACCTGCATCATGTACAGCTCCTGCTCGCTCATCCAAGCCTCAGCCTCTCCGCAGTCGTAGAGGAACTGGTGGGCCTTCTCGCTCTCGGCCAGCCTGTAGCAGTTCAACATTACTGACGATGCACACCAGGGGCACCGGAGATTCACTGCGGCGTTCTCTATTCTACCTCTCTTTTCTGTCCTTGATTGCGTCCTTTAGTTCTTGCCACGCATCGCGCAATTCGGTGATGCGCTGTTCGAAGGCGGCCGAGTTTTCATGTCCTGCAAAAAGCGCATGATAAGCGGAGATGTTGCTGTTGACTGAGATTTATTCGCATGAACACACCCACACTGGACATGTTGGCGCATATGCTGAAGTGTTCTCAATACAAAGACACAAGATCATTTGAATAAAGGAATCTCTTGTCAGCCCTATACTTCAGACACATGAACGACGACAAAAGGGTGTTATAGAACGCTTATTTTCCACCGTAACTGTATCATTGTCAAGATTTTCATTTACTGTCGAATATTCGAATAAAGAAAAGCGGGACTGTTCGATTTTCAATCATTCGAAAATATCGGCGTGCCTCGCACCTGCGCGCTTCGCGCGATGTTGCAGTATCACTAAGCTAAGGACAATCACATCGAGATAGCTGCTCTACTTGTAGAGCTTTATTCCTTGCCTAGGGAGCACAAAAGGCTCGCAGTATGTACAGTGTATAGTATGATGGGCGATCTATTGGTTCCTCACTACTGGTCCTCCCTTAGTGAAACGGTCGTCATTACCGGTACTGGTCCCCCTCAATGATCCCCTCAGCGGATGACGTCTTCGGCACGTCTACTTGAATCCCCAAACACGTTGAGCGAAGTCTTTGGTACGTCCTTTGAGTCACAGACACGTAATGCGACGTACTCCGCACGTCTTCTAAATCCCCTGACACGTAGACGTCTCGGTATTTTCCGCTATTTTCGCGCCCCGTAACTTGATCAGTATCGACTGATGGTAATCGATACTTCGAAAACGAACTCCATATTTGTGTTCAGCGACCTCGACTACCCCTAGGGCTGAAGTTTCGGGCCGTTCGAACGAAATCCATAAAAAATCGACGGTTTGATCAATATCGATTGATGGCGATCAATACTTCAAAAACGAACTTCAGATTCGTGTTCAGTGACCGCGATTACCCTAGAGCTGAAGCTTTCAGGCAGGTAGAAGACGTCTGGGTATTTTCCGCTATTTTTTCCGCACCATAGTTTGATCAATATCGATTGATGGCGACCGATACTTCAAAAGCAAACTTCAGATCCGTGTTGAGCGACCTCGATTGCCCCAGGGTTGAAGTTACCATGAAGGGAGAAGACGTCTTGGTATTTTTCGCTATTTTCGTGCCAGAATTCCCCCCCCCCCCTGATTTTCCTCCTATTTTATGACTTATTTCTGCGGCGGCGCCGATCGATGATACGACTCATCGCTTAGCGCCTTATTATATAGTGTGATGATAATTTGATCAGTATCGATTGATGGCGATCGATACTTCAAAGACGAACTCCAAATTCCTGTTCAGCGACCTCACTACCCCAAGGAGTAAAGCTTCGGACCGCTTGAACGACATACACAAAAATCGATAGTTTGATCAATATCGATCGATGGCGATCGATACTTCACAAAAGAACTTCAGATTCGCGTTCAGCGGCCGCGATTACTCCAGAGCTGAAGTTTTCAGGCAAGTAGAAGAAGTCTGTATATTTTCCATTATTTTCGTGACCCGTAATTTGGGCAATATCGATCGGTGCGATCGATACTTCGAAAACGAACTCCAGATTCGTGTTCAGCGACCTCGACTACCCCTAAGGCTGAAGTTTTGGACCGTTTGAACGAAATCCACAAAAGATCGATATTTTGATCAATATCGATTGATGGCGATACCTCTAAAACGAACTTCAGATTCGTGTTCAGCGACACCAATTACCCCAGGGCTGAAGTTTCGAGGCAAGTAGAAGACGTCTAGGTATTTTCCGTAATTTTCCCCTCTATTTTCCACCGATTTTATGGCTAATTTCCGCCCCATTTTTATGACTCATCGCCTAGATGATTATTATTATAGTATGATAGTATGATGATTTCCGTGATAGTAAATGCACCTGACCAAATTAATTGAGAACTAAATTTCTGGAGACAAGTGGTCAGTCCAGCCGATTTGGATGCTGAATTTTGTTCATTATAAATGTAAAAGATGTCTAAGCTTGCGTGTCCACGCAGAGCTCGCAGTTATTGAAAGGATGCAGGTTGTGCCTCCCCTCTACATCTGCACTATCAGGAAAACTTGTACGATACAATGATGGAGCACGAACCCGCATCGATGAGTTCACGTCCGTTGCCACAGATTCGCTCTATCCACGGTTCGTGATTTTCGACCTCGTTCGTCAACAGCTGCGCATTCTTCTGGAGCCTGGAACAACAGATCAATACCAGATCAAGCGAAATCGTGCACCACATGTCTCTGTCACCGGTTAATTGCACTCACAACACCTACGCCTCTGGCAACGCTCACCTCTGACAGTCGGGTAGGTTCTCGCCGAGTTGTTTCGCCTGAGCCTGGTGCATGCGTTCAGCGATCCAAAGCTTCTCGTCGTCAACATCTCTGCCGAACTGGAACGCCGCCTTTCTTCGCTCCAGCTGACGTCTTCTGTCATCAAGAGGTGCCTGCAGTCTGAAACGGAAAGCGGCCGATCCCTAGAGCTATCAGGTCAGCTATCACGCCTGCAGCAATGTCGCACCTTTGGAGCTGTTCTTGTACAGCCAGTCGATGAGCACGAATATCTTCCAACTCATCTGGATGCATTTCCTCCAACTGTGGCTCCATCTCCATGAGCTGATCGATGTGGTGGGCTCTGAAGAAGCATATTTTTATGCAGCACCTGCCCAAACTAAATGAAGAAACACCAACTTCTTGATCATCTCTGTCTCGATCATCTGCTGCTTCTGCATGGCAACGTTGACCGTGGTCAAGTCAGCTGGTTGATCCTCGCGAACCATCTCCTTCTCCAGCTGGCTGGCCCATTCCTGTAACGAAGTCACGTCATATCGCCGTCTCAGACGAGTTGAAAACCGACGACTCACCTTCATGTCAGCAATGCTTTGCACATACAGCTGTTGACGATTGGCGTCGAACAGCTTCTGTCCCTTCTCCTCCGTGGTCTTCTCCAGCTGTTCCCACTGGTGAGCGAGTTCAACTATCTGGGGATCAATCGTTCCGGTGAATTCCGGCTTCTCGGCTCCAAGATCAATGGCGGCATGTTGCAGTTGGTCTAGCCGCTCCTGAATCATAATAAATTGTTTTAGCACGGGAAAATCGGTATATCATGGGCATTAAAACAGTCCTATTGACAATATGGGCAGCATTTAGAGGTGAGAACGCTCTAGCCAATCAGGTCGCATCCAAAATGTGTGCTATTCTGAGAGGGTGTGTGAAGTTGTTAAGATTGGTTGGCATGTATCCGTTCTGATTGATATAATTGATTCCATTAATTTTCTTTGAACTTCATGTGGCTGGTACTGAGATTGTAAGCTGTTCCAACAATGTTTTGTTGCGATCAAAATTCTGGCGCTAGGCGAGAATCGAACTCGGAAATCCCGCTGAGCGGAAATGCCCTACGCCGTTACACCACCGGCGCTGTTTAATCGAACGCAACATCCACATCTTGTGGGACCGATACTGGAGTAGGAGTACTCGCCCGTATATCGGGATGAGCCGGCTGCTGATATCAGCATTGAAGTAGCTAAGCTGAAGGTTGAAGACCTGTGTATGGTGCGGCCTATCAAGCAGCGCCGGGTGTGTAATGATGTAGAACATTCTCGCTCGGTAAGCATGAGGTGCGATCCGAACCGCTCCTGACACTAGAGTTTTGATGCTCTAATCGGTTACGGTTAGTTTGCGCGTTCTCATTCCTTAATGCTGCCCACATTCGCGACATGTACCAGTCAAACTTGCCTTGTTCGCTTGAAGTTCGCTTTGGAATGCCTGGTGGCGAACAAACTTCGAGGTGATCGTCTTCGCGTCCCTAAAACGTGACTTTTGAAGCGAAATTTGGAGCGAAAGGAAGTTCTACTCTCCAACCCATATCATAAACTGCAATTCGTTAAGAACCTAAGATCAAGCTAGAACACACCTGTAGGTCTCATCTTGGGCGCGGATCATCTTCTCCTCGATCCACTCACGCAACTCCTCACAGTCGGAAAGAAACTGCTGCAGAGCTAGCGAGTCCTTGAGCTTAGCCAGCAATGCTTGAGCACGTTCGCGGTTCGCTTCACGACGCTCATCGATGTTGCGCGCTTTCTTGTGGATCTGCAGGTATGGATGAGTTAGATGGCAAGGAAGTGCGGCAATTCCTCTACAATTCCGACATTCTCGGGGAAGCTATTCACCTTGTCGGCAGCGTAGTGTCCATCTTGGCACAGCTGATCTCCGAACATTCCAACAGCACGAATCTTCTCGTCGTTCGCATCCATCGTGGTCATGAAGTCCTGGAATCAGTGACGCGTACCTTCATTATGCAGAATCTCCCCATCGACGTGAGATTACTCAGCAGAGCCATTAAAAAAGCCCTACCCCACCATGGGGCCATCTCTATTGCTAACATTTCCTGCACGATCCACAGCAAAACCGATTCAACTACACTGAAGACGTTTTCTCACTCTTCATACGCTCCATCCTCAATCATTTCTTCTGCAGCACCAAAAATCCTACGTCATACTTCGCCGTTTACTTTTCACACTCCTGCCTCCGGCCATTCTTTAACAAGCTATTTCATCAAAATCCTATAGATATCTGCAAAAAGGACCTGAACATGAACGATCCTCCTTCTATAGTTTGATTTCAACATTATTGAGGTTCTCTGCTCCCGTAACACGAAACACAAAATTCCCCAAAGCGCAGTCCCTCGCAATCATATCTGGACTTCCATCTCAGCGATGATCCCATGCATACGAAAGGTCCTAGTACCCGTACATAGTAGATACGCACGTAGAATAAGTCTGCGGATGAAGTCAAAGATATGAGTTAGAAGCGAATTTGGCTCATAATTTCATACACGATAAACCAAACTCTACGAACCTGGTGTCTCTTGAGCATATTTTCCGCCTGCTCCAAGCTGTTTGGAACCTCGTCCTTGGTGAGGTAGTTCTCTTGCTGAGACAGCATGACTTCGGCTTGTTTTGCATCGCGAAGGAACATCTGAAATAAAGCACCTTAGATATAGTTGTAAGCGGTTCACAGCCCAAGCGAAAGATTTAACGAACACAAATGACAAAGTTAACCAACCTGGAGATTGAGTCCTTGGCTGAGCAGATGCTGCCTGTTGTCCCACATACGCTGCAGCTCTTCCCATCCCTCTTGAAGACCAACTAGACGCTGGCGAAGGAACATGTACCTTAAAAGGAAGCGGTTGCTTTCCAGGGGGAGAGCGTCAATACCTAAGCCGATTTCTAGACAAATCTGAAACCACATACTGAGGATCGGTCTGATCTTGAGTGACACGGTCTCCCATGGCGCGCATCTTCTTGTAGTCTTCAGCGTAGCCATCGATCTCCTCTCTGATGGCAGCGTGCTGGTTCAATAGCTGCTCTGCTTCAGCTAACGACTGCGGCTCATCTTCAGAAGCAACCTGTATAGGAGAATGGAATGTTAATAATCGAAATCGGCATTGCGGCTCAGGCCAGAAATTAACGTTCCCTATACTGAAAAGTAAGGAATAGCATACTCGAGAGTATGAACTGTCTGGTGCTACAAGTCGAGAGAACGTCTATCGATAAAAGACACCAAGATTGATGAAGACATGGACGATAGTCCAGATTTTCCTGAGGATACCATCGTTCTCTCTAGTCTGCACAGTTATAGCAATCGTTGGCTCGAAGAGAGCTGGAGGCTAACGAACCTGTCGCTGAGTGGCAGTGAGCCACGCCTGGAAGTGATCCAGATCACGAAGGAAGCGCTGCAGATCACCGGCCTCGTCGAGTTTCGCCTCATGCTCGCGCACTTTCCTGTTGAGAATGTCCCACACCTGAATGTCTAGCAATGACTCGAACGTATTTCACTTAAAGCGGTAATTAAACCTAGACAGTAAAGGAATAAACTCACGTGATGGATGCGCTTGATGTCCTCACGGATAGCGTGCGCCTCCGAGGGACGTTCTCGCTCAATAGAGTCAGCCTCTTTATGAAGAGAATCTAGTTTCGCCTGAATGGCGCCGAGATCACGTTCCATCATTGAAAGCCTGAAAACATGAGACATATAGGCACGACAGCCGGTAATGCACTATGGGATCAGCCAGGTACCTTCTCTGGAGTTTCATTACACCACTGAGATCATTGGTAAGGGCGTCGGAGTCCTCAAGGACACGAGTTTTATCCTCGATCCATGTGACCGTTTCCTGGCAGTCGATTCTGAAGGACGGGTTTCATACATTTCACATTACTATAATATAAACCAGATTCGGAGAATGCAAAGACAACCAACTTGAAATCTCTAGATAGATGAAGTTGGAATCGATTGCATAAACAAATTTTACATTTTGTATCCGCTTCGTCTTTTTCTATGGATCGGGGTTGCAAATCTACTAACTGGTCCTCACTCGTCTTACAGCCCACTTTCGGCTTCACCTTCCTGCTTCACCAGCACATCCGTCTAAACCTGTGAGATGCCTATGCGGGATTACCAAGCAATGAACGCTGCGTAATATGATATGAAAAAGGTCACACTAGGAGCAACCCGCAAGAGGAGGACGACATTTGGATATCAAAACCTCATCGATGTTGGGATGCAAGATGCGATATTGAAGCGGGTAAGCCGCTGAGAGTTAGGGCGAGAAAAGACCACAGAGCTTCAATAGCACGTTGATCCAGCTCCGTCAACATATCCCTCCCTGACCGAAATATGCTTCTCTGGCATGCAACAGGGAGGAATGGAGAAGTAGCTAGTGCCATCTACAGCAAAGCCACAATACGTAGGACGAAGGATGAGGGGGCAAAGGACGTCCAGAAATTATTAATCAATTCATTTTCTGGATCCGCCACGCATTATAGATACTTATATGGATATCATGCAAGCAAATTGAATGGTATTCAGAGTACAGAAACTACTACCGAAGACAAACCTAAAGACTAGTCAGTGTTGTTTTATCATTCCTAGAGATGAAACACCAACTAGACCAGCCCAGAGGGATGCAGGTCTCTGTTGGCCTGACTGGCACCCTAAAGACAGCCCTCGATTCAAGGTACCTGTGACAGCTGGCGTTTGTTTCCGCTATGGACTCGAATCAAAAGGTGACATAAATTCTCACTAACTGCTGAATAGGAACTATTAACCGAAAAGAAATCCCTCTTGTGAAGGTGAAGGCTACAACTACCCGTCGTCGATGGGGGCCGCGCAGATGCTGCGCTATACTAACCGTTGTGGTACAGAAAATAGCCAATCTTGCAGTGCAGCAGCTTGCCTGTAAAACCTTCTCCCACCGGATTCCCATTTTGCCTCTCGCAACACTGCTACTATGACAACACAGGTCTCTTCACATCCCAGGCGGAAAATGTAGTATTGGAAACGTTCAAGCCACTTTGGTTAATTTAACTGCAGTCTGAGAGGCAAACCTGCAGAAATTCCAAGTTACGTGGAAAAAAACTCAGTGAGCCTGTGCTGTGCAACCAGTTGAGTTCGCCGCACATTCTCATGTCAGGCTTACTCCTATCCTATGTGGTTACTCTGTCATCCCTGATTACACAAGTTCGTCACATTCAACTTGGGCGGTTCCTAATTCTACAATATGTACATGAGCACCATACCTGAAAGTCTCGAGACGATGGGCACGTTCCAGTTCAGATTTCTTTTGGTCGACCATGTCGCGAAGTTGAGCCCAACGGGCGTTCAATTGGTTTTGACGCTGCATGATGTCCTCCGCATTAGGATGCTCCACATGCAGCAGCTGGCGAGCTAGCTCGTTGACTGTGCTAACCTGAACATCCGTGCTTATGGGACGCTTACCTTGCAAACAGCAGTTCAACCGTCGACATACCTTGGCCTCTTGGTTCTTCATATCTTGTTCAAGCGTATCGAAACGATGCTTCATAATCTCCACCTCCTCGAGGTCTTTACCAGGTACAAGGGTAGCGAGCAGTTTTCCCTGAATTGAGCACCTTAGCAATGAAACAAGGCGGCATTGTTCAGCAACACACTACCTTCTCTTCAATCCATGCGTCAACAGAGTCGGCATCGGCGAAGAGTTTGTACAACGAAAGGGCGTCAATAAGGCGTTGCTTCCTTAGCTGAGAGAGATTTTCGAGTTCCGCCTTGCGTCTAATTGTCGACTCAAGACGTTCTCTGATGTCGGGATGCTCACGTGCCTAAAGATAGCGGTATGCAAGTGGCTAAGCAGACGGTCATACACAAATACACCTAAAGGCAGCAGCTAAATAAAGCAAAAACACGCTACGATCGATTATGAAACCCATGACACCTTTCCCTTAGAAGGCGATTATGTTAGTAATTGAAGGAAAAATGGACATTCAAAGAGAGAAATGTGTACGTATCTAGCATGGACATGGTACATAAAACATATAGTATATAGAATGCAATTTACCGCATTTTCCTTTTGATCGACCTGAATAGTTATCATGTAACACAACTTGAGCTCACAGCACTGAGTTGAGCACAAACAGTATACAACCCCTTTGAGATGCACTGTTTCGGAAGAAAACCAAATGAGAAAATAAATCGAAAAAGCGGACTTACATCGACTGGAAGAGATTCAGCTTTTTGGTAGAGTTGCTTGATGTGAGTGTCGAACGACTGCAGCTCATCAGAGACGTCGTCGTGCTTTCTGAGCAGCAGCTGTACGGTACCTTCGTCTTTTCCAACGTCATCGCTCGAGACAATGCGGAGCGTATCAAGAAGGTACGCGTCCACATCATCCGCATGGGTGAAGAACTGAAAGACAAAGGCTTTCCACCGATTCAGTAAATTACTCTACAATTCGATTAAAGGAAATGCAAGGCTTGTTATAATTGCCTTTGACGCACTGCACTGTAAAATTGCCGAACCCTCTTGGCACTGTATCGTGGTTTTAAAAAGACCTTTTATTCAGCAAAGCCTGGAGTTCGGGGGTTCCATCGTCTTGAGAGAGTTCAATGTTAAGGGCTGGCGTTCGACTTTTCAGGCCCTCTAACATAGGGCAAAGATCGGCCCTTAGCGTTGGATCCATCACGCCTCTAAGTAGGACAGATCGGGTGGTATGGTTACGTCATGGTATCTTACGGTCCCAAATAAACATGTTAGGAGTTGAGGTGTCCTTTTTAAAAGCGTCGTTCATTTTTTTAAATATAATTCTACTTAATACATGCCTTTGATGGCAATGTACCCATCCGCTGTTTCTAGCCCTCTTCAAATTTAGCTAAATAAGCGAGGTGGTCTTTTGAATTGAAGTGCAAAGTTTGCCGTATATGTGGATTATGCCGCCATTATCAGCCACCAGCAAGAACCGCTATAGCCATCTAAATCGTTGATTTGGTGTTACTACGTTGTTGTTTATTGTCGGCTCCAGCGACATAGAACTGCAGTTTCGGCTAGACGTCACTTCCAAGACAGTTATCGTTTACAAAGCGATAACAAATCCTGACAAGTCGTTCAGTAGCCCTGATTCTCAACTAAACTGAACGATTCCGCAGCAGTTTATGAATGGCCTTTGCTGACGAGTAAACCGCTTACGATGTTTTCAGTGCTATGCCAAGCTAGTGATTGAGAAATTTTCTCAAACAGAGTGCGCAACAGTTGATTCGTTGCGGAAACCTTCTCATCTTAACTGGTTTTTCAACATAATCAACGCTAGCAACTTGAGTGCGCTTATGCTCACGAGCACGAAATATGGAATTTGGTTGAAATAGCCCACATAACCTCCGCCACTAAATTCCCAATGATACAATCAAAAGCGATATCTTGAGAATACCGTAAACATATGTACAAACCACAAACCTGATAGTAGTCAACACCGCCTGCGAGTCTCTCACGCCTCGCGTCAGCAAGTTCGCGGAGTTTCCTCAGGTAATCGCGAATCTCTTGTATACGCGGAGGAATGTTGTCGGACCCTGGAATTCGTACAGTCCACGTGAGATCTACTAGAGCCTAAAAGACAGGGCAGACCTGTAATCAAACGTACCAGGAATATTCTCAGCCAGTAGCTGATTGCCATCCTTTGATAGCTGCTCCAGCTGGCGCTCGATATCACTGAGATTGTTCTCAGCATTCTTGTGCTTGGCCAGGAGATGTGACACAGTCACGATATCCTTGCCAGTATCGGTAGAGCTGAGCACCTAAACAGCAATTCCTAGATTAACGACAAGAAATGTGGCGATACACAGAAAACGGAGAAAATGGCTGCACTTACACGTTCCTGATCCTTGATGCTGTTCTCCAGATCTGCCACATCCCACCAGAACTGGCACAGTCTGCGGTTGTCTTCAAGGCGATGTTTGCGTTGAGCTGCCAGATCGAGCAGTTCTTGGTACCTGAGAACAAGCACTAACGATGGAAAATGAAAAATTAACGCCAAGCACACAACAAAAGGCTGAAAAACAGGGCAAGGCAAAAAGATAGGGAATGCAGACTAAGCTGTATCAACCTTTGCTGCAGAATAGCAGATCGCTCGTCGACGACGGCTGGTTCGACCGGCAGATAGCCACTACCGTCTGGACCTTCGGGATCGCGGAATCTAGAAAACCACTACTGAATGGGAGAAGTTAGTAAAGAGCTGGGAGGGCCCAGGAATTAGATCACCAACCTTTGCGCCTGGGCAACGGCATTCCGCACTCTCTCGCCAATGATATTGATGTCAGATTCGAGAAGAGAATGCTTCTGAAGCATATCCTCAACATCCATAAGGTGAGCGCCAAGATCGTCCGACAGAAGTCGAGCCTGGAAAACCGAGAATTATTTCACATGTCATACCACAGGCAATAAATGCGTTATATGACACGAAGGAGGACATCGTAGCCGCGAAGGCTAATACTTCCCAGCTCCAAGCATACCTTGATGTCATCCATCAGGTCCAGGGTTAGGAGCATGTCATGGAAGATACGCTGGATTGCCATCGACAGCTCAAGGCGAACACGACGTGCAAGAAGAAGCTGTAAAATGGTAATCTCATACTCCTGGAGACCTTAGTGTCGCACACTGAACAATCTACAATGCTTAATGTTACAAAACACTTACCTGGAACAAATAGTTCCACAGCTTGAGAACATTCTCCTTGCGGTTGTTGATCTCTTCAATGCCATGGAAGTTCTCGGCTTCGAGCTCCCCTGAAGTAATGTTGTATAGAACATTTCACGGGAGGCGACAAAGTGGCGTGACCTCGAATAAATCAAAGATCAACTGTTAAAGTGCACCAGTACCTGCAACTGCAACGACGGCCTGCACGCGTTCTTCGTACGCAAATATGTCGGTCTCGATAGCTTCGTGCTTCTTCGTGGCAGCCTTAGAAAAAAGCGTTGATAATGGGAAAACGGGCATAAGTGCAATGTCATGAAAGATAACCGATAGCAATCAACCAGATCAAGGCCCGATTCAGAGGGTATACTCTCCGGTGGAGGATTGTAAACGATCCTTGCGGGTGTCCTCACATACCCACGAGGACTTCATTAGCTTCAGTCCCCGTGATTGATAAATCCGCTCCAGCTAACTTCCTCTTGTCCTAGCGACAAGAGGAATCGGCTGGCTTTTGTCATCAAAAATTCATATCGGCAATCGTTGAATGCTCGTTTCGAAAGTAAAACCAAGAGCAAGCAGGTATATGGAACAAAGCAAGCAAATGCTAAGATGCATCGAACCAAGCAGCAGCAGCTGTCTATGACATGCATAGCAACTAAACAACTGAACACCATCTTGCGAGGAACTATTATATGCGTTGTCTTGACCAGACCCTGGAGTAAAGCAGGATGGAAGGCTTTATCTGCAAGCTGCAACTACATCTAATGGTCATTACCGGCGAATATCCTACGTACGGTAACTGGAACTCACTAGAAACCTATGAAAACTACCTCCTAGCAATCGCTCTGAAATTTAGACGCTTGTGTTCCCCGAATGTACTAAACGATGAGAAGAACGCTTCACTTGGCACAACAGAAAAGCACCAACTAGGTTGAACGGAAAAATCTGACGACGCATATCGAAAAAATGGACTACGCGCTTACCTCGACACTAGCGAGGTCGGATCCAAAGTTGTCCTGACTGACAAGACGTTGGTTCTCCGTCAGCCAAGTCTCCCTCATCTCAGCCTTGCGGTTGAATCTTGCGGCAAGCTGTTCTAGCTTCTCCTGTCGGATCAGCTCCTCTTTGAGTGCCAATTCGCGCTCATGCTCGGCTTTCTCCAGAGTGTCCCATGCCTAAAAACATTCGGCATTATTTCAATCATAGGTCTGCTCACTTGCTTAATAAAGGGACCGTATTGTAGATTTAAATAAGAGCAGCTTCTCATTCCTAAAACGTTTCAAATACTCTATGTGTAAGTAGAGACGAAGCGCTTAAATTTTTCATTGCCCTTCACTGTCTGCACCAGTTGCATAACACATCATCTGCATTGACTCTGCTAACGGAACACTCAGGTCTCCAGTTTCTCAATAGAAGTACTATCTGGGTTTGCGTGAACCTACCCTGTTGATATCTCCGATGAGTTTGCCTTCGCGAGGAACAAAAGGGCGCTGATTGTTGGCCCGCATCGCAGATTGCAGAGTGAACAACAGCACTTCGAGCTCACCCTTCTCCTCGAATCTACAGATAAGAGGGTATAGCAGTCGTTCGACACAGACACTGCTTGAAATGGAAAAACATACTTTGGAGGTTTTTCCTGTGTGCGGTAGGCATTGAACTCGGCAAGCTGATCTTGTACACCGTGCAAGGAGTTGTGGAATGTTCTGAAACCGATCAGCTTTAGATCGCTCTTGGAAAACACGCTCTCCACACCTTCACACATTTTAATGGGATTTATTCTTGTCACGTGCGCCATCATATAAAAAGGTACAGAAGTGAGCGTTCAACGTTAACCTACTGCTAACTAACTCATCGCTTAATGTCGCGTAGGTTGCTAGCTTCTTCTCGATATCGTTTTTTGCTAGTCTTGTTTACTTCGTCGAAAACATTGCTGGTCGTACGATGGCACCCTCCCCCACAGTGGGATCGATCCAAATAGCGTACATATCTATTTGGAGCGGAAATTACGATAATATGATTGACGGTGCCGAATTAGGTGCCCATTTCTTTTCTGCACAAGTAGAGATAAATACCTATAGCATCACTCCTAATAAGGCGAGAAGACTATGGATCTAAGCAAGGGGAAAAATCGGCGCTCTCCAAATTCAAAAGTAAAGAGTGCTTGAGGCGCAGAAGGACATTACGCTACCCGATAAAATATCTGAACACCTTCCCGGTCAGTGTGAAGCGTCTCCTCCTACATTCAGCGAAAGAGAGTTGCCCCGTTTTTGCATCGATAACCTCCTAGGTCTCGCACATGCTCAAGAAAACCAAAATTGCAAGATTGTAAGAAAAATTATTCAGATTTTGTAGGCAGTACAATATGTGAATCCTCGGATGCTGAAAAGCTGCAAATCTACGACTAATCCATAATAAAAACAAATATCTCTTTTCACTTTGCATTACCAAACCTTCACGACATTGCTCCTTCTTTCCCTATAGAACCAGTCAAACCTATGTAATTTTACTCCCGACTCGAAGTAGGGACTTTGCCTTTGCTACTGTCGCAGAGCTACATACAATATTTGACGCCTATTCCAATGAAGCAAAATGAAAGCGGAAAACACAAAAATGCAACTTTTGGCTTCATTAAAGTGGTTCGTATGACCTGCGATGGCCAACAGATTAACAGGTCAGTATCTTTTCATTTCAGAAGGTATAGTACTGAATGACCGGTCCGTGGAGTCACAAGTCGAGTTAAGTGGCCCTAACAAACAACTGAATTTGTATTAAGCTTTTTTCCATAATAGCAGTTGCTGTAGTGAAAACCGGCTCGCGTTCTCACGACATTTAACATTTCAAAATTGTAGTAAACCCTCGAAAAGCAAAAATACGAAACAAAAACAAAAAGCTAAACACCTAACCTGTCATTAAGTATCTCAATCTTTTGCTTGATCCACTCCAAGAGATCTGTTGAAACTGTTTCATAGCGATTTATCATTTTTTCGTTTTCCATGAGTTCGTTGATAACCTTAAATCACCGTGTTATTAGCAAATCATCGCAAGAACTAACCGTAGTCCTCGACTCAATTCGTACCTTTCCAATACGCTTCCCTTGGATCGTCTCCTGCTTCATCTTATTGAAGTAGTGGTAGTAAGTGACAACGTAGGTGATAATGGACTTCTCATCAGGATCGCGCACGTTGACATCTAAAGGTGGAGCGGTTTGTAGAAAGGCTTGTTCTCGAGCTACTTCGCTTATCCGGCGTCAACCCATGGCACTAACCCTCGGCATCCAGGAACTTCGACAGGCCAAGCTGCTGCTCGGCGGTGTCGAAAGCGTTTTGGAGATTATATACGGCGTTCGACTTTTGCAAGTTGTCGTAGTCGATCAGGTCGGGGCGGTGCTTATGAATAAGCGCGTTGAACGCCAAACCGTCGCGCCAACTGGAACAATGAGTGGTGAGGAAAATTCATCCAAAACATCCCAAGGCACACAAGAACTTCCAATTCAGTCGCACATATCACCAGCTGCATCCTTGTAGCTCAGTGCTTTTGTCCGCCTTCACCTACCTTGTCGTGAAGTTTCTGACGTTGACGTTCGGATAACCAGCTGTCTTCATTTGGCACCAAAGCAGAAGCGCCTCCTTGGCAGAACGCGTCTCGTGATTATCAGCATCTTCGAAAGTGATATCTTGGATCTAAAACTCGAGAATATTGGCGACAATATTCCCAAAAACTCTGCTTAGTGGCAGAACACCATAGTAGAGCATCGTCGCTGGAAATTACCTGGAATCGTAGAATGATCGTCCAGATCAGACCTAGGGTGAGGCGAGGGTTTCCGTCGACGATGTCGTGACAGCCCAAGTTTTCCAAGTGCACATGCTGATCTTTAAGAAACTGCAGGCCCTTGTCCACATTTTCCAGACAGTGGATGCGCATCTTTCCGCGGGTCGGCTTCGGCTGAAAAGAGAAGACTATAGCAGAAGCGTTAAATAACCTAAAGCTACATTCTTTCAAGGAATGTACAGCTGTTTTCGCAGACCCTTTGAGAAAATCACTGTAGTGCACGTCTAGGCACCTTAGGATGGCAGCTAATCTATGAGCCAAAGGGCGATAATAACCGCATAACACGGAAATTTTTCTGATCTTGATTTAACTAACTTCGCTGGTACAGCGAGAATGAATCAGTGTTCCCATGGCTTTTTCCATGTCAGTAAGCCAATTCCTTTGCTTCAACGGTTAGGCGAACTTCATAATTATTTCTAGCTGCAACCACAATTTCCTTCTGTTAAGAAGCCAAAGAATGACAGAGTCAAGCATTGACCTCCGGCTTATGCAAAATGTGCTTCAGCTCACTGGCTGCCCGACATTTGATGGATGGCCCCCCTAGGATGCATACACGACAACTTATAGTTCACATAAAGACATCGCAAAGCACAAGTGCGACACAACTGGTTCCACTCATTCGGAATTGATGGCCTTTTCAGCGTTTTGTGAATAAACGTCAGAATTCCCCACCCATTGTTCACCCTTAGAGGTTACCAATTCGGAAAGCACCACCAATACTCACGACATTTTTCAGATTTGGACAACGTTCGTGTAACCGAAACCTATACTGAAGAGGAGGGAAATGGACTCAATTCCCCTAAATAGTACAATAATTGAGCGCAGCAGAACGCAAAAATCCACATAACCGTTTGTGGAAAGACCCCAATTCAATGACATTTCTGCAATCATAACAAGTAACCTAGAGAAATATTTTCGGTTTCCTGTTCTTTAAAAATGCTCTATAAACCTTTGCTCCAGCTAAGACGACAAAAATTTCATGGCAAAAGAAGAAGTGATACATTTTTTAACATCCTTCACTAAGGGCGCCGCCATACGTAACACAAATAAAGTTGAAAAGCTCCCTAATACGTAAACAAAAGCAAACCCCCCCCCCCAACCCGTAGACCCTCTTGAAATGATTAGATTACTTCGCAGCATTTCACTCTTCTGCAATCGTAAAGCAGCAATCTGTTTTTAAGATTTTTCAAAGTATGTGTACAAGATATCTTTAAGAGATGGTATCAAAACTATTTTCTTTTCGTGATGAGACCCATACTTACTAAACACCTACTCATCTATCCGCTTAAAAAGCCAACCTCGTGTCCCTTTGTTTCACCAGCACTTTTGACGTAAATCTGATCTGACGACGTTACAGCAAAATCAAGAAAAAAATAAGAAGTTAATTAGGTAGGACGAATTCTTGCGTACATCGTTCAAATAAAAGAAGACACATAGTGCCAAAACGTACCAGGCGTTCCCCGGACAAGACCTCCAAGAGTTTCAGCAACATCTTTCCGTCTCGCATATCCATGTAGAGATCTTGGATCTTGCAACTCACTCTCACCAAGTGAGAGTTTACCCATTTTGTGAAGGTTTTCTTTTGCACGTGCTCACGTTCTTCTGTAAACAGAAAACATGAGTGAAATAAATTGTAACAAGTAAAGATAAGAGTTATGAATATAAAAAATGCAAATGTATTTACAAATGATTGTGAAAAAAGCGATAAAAGGTGTAGCAACAAGAAATAAAACCTTGAAGGCCGCGGAACCTGAAGTCGACGTTATTCAGTTTCTTCCCAATTTGGTCATCAAGCAGCTCTGCTGTCGCCGGCGAATTCGTTGTCGAACTACCGGCATTGTTACCCTTTTTCAACCGAGACTCTTCCAACGCTCCTGGTGAACCAGGATACACTCCTGGTGAGTGGAGCTGGGCAACGATACCGTCGGGGATGAATATCTCAAGTCGCGGACTGGGTGTCGCTTCAGCACAAGGCGTGTGGTAGCTGTCTGAGACGTCGTCAACCAGTCGAAGAAGTTCATCGTCGGCTGTGTCAGCGTCATCGATTCGAGGTGGCGTTGGACTCGCATCCATTGCACAAGCGAACCACTAACTCTTCGTTATCGCCCCTGTCTTGCCTTATCAGCGTGTTGTCGCAGAGGGTTTTTTCAGCAGTTCACACACCGATAGCGGGCGTGTGCAGAATCAGTTTAATTTTCCTGTGAATTTTCCCTTTATAAAGATAGTCTGACTTGATCGCCACTCCATATTTCATCCCCTTTACCGATAAATTCTAGTATGAGTCTTCGCAGAGATTTCTAATGCCCTGGTCATGTACTGGTGACGTCTTTTATTACTTATTGAATCATCCAGATTCACAGGACGATCTCAGTTACAACACCTGATCCCTCCTTACGGCCCAAAGAAAGTTCTATAATTTCGTTCCCACAACGATGGCTTGCTATTACAGGCGCACATTAGTCACACATTCGTTCTCTCCCAGCCTTTTTGGTGTCCTGTCTGTGGAACAATTGCCGTTTGTTCAAAGAAAAATATCCTGTAAAGAAGCGCCTATGCTCGGCGCAATCCGTCTACACAGTGACCACTGAGCAAGCTGGGTTAACAAAAAAGGAGGCTGTTATGGTGGCGAACGCAGCAGAACTTTATAACGCAGCTTGCGGAATGTGGTCCACGCTCACATTCAGAAGTGTGAGCGCTCACACCTTTTCGGCTCACTTCAGAGCGTCACACAGAGGCACGACAGGCTATTTAACCCTTGCGCCACCTCGATGGAAGAGCGGAATCGTGGGTTCCCTTGGACCGGGCGCTCAAAAAGAGCACAGCCGACTGCAACTAGGCGTCCGTCCCAGGGGATGCATTGCACACCACTATTAAGCCACACTGACATCGGATAGCCGGCAGCATCCCCACGACTCGTCCCAGATCCCTCAGCGCTGCGACGGCAGCAGCAGACCTCACCCGCAATGTCCGCCCTATTGACCCGTAGTGCAAACTTGGCGACGCGCGCGCTCGTATGTGAGGCATTCACCAACACTGTGTCAACAACACAACGGGCCATTAAGTATATTCAGGCGACGGCAGTGTTGTCTCTGCGAAGACCCTAAAAGTACGCGCTCTACGAGACGACTCGGATAGGACTCGTCGTCAGCTGCACCCAGCTGCGCCGCCTGCTGCTACCACGGGCTAATCAGCATAACCCTCAAGCTCCAGGAAACCTGCGTTTTCCGCCTCTCGCTGGGGTTCTTCTCGCTATTCATCAAAATTCAGAGTCATATGGACTGACAACACTGGCGTTAACGCCAAGTGATTTCCTTTCATCCAGACGCTTTGAAAGTCCAGATTACGACATTAGCGCTCAAGATTCTTTTGCAAGAAAATAAGTGGAAGCTGTCCTCCCATTCCGAGGAGGTTTGATGGGCCTGGATGGGAATCTCCATGTTCAGCAAAGTAATGTAGGGTCCAGTAATGTATCACCAGGAGCAAAGCAGCGGTATCTTCTTTATCACAGAACGCTACCATTAACGCATTCCTCGATCAACGGTTAACGTCATCCTTTACCCTTTTATTCCCTACATTACACGGGTAGAAAAGCAGTGCAAGGATTGAAAGAATTTATTAGACGCGCATGCTTTTTAAATTCCGATACTCATCTCAACCCTAACGAGAACTGAGACGGAGAGCAAGAACTCATCTAAAGGTTCTACACCAACCCGTCCTCAAACACCGTGGAAGCTTCCAGGGAACGAAATCCATCTGATAGGCCTAGTACAGATGTCTAATCATCAGGTCATTATGCATTCCATCAACGGATTTCTGCTGCAATAAGCACTTCATCCAACTCATAACTCCATAACGGTATGGTTGTTCTCGCTCCAGTGCATCAAAACCCTTTTTTAGCTGGTATTGCTTCATCCAGCACCGCGCCAGCAGGGACCTCCACATAATCTCATAATCAGCGAGGGTCCCCACAATTCAATGAGTCTCGCATGCATCTCGATGGAGGATGCGAGAAGCGCTGTCTCATTAATGACAAGCCTGAACACAATGCGACGGGCCTCGAATGCTGGCCGCTTGTTAAAGCGCCATCAGGCAATGTGCGCAAGCGTATGAATTGCCGCTCGGCGAGCGATTGTGTCGCTGTTGGAGCTTAATTCGGCTGTCAGCAATAAACCAACGGTCGCCGTTTCTCTCAATGATGCTCCAGCGCCAGCATTTCTCTTACAAAGAACGCACAGCGGCTAACCGAGCACAAATTATGACCAAAGAATGGAAGCGAAGAAAAGGGTCTACGCATCGTTAGGCAACTATCTCCATTGCTTCAACGAGATATTCCTCACTGCGTTTGGCAACCTACTGCAGGTTGAGCGGATTTGGAGCTTTGAAGAGAAATGAATTTGTAATTTCATGTTTTTCGCTTTCACTTTTCTTAGGGAAGCGGGCCCTAGGGGTGAAATGCATGCCTTTGCTTGGATTCTGTGCTCAGACCACAGAACGAGCTAGTGAAGGAACTATAGGACATGATCAATTTTAAAACAGCTGCCCAAATGAGTCACTATCTGAAGTTCTTTGCACGCTCGTCGGCCAGCTTCCTAGGAACCTCGGAGATTTATTGACGACAGAGGACTTCATGCATTGTGACACCTCCTACCAACAAACCTTTTCGACCACGTCTAAAGCCGTTTATAGATTTAACCGGGGTGAAATGGAGCCTACAGACAACTTCGAAGCCTATAACACTAACGAGTAGATCCTCCTGAGTAAAGCATCTCTCAATCCGCAACATTGTGAAATGGTATTCAAGCCTATTCAACGCAGCTAACAGACTGGCATCAAATGGCACCAGATGGCACCTGGTCAAAAAACACCAAACACTATCGCCAAACAATGATCCATTCAATAACACTGATTGCACCCTGAACAACCTGGAGACTGCATGATCACAGAATTATACGGGCGTATAATGTAATGGTGTTCGATACCACATGGGTAAGTCAGCACCTCATATTCCCAAAACAAGGCTTGGGTCAATCAGTCGATCCGGCAGAGATGGGGCAATGCTTTGTTAATCCGGTTGCGGATCCACGTAAACTCTTGACCGCGAGGATGACTGCTCTATATGTGCTACTTTTGCCTGCTTCTTTGGGGGAAACTGAGCGAGTTCTTGGAGAGACCCATCACAAAAATGTGATACAGGCTAGGTGCGAAGTTGCTTTTAACCGCAACTAGCTTCCGACAAGAACATCGAACGTGTCTCCTAGAAAGCGCATGCAATCACTGCCAACTGCGCATCAAGTAGGAATGACTACAGCAAGCAACGCAGCACTAGAAGAAGCAACTCAAGCCATTCTGTATGAAACAAAACATGGGTACTGATTCGACAATGGAAAGGAACACGTCTAGCACCACCCCGCAAATCTCCACGCTCCCTGTGCTTTCAAACTGCACGCAATGACCTAAGGCGGAACAACGTTGAGCGTGCCGGTCAGTCATGTTCGCTGCTGGTCTCCCTCAATTCTTCGCGTGAGCGCGTTGAATTGATGGCATTGGTGACGTCGTCAACAACTCTGGAGGCGTGATGTAGATGCAGAGTGACAGGAACGACACCTCTGCTGAAAGTGATTACACCACTCGAGCTAATCCGGAACTGCAGAGTATTGCCACCGCCATTATCAACGACCAATTTTGCGTTCGACAACGTCGAGGGCATACGCTTCATAAGCAGAGGTCGAACAACTTCTTGAAGAAGTGGCAGTGCAATGGATAACTGCACAGATCTGTACAGACTTCGTCACACTAAAGATGTGCACACTGCTGGCAATATACACATCACATTTGCAATTCTAATTTGAGGGAATCAAACTCAGTTGCAGCCACATTTTCTCTTTACGTTCCATCACTCCCTCCATGAATTTGCTGGAAAGCCTTCGGAAATGATGCAGGTACTGTTCTCCGTAAATTTAGGAAAGTGGATGCTGAGGCAAGACAGATGCTTTCACCAAACTAAGGCCTATGTTATAACATAGGCCATAGGCCTAACCAGGAAAGGGAGTCAGGCTTACGTCTGAATGGCAAACGAATACCGCTGGCAGAACCGCCACCCGTCAGTATAAAAGCATGTTCCATTTTTGCAAAGACCTCGAACCTACTAAGTCAGGGCCCGATACGGTTTACTATGGAATCGCATAGTCGCGCAAGGGAATACCCTTCAAACATCGAAGATGTTTGGAAAATGCAAAATACTGCAAGTTCAAGGAATCATACATCTGGATCTGCATCAATGAAACAGAGTTGCAAAAAGCGACGCATTTTTCTAAAGTGTGAAGGGTGGAAATTCCCACATTGGCATCTCGCTTTCGACTTTCGGCGCTTATGTATGCGGCCTAAAACCTTTCCTGGCAAAATAGCATGTTGACACATGGGATCGTACTGATACAATCGGCATCCACAGTAAGAATTAGCTTATGAACTCACAGCAGAGCAGTAGCTCACACTTCGACTGCGATTCGACTAGGCGCCTTGTAGTTCATACAAGTTAAACTTGTGTTTAGGGCGAACAGACGAGCTGGACGAGTATCTCGGGCATGAGTGGTCTCTAGCCATTCTCTTCAACTCCCTACAGTTCCTCGCTTAGGCACCTTGACGAACTGCCACAAGTCTGGTGGTTATCATCAATATAACCGCTGCCGATGGTTCCCCATAAGCCGTTTAAACGATGAAGGACGACGTTACTCAATCCCTTTTCGATGAGCCACGCAGTCCACTTCTACGGGATGTCATGAAGGCGATTTTGAATGCGTATCTGGCCATACTACTCACTTGCGGTGGCCAGCCGATGAGCAATTCAGTACTTTATCCTTCCCAGACAAGTCTGGTACCAATTTATAGTCCCGGAGGGAAGGAAGCCGCGGTTACCCTGGGCGGGAATTCCGAACCAAGACCTAGTATCGCGTGCAAAGTAGCCGGCACCTCCTCCAACTACGCTTCATGCGGCCATATGTGATGTTAGTGGCAAGCCACTGTTAAAAAAATAAAAATAAAAATAAAAGGAATGAACAAGGACAAGCGCATTGTTGCAAAAATTCAATAACAGTTGCAAACGAAAACAAGGACGCTAAAGAAGCCCACGAACCAGCGAGTGCTTTGATGCGGCTGCGTTCGAATAGTCGTGCGGACGAGTTCTCGTCGTACTCCTCGTCGTTCATTCCGCCACCACCACCGAGGTCTGTGTTGTTTTGAGCGACGCCGACGCCGTACGTCATCGCCGCAGCCGCCTGAAACCAGCGCATTCCGAAGAAGGAACATCATCATCAAAAATAGTAGTGAGTACTGAGAGCGATGCCTCTAAAAGAGTGTTGAAGGAGAATGCAGATGCGCGGCTGGTTAAGAGTGCTCTAGTCCAAAGAACGAATTAGGACGCAGTTCGAGTAATAGTGACAGACTCTTTGGATGCAGAGGGTGCGCAAAGCTGATGAGGGATGGGAGGATTCCTACAAACTCAAATCTCGACCAAATTCTGCCCTTTATTCGAGACGTACTCGTAAAGCATACGTGACATTTCGGAAGTTGGAAGAGATCAAAGACCAGCAGGAATGAGACAATAGTGCGTCAGTACAGCATCTTCACCAAGTCCAAGGGGAGGGAAAGCTTGGTTGGCATCCGCTGTGAACCGGAAAGTAGGTTGAAGGTGCATGTGACATCTCCGGCTGCGCTACACACCCTTCGGGAAGGAATAATAAGAGCTCGATAAAGAACTTCAACAACATCTTAACTAGCAAAAATGATGACACCGATGACAAACTCATTTGAAACTGAGTGCCGATAGATCAAAACATGTAGATCCTGGTGAGATAGCAAGAGCACGCATGCCGTGGTACCTTAACGGATAACAGGATTCCTTAAAAGCTGGATTGATCTCATCAGTTTTTGGAGAAATTCTGTGGGTCTCAAAGTGGGAAGACGATCCCTCGTTCTGGACTTGCACCCAGCCTGCTTCGTCAAACACGAACAAGTGTCCAGCAAGCCTCAGAACATGGGCGCGACAGCCACTATGCAGATGCGACTCGCACAAGGACGATGCGGCGCCTGCCACTACCACAGGCAGACAGCAGGCCGTGCGGTCACCCTTGATGAGTTGTCGGTCACTAATTAGCGGTGCCTCTTGAGAAGTTCTTTCCGTTGCCGCAGCGCAACATCCCACAGGCCGATAGAGTTCTCTGGTCCGATCCGGCTGCATTTCATAGTCGTTCTCCGCTAAGAAACTCTGCTTGGTCGTATACATCGGGTATGACGCCGATCCGAATAACCGCCATTTTTTTTACAAAACCCGGACAAATTGCCCGTTCAGATAATTCTTTTCTGAAAAGTGCGGAGTCTTATGATGATTCATAAAAGGATAGCTTTTACTAGAACAAGTTTCGGAATGATTCAGAGAACTGGTGTTTTCTTGGGCTATCTAATGTCCGGTTCGGTTAGGATATATGACTTCTGACAAATCAACTACCAAAAACCTGGTCTGCTGGGAAACTCCCTTATCTGAATCATCCAAGGATCCGGCTTTTTCAAAAATGGCATTATCTGAGTGGCCCATCTATCCGGGGTTTTTGTAGTGTTGTATTGCTCGACTTGCACACATTTTTAAAGGTGTTTATTGGCCAACTTTTTGGCGGTATCGCCTTCTTGAGAGCCTGAAAGGAAACACCAAGTTTACACCAGGTTTAATTGCCCAAGTTTGAGGAAACATTATGTTCCCTGGTGGTGTGGGTAGCTCCGTGCTGCAACAGGCTGCTGTAGAGAAAGTCAAGAAGGATATAGAAACTTTGGTCATACTCGGTCTTCTTATTGAAGCAGTAGCCGTCGGAGCAAGTCTCAATGTCGAGGGGATTCTGACCTAAGCGGATATTATTGTTCATCTGAATGGCTGTTTACTGTATCTCCTCAACAGCTGCTCTGGATAGTGAACCTTTCGCGTCTTAGTGTTTGAAATAGAATGAAATTCAATTAACAGATACCACAGTTACCAAGTCAACTTGTGACCGTCAGGCGCCGCCTTAACCTTAGAAAATTGAAGACATCTTTCCGATTACATAGCCATCCGGGGTTTGCAAGGAATGCCATACCCGAATTATCTGGGTCGACGTCGGATCTGATGTGTACTGGGCAGTTCTCCACTCGGAGATGGGGTAAGACAACCACTGGATCGCTCCTCTGGGTAAAAACAAACCCCTCTATGGTAGCTGCTCCAGCTAACATGCGGTTCGTGGGTTAGTCAGGACACTATGTGACCACACATAAATTTTGACTATTCCCTGATGGCAAAAACAGTGGGAAGTCGATTAAGCTCCCTTAACGCCAGCCTATATTGTTTGATTTCTCTGCTTTTTTCTTTCTATTGATGGCGGGCGCCAAAAGCTGGTCAAGGGCAGCACACCTTTACACTCTTGCCTATCCTGTTCTAACCAAGTGTCAGTCACCTGCAACTTCCCTGCGAGATAAAAAGCAAGGGAATGTTGGTCAATCTCTACAAAAGTCAGTGTTTTACAGGTGGTTTTCTACTGGCAGTCACTTCTCTATCAGGGACCTCATTAAATCGTCGAGAAAGTCGTTTAATGAGCTTCAAATGAGACTAAATATTGAGCCTAACCAGAAGTCTCACTTTATATGCATGTGCCGTGGGCACTAGTTAAAGTTCCGACTCGCCCGACACGACTTCGGTCGAAAAAATTTTTCACTGAAACTTCGTTTAGAGGGGTTGTTTGGGGTGCTGATCACGAATCTGACATCCGCCTTTCACGATTCGGTCGGAGACCACCCATACCGTCAACATGGGTGGTCCAGTCAGGGTCACTGATTTTGTTGAAACTTCGCCTAGGGGGGGGGGGTTATTTGGGATGCTGATCACGAATATGACATCCGTTTTTCGTTTTATGCTACAGTACGGTAGCTACGGATAACTAAGGCTGTCGAGGTCATAGTCAATGATTTTGCCCAAACTTCGCCTAGGGGTTATTTGGGTGCTGATCACGAATCTGACATCCGTTTTTGAAATTTCGGCCATTACGGTAGGTTACGGTATTTACGGGTGAAAAAGGTAGAGGTCACCGATTTCGCCCAAACTCCAGCGTAAAACGAAAAACGGATGCCAGATTCGTTATCAGCACCCCAAATAACTCCCCTAGGCAAAGCAAAGTTTGGGCAAAATCGGTGATTATGACCTCAACAGCCTTAGTTACCCATAGCTACCGTAACCTACCGTAATCGGCCGGCCGCAATTTCAAAAACCGATGTCAGATTCGTGATCAGCACCCCAAATAACCTCCTAGACGAAGTTTCAGCGAAAAATTTTTTTCGACCGAAGCCGTGTCGGTGGAGTCGGAACTTTTAACTAGTGCCGTGCTGTGTTATATCTCTACGATAACTTACCACAGCAAATTTATGCAGAATCTACGAAACAAAGAAGAGGGAAATAAGGTAAACTCGAAGTATTCTCTCACACCAGGGGCCAGAATCATTAACCTCTTACCGCCCTCTAACAGTGAAAGTACCGTCAAACTCTCTGATATGACATTCATCCAGCATCAGGTTTGACAATATTTTCACCGTCAGAGGGTAGAAAGCGGTTGATGAACCCGGCCCCAGACCTCATCGGGTAAACTATGACTGGTTAAATGCGGTAAACGAAATTGTGCACAACAGAACTTTTCGAAACACTGATGGCAAGAGGTAGGTGGCCACTGCTACGAACTCTAAGAAACAGCCGAGGTACAGCTGAACTCTTGCCACCAGACCGCTACTGCATCGGAAATTTCTAGAAGACGTGCTCACCGCTCTACGCGCTCTTTCATGTTAGCTCCCAAAGGTGGTTGAGGGAGAATCGATGCGCGAGCTCACGATACAGACTTCTATGGGTGGCCAGCGGAAGATGGCCGCAAAAGGCAATGTAAGGCACTCATTTCTCACAAATCGAGCGGGGTTGAATTTCTAAAGCTTCCACAGAGCAAATAACCTACCAAGCAATCTACGGCCATTCAAAAAACTAGCTGACAGGTATCTCCAGGAAGCCTTACAGTCTGCTGTTGTTTTTGATATTTTTCTTTGTTGCTTAAAGTAGAACCACTTACTTAGTCTAGCTCTGCTGTGTGTTGATTTGTATTTGGTTTAATCGTTTTCTTAATTGTAGTCGCGTGGCTGTCCACGTACAGAATAAACAAATCGATAAACATGGAATTTGTGAAATCACGAAGAGAGAAGAAATGCTCGGCGAGCAGAATCGGAAAAAGGCAATGAAGGCGGCAGAGAAGAGGTGGAGTGAATCCCACTCAAAGTAAACACTGAAAATGGATGCGCTTCACGGCCATTCCGCCTAAAAACAACCCGCTGAGACTTTGCCAATTCAACCAACACATGGCTGTACTGCGCTATGCAATTTAAAATCATTCGAGACCTCTGGATGTGCTGCGGGGAAGATGTCCAAGAATCATCAGTCACTGGAAAATGGAAACAGCATCCTCCATTTCCAAACGCCTTCGACATCCGTCCTGCGAAATGTTTACGGCAAGAATCAATAGCTTCAATGGAAGAAGGATAATCACCCAACTAACGAATACTGGTGCCGAGCACGCTTATACCCGCATCGCCGCGGCGAGATATCTTAAGGGTCGCCAGACGTAAAGTATGGACGGTGTCTGGTTCGCGCAAGTTAGGTTTAGCTAATTAGCTAAAATGTACCAGGCAGTAACTTGAATGGGAGTTTTTAAGCAGCTCGACTTGTAACAGCTGAGATAGCACAGTGAGATGGCATACAATGAGTGTAGCGCACAAGACGTTCTTACAACGGTACCACATTTTCAAACCGTTACCGTAAGAACAGTCGTTGCGGGACCCCGACGTCCTCGCATCAGTGCTGGTATCGCGCAAACTCCACGGTTAGTCAATAGTGGAACTATGGCACTACGGAAGTAGGAGGCTTCAGACTGGTTGAAGCGGTTTTCGGTGGAGCATCTTGGGAAGAAGTGCAGCTTGACGTTGTAATAGATGAGTAGTTGCTTCAGCGTAGCCGAGATTTTTACAAGTCTTCTGTCCATACCAGAGGTTAGCCATGTCTTCGGCGTCGTTTTCGTGGTCTCTTAGGGGTTCTGGATGAGTTTCTGCAGAATAAAGTGGCATTTGGGAGGGTAGTTTCTCGAATGCCTTCGACGTTTCCAGACTCTAAAGAAGACAACGTCGAAACATAGGCCACAATAAGGACTCGTATGAAGCTTGGCTAACTACTAGTAACTACTCATCTGTCACAAGGTCAAATTCCATTTCTTCCCCAAATGCTCCACCAAAAGCAATATGAAGCTTCTTTTTCTGTTTCGCACTATGCCACTATTGATTAAAAGTGGAGTTGACAGCATTGATCAAAAGACATGGTGCTCCCGCAACGACTGATTTTGTGGTAGCTGTTTAAAAATGTGGTACCTTAGTAAAAACGTTTTGCATGAAGCGTGGGAAGGTGTCAACAGCCATAAAGATAAAGCAGCTAAATGTAGGCGAGATTTATATCAGGTTATCCCATACGTATTCGCCGTTTTTTTCAACGATTCACTGCAGATTTCACCGGCGGTCTCTTGCATAGCGCTGCATAGCTTTCGGAAGAGAATGATTTGCTCTATCAGAACATCTATTGCATTTCTTTTTTCGTCATGAATTTTGTCAATTTTTAGGTCGTTGAAGTGAAAAGTGAAAAAGTAGCCATTTGCGCACTTGTTCTCTCCGCTTAGGTTTGCAATTTCTTGCGCAGTTTTTTATAGCATTTGGAAGACAATGTTCTGTACTACAAGAATATATGTTGGTGCTATTTGCTCACTTGTCCTTTATTGATTTTTAGGTCATCAAATTGGGACGTCCGAAGGAGGATGGTTATCTTTGCCGACAGCTCCTGCTTTGTGGTTGGAATTTTGGGTTGGTGTTATAGTCGTTCGAAAGAGAATGTCTTGCTCTATAAGAATGTGTGTCGCGTTTATTGATTTCTATTGAATATCAACAAAATGCCAAAAAGAGAAAAATCGTCTTCACCAACAACTCCTCCTCCTTCTTCAGTTGTTGATATTCGACAGAAAGCAGCCTAAGCCAATAAACGCGACACAAATTCCTACTGAACAAGACATCCTCTTCCAAATGACATATAACAGCAAGCAAAAAAGTCCAACCACAGAACCGGAGTTTTGGTAAAAATTCGGACGGAAAAGTCGGAATTCCCAATTTGATGGCCTAAAAATCAATAAAGGGCGAGTGAGAAAATAGGACCAACACATATTCTTGTAGTACAGAACATTGTCTTCCAAGTGCTATAAAAAACTGCGCAAAAAATTACGAACCTAAGCGGAGAGAACATGTGCGCGGATGGCTACTTTTTCACTTTTTCACTTTCCACTTCAACGACCTAAAAATTGACAAAACTCGTGATGAAAAAAGAAATGCAATACATGATCTGATAGAGCAAATCACTCTCTTTCGGACGCTATGAAGCGCTATGCAAGAGACCGCAGGCGAAATCTGCAGTGAATCGTTGAAAAAAACGGCGGGGACTTATGGGACAACCTAATATTATCGAGCGCAAATAGACTCGATGGTGACATCATGTAGGACAGCCCTACACAAGATTGTGGTGCACGAAACTGAGAATTTAGGCAGTATGGTGTGTTCTACACCTATGGTGAACTGAGCTAAGCCATTTCTGATGTAATTGGACAAGCACATGCCTTCCTGCCAAGGGGAACACCCACTAGGTACATGGTGATCCCCTACTTTACTTGAGCCTACTTGCACTCGTGACTTTTTCAGGCTTATTGGATACTAATTCTTTGATAAAACGACCATCTATGGAAGAAATACTGTTCAGTCTGCTTCTTCGACTCCTTTTTTGTTATGTTAGGGAAACTCCTCAAACGGCTTCAAAAAGTATCCCCTGGAGACGGTTTCCCAAGAAGAGCTGCAGTATACAGAAAGTACAGAAGGTTGGCGGCGAAAAGCGACCGATTTGAAGGTCCCGTACCCGAAACGAGCGATTTCCCGCACTGCGCCTGTCCGGGTGGACGCGGCCGCGTTATTTCCTGTTCGCCTGATCTTCAGGAATCCGTCCGGGACGAACGGCGGGGAACGTCAGGAGAGCGGTGAACAGAATGCCATGCCGCCCTAAAAACGTCCCGAATTCCCTCTGATTGCCATCTGCCATTCCCCGCTCGCTTCCACTCGCCGACAAGGGGCGTCGTACACGTAACGATATGCGACGGCGAGGGCCGTTCGCACGTGGGAATGGGCATACGGAACGAGCAACTCCGGACGGCCCGGACTGCCAGCCACAGCAGCAGCCGGTGGGCCGCGAATTGCGGCCGCAGAAGCGGCGACGCGGAATGCGTGTGCGGAAGGAATGCTGCGGAAAAAGCGGCGACAGCCGCGAGCGAGCGGAACGGAGCGGAATTGCCCGGACGAGACACCAGTCCGGCGACTGGCGGCGGCATGCCTGGCCAAACTCCGCTGCAGTCGCTTCCCCTTCGACTGCTCTCGAAAAAGGGCGCATCGATTCCGCAAAAGACGTCGCTTCTCGTCCAAGACGAGGGCATATAAGCGCGGCGGAAGGAAGCCGGGTGGCCTGGACCGCCGAGGAGGGCGGCGACGGCGAGCGCGACAATACAAGTCGCCGACGACGCAGTTCCCGAGATTGAGAAGGGCGCCGCCGAAACTCCGAACAGAAGCCCCCAGGCCGTCGGCCACTCGAGAGGAAAAAGTGGCCTCCGCAGCACTCGGGAAAGACCACTGGGATCAGCTTCCACGGAGAAGTGTGAGCCATTCTTCTAACGGGGGGCAAGGGAGGGGTGCCTCTCGAAAACGCCACGAATTCTCTTTCCGGTTTTGGGACGGCTTCTGGAAGAGCGCTAGCCTTATTCTATGATCTGGTCAGGCTATCCGAGAGTCATAGCATCGCTCGATCCTTCTATGATAGCCTTCCACCAAACCATCATCCTAAAGGTTCTTTCTATGTTTACATCCTAAGAATGATGTTATCTTCCAAGTCATTATGAATGGAGGACAATATTCCTACATAGCAAGAAATCCGTGGGATGATCCTTTCATGTTCGATTGTTGCTAAATCTTCTAGAGTTAACCAGGCCAAAGTTTAGCCGAATAAGAGCCCGGTAACAGACTTGGCACGGCACCTTCTATCCATCGAAACTTCTGAAAAATTTAAAAGTAGCACTTTAGATTCGAAGCACGCTGCAGACTATCGAAGGACCGATAACGAGATACTGTATCTCCCGCAGGACGCGTGGCAGACCAGGTAACGGCTACCGTATCCCAGGTTCTTGGTTCGGATTACGCTCCCACGCCAACCAACGCTTTCATCCCTCCGAGTGGGTGAATACGTACCAGAGAAGTTTGGGAAGGGTAAAACAATGACTTTCCGTCGGTTGGCCACCGCAATTGATTGTGTGGGCCAAATACGCATTCGAAATTCCATCACGATGTCCCAAAGAAGTAGAATACGTGGCGCATCCGCAAAAGAATCGATTAGCGCCGATCTCTGATCAATCAATCGATCAATCTTCATCCTGTCTCCCTTATATTTCCCGAACGTACTGGACTATGTCCATTCGACTGCGCCTGCCTTCTTGTGCATAAACGCTTGCCTCAGACACTAGCGTTCTGAAACCAGCGTGAAAATGAGATTAACGACGCACAACGAGAGGCCTCAGGAGGTTCACACTTCGTCTGTGCCCGAAAATCGACGCCGTTGTCGCTTAGAGCAACCGTTGAAAATTAGGTGGGCCAGTCTAGCAATATGTATGTTTCGCAGACGGTCCTGGATCACTGCTGCAGCTAACTGGATTCACCGGGAAAACATTGTGACTTCCATCTGTGAAGGGTACCGTTGCTAATTAAATAAAAAAGAAAAAAAAGAAATAATGGACTTCATTATTTCTCATGCATTTTCCATCAATCGGTAAGATGCAGCTGATTGGGAAGCGTATTTTCCCTAAGCAGCTATCGCTACAAAAACTAACGACGAACTATTCACAGTTCTGCTCAACTTCTATAATAAATAGTAAGAAACTGGAGGTTTGAAGATATGCTTCCTCCATCCATGTATGCGAAATCGACTTTTGTTCGCAAAAAAAAAAAGAGAAATAACTAATTCAAAGTAATCTGAATGTGGGAGCGGAACAGTAAATATACATACCTGATTTATGAAACCAGGCAGTGGAAGAATATTTGATTTGGATTTTTGTAAGCTAAACTGGAAAGATCCAATTAATTCCTAGGCAACATCGAACTTTTAGGCAATATCGAACTCTTCTCTTTCCAAAAAATTCCATGTAAAGACCAAACTACAAATCCATACGAAATAATGAAACATAGTAATTCATAAAAATAAGAATATTTAGCGCATTTGCAGTGGATCCTCTTATCGGTCGCAATATCCCTGCTAACTAGTTCTCCAAAGCCAAAACAAAACATGGTGGTCTAAAAGAAGAGAGGAAAGGGGTCACATGAAAGCTAGGAGTGCGCGGCACTACTGGAAAATATTGACATCGGGCGTTATCTACAATCTTCAGAAGGCTTAGTCAGTTGCAAAACTTCGCAAGAGAAAAGGACAACAAAAGCGCATAGCATAGCGCAGCTGCATAGTGCACTGATCCTACGAGATAAAAATAACAGACTTGGGCAATCTTAAGCTACGTCCGGGGATTCGTCAACGACTTACAGCAATTTAACAGAGAAAATACAGCCGAAATCCCTGATAGCGTGGCGAAATGTTTCACCGTATCGCTTCATAAGCCGCGCTATCAGGGATTTCGGCCGTGTATTTTCTCTGTTAAACCGATGCAGGTCGTTGATGAATCCGGCTCTTGGTTGTAATTCGCTTCTGCAATTGAAATGCAGAATTCTTTTCTCAAGAAACGGAAGCATTGATAGATAAAGAAAAACCGTTGATTACGATGATATTTCAGGGGCCTAAAAGACGAGTACTCTACCAGTGTTTCTGCTTTTCTTTTCTAGAGTTTTTTTTCACTGCGAAATCTCATCGTTGATCTTCCGAAATCTGAGCCGCTTTTTAGGAGCCTGCGAAAGCACAATTCCTGCAAAGCATTGTCGGAATCGGCAGTAAAATAAACTGGAGTAGAAAAATAGCCCTTACAACAACAGCTCAAACTTCATGCACCACAAGCAAACAGCTGTAATAAGCATAAAGGTTGAAAAGCTTCCAGGTACGCTTAAACAACTCTTAAACTACTGAAGGAGGAAGAGGCACTGAGCCTTGGATATTGCCGTGTTTATACCATTTTTTTTCAGTTTCAATATTACGGCCTCCTTTTTCATCTCAGCCGCGAACTTCTTTGCTTATTTGACACCTTCAAGTAAACTGCGTTTATTTAGAAGAAGGCCCGCCAAATCGTGGTTGAAAGACAAGCGCTGATATCAATCCGTTCGCCTACTAGACGAAGCCTTCTTCCATATAAGATCGATGAATAGGAGTCAGATTTCTTATTTCAAAAGCCTAGAAACAGCAACTTATTTGGTGTAAGCCTCAGCTTAAAAATTCATGGGTACAATGTTGCTGGTTTTTTTTTTGCAGCGCATATTTATGAGATGAGGCACAAACAAAATGTGACCTGTAAAAAGATTTACTCCGAAAATTTTAAACGACCCTGACGTTTCGAAATACTACCAGAGATCCAACGCCCGCCACTAGAAGTGGATCAAAACCGCTATCTTCGCCTTCTTTTAAGACAATCTGAAAAGCCTCGATTTCGAAGCCGCTTCCAGAGGTGCTGCTCCCGAGCATTGCCAGGGCAGAAGCTCGCATCGAGGCTGGCTGGCCTGCTGTACGAAGCCCATAGGCCGCCTCTGATCGTCTAATGGCCGTCGACTAAATGTCCGACTTGATGTGACGAGAGAATTAATGTGCGGCGGTGGATACAGCCGGTACGCGGAGTGCCAGCGGCGGCGGATGAGGACACACGTCGCCTCGTAGGAGAGTGGCTCATTCGCGGAGGAGTGATTATCGCATTAAAAGCACCGGAGTCTGAGCCGGCGAGAGCTGGAAGGGGCCTGTCAGTCCCCAGAGCATTTATAGGAATGGTCCACAGAACCAAGCGCATCCTCGAGTTCGGAACAGAGGTCACAGTGATGTTTCTAGATGGATTCAGAAACTGAGTCTTGTAGGTGATTACGAAGAATTCAGTCGTGTTTTTTAATGGTTACGCTTCTCTGGAGAGCCATCCTTTTTGCAAAGGCACTAAGAACGTTGGCAACAGACCGACAAGAAATGCAAGTGAAGCTAGAAGGCGGAATGAAAGCCTTGAGACAGTAGAAGAGTGCAACCACTACCTTCATAAACGGAGAAGCGCAGCACCTGATAAGAAGAGGAAAAAAAGTGAGAATGGTGAAACCAACTGGTCCTGATCGTTGTGTGTAAATTTATTTTACAGATGAACGATCTAAGGAACATAAGCGATTATGTGCACCGTAGCATGGAAACAGGGACAGTTCTATCTTTCCCAGCCTTTCCGAAGTAAAAACAAGAAGGTTGTAGAAAACCTACAGTTCATTTCCTCTTCATTTCAGCAAAAACGACGTCTGTCTGCTAGTCTGTACATAAGGTAGCCGTTAATCTGTCCCTCTTTGGGATGTGTCAGGCTTTCTACTTCTAAGGGGTATCGTGGGGGCAATTTGAAAGCGTCTCTAACCTACACAATGATTTCGGACGGCTAGTCCATCAATAAATCAGTGCTTTCCACTTCCTAAGTAGGTCGGGTATCAATTCTTCGAGCTCGAAGGGATGGAAGGCTTGGATTGACTGAATGGCGCATGGAAAAGCAGGCACCTCCTCCAACTGCGCTACGCCTGCCCTAGTTTGTACATACGTAATTGGATTAATATGATCGCGACCTGAGCGAAATGAAAGCTTGGGTGATGCTTGAATTTGTAAGGCTTTTAAGGCATACTCTCATCAACCACCCATCCTTTCGACGCATCGTCTTCATATGCCTGAACGTGATGCGATTTTGTGGGCGTCCGTTATTCAATCAACCGCCTAAACCGTCGGGGCGGATCTAAATAATGTCGTCGCAGTTAGAACGTCAACTGTTTTTCCTCGTCATACTCGAGTCACAAATTTTATAACACTCCATTGCCTCACATTCCCTAATCGGTACTGCCTATATAGTAAAATAATCTCTTTTCAAATAATTTTGCCTAGTACTCATATTCATATACTACAATCTGGAGTTAAGAACAAGAAGCAATTGAATACTCCAAACCGTTCTTGCGTCTCCACACACTCGGAGTAAAATGGTGAATCAGGATAGAAACTGTTGGAACCCTCACGGCAATAAACTCCTGTGGTGGGCGAATGATAAAAGAGAAATGGAAATGCATTCCGCCAGAACTGCGTCACACGAAGGGACGAGATACGGTTCCAAACTCTTGCCTCTCATCGGCATTCAATGGGAGGGAGCAAGGCCTGAAGTCATACGCTTATTGAGCAGAAGGAGCGCGGCCTGGCTTGGCGTCGTCAACGACGGAAAACGAAAACACGGGATGCTCCAACTTAGGCCGACCAAAACATCTTTTTCCCAACGGCATGTTCCCCACAAGTCGCGTCGTGAAAATTCATACGTGAAAAGAATGGGTGAGAAGATGAAGGGGTGAGGGATGCACGAAATAAACAACGTGAGGGGAGCATCAAACTCCGAACAAAAACCGTTTCATGGGATCACTGGAAACATGACGAACAGCGGCATCAACCCTGAAACCAAATGTGATGCAGGGAATTGTCGGCCACTTAGGATAGATAGTTATTCAGCATGCGGAGCCCTGCACTGGTTCTTAAAGCCAACGCTGATCAAACAGATGTAAAAAGCGTTCTCTGACAATCCTTGCGATGCATTTGCCATGCTAAAGGAACACGCAAGGCTAAATATAGAGTGCAGGAGACGGCGAATTTCATCCCTCAAGGATATTTTCTTATAACACAGGCCCACCAACTTGGAGTGCTAGAGCTCATCTACTGGATCGCTAGGAACAAATGGGTGAGCTCTATGCAATTATAATTTTCTCACAAAGTTTTCTAAACAAAAGGAAATGAGACTAGACAAGGATATGCCGAAAGGAACAAAATCGGGAAATTTTACAGTTAAAATGAAATATCTAACTTTAGGAAAAACACATGCTTAAACCAAATCCCCCATTGCAAATGCCAGATCTCAGAATTTTTTATTGAGTCTTATACAATTCCCTGATTAGAGCTGAATCTTAAAGTTTTCGAAGATCTAGGTTACATTTGGAAGGATGGAAGAAGCTCAAGTGACAAGGTTGCCATCTACACAAGACTTGTTCCAAAAACAACATCGGAGAAGGAAATTCTGATACAAAACTTAGAGTGCCAGATCGAGCTATCATATTTGTAGAAACTATCATATTTGCTATTTCTACTATTTTCCAAAGTCGAACGTTTCAAATTAATCTAGATCCGTTGGAGTAATAAAATCAAAGTAAACTTCTTCACTGAAAAATTTAGATTAAGCGCACGCATGTGCATTGTGCTTGAAAGGCCACAAAATTCTCAACCCTTAAGCTCGAAAATATTTCGGGTGTGTTTTAAATGCAGAAAGGCAGCAATGTCCGTGTGTATTCAACGAAGAGATTGCGTCGCAGATTCTTCCAGTATACCTCGATGACTTGAATGGTAGTGTGTGCAAGTAGTTTCTACGTGAAGCTGAACAGAGTATTGCATTTTCTGCGTTTTTTGGAGCACCGACTTGTGCACTACCTCATGTAGGCAAACAGGAGCTACGCTATCAGACAAGCAAACATCGTGGCGCGCTGTATCAGTGCATGTCGAACTCTTTTCGTCTGACATCCGGAAATTTCTGCCCTCCTATGGCTCACAACGTTTTTTAACACGTTCCTACAGCTAGAAGTACGAGAATACTAGGGTTATTCAAATGCTATAATCATTCCTGACAGCCTGCCGTTTTGGCGTAAATTACTCGCGTATCCCAAACGGTCAAAAAAGAAATAGATTACTCGGGCTAACCATAAGATCCCTGCTATGTAAAAAGGGTGGTTGCTGGTCTAAAAGTTCTGTCTAAGATAGTCACGAGCAAAGTCCACATAAATCCTCTGCAGTTTCTACGCAATCAAGTGGTAAGAACAAGAAGCAGCAGGCTTCGCTAGATGCTCCTATTGCATGGACCACATTCAGACTTTCATTTTTAGGAGGCAGCGGAAGCTCAGCTCACTGCTTGCGGAGAACGAAACTTTCCTACTTTTATTCTCTAATGCCTTAAATAAAATACTGTCGACTAAATTTTTGTCGCAGTTGTTTGCAGAGTTACGAACACCTGTTATAACTTCTGGTAGCTGTTTTGTGAGACACCGTTTTCTAATAAAACTTAATTCGTTGACCCTTTGTCTTACGTGTATGTATCATATATCCCCACCACGAATAGAACAAAAATAAATAAATAAACAAAGGTTATGTAGGGAGATTTATCGGTATCTTAAAATCGAAAATATTTTGATCATCTTACAACGCTCCCAGCCCCGGGAAGAAACGTTCGGGATAAGACAAAGTGTCCAGCTTGACATAAAAGTGCCGATCTTGACTTGAAAAGGACCAGTCTAAAGCGAGGTGGTACATAATAAAACAGTGGAATATTTGCTTTTTCCTCAAAATGTCCCCTCCTAAAGTACAAGGGAGAGTTGCTTCGGAGCCAATGCATGCCTGGCATGGTCCCGATGCGCAATCTGAACCTCCTCTGGCTCATAAGCCCGCAGCATTTCCGCCCGTATAATAGAATTCGTATTCGATGAATAGAGGGGCGCATATGGATGCCGCGTATGCAACGGAAGCGGCGCCAGCAGTTGCGAAAATAACCATATTTGGGGACGGGAAGCGGAGCGGCGGCCAGCGAGGAGAAGTGTCGTTCGAATTCATGGCAGAGCTGTGACGGCCGCGACGGCGACGAGTGTGTGTGCATGTGTGCGTGAGCATGGTCTGTGGGGATCGATCCCGCCGAAATAAAAGCCGAGCAAGGTGAACAATCGGACGACGACGGCAGACGGGAGCGAGCGCGAGCGAAGAGAAGACTGACTGCCGGCGACGTCGAGGCGGCAGTGATTCACTGCACTTCATCTGACGGCTTGAGACGCAAGCCTCCTCGTGTTATTGATAACACCAACACCTCTCCATGAAAACACAGTGCACCGCGAACAGGTCGATACCGCCAGGAAAAAACGGATTGGTTCTGCAGAACCGGCACTGGAATGCAACCACAAAAAGGGGCCGCAGGTGGTTGCCCAGGATGCACGTATTCTGCCGGAGATTTCGCAGCTTGTCCTTGGAGTCTCAGAGAGCGATACTGAAGCCTAGTGAAAAGGGGCCAATCTTGGGGCCTACGTAACTGAAGGATGTGGAGATTGCGCTGCTCACCAGCTCACATACAAGACGTGCTGAAACCACTTTCAGTTGAAACTAATCCACGTACGTCTACAGCGCCACAATACGCAACAACCATGACTGAAACCGCGGCTGAACTCTCAATGCCAGTTATGGATGCTAGTAAACATCATTCCACAGATGCAAATGAATATTTTGAACAAGGAATTCATTCCCAGGCTTGCCAATGATTTCTTCAACCCAATCTCTAAGATCAAAACCCATCTGTTGCATGAAAGGCGTATGTTGATCTCTTTAAGTGTTGCGCGTGGGTACTAGTAATTACTTGTTTTAGGCGACAAGGAGCACATACTTTGAGCCATGCCTCTGTCGATGTTAGCTCGAAGTACTACTTTCCAAACTCAGAAGCAGTTGTCAAATTAAAGTGTTGGTAGAGCAAACAAGATATGGAATTAAAGGGAAATACAGGAAACCAATACAATTTTGTGAAACATTGTGGTGGACGGAAATTCTCGACGTGCCAATTCATTGAGAACTGTTGCCGTTAGAGTTATTGTCCTATGCTGTATTAAAAATTAGCTTAATTTGTCACTTTTTTCACTGATGAGGCTCGGGGTAACCAATGAAAGTCTAAACTTGTTTTTTTAGGAAAATAGTGGCAAAACAATACATGTTTACTGTTGTTTGTTGTCACTGTCTTGCCATTATAGCCCTTTTTGTTGGGATCATTGTTTCGTTGTTTCATGTTATTATGATAATAAAGCAGTTTGAGGATTCTTTACTAATATATTTATTTACCCCTAATTCTATTGAACGGGAATGTTAAAACTATGAGCACATGTACAAAATTAAAAAGTCGTTATAGAATTGTTAAGCAACAATATTTTTAATCTTTCAACCTCTTCAAGTTGTTCCGGCTGGAACGATGCGCAGTTTTCCTTGATTAAGAAATCGCTAATAGAGCTGATAGAAATAGTTCTCCCGCTGACAGAAAAGATTTCAGCCGCCCGCCTGTGCTAAATCCGCCTTCCCCTTAGATCGCCATCAAGTTGCTTTCTAGCAGTTTGTCACCGCTTTCTAGCAGTTTGTCACCGCTTTATTCTTCCCCCTCTAAAGCGTTAAGCCCGTGCTCCTGACGCTGATAAACAAATAAATAAATAAATTCAACTAGATTACGAGCCTTACGAGAAGCCGTTGTTCAGCGAGAACACTGGCCACATCCTAGTATATACCCCTCGTATATGCCTAGTATATTATGGCTTTAAAAAACAGGGAAGCCGGAAGTACTGTGTGATTGAGAGCAAGCGACTGAGTGCGGCAGCAGCGGTCACGCAGAAGTTTCGAGCGCTTCGAAGGGATGACATAGAGCAGACATTGGAATTCTGCGACGTGCCCGAAAAAAACTGAAGAAAAGAGGCTTTGGCGCATTGAAGGGGATGCTTTAGATTACATAAGAGTACACGCTGACGTTCTTCGCGTTGCCGGCAAAAAAGAAGAAGTGATTCGAGAGCAGATAGTAATCAAAGGCATTTCATCCTCACTTAGAGATTGTATCTTCAGATGAAAGGCATGGCAGACACGGCTGCCACGCAAGAAGTGACCGTTGAACACGATCCGTGAGACAAAAAAGTGCTGGCAAGCAACCATAGGAACAGTAACGAAGAAGACGCACTTCAGAAAGCTCGAATCGGTCAGAAACGGCCAAGTGCAAGAATAGGCTGGGATGGGACGGAAGAGATGAATTACCATGTCAGGCGGGACGATGATCGACTACCGCTCCATTGGAAGTGGTCAGGAGGTGAGAGAAAGCGGGACAACGCCCGCCGCCCCCGTCCGTCCGTCGGTCGGAGAAAACGGGATGGCCCGGTCCGCACAATAGATTCGGGGAAACCGCCATTACCTCCGTGGTTAGCAATCGATAATTGTCGATACGAGCGCGGAAAATGGAAGAACGCGAAAATCGATGACCGAAACAGAATCTCGACTCACCATTGTAGAATGCGTTGCCTAAGGGGGTGCGTGGTCTATATCGCCACTGGCACAGCGCCAACAACCGTTCGTCGATCCGAACTCGGTACAACACCTGGAGACGAGTATGCTTGAAGGCGGTTGGAATCGGCACCGAAGCGCGAGGAAGACGTGCAACAACGACGCGGCAAATTACCGGCTCAGGAACGGCGAAGAATAATGAGCCCGACACAGAAAGCGAACGGTGGCATGCGGCGACAGGGAAGCAAGCAGCAGCCCGGAACTGCCGAGCGCCTCCTCGAAGAAACTTCCATATCATTAGACTTCGCCACATGTTAGACATGAACACGGGAAAGGGAGAAGATTATAGCAGAAAACGGGAGAGAGGCATTCACTCAAATTTCTCAGCTGTGCGGAGGTGAAACATTTCTCGAAAAAAAGATCCATGCCACGAATTTTCCATTCGATTTGAACGTCAACTGGTTACTGTTTTTGCTTGGTATGTCACAGTCGAATTGAGGAATCGAATGGAGCAGGTTTTGATGGTGGCAAACAGCTGTTGCTGGTGCAGAAGCGCACACCAGTGCAGAGTGTAGGTACCAACGCAGAAACGAAGAGGGCACACGGTCACGTAGGTGAATAGAGTCACAATTTGTAACTGTAACTTGTAACACATAACTCGGTAAGCATACGGTGGAAAAGCATGGAAATGGTTGTGCTGAGAACTAGGAAGAACGGAGAGTTTCAAAGCAGGATTAGGGGAATCGACACACCGCACTTAAAGGGCCCAGAATGGCAGTAAATAAGATAAGTTGAGAGCAAATTCAACCCCCCCCCTTCTTTCATAGGATGAAGGATTAGTAAAATAAACTACAGTTTGAGCAGAATGAAATAAACAATAAGAAGACGAAATAAGATCATTAGAGGAATACAACGAAGCAGACCGAAGTTGTGATGTGTTGGATTTCTTAATTGAAATTATCATACTACTGCTGAAGATAGATATTTTATGCACGGGCAAAACTGCTACGCTCGGCACACCTCTGCTAAAGAAAGCTATTGGGCAAATAGTAGTCATCTTAGTTCAAAGTGATCCCGAGGTGTTGATGCAAAAGCGCGGTGGTGGAATGGCGTAAAGCATCCTGTCCGGTTAGTAGGAGGTGCTGGTTCGAGTCCCCCTGGCGCTAGAGTTTTGATGCTACAACAACTAATCGAATGTTTTTTATTCAAAAATTTCTTTGAGGTGATGAACTATCAATATTTCATCCATTGCTCTTCCACAAGAACATGAATAGATCTCTACTCTGAAGTATTAGGGTGTCCCATAATTTTCTGGGCTATCATACCATCTTTATTAAAAGTTATTACAACAGGATATGATCAAGGGTGGTCAAATGATATATTTTCCATCTGTGGCCACAACCTTTCTCCAACGATTGGGCAGAGAGTTGTTTGCATTCTACCAGAAAGAAGCTGGCCTGCTGCCGATCCATTCGTCGATTGCGCACTGAACCTTTTGACGTTACGAGCATCGTTTGTTCATGGAAAAAGGAGCAAGACCTCTAAATGCAGCAGATCCACAAGGGCTGATATCTGGTGAATACGCAGGATGTGCCGCAATTTAGATAGACTCCTTTCCCACCGCCTCCTGCGTTCGTTTCGCTCGATGCGGTCGCGCATTATACATTAACACAGAATAGTATCGAATCTTGGGTATTCTCAAGCAGCTTACGCTTCGTGTCCAGCATATCTTCAATGAACAAGTCTGCTGTAATCGCCTGCCCATCCGGCAAAAGCGAGTAGTGCAGGACTTCCCGACTCGTGAACCAAAATGAAAGCAAAATCTTCTTCCCATGTGGTGACGGCTTCGGAATTCGTTCTGGTCTTGTGTGCTTCAGAAGCCACTGGATCACCCGTGTGGTGTTATCGTATATGCACCACTTCTCGTCCTGTGCCACAATCGTGTTCAACCACGCAGTCGTTCTTGCGCGGTTGAGATTATTCTGACAGGTGACCACTCACTCTCACCTCTGAGACGGAGTCAGCGCATACGGGATCCATCCTGGCAAAACTGCTCTTCTTCCGCTTTGTTTCAGGTAACGATGAACAGTGCCACGTGGAGTATTGATAGCCTTAGATATCGTCCTTACGCTTCTGGCAGGTTGCCTCCTGACTGCTGCAAGCACTCGACGTTGATTCGGTCCGATCCCTCTTCCAGTATGCTTCTTGTCCGTAATGCTGTACATTCCCTTCCGGAAATGATTGAGCCAAGTTTTACACGTGAACTTGCTGCGCACGTCAGGACTTAACAAAGCAATGATACCTTTGTGAGCAGCCTACGCAGACTGTCCAGAACGGAAGTGATGAAGAAACAGTCGCGATACGTCGATTTCTGCTCCATTTTTGAAAAATTGCCAAAGCGCGGGCAGCAGCCCTATAGAGGTAATCAATATCCTATTGCGAAGCATATTCGAATCGCCTTCTTCTGCCAAGAGAACATCCCGTTTGGATCTTGTATAAAGAAGTTATAACGCGCTAAACACTTATGGTTCAAATAGCCCAAAAAATTATGGGACACCCTAATAAAACGACTGGAACTTTCGATGTAACGAGAAACAATGAAAGGACAAGTTATATGTACAATACTGGTGCAAGATTGTAGTCTTCGAAGGTGTAGGGGGTCGATGGACGCACTTGAAGCAATGGGAAACAGGTCTCGAGATCGAGTGATTAATACTATTAGGGGTGGGGGGCAAAAGTAATGAGACAAATTCAAAAAAAAAATCTTTATCTCTTTATAACTCAATTACAACTCAACGGTGCTGAGGAATGTATTTGCCATTAAGGGCAATGGCCTTGCTGCCGTTGCTCAGCCAACTTCCTGATCCCATCCTTCCTTGCTTGGGCCTGGTGTTGATCAACTGCTCGATATGGTTGTCAAAAACTGCTTGGGTTCTTGTGTTCCTTCCGACCAGGAAGTCCTGTAGGCTCAAGAAGTAGTGGTAGTCGCATGGAGAGATGTCCGGCGAATACGGTGGGTGAGGCATGTGAACGTAGCGCAGCAGGCCAAGCTTATGCGTGGTTACTTGTTCCCGATGGGGTGCGACGTTGTCGAAGAGGAGAACCGTCTTAAAGCGCTGCGAATGAATAAGAGCGAGTCCATCGTCGTGCGTTTGGTAAACAGCTTCCGGTAAACCGATCCACGGGCGCAGACCCAAAAGTCCAAAGGTGCTTCTTGCCGTGAACATCTCGACGAACGAAGGTCGCTAACGGGTCACCAGGCCTCACCCAAACTCGCTGCTTGGAAGGGTTAAGGTAGAAGACGTACTTCTCATCTTGCGTGAATATTGAGCCCAGGCTGCTTGGGGTTGGGAATTGAAGGAGATTTGCGCGACACAGGTCGACTCGTCAGACTTGGGTTTCGGCATGAGACAGACTGGGGTTTTGGCATGCTTCCGGAAAGGGCGGAAGTGCTAACTTCTCAGGTGGCTTTCAGTAAGTAGCATACAAACATACAAATACGATAAGCACGAAACCAGACTCAAGCCACGAGATATATGGACACGGCACGGGGAGTATCATCACTTTTGCCCCCACCCTAATAAATTTTACTATAGGAAAATAATTCAAGCCCAGATAATTCAAGCTTTTCCGGGAAACCTTTCCAGGGGATTTTGCTACGGGAAAAGGAAAAATTGGAACAAATTCTGACTGGAAAGAGCAAGACAACGAGTTCTCGTAAGTGTCGAGCTGTGGCTGAACTCTGGCTGCTGATGGAACTGGGACCGCACTACTAACACAGGCAGGGTATTATCTTCTCCTTAACACCCTGCCCTAATAGCCGAGGGTGCGAGTTTGATCCACAGTGGATCTAGAGTCTTGATCGCAGCTAAACATTCCTGCAACAGATTATGCAAAAGAGTGCTTAATAAGCCAATAATATAAGAAATAACAATAACCTCTGTACCAGGCGACCTAGGCATAAATTGAAACGAATTGAACTGATTCTCAACAGAGGCATCCTATTTGGCAAATTTATAGACCAAAAACGCACTCGCATTGTCTCCACGTAGAGGTAACATCCCAAAAAGGAGCTAATTAGCGAGAATGCACATCTATCATAGTAGCAGTGATCAAACGAGGACTTTGAGGTGATAACGATGCAGTGGATTTGGTTTTAAAAATAGAGGCGGAGAGTAACCACCATCTGCGACTCGTCTCATGTCAGTCTCACCGTCTATCTGAGTCACCACATATTCCTGCATGTGTCGTTCCGACAACATGAATATTGATGGATTTTTTCTTAGCTCATGAAAATCAGCCTCTGCACATTACATACAAATGCTGCGCGAGGGTCACATTAGGATCACAATTCGGGTTTATGGCTTACTTTTCTACGCGAATTTTCATGCGATATATCATATCTCGAATATGACGTCTTTAATGGATTTCCTCGGTAGACGGTATCGCTTCGCCACGTCCAGTTCTGCGATTTAACAACTCCCTTTGAATTATAGAGGTCAATAGCTCTAACAAAGTGATTTACGAATGCGTGGGAAAAAGAAGTTCGGGCAACGGCCGTTTTTCTAATGAATCGTTTCGAAAGCTGTTTGATCAGTTGCTAACAAGAGCGGCATAGTCGATGCATAGACTCCATTTTATACCTCCATCGACTCCTTTTCTTTAGGACAACCCAGTTTTTCGCATTTCCACAAGACTTCATGAGCTAGGGGCCCGATTCATCAACAATTAAACCCGTGAGCATGCGGGAGTGCAGGTAAATTTGGAAAGGAGTGTAGAAAATTTAGAAGTTCATCTGGAAACATGAGGACCCAATGCAAAACTGCATGTAACTAGAATGCTTCAGAGAAACCAACAGATGCGTTAATGTGACGCAACGATATCACGCGCATACAGATTTCAGCGCAAGGTCCAGTACGATACCTAGGCCTGAGGAGAAGGAGCAGATCAACCAGGATGTCATCCACTTCTGTCCAATAGCTCGCACAGTTCCTTTGTAGAGCAGTGTAACTAATATTATACATCAAGATTGTAGATGGCAACCCAGTAGACCATCAATATCATGTTTCAGCGTCTATTCTAATATCTATCTCTTAAAATAAAGGTACTGCTCCAGAATTAGACGCCAAATCTGCTCTAAGCTAAATTAGTCTCCGGACGGCTAGCTGGCGCACGCAGAAGCAGCGCTGAAAAAACTCAGGGTTCAGCTCACTGGGAGGCGAAGGGAGTCTACAGATGTGAAAATTGGAAGCTAAAATGCCATTTAAGGAATCACTGAACTAAAGGAATCAAACATTTGCAACGAGAAATTGAACGTCTCTGAGATCTGCTTCCTTCGAAAATGAGCATATTATGGAAGGAAAACCCTCAGGGAGACGCTACACACAGAACCAACAGGAGAGGCAGCGGCCAAAAGACTTGCCCTAATGCGTTGGGAAGGCCCTCCGTCTCAGCCACTGGATTAGCTGTAAGCATCTGCACGGCAGGGACGAGATAACATAAACAGAGCTCTGTATTGTAAATGGGCTCTCGAGTATGAATAACGCGAGCGAAGAACGATGGATGGCTCACAGAGAGGGACGGAGAGTCTGGTAAGAACCATCTAGTCCTAGTAGACTGTTGGGCATTAGCTTAGGAAATACGTTGCCTAGACAGGTTCGAGCAATCTAATGAAGGTTAGCATCTAACCATATGGTTCACCCAATCACCTTTTGTCCATATTACTTGAAAGGTTTCTTGGAAGATCTTCCAGATGGAGACTATATCTTAAGTGTGGGGATTTCAACAGTAGTTTTAAAAGGAATCTATCCCAGTTATATCGCAGCGGATAGTCCAACAAAGCACTGAAATTAACAATAAGACATCGTTTTTTTGTTGAAAATGTTACAGCTCTAAATCGCAGAAGATCTAATTCAGCGACAAGGTGCCCCATTCAGGGAAAGAAGCTAGATGATAATAATTCCATCTATCATAGAATGGGGAACTGGTAGGTTTTTTGTTGACAGAAAGTAGAATTCCCAGTTGGGCATGAATTGACACTAGTATTTCTGTTCAAGGAAGAGCGCATTTAAAGAACGCGTTGGTGGAACAGATAGGACACATTGCTGATGTGCAGTGCACATAGAAATACCGATAAAACAAGTGAATTAATGACATTGTACACTTCACATAGTAAACCTGCACAAAGTGGCAGAATGAATTCATGCAAACCCGACAGTGTGAAGCGATCATGAGACCCTTCACTGAACGGAGATCATCTTCGACTGTGTACCGCCCTTTCGGCCATATGTACAATCTCTTCCGAGGCCTTCTTGAAGTTTTCCGCTTCGTCCAAGATCACTTTCTCTGCTCAGCTGCTACGCGACGGCTGCCAAGTGTGTGAAGTCCCCAACTGTTCATTATTTTTCGTCGAGTTTGTTCACTCGACGAATGCGCAGTTTTTTGTATGCGATTTATGCTCCTCCCATGGATCGTCTTGCTCCTCGAAGATCATCTCCTTGAAACAGAACCCACATGTTGCTGTGGCAGGTTCGCTCTTTGTTCCAGAGTAGATGAATCCAGCTCTGGCCAGCGCATCCGACGTTCATGGCGAGTTCTTCTTTCTATCGAAACACTATTTTTCAAATATGGCTTTGCGATGCAAGTAGAAGAAGAGGTTCGATTTCTCACTAGCCAGCTCTTCGAAGTTTTTATCACCTCTGCTCATGTCAGGAGGCAACAGATGACTCAAACTTGGGTAATTAAACCTTGGGTAAAGGTAGGTCTGAATCCTTTCGTTGAACTGCAGCTCGATAAGAATATCCATTGAACAAACTAAAGAAATCGAACACAAATAAAAATAATAAAGAATTTTAAAAAATAAAAATAAATCGAACTACAAAAGGTGCGATTAGTAGACCAATTGTGCGACCATTTCTGTGTAACGTTTGTTCTTATCATGTTCTTACCCCAAAAATTTTTACACTAATTTTGGCTGTATTTTGTTAGCATTGGCCCCTGATTAGCTAGACAAGAATAGACAATTCACAAATTGAGTGATACTGTTAATACAGAAAGTACAGTACGTACGTGCAACGTGTTTCAAACAAGCTTTGTAAGGTTAGGGCTCGAGAGTTTGTGGGAGGAAACGCAATTGTTGCATCCAAGGTTAGTGCACCGTCTTTTCTTGGTTTTGGATTAGTAGTCTCATAGTGATAAAATGCAACCTCGTAGCGAATGTAGAAGCGGTGCTCGATCGATCAGATCATTGCTGTTGTTCAGAACTGTGGGCACGAGCGAGTTTAATCCTTGGATCGCGACAGATCAACCCTTCATACTACTGTTGAAGGCGTACACCACTTAAACATAACTATCGACCCCATCCATTGACCGCCCACGAGTCTCTCAATTTGACATATTATAGATGGGACATTTTCCCATGAATGTAATGAAGGAAGGATTCAACAAGGAACTATCCGTATTGAGCGATTTGCATGCTATCTGTGGGCATTCTTTGAAAGATATGTATACAGCAGATACGCAATTATGTCTCCATGAAATTGTGTCTCTGCGAGACAACCAAACTTCAAATTCAGCAGTGAAGAGAAGTATAACTGATTTTTTAAATTATAGTTGACAGAGTCTCGATTGGAAAATTTCATTATTTTGCGGACACCGCATAATGGCGATAACCAGAGAGACTGAAGTGGAAGAAATCATGGGAAAACTAAGGAAAACTATGTAGGATATACAAATGTTCTAACTTCGCTTGGACAATAGCACATCTTTAAGAAAAGCTGACCATCCCTTCATCTAAAGTCGTTACCATTTTTACAAAAATTCGCAAATAATTTACTAACAAACGTGGGTGCATGGTAGTGCAAATGGATGAGGCACCTTCTGTCACGTCATCGAGGTTTTGGTTTGAGTACCGGATAGACCAGCAAAGGATTCCATCTCTCCAGACATGGTTAATAAGTCTGCGAAGTAGCACGGGCCAATACGTATTAAGACAGAATCCGCAAGATTCAGTACAAGAAGAGAATGCGTGACACATTCCGCAAAGGAATTACCTAACGCCGACCTTTATCTTGCCTTCTTTTAGTGCAGAAACTACCAACGTTGCCGTTCCTTCACTACCCATATCACGCATGACCGTCTAAAATCGTTTTAAGCCGGGACGATGTCAAACACCTGGGCTGATACGTGAAACCGTTGCGCTTAGGGATACTGCTACTAGCAAGCGTTTCATATAACATAAAGCGAGAAAACAACTGGAAATTTATACCGTCACGACAGGGAACTGCTCTCTTAGCAGGGCAGTAGTTATAGAGATGGGATTTGCTGTAATACGCCAGCACAGCTTTAAGGAAGGTTGACAAACGACTGCACTGACTCATGAGCAAACGGCACGAAATTGTGGTAGAGCGAATCGAAACGCAAGCGGACCTTGAATGTGCGTGGAATTGAAGCAAAGAAACGGTTGTTGACGATGCCTGATGGGGACGACTATTAGAGAGGTGAGCCCTGACAAGCTGTGGGAGTGCCTCGTGGGAGTCCACTAGGCTCATTCCTCAGCAAAATACTAAGGTCTTCACACTTAAAATCATTCCATACCAGCTTCGATCCCTTTAAATCAAGGCCACTCAAAAATCAGAAACTGGAACCTTAATCCCGTCTAAATAAAGAGTTCGTAGTCCTCTGCACTCCGTCCTCGAAAGTTGAGACTGGAGACGCACGGAATCGTTGAGCAAACAGTGATAATGACAAGGGTAAAGAGAGGCGAGTTGTGCGAGCGCAGTGTCGGCAACGTCAACAAACAAACAAACAACAAACAGATGGCAATCGGAATCTCCAAATTACTGGATGCGCCTCTCGCCCCGCTGTGTATAGCCGCAGTGAACAAAGCCCGTCGAGCTCTGTGCCTGTTACGAGCAGTGAAAAAATCGCGGAAAAAACACTCGCTGGATTTCGGCTAATGCCGACACCACTGCACTGCCCATCACCAAGTCATCCGTTAGTGTTTCTGGAAAGCTACGCGAGCTGCAGGTGTCGAGCCTAATAGAGAAACGGGAATTGACGGCCAGTCAGTTCTGCGGGTACAGGCACATCAATTTTTTGACAGCGCACATTAAAAGCCTGAGTAGTCCTTGACAGATCTTGATAGGTCACCCCATACCGCGAGCAGAAGCCACACTTCACTCGGGTCCTTCGCCATGACAGGAAATCTCAAACGCAACATTCTCGAGCGGTATTCTCTAGTAGCCTCGGGTAAATGCACTCTTTCCGAAGTGGAAAAACGCGAAAAATGAGGAAGGCTTCAATGTTCTGCTAACACGTTCTGAATCATTAGTTGAGGACGTCGCTTAGGATTTACGTTCATGGAACTAACGATAATAATGAAAAGGGAAATAAGGCAATCAAATAAAAGCCCATTCACAGCATTCCATTTTGTTGGTACTGCAAGCCATTGAATGATGATCCAAAATTGAATGGGACTACTTTATGAACGGGAAGGGTTTTTTTCAATCACAATTATAGCATCTATTAGGATACACATTCCTACTAGCATTTCATTCAAGACGTCAGGAAAGAAGAAAAATCGCGTCACTCATAGGTATATGTATTGATATTTTTCTTCAAACACAGAGTCTCGATTAACTAGAAGAATTAACCTTGCTAGAAGGCAAGAATCCGTCCTACGTTGACAAAGGGAGTAACGAGGACGGAACACCTAAATTTCTAACAACTGCGAATTCCTACTAAGGCTACCCAAGAGATAACTCTTTGCAAAAAGGCAGCACATGGTCAATTTTTAGAACAGACTTCAAAAGTCGGAACTTCTGAATCGCATATAAATCTTCGCATCAGAACCTTTGAACGTAAAATCGGCCATTTAAAGATCATAGCGAACAAAAGCTTTTAAAGTCATATTAACAACAAGAAACGTCTTCTTTCACTGCAGAAGTTAACGCCTAGTTTCATAACAGTTTTAGAAGGAAATAGGTCCATGAAACGAAGTTGTTTCCAAGAAAAGAGCGCCGGATCAACCAAGTATTTTTAAAGAAATAGTACTGTAAGATAGAGAAGTAAGTGTTTGTAAGGAACAGAAAAAGCTGAATGGCGTGGCACTTCACAGATTATTAGAATAACAACAGCAAAAGTGAGGAGATCCCTTTCGGATTTATCTATAATTCATAGGGGCCCACACTTTATTAATTCCAGGTGCATCTACTATGCAGGAGCAAACAACAAGTGAAAAAGGCATCTGATACTCCTGCATTCCAGGGATGACTCCATTACCTCTGGAATGGTAGGGACTATTCTTACAAAGGAGGCCTTAGTTTGTCAGGAAATCAAATCTCTAAAATTTAGGGAGATTAGAAAAATGATAAAGGACGGCGTTACTTGATCTCTTTTGGAATGCGCCACGCATTCCATTTCTAAGAGGTGTCGTGAAGACGATTTGAATGCGTATATGGCCATACGACGACTTGCGGAGGTAATCCGATGAACTATTCAGCGATTTATTGTTCAGAGACAAGTCTGCTCCAGTTCCCCTGCCCCACAGGGATGGAAGGCTTGGTTGGCCTGGGCGGGAAAACGGAACCTGGTATTGGGTGCACGCGACAGCCGCACCTCCTTCGACTGCGCTACACCCGTCTAAATTTGGGAAGAAAATGAACTAAATCAGGAGAATGCTGCACGAATAATAATGAACTGCAAGCGTGCATGTTTTTCAAGCGAAGGCCTCACCCTCCCCTCCTTCTCCCCACTCATGTGGTACCTATTCCACAACAACGGTATACTTGAGAATGAACATATAACAAGGGAAAAAAAGATGAAGGAATCAATCCTTCTTGGGACGCGCCACGCACTGTACTTGCACGAGATGTCGCTAAGGGTATATGGGTGGTTTGGGAGGGTATACGGCCTATACAATGACTTGCGGTGATAATTTAGTGCTTTATCCTAACGAGACAAGTCTGCTAGCAACCCAGGGAAATGGTTTGGTGAGATTAAGGATGAGGAATGAAAGGTTTGGTTCGACTAAGTGGGAAATCGAGCGAATAACTAGGAATCGGAGTGGACGCGAGAGCCGCATACTCCGATTGTGCTACCAGAGGGAAGGTGGGGATGAGAGGAACACATATACCGAGGAGAAAACGAAAACATCCTTTACGAAGTTTCTGTAACCTCCTGTACGAAGAGGTGTGTGTCCTAATCCCTTTCCTTCGCGGGTCAGTTCGATAAGGCACTTAACCGCCGCGTTTCCGGCTTCACAAACGCTGTCCTCTCGAAGTTCTACCGTGCGCTCGCTACTGAAGTTCGTCGTCGCACTCTCGATAGACCGCCCCTAATTGTATAGACAGTGGCCGCGATTCGTGCAATGCTATAAAGTCGGAAGGACGTGGCTTTTAGAGTGATTCATGGAGCGACGCAGCATGCAAATTGCGACGACCTTGGCCCTAGTAATGCCAAGCACTTGACGGTAAATCGATTGAAACACTGTGATGGATGATGGATGTGGCGAAAGAAGTCGGGATAGCTGGCAGCCCAGTTCCCGGGGCAGGCCAATGGAGGCTTTGTCAGCGCAAAGCGAAATAACTGGTAATGACGGCTCCGCGAAATGATATGGCAAAAAGGGTCCTCGTCGATGAAGAATGGGTGCCGGACGGGGAAAAGCCATAAACGCGGCCGTGGTGCGGCGACACGCAATGAATGGCTAATCCGGCCCGGCTGGCCGTGGAGCGCTCGAAAAGCGCTGCACGAAACCGACCGAACGGGCTGGCTCCGACGGACGTGGAAGTGCTCCGGCTCGGTGGGAGTTCGAGCTCAAAGAGCGGAAGGCGAGCCGTGAAGGGCGAGGGTGAACAGGATAGGAGTCAACTGCCGGCTGGATTGCTGTTCGGATTGGCAGTGGTCAAATCGAATTAGACGACCGAATCCTCTCACGATCTGAACTCGCGAAGTACAAAGCAACAACGTAGAAGGAGCAAGAAAGCCTTAGAAATGGGAGAAACCCGAATCGTTTCCGCTGCAGAGATCGTTTGCTCCAGCCGAAGTGACACATTCAACGCGAGTCGTAAAGATGGCGGGCATGCTTGCACAGCACTCTTGAGAGCGGAGCGCACTCCAACTGAAGACGTCTGCGGAAAGCCCCAGACGACGTCGCGAGTGCTGGTCTCGGCCACAGATGAGGTCGTCGCGGTTCGAAGCGAGGATCTGAGCCGAGTCGGAGAGCCACGGAGGGAGAATGCGAGAGGTGTAACGTGCGCCGAAAATCGATTCGGCGGTCGTCGAGAGAAATGGAATGGGCGTGTATACAACAAGCAATCAGGCCTGGCTAAAATCTCCGGCAAAAAACCGCCAAGTGGGAGGGACACAATGCGAGCGGACTGGCGCCCTTTTTCGGCCCTTCTTATGGTTGGGTGGACGAAAAGACGAGGGCGAGCTGCTCATAGCGAGGCAAAACTTGATGAGTACACCGGCACAGGTGGAATCCTCCCGCTATAGGTAACTGACTGAGCAGAAGGTCTGCCTCAATTCCTTCACAGAAACAGCGACGCAACATACGAATATGTGGCGCTGTCGGGTGAATGCGCCCGTTTAAAAGTTCACGCGATTCGGTTTTTGGTTCGATTCGCGCCATTGGTGACTAGGTCCTCCTTTCAACCGGAGAACTGCTAGCAGACATGTCTGGCAATGGTAAAACCCTGACTGGTTTGCTGGATGGTCTCAGCAGCGCCATGTTCCGATAAAGTACACGTTCACACTGTTTTGGTGGTGTTTCGTGAATGCACATGCTATAATGGAATCAAGGCGCCGAGTGAAGAAGAAGGCGAAGAACCGTCCCATCTTCCCGACTCCACCATTTTTCGCGTACTGTCGTGAGCATCGGAAAATGGTACCTTACGAAACCAGGATGGACACACGATCGGCGTCACCGAGTGACACGATTCACGCATGTGAAAGAAGGCCTCCGGAGTTCCGAGCATCGTCGAGGTTCGAAGATCAGAGACGCTGTCGCATCGGCCTAGTCGTCGAAAATTGGGTGGGCCGGCCACGTTATGCGGACATCCGCTGAACGAGAGTCGTCACCTGCTGCACTCCGAAGAGGTAACAATAAGACCAGAACGCGTCCCATTTCCTACGCGTTGGTCAGACGTTTCCGTGAAGGCTTTGAAAGGAAAATTTAACGCGATTTATGTCCTTCGAGCTAGGAGAGTCCACTGGACCAGTCTGGCACAACACTGGAACGAATGAAGACGCTACCTACTTAGCTCGCGCAATTTGACGATCAACGGGGCGACAGTGCAGGTCATACATAAGAATGTGCGAAAACTACAGTCTACTGAAGACTGAACATCGTGCTTATGCCAGTTAAGTTCTACACCATGGGTAGACGACAGGTTACTTGCGCTAGAAGAAGGACCAGTTTTCTAGCTGATCCTTTCCTGCCAACGAAAAACTAGCTCAACCATATACTTGAGAAAAAGAGTTGGCCAACGCTGCTCTCTATGCCTTAAAGATAGACTTCAAAATGGAGGTAGCCTACACAGTGCAAAGCTGTACTCTTGCCTGGAATATCCTTCTGCGAAGACAACTTCAGGTTTTCCGCGTTATCCTCTATTACGTATGTGTCTTCTCCGAATAGTTGAGCGACCATGTAGCTCGGGCCAAGTCGCAAAAAATTAATGTGCCTGCCACGTGAAGGGTCATACGGGATGGAGTCCAGGGGATGTTAAAAGAACCTAAGGCGGCCACCGATCAGGACGGTTGGACTTCTGGGTGAAATCCGTAAGTGAAAAGTATGGCGCTCTGCGTTCTCTCTAGAGGAAGAATTCACTGAGCTACTCTAGCACGAAAGAGGAACGACGTTGTTGTCTGCTGATGGAGCCGCTCGACAACTATCGGAACTACACCGGCGTTTCGTCAGGGTCAGGCGTTTCGTTTCGTCATTATGAAGCTCATCGAAGTGTCGTGAGAGTATAAGCTGCCGCTGTGCCTTACGTTCATCTACCTGAAGAAGGCATTCGACTCCGTCGAGACTGAAACGGTCCTCGAAGCCCTGCTCACTCAGGGCGTTCCTACTCAGTACATTAGAGTCCTTCAAGAGCTGTACAGTGGCTTCACGACCAAGATCTCTTCATTCTACAACGCGACGTCATCGACGTAACGAGAGGGGTTCGGCAAGGGGATACCATATCCCCGAAGCTCTTCAGCGCTACCCTCGAAAACGTCATGCGCGAACTAGAATGGGAAGACATGGGAGTGAAGATCGACGGCCAGCAGCTGCACCATCTTCGTTTCGCTGACGACATCGTGCTCATAACACCGAGCATCAGCCAGGCGGAGCGAATGCTGGCCGACTTCGATCGTGTATGTGGGAATGTTGGACTGCAGCTGAATCTTACGAAGACGAAGTTCATGAGGAACGGACAAGTTTCTGATGCCCCATTCTCGCTCAACGGAACGAACATCTCCGAATGCTTCACCTACGTGTATCTGGGTCGCGAAGTCAATATGGCCAACGACCTAGCGTCGGAGCTGAGCAGGACGAAAAGAGCGGCTTGGGGAGCTTTCAACAGCGTCGAAGAAGTCGCGAAGAAGACGAAGAACGTCCGACTCCGTGCCCACCTATTCGACTCCACTGTTCTTCCTGCCCTAACATACGCCTCAGAGACCTGGGCTATACGAAAGCAGGATGAACACGCGATCAGCGTCGCGCAGCGTGGAATCGAGAGGACGATGCTCGGAGTGACACGACTCACGCAAGTGAGAGAAGGCCTCCGGAGTTCCGAGCTTCGCCGACGTTCGAAGATCAGAGACGCTGTCGCATGGGCCAAGTCGTCGAAAATTAGGTGGGCCGGCCACGTAATGCGATCCGCAGACACCCGCTGGACGAGAGCCGTCACCGACTGGATTCCGCGGGATATCAAGAGAACACCAGGACGCCTACCAACGCGTTGGTCAGACTTCTTCATGAAAGCCTGGAGCGACTGATTGACGCTCTTCGTGCCCCTCGAGCGAGGAGGATCCATTGGAGCACTCTGGCACGCGATAGGGACGAATGGAGACGCTGCTGGCGCCCGCTCGGGCAAGTCGATGATCAGCGGGATGACAGGTGATACAGGTGATACAGCGGCGTTTCAAAACAACTGCAGTGTTTTCTCTCGGAGATGATTAGAATAACTTTTCAAGAAAAATTTAGTATCACTTTTTTTGAAATTTTTAGTTTACCTGCCCCAATAAGTGTAATAATTTGATGAAATTGTTATTTTTTGAGAAAATAAACAAATTAATTTTTCAAAGCTGAACAAGGCAGCAGTCATTTAGTGCATTAAAGGACCAGATTGCGCCCGCAGTCGAAAAGCTCGACGTTATTTTAATTTGATGGATAGCGTAAATGCTGCTTACATGAAGCATCAAAGAGAGAATATGTGTGTTCTTTACAATTGTTTCTGTTATGCTGTTTACAGGTGTGAAACTCCATGCAGACAGCAAACTGACTATCAATCGAATAAAAATCGCGACGTCTCGGACAAGTGCATAGCGCAGTTTCTTCTTTTGGCAAAATAGAAATGCAGCCCTCCCACTCTTTAAGGCAAGCTATAAGTCATTATTTTTCTACAAAATTTGAGAATTTTACAAAATTTCAATCAAAGTGTTCACTTATTGGATAAGTGATTTAAAACTTCAAAGAAATCACAATACAATATTCCTGAACAAAAAAATTATTTTAGACTTTTTGAAGAGTATTTAGTTTAACTAGGAGAGGCTCGTTTCAGTATGTAGGAGTTCGCTTTGATTTTAAAAGTCTTAAGCTAGCATAGAAGAGTGACGAAATTGACGTGAAAAGTATTCACCTTGATTTCAAAATGTCCAGTTTCATTTTAAAAGTGTCCAATTCGACGTGAAAAATACTTTTTGAAAGCGATTCGACGTGGAGTGATTTTTTGCAAGTTCAGTCCCTATGGAAGCAATACCCAGAGGAAGCATAATGTAGCTGGTTGCACGGCTTGCTCGGAAATTAGACCGAACTCCAAGGTGCTCCGCCCTCGTAAAGTTGCTCTTCACTCACTCGGAATCACGCTATAGCTATACTGAACTTCAGGCTTCTTAGTTCCGACGCTTGTGGCAAACTGTTTCGCCTGAACATTTTTTTAAAGAATTTAGACATAATTCCACTGTATTCCGTCATATTTTTAAAACTTGCTCTGGTACCTTGAACTGAAACTCCAAATGCTTAGGAAAGATGGACTTCCTATCATAACGTATACATGGTGATGTCCCACGATCTGGCTTTCTCAGTGTTGTTACTAACGCCGCACAAGATATGTTTTATGGTTACTGCGTTTTTATTTTCAGTTTGTCGTGTTCAGGCGCACTTTTGATGCATATTAAATAAAGTGGTATATATATATATATATATATATATATATATATATATATATATATATATATATATATATATATATATATAATCAGGCATGAATTTTTCTCGTAAAATCTCTGCACCTCCTGTTCCCGTATTGCACCCAGAGCTTCCTGATTCACTAACATTCCCTATTGGTTCACTAACAAATAGTGGTAGAGCAATCGGTACACCTAGCGGTGGGTTATCGTGCCTTTGAAGACTACGAAACGCTAAAAATGTCAGGCCAAGAAAGGAATCCGCGTAACAACCGCGTGTCACACAGACATTTAGAACGCGTTGAACACCAATTCCAGATTTTCCAAGGCGAGGGGACTTGGAGATTACTGAACAAAGTCGCCATTGAGAGTGAGGAAATTTCGCCCCAAACAAGGCGTGAATATAGTGCTGCTATTCGGCGCCTATGGATCCACAAAGCGGTCAAGTCGTTCACACAAAAATCGTCTGACGGCGCCATCGTAATGACGCGCTAAAATGGGCCACTGCAATGGCGACCGACTTATTCAGTACCATTCCGAATGGCAAAAACTCTAGACCAACGACGCTCGACAATTATTGCAGCTACGCCATCATGGCGTCACCTTTGGAAATCTATCTCATGAATTCTCAGAACGATGCCAAGGGTTGTCTGCTGTTGTTTGAAGAATGTTTTCCAAATATCGCGGCTTCACACGACAGAAGCGGCGATGAGAACGTATCGATATGATTAAATGCAGCGAAGTCATCAATAATACAAGCCCAGTATTGCTTTGTGCGAACTGACGGTTAGAAGCCAAGGGAGATACCGCGTACCAAGACAAATGGATAATGAATAGATATAAGAATTGTTGCCTTGGGGTTGAGTAAAAGCTGTGTAGCAAAGGCCACAAAAGGGAAAGGGTTAGGAAGGAATAAGCGCTTATTATTCTTTTACGAGGCTCTCCAACTTCGCTTACCGATGAGATGTTTAAGGTTCAGCGACTAACTCCTAAGCATAAGCCAAACAGATAGGGATGACTAGCACATGTTTCAAATCACTGATTTAACGTGCAAAAGTAGCCGTCGGGGTCTGAGGCATGCAAGACTAATAACAGGCTGGCTGACAACTGTCACATTCCATCACAATGGACTGCCAGAACGAGCGACAGAAAAACGGAGGTTTTTTGAAGCGTGCCTGACCCCAAATTCACAGCTGGTCGACGCTGCTCGATTTTCAACAAAATCACGATCGCAGCAGCACAGCGAGCACATTTGGCGATGAATTTGAGATAAGTAGAGGGCATATAAACGCACATGGCGCAGCGGTTAGGGAGCCATCGCTGTCGTATGGATCACGAATCTACCCTTGGTCTGACTTCCTCCTGCACCAGTAAGCCTTTCTTTATTCGTACCGAGTTTGTGAAGTGGCCCAAACCTTGCAACAAGGATAAACACTAAGCAGCCTTGCAGCTGAGGTGTTTAAGTTTGTCTTTCTGGAGATTTACCGAGAATCGGCTCTCTATCGATTTGAGATAAGGAGTGGAATTACATATACACACATTCTTTTTTATTCCATATCCTTCTTGTCTGAACGAGATCGCAAAAAACCATCTTGAACAGACGAACACCCAACTGTGGATCCAAAGTGCCTCCGAAAACAACGGAAGGTCTAAGCAGTGAAGCCGTTCATCCCTTTCCTTTAACAAATGTCCAAATTAGCGCGCGATAGCGCAGTCGGAAGAGGCACCAGTTGTCGGATGCAATCAGATCCAAGATTGATTGCATGTTTGGATTTCCTGCCCAAGCTGATCAAGCCAGTCCCTCTGTTGTCGTTGAATTGGCACCGGACTTCTCTGGGAAGATGAACACTGACTTATGCGGCGGTCTATGATCTAACGTCGAACGAATTACGTCAAGACAGCAACAAGAATTTTGGATTTAAATGGAAACGAGAAAGTCATCTCGTGCTCCATCCTATACGAGCTTAGCCTCTACAGCTCCCGCATGTCATCGCCTTTATACACTAAGGGTTTAAAATAATAGAATTATGTTGTTACCAGAATTAGTACTCCACCTCAGATATATTAGGTGGTCCCATAAGTCTTCGCCGTTTTTTTCAACGATTCACGGCAGATTTCGCAGGCAGTCTCCTGCGTAGCGCTGCATAGCTTTCGAAAGAGAATGATTTGCTCTATCAGAGCGTGTATTGCATTTCTTTCTTCATCATGAATTTTGTCAATTTTTAGGTCGGTGAAGTGAAAAGTGAAAAAGTAGCCATTTGCGTACTTGTTCTCTCCGCTTAGGTTTGCAATTTTTTGAGCAGTTTTTTTACAGCATTTGGAAGACAATGTTCTATACTACAAGAATATGTGTTAGTGCTATTTGCTCATTTGTCCTTTATTGATTTTTAGGTCATCAAATTGGGACGTCCGAAGAAGGATGGTTATTTTTGCCGACAGCTCCTGCTCTGTGGTTGGACTTTTTGGGTTGATGTTATATGTCATTCGAAAGAGAATGTCTTGCTCTATAAGAATTTGTGTCGCGTTTATTGATTTCTACTGAATATCAACAAAATACCAAAAAGAGAAAAATCGTCTTCACCAACAACTCCTTCTCCTTCTTCAGTTGTTGATATTCGACAGAAATCAGCGTGAGCCAATAAACGCGACACAAGCTCTTACTGAGCAAGACATCCTCTTCTAAACGACATATGACGCCAAGCAAAAAAGTCCAACCACAGAACCGGAGTTTTGGTAAAAATTCGGACGGAAAAGTCGGAATTCCCAATTTGATGGCCTAAAAATCAATAAAGGGCAAGTGAGAAAATAGGACAAACACATATTCTTGTAGTACAGCACATTGTCTTCCAAGTGCTATAAAAAACTGCGCAAAAAATACAAACCTAAGCGGAGCGAACATGTGCGCAAATGGCTACTTTTTCACTTTTCACTTCAACGACCTAAAAATTGACAAATTTCATGATGAAAAAAGAAATACAATACATGTTCTGATAGAGCAAATCAATCTCTTTCGAATGCTATGCTGCGCTATGCAAGAGATCGCCGGCGCAATCTGCAGTGATTCGTTGAAAAAACGGCGGGGACTTATGGGACAACCTAATATCATGTGCACAAGTTTTTTTGGTGCATCAGGCTTTCATTTCGGAGACAGCAGATGCGATCCGTACACTATACTGCTGCATGCTTTTCTGGAGCCCTATACTTTTAGCCGTTATGCTCTTTCAAAAGCGGCTCCGCGGCTCTTCGATTCAATTGCAGTATCTTATTTCACGATAATCGCTGCCGCATAAAGGGCACATTCCCTAGCAACCCCGGACGATGCAAGTGCGTGCTTCATTAGGCTATTGAATTTAGGGGAGAGCGGAGTGACGGGCTGAGCTGGGGCGGCTTTCTGTATGGTTTGCTAACGACCGACGACCGACGACTGTTACGACTTGTTACGACTATTCTACAGTGCGATACAATCAACGTCTTCACTCCAAAACAGGTGTATGTAACGCATCCGGAGTAATAAGGACCTGTTCATACTTCGCGGCCGGAGAGAGGGGAGTGACTGGGTCGCTAGTGCAATGCGTACGGATCGATTGATGCTGAGTGCTCGCCCAGCAATAATCGATACGTATGAAATGCCTGGACGACCGTCACTCCCGTCGCGAAGTGTGAACTGCCTCGAATACCTCGAATACATTCAGTGATCAAGTACTCGGCCAGTAAGCGCCGATCTGTCTTGTTGCTGGTTTTCACAAGCCAAGTCGGTGTTTTGATGTTTGTTTATACAACTTTCACTTCAAACTGGACACCTCTTATTTTAAAGCATACACTTTCAAGCAAAAATCGATATATCTGGAGTCAAATTAGACACTTCATTACAAAGGCGAAAAATCTTTTGCTTTAAAAAAATTTGTGCGGGAAATACAATCACGCTCCTTATTCGTGTACAATCGACGCTTTGCGACAGATTTTTCCGAAGCAAACCGTCGCAATCGTACACCGTGTCTTTAGCACAAGTGTGTTTTTCGAATGTGGGGGAATTCCTATTTCTTTGACCAAAACAGCATCTTAGGTGCATTTTGAAGATGGTTTGACAAAGAACGAATTGTTGGCACGTCGCGTAAGATGCTCCATGTCCGACTGTCGTTTAATCTTGGCATGTCGTTTAACAGTGGTGTGAATTATTTATTTATTTATTTATTTATTTATTTATTTATTTAAACAAAGACAACAGTCTTGTTTAAAGAATGAGGGAACACAAAAAAAACTGTACATACACAACTCAACAAAACACGAAAGAATGAGTCATATGCACATTAAATTCGATGACATAATAAGTGTCTACTGACTGCGCAATATTTATAATGCTTAAGGTGTGGAAAACCTTTTGCAGACCTGTACAGATAACCTCGTAATGTCTTCGTGACGTGGTTAGCCGAAGTGCCGCTGAGGGGCTGACTTGAAGGAAGAGCTCATTCACCCAGTGGTTCTCCAACTGAAGGTGACGTTTCGGCTGTTTCCGTAAGGTCAGTCGGGTTGCCTTACTCCCTTCGCTTCATTCTTTCACTAACTGTCGAGACTCCTGTAGCTTGAAATGATCCTTGGGCGAATAATTTCTCGAACTTCTTTTGTCTTATCCAGGCTCGAAAGAAGGCGGTTGCGCCGAAAAGTAAGCCGTATAAAGCTTCCATAACAATCTTGGCTCAATGGCTTCACAACATCAGAACATCAGAATGGTGTATTTCTACTAGTGTAATCGGATTGCTGTTTCTAGATTTATACGCATGTGGATACTAATTAAACTGTCACTCCAATAGACTACGCAATGTATAGAAAGAGTGCGCAGCACAATTTCTCCATACGGCACACCAGCAAATTTGTTGATCTTCAACAGGTCAGGGTAAACCTAAAAATTATATTTGAGAATAAATTATAAGAATTTTGCATTTATTCAAACAGTGTTGCTATTTTTCTTAGAACGCTCAGAAACGTTAATTTTTAGTAAAAATTTTCCTATAGAAGAAGTTTTTAACTTGCTTAGACAATGTCTGTTCAAACGTTTAGACACCTCTGACTTGATTTGCAAGATATCCATTTTATTTCCAAAGGTTCCCGGTTTCAAATTAACAAGCCCAATTTAAAATGAGGAGCGGTTTAAAACGAAAAGTGTCTAGTTTAATATGAAATTGATATACATATGTGCATGTATACAGCGTGGTACATAGCGCATTGCCTCCAAGATACCCTATAGAAGTAGAGTGAATGGCGCATTCCGCAAGCGGCTAAAGTAACCATAGCATAGAACGAGTTTAATGGCCTGTGCACCTTGAACATGGCTCAGATTGCACGCGACCAACAAGGCTGTCCGACATCGTGAAAAATTATGGCCGGGAAAGCATTGCTAGTGTGCTGTTCCGTAATCGATATTTTGAAACTACATAAGGGTCCAAGGAAACCAGAATGTCTGGATGTCTTGGATGAAAAATGGGTTTCACTTTGGACTCTGACTTCCGATGATGGACAAGCGGAAGGGGTGGCGCGATTTTTGGGCCTGAATCAGCCCTAAAAAGATAACATATGGTCATTTTTCAGATTCAGACACAGGGTTAAGCCCAGTCAAGTTTTCACGATTTTTTTATAGTGAGTGGATGCCAGGTATTCTCACGAGAATGACATCCATCTTATGAGCGTGGAAAAGCACACCGACAGTTGCGGTAAGGAAAGACAGCTGTTTCACACAACATTTCTCCATGAGAGTAATAGAAATATGATGGAGCGAAGAAAAACAGGGGGAAGCACAGAAATCTCTTCCTTTACGGGTTGGGGAAAACGCATTTTTTCTGACAATGAGTGGAGGCGGCTGTTGAGGATGTTTGACAACCGCGCAAGTGCAACGCGATGAAAAAAGTGGGTACTCTAGAGGACGGAAGGACATCAGGGGTCACGGAGGCTCGCACTTTCGCGGGGTGTTGGAAATTGCAGTTGAGATGGATAATGAAACAAAGAAATTTTCTTTGAGGGTGCCTCACAATTCCTGACTTCTCAGAAGTGTGTGAATGTTGGCTAATCCCGTTGCTCAGAGAGCCATAGCGGTGCGGGCTGGCGTTGTTGACCGCGAACTTGTTTAACTTCACAATACCAGCAGCTTAATTTTTCTGCCGAAACATAACATCCATCACAAACAAAGTAAATAGGATGAAGGGTAAAAGAAAGGATCACTTACTTTGCGGGATACGTCACGCATTCTACCTCTATGAGAAATCGCGGAGGCAATTTGTATGCGTAGTTAGCCTTTTAAATGGATTCCGTTGGCCAACCAGTGCACATGTCAGTGTTCTTCCTGGACAAGTCTGACACCAGTTCATCTATTCCAGGAGAATGAGAAGCTTGGTTGACATTAGGAGGACTCGCACCAAGAACATTGGTTCAGTGTGCACGCAACAGGCGGCGTCTCCTCCAGCTGCGCTACCACGCACTCCTCTCACTAAAGGTGGCTTTTGAGGGAGTGGGGCAAGAAGCGACAATAACGCTGTACAAGTTGCGTCAGCGAATGTATTCAGATGACGGCTTCAAGTCCAGTAATCGGTTTCGTAATATTTCGTGATTACTCCAAACTCCAAAACGAGCACTTCCTCGACATAGCGCTCCAGGAGAATGTCTTTCGAGCGAGTCCGTCTATGGGAAACATGAGGCAAACTTAAACGCATTACTATCTGCCAGCAACAAACTTCTTGAAGCACATTTCATTCTATTTTAAATGACCAGATAAAATATACTGGGGATAGCCACTTGCATCCTAACGTTATCTAATCGTGAAAAATGAATCAGTGCTGCTGAAAGTTATCGAGAACTGAGGAAGGCAAGAATTTCTATGATTTGACGCTATTTCAGCCTGTTCTCCAAGACTGGTACAGCAGCATTACCCCCGGTTAACACTCCGGCGTTTTCGACCTCTTTGACACTTGTACAACATAGCTCTCACAGCTGGAGATGGGTCTGACTAGATTTCATGAAAGACAGCCTTCCTTTGTAGGTCGTTAAAAACCGCTTGAAGTCCGAAATCTCTTCACAGACCTTCGTGAAGGTTGAAGAAATCGTTCGTAAATTCCCCACTTTAGTGGGCAGCTCCACTTCCTGAGAAACAATTACTACATAGAACTTCTTGAACTTCGGAGAACTAGTAAAACGGATTCTTGGATAATGTCGCATTTCATCCGTGCCTTGGACAGTATCATGTACCCCTTCTTTAAAAGATAGCGGTCTAAAAGTAGACAAAGCCGCTGAGTTACCCTACTAGGAAAGCTGAGAAGTATGGGGAAGGTGACTTACTAAGAATCAAATTCCAAGCAACTTCATTCCATAGTCTTTCGACCGCAGTAGTGGTGCAACTTAGAAGTATACGAAAGAAGTTAGAGTCTTTGGAGATAAATACCGCCAGGCTCATTCACGGCGAATGAAGCTCAGAAGGCTTGATCCAGAGAACGAATTCGCCTTGTATGCGCAAAATCTACACGAAGAAAAAGGCCAGTTTATATTGGGGACACATTTGAAGGTAAGCAGGAAAACGGAATAAAAAGCTGGACCAGATCGAGTCACCTAGGAGATGAAGCGTAGAGAATAAGCTGCAGCTGGTCGATGATCCAAAGGCGACGTCAGCTGTGGGCACTATAGGACCTGGCCAATATGCAACCATTCCAGAAGCGCGTCGTCGACGCCTGTTATCGGATGGACGGCATCTGCACGTCTTCTAAAGACCGTGGGTCAGCGCGCGGACGACGGCGCGACGTCGACGACGATCTGGCGGCGACGACGTCGGGGACCGGGCCGGCGACCGAGGGCTCGGTCGGACGGACCTCGATTTGAAGGGTCGACTATAAATAATGGCGGAGGACGCCGGCGAGGCCAGCCGATCGATACCGGCGCAGCAGCAGAGCTCCTCGCCTATTGACCGCAGTGCCATTACAGCAGCAGCAGCAGCAGCAGCGGTCGAGGGCGCGAGGCCAGGCTGGGGCAGGTCGCCGCGTCGGAGCTCGGGCTCCGAGGGGGCCCCGGGCTGTGGTAGGACGGCGCTACAGGACGCAGATCCCCTTGCCGAGGGTTCCCTCGGAAAGTTGTCCGATGCCGAGAAGCGGAGTTCGGTATGTTGAGGTAGCCAGGCTCGAGGCTGATTTACCATCGACTGGCTGCAGTGCATCTGTTTGATAGCGATCTATTCGCCCAGCTGTGGCAGCCTATCTGGGGCAGTAGAAAAGCTAGTAAACGGCTCAATCAGACAGAATGAAGGGTAGAAGATGGCGTTATTCAACGCCTTCTGGAATGCGCCACGCATTCTACTTCTTTGTGCCGATCTTTTTATATTAATTCTATGCTAACGACAACACACGACAGCGTATTTGTCAGCAAACTGAAACGCGTCTCGGGTGTTAACATTCGCAACTGTCTCGAAACAAAAACGCGAGTGACGACCGCATCGAGCTCCTTCTCACCACGCTCCCCTTGTGAAGCGCGTCCGATTTTAATGTACTATCTATATGATGAATTGCGGTGGACACTCGATGGACAAGTCAGTGTTTTATCCTTCCCAGACAAGTGGGGTACCAATCCATTGTTCCCAGAGGTATGGAAGATTTGATTAGCCTGGATGGGAAATCTGAACTAGTAACCTTGTGTCAGGGGCACGCGGCAGTTAGCACCACCTCCGTTTGCGCTGTAGGGCGTATCGCTTAATCGGATGCGAATGAAAATGAGGGCACTTGCGCTGTAAACTACACAAACTCCTTCGTCACAAGTCAACTTTTTGTCCGACATTGCGAGGGATGAATACGCGAGTCAAGCAACAATAGCTTGGGCGGACCATATCTCAGTGCTCCTTTCCTTGTCAGCTTGCTTTATGCTCTCGAACTGAACCGCAACGACAGACGGTAACAGACTATACCTTTGTCCTTTTCGAATTTCGAATAGTCGAATTTCGAATAAATTCGAATTTCGAATATTCGAATATTCGACTATTCGAAAAAAGTCCAATATTCGAATTATTCGATTATTGGAATATTCGAGAAAGTCCAATATTCGAATTATTCGATTATTCGAATATTCGAGAAAGTCCAATATTCGAATTATTCGTTTATTCGAATATTCGAAATTGGCCAATATTCGAATATTCGTTTATTCGAATATTCGAAGGCTTCGAATATCGAATATTCGAATAGTCGAATATTCGAATATTCTTTATCAATCTCTTAACAAGTCAGTGGCACTCTTCTTCGAAAACCAGGGGAGTCTGACCTTATGATAAAAAACGATGTTTGAGTTTCGCGCGTCGCTCAAAGTGCGCCGAATTGTGTGTACGTAATCTGAAGAGAAATCAATGAACTTCACGTGGAGATTTCCAAAATGACCTATTGCTTGTTATAAGGGTGTGTCTAAGAAGCACCGTAGTGGTCTTCAAATGTCCTGCGGGCATCTGGCTAGGTCAAAAATTACAAAAAACTGTAGCACTTCAGTGCTGGCTGATAAGGCGAAAGTGACGCCTTGAATCGCCTTGAAATACTCAGAAATTAACATACAGATGCTATAGAGCTTTAATTATAGTTAGATGTTAGAAATCTGACGATTTATTAGGTCAAATGAATCATTCACTGCAGTCGGGGCGTGGATAGCGGGGAGAGGTTCTGGTTCGAATCTAGGAGAGTTGTTTACGGATTGCTGTGCGTTTTGGTAAATGTAGAACATATTCTCATTTTAACCATATTTACGAACATGATCGAAATGTGTTGCTTCAGTCCATCTCTGGGATGTGCTGATCAGTCTTTGGGTTCCTATAGAGAACGTTTCTCTTGTAAATTTTACTAATTTTAGCATCTCTTATAAAATGCATCATTTTTGACCCACTCCGTAGTATTGTACTCCGTAGTATTCGTAGCATTTGCATATAACACCAAATACAGTACTAACCACTAAATTAATTAGTCACCTTCTTCACTGACGAGCCTCGGGGTGACTAATTATAAACATGTTTTGTATGAAGGCAGAGGCGAAACAAGACATGTTTAGTGTTGTTGTTACCATTGTTTTAGTTATTACTTGTTTTAGTTGTTGCTTGTTTTCCACTTGTGTTTGTTATAGTACAGAGTGATTTAGAGTTCATGTATACCGCAGGTTATTTCTAATTCTACTTCGTTGTTTAGACATTGAATTTAAAACTGTTTGAGTGTTAAAATTTACATATATGATTAACTTATTCTATTGATCTTCTTGCAGCCTATTCTTCCTCGGCCACTCTCCCGCACTGACAGGGGGGGGGGGCTTTGCAAATGTAGGTACTTGTATTAATCCCCATGACTTCGTAATTAGATAATAAAATTTAGTACAAATGTTGTCCTGAGGGTTGACTGAGGTTCTAATCACGAAGCTGGCAAACGCGTTCGGTGTTACCGTCGACCACAATAGGCGACGGTGAGTACGTGCGAGAAAAGGTGCAGAATAACCGGGCGTGTTGTACTATTGTGACTCCAAAAGTGGAGTGGAGGTCGATTTTTTCACCCAAACATCGCCTGTACTGTTATTTTGGATGCTGAGCACGAATATGGTATCCAATTTCGACAATATGGCCGCTTACGATATTTCATAGTGCGTGTTCGTGAGTAAGGATGGGGTTGTCATGATCACTGATTTCGTCCTTTCCTCGCCTTAAGAAATTATTTAGGCTGCTGCCACGAATCTGTCATTTCTTTTTCTGAGTTATCCATTTTTCGCGCACTACTTTCCATCTCAAAGTCGAAGACTGGAAAGCAAGTCTGATCACATATGTAGGTGAAGAAAGCGATTCTATGTACTCAAACTGATAAACTTGATCACTCATGAAAATGTGGAATCACGCGATCACGCGAAAACGTTTACTAGATTTGCGATCAGCACCTCAAATAGCCCTCTAGACGGCGTTTGGGCGAAACCTGCTTTCGATCTCCGGAGTTGTGGGAGTACAAGTCCCTAAACCTTCGATTAGCAGAGAGTGGTGGATGGCGATGGGCAGCAGAGGTGTGCGTTAAATTTTTTCGGTAAATTTTTAACGACCACTTTTTAACGAAAAATTTTTGCGTTAAAAAGGTAAATTTGGTAAATTCGTTAAATAAAATGTCCCTTAGCTGAATTCAGTTTTAAACCACTGGGGTGCCTCTTGAACAATCCCCCACAGTGCTCAATAGGTCACTTATAAGATTCCCACGGGAGGTTCATTGACCTCCCTCGTGAGTTGACGCGAAGTAAGCGCTGCAAGTGCGGCCCTCCGCTGCGCACCTGCTTCCTTGTAAACGGCCGTCGAGCGTGCTGTGGCCATACACGTGAATCGCAAGTGATTAGTGTTATGTCTGTACACAGATATTTTTACCTTCAGTATACTACGGGAGAAACTTCGTTTTGTATTTCTACCCCAGTTACAACAAGGGAACGATTAGAGCCGAAGGGGGGGGGGGCTAGAAAGCTCCTGCTTTCTGCCAGTAAAGACGTTGAAGAAGAGAGGAAGAGCAATGGCTATGGAGTACAAGAGCCAGTCATACTCCGTTTCCTATGAAAGTGAGCCATCCCCATTTTCGCTCTAACACTGTCCAAGTCGTAGTGTCTTGTCAGATTAGATTCCAACGCGGGTCCGTTTCTCTTCAACGGAGCTAGAACACAAACTGAATGCCATTCATGAGACTTCAGTGCGCCCTTTCTGCACCAGATCGCCTTTGTGTCATTTCTCCGCCCATGATAATTTAATTATTTTTTATTACCCACTGTGAAGGAAATGGATGGCTGCTCCATCCATTTCCTTTATGACATTCTTTTGCCACCTGGAAGCTTCGCTATAACATAAGGAAAGGTAGCAACCTATAGAGAAAGACCTATAACAATCTAGCTCTGCCTACCCAAGGGGTTTCTCTCTTCTAGGTGCACGAATTCTTAGGGAAGCAAAGCGTGCTTCATTGCCATTATACCGCTGTTATTGTCCTTTGGTCTCATAAAGGAAATGGATGGAGCAGCCATCCATTTCCTTCACAGTGGGTAATAAAAAATAATTAAATGGCAACCACTGGGTGACGACAGTAAATAATAGTGTTCATTTGATTATTCGAATATTCGACTATTCGAAATTCGATTATTCGAAATTCGACTTTTTGAAAATCGAATATTATTCGATCATTCGAAATTCGTAATTTCGAAAATGGAATATTATTCGATCATTCGAAATTCGAAATTTTGAAAATCGAATATTATTCGATCATTCGAAATTCGAAATTTTTTCCCAAGGACAAAGGTATAAGACGTAGTGCACAAAGTCCACGTGAATCACCGTCTTTTGAGGAGCAGTACTTTTCCCTTTGCTCGCACCACGTTATCACGAACGCCAGTTGAATGAATATAAACTACACCCCAACAAATTTTTGAGGCCCGCCTGGACAGGGAAAGAACGCTATACTTAGTTATTTTGTCATGCATAGGTAAATAACGTCATCAACTACCAAAAAACTCAATGCTTCGATGAGAATCGAAAGCAGTAGGAGATACAAACTTCGATAACATGTTCCCACTGCAGTAACCAGAGTGAGACCCAGATTTCAGACATATGTATATGAGCCTGAGATCACTCAACTTGACTCGGATTGTAAATGTTGCATGCATTTAACCATCCCGATATCACGGGTGAGTGGAGAGAGGTCACAAGGAAATCATCATGGATGTTAGGTACGGTCAAACAGTGCAGTTGTGTAAGGCGTATCATCCTGCCTGAAAAGCGGAGGAAGCGGGTTCGAGTCCCGCCTGGTGTAAGAGATTTCCTCCCACTAAACTTCCATCTAACCGCTTATATACGGAATTGCTGTGTATGTACTGTCGTAACTGATTTCTTAGCAATTACTATATGCTATAGAATTCCTTTGTGTTTTATTAATGCTCTACGTTGTGATGAATTTTTAAGCTTTATATTTCTTCCTATTCCAGGTTGACTTACGCTCATGCTAAAAATAGATAAATAGGTAAGTAATATGCACACTTTAGGGCTTCTGTTATTGTTGTAATACATAATACTGTTGTATTATGTTGTATGTTATTGTTGTAATACATTTGTTACAACTGTTCATCTGTAACAAATACTCCGAAACCACAGATGGGCCATTAATTTAGTTTAAATTCATCATCATTTTCAATAGCGTTTGTCCCGCTTGGTGGCGGGGTCCGCTCTTCTGGTCTGGTGACGCCGCTTCCCCCGATCAAACGCTTGGTCGGGATGGACACCAGCTAACTTCAAGTCCAGATGCAACGTTCTAGCCAACGTTGCCAACGAGGAGAGAGGGTTAGCCTAGTAACCCCTGAACAACGTCATGTGTCTTGAGAGTGGAAAGTGCGCTCAACATCTATGCTAGTGTAAACCTATGGGGCAGCCAAGCAGAGTTATGTCAGAAGACTCGCTGGGGAATCAGAAATGCGGCCTTGAACCAGCAGAGAACCGGTTTAGCTAGACTGGTCCCTTACCAAAGCATTCTAACAGCACATTAGCACATTGCAATGTCGCAAAATAAAGGTTCGGTTCTCGTTCGCGTGTGAAGGACTAAACTGAGAAGAAGGGATAGCTCAAGATCCAGATGAAAGCTGCTTCGCCAGTTTTCAGCGCTTCATCTATGAGACGACATCGAGCTGGTAAGTGTTCGTTGAAAAGTTAGGATTTTGACGAAACGCTTACCAACTAGCTTCGTTAGCAAGAAGATAAAAAGTCATACACGGAATTGGATAACATCTAGTCGACCACCACAGTAAAGAAGGGTTCGGAGAATAGAGCGTCATAGCGTTAGGAAATTGGCGACAATTCCACATAAAATGTATTGTAGAGAATTTTTTTGGTGCAATCATATTTGGAAGAGGGCCGAATCTTAAAGTGGCATCAGAGATGATCGTGGTCGGTATAGCCATATAGAAAATACGCTCATTTCGTTTACAACAAATGTATTAATGAAATCAAAATAAATTACGTAGCAATGATTGAGAACATAGAGAAATAGCGGCTTGGGTCCGGGCATTTTCAAATGATTAAGAAGTGAAATACAGTGTCCTGTCCGTATTGATGTCCGTTTTCAGAGATTTAATTGATACCAGGCCTCTTGGCCTAAAGCTCAGCTTTAACTGCTTGTTCTTCGCCTGATTTTTCTGAAAATATCACTCAATAGTTTTTTATATGTTGTTTGCCCATTGGCTGGTCCATATTGGTCTTACTCTTCAAGTTTACGTAGATAAAGAACGATTTCTAGAGTGCCTTCCGCTATCTAGGAAAATGGAAACAACTACCATCTAGGCAGCCATACTAGCATAATTTGCTTTTCCTGATGTGTTATTGCTCATTCATTGCGGTTCTCCTCGTGGTGATGTCCCTTACAAGGAAAGGTTCACAACTCAATGTGAGCTTTTGCGATACTATTTTGACAGGATGTAGGGCCCTGTGAGCTGAGTTCAGAACCACAGTTAGTTTTTGTTGAACGCTTTTTGAAGACCTGAAAAGGAGGTCTGAAAGCGTGCGCGCAACTATCATCAGCCCCTACGACGCCCCACGACATGTGGCTCGGCGGCGCAGTTGGTAGGAGTGCCGCTTCATAGGAGCGCCGCGTGCTTTTGAGTTCGAGTCCGCATACTGTCGTTGCTTTTGCACATATTAGTATGTTGTTACTACGCTTTTTCATGATCACATGAGTCAGTTTTAGATCACCAATGCTTACAACAAACCAAGGCTGTCTATTTACACCTACACTAGCATATTCCGAAAACTTTTATCACTCTACCAATCGTAGCGGTTTTACGGTCAACCAGACCGAAGTTATAGAAGCAGCAAGGCTGTCACTGAAAGAAGCACTGCCTTGTCTAAGTTCGAAAGGCTATATCCTTCGCTTAGGTGTGACCTGCCAAGAATGTTGCTCGAAGGTGGTGCGGAATTAACAAATTTCATACAAACCATGCTATAACTTGGCTGGTTTTGCAAAACCGTTTCATTCTATGCTGTTTCATTTTTTTAACGTATAGCTCTTATTTGCCCTCCAATAGTACGTTCGCACACAGTCAAATTGTAGTAGCTATGAATGAGGATAAAATCTTCTTCTTCTTCTTCTTCAGCGTTTGTCCCGCTTCGAGGCGGGGTCCGCTATTCTGGTGTGGTGACGCCACTTTACGCGATCAAATGCTTGATCAGGATGGATACCAGCAACCTTTAGGTCCACATGCAACGTATCAAGCCATCGCTGCTTCGGCCGCCCTTTAGGCCGTTTTCCGGTCACATCTATGTTAAGGCCAATCTTCCTAACAGTGTCACCACCAGCTCGAAGAACGTGGCCATACCACCGAAGGCGAGCTTCACGTAACTTGTCAGCAATTGGAGCGACACCAAACCTCTGGCGTATTTCATCGTTGCGAATACGGTCCAGACGCGTAACACCAGCCGTACATCGCAGCATTTTCGTTTCCATTACGCTGAGGCGAATCTCAACCTCCTTGGTTGCAGGCCAGCACTCAGCTCCATACATCGCTACTGGTCGGACGATGGTTCTATAGATCTTCGATTTAAAGCGTTCCGGTATCTTCCTGTCGCATAAAAAGCCTGTCATCGAGCTCCATTTGGACCATGCTGCGCTCACGCGCGAGTTCACCTCGAACGTCAGATTACCATCAGACGCAATTGCAGATCCAAGGTACTTGAAGTTTGTCGTTCGTACTAGCGCAGTGCCATTGATCTCAATGGACCCGGCTTCGTTTACGTCTGTCGTCAAGTACTCAGATTTTTTGACGTTTAGCTTGAGCCCGAACATCGCCAAGCGGTCGTACCAAGCTTGCGCTTGTCGCTCGAGTTCGCTCTTCTCTTCGCTTGCAAGCATTACGTCATCTGCATACAGCAGCGACCAGGGGGCAGGCTTCTGAAGGTCTCTCGAAATGGCATCCATTACGACAATGAATAGGAGCGGGGAAAGCGCAGAGCCCTGGTGAACACCAACGGAGATAGGAAACTCCGCCGATGTGCCGGCTGGCGCTCGCACACTACTCTTTGGACCAGAGTGAAGTATGTGCACCCACTCAATAAGCTCTTCGGGAACACCGTGTTGTCGTAAGGCGTACCATATAACCTCACGCGGAACACGATCAAATGCTTTCTCTAAGTCGAGAAAAGCTATGTGCAGCGGTTTCCGCTTTTAGCGATGTCTCTCTACCAGAAGACGAGCAGCAGGTATGGCATCGATGGTGTCACTGCCCGCTACGAAGCCACATTGATTGGTGGAAAGTTGGACGATATCGCGAATACGTCCGTCTACAATTCGCTCGAAGATTTTCATGCTGTGCGAGAGCAAGCGAATTGGACGGCAATTCGTGCAGTCCGCAGGACTGCCCTTCTTCTTCCATATCGGGATCGTCGTGCTTTCCTGCCAACTACCAGGTACCTTCTTTTCCGTAACAACCTGGTTGAAAACCTTCGTTAGCCACTCAGCAGGACTCCAGCACCTCAACTTCCATAGGTCGGCCGCTATATCATCGGGGCCCGTTGCTCTGCCTGGCTTCATCTTCTTCAAAGCCGCTTCCGTCTCCTCCACAGTGATTTTCTGCACAGGACCGTGCGTAGGAGGGACGCAAGGGATGGGCGGATGGGCAAACTCTTCTGTCGAAATTCTCTCGAATTAGTCATGCCATCGTTTCATAGCCCTCTTGCGGTTCGTCAGTAGATGGCCATTCTCATCGTTGATGCCCAAGAATTTCTCGATGTCCTCGGCCTAACGATGGCGTGCCTTGGCAAGTCGATAAAGATGTCGTTCACCATCGCGCGTCTCGAGTTTATCGCTGAGATCATCATGATGGACGGCTTTTGCAACGGCTACGGCCTTCTTTGCCGCTTTCTTCGCCTCCTGGTACATACGCCATTTGTCTGCAGTCTTGTCGCGCAGGAACGCGTGATATAATTTTTTCTTCTCTCGGACTTTTTCTCTTACGTCGTTAGTCCACAGCCACGCCAGCTTCTCGATCTTGCGGCGTCCAGGCTTAGTCATGTCTAATTCAGAGCATGCAACTTGTAAAATCGTATCGGTTGCATCTTTCCATGTTTCGTCGACGGTTGTCACCGTCGTAACCGAATACGAGAAACAAAAGCTGCAGCGTTTTCCTTCAATCGCCACCACTTGATTCTCGGTGGACCGCATCGCTCGACATGCCTCGGCCTCGGAGGGGCGACAGTCTCGTATGGCACCACCTTCGCATCTGTAACCAGCTTTCGATCGCGATGCTTCACAAGGATGAAGTCGATCTGTGTCTTGGTGCTCCCGCTATAGAACGACACCAGATGGGAGTCACGCTTTCGAAATACGGTGTTCGCGATGATGAGGTTATGCGAGTCCGCATACTCAAGGATTCGCTCACCATCAGCGTTACGTGCTCCATATCCGAAACCGCCGTGACAGCTGCGACCATCTTTCGCAGTCCCCACATGACCGTTGAGGTCACCTGCGAAAACGACAGCGTCTTCTGACGGTGCCTCTGCTGTCTTTTCATCAAGCAGGGTCCAAAACTCATCCTTGGCTCTCTCAGAGCAGCCTGCCTGCGGAGCGTATGCAGAGAAGAAATGATACATACGCTGTTCAGCAGCGACTACGACCTTCATCAAGCGGTCATTAAAACGTTCCACGCTTATAATCGCGTCTCGGAAACGTTTGGAGACGATTACACCAACTCCGCTGGTGGTCCTGGGATTGCCGCACAGAAAGGCCTTGAAGCCTCGTCCTATGTCCCTTGACTTCTGCAGGACCACCTCGTCTCCTGCACGTCTCCGCACAGAAATCAACTCTTCTACGCTCCAGTGCTTCAACCAACTCGCACGAGCGGCCCGTCAACGTACCCACATTCAGCGTAGCTACGCGGGTCTTGCCTACGTTACGGGACTTTCGGACTAGCTCAGTTTCCCCTCCCCCCCCCCCCCGATGCCGTCCTCGCATCAGGGACCCTCGCATACTTCTCACACTCGCCGGGCTCTGCGAGTGCGCGTCGGCTCCCGCGGACGCCGTAGCATTATCTCGATACTCACTTAACGTCATCAACCATGTGATGTGACATGGGATCTCCATAGGCCGGCCTGTCACTAGGGCCTGTCGCCTGTACTCGAATGTCCGTGATTAGTTTAGCTCGCAGAGGCGAACAGTTTCCAGTGGCACCACGTGGAGGAACGGACATCGCCACCATGAATGAGGATAAAATAGAACATATCTTCTCAAAATTTTGCATGGAAATGGCTTCTACGAAATCAATAGCTAAACGTTGATTAAGAATTAAATTAAACCATGGGTCTTTCTTCTAACAGAAGACTTGCTTCTAATATAACATACGCCCTCATTTGCTTTCATTGTTTGGTGCATAGCCAATCGTAATGTTTGCTACATACATGTTTCGGACATCGTTTGTGTATTGGCTTAAATAAATAAATAAATAAATAAATAAATATGTGCTAGATTTTCAACGATACGTATCTGCACCATACCATTTATCTTGAAATAAAAAGTCTTATTTTTAGTCAACAGTTATGGTACAAAACATGAAACAAGTCAAACACAATCGCGTATCGCACCAGCAGCATCTTACAAAAGCCAGTGAGGAACCACTTCTTCTTCGTTGAGCGCGTAATCTGAGTGTGTAGAGAAAGGTCCTGGGTGTACGTCGACGTATCAAGATGCCACCCACGCGTTTGACAGACACTGCCGAAACCCGGAGCGAGGAACTCTCGGTAGGATTGGTTTATAATCTGCAATCAAAAGAAGTGTCACGGGTGATACCCAGCTCGGATTAGTGATATGATATGATATGGTGGTGGTACAGATAGGCATTGTTGGAAAACTAGCACATATGAAGGCGCAAATAGACAGCCTTGGTTTGTTGTAAGCATTGATGGTCTAAAATTGACTCCTGTGATCATGAGAGAGCGTAATAACAACAAACTATATGTGCAAAAGTAGCGGCAGTACGCGGACTCGAACTCAAAAGCCCGCTGCGCTCCTATGAAGCGGCACTCCCACCAACTGCGCCGCCGAGCCACATTTCCTGGGGTGTCTTAGGGGCTGATGATAGTTGCGCGAACCCTTTCAGACCTCCTTTTTAGGTCTTCAAAAGAGCGTTCAGCACAAACTGACTGCTGTTCTGGATTCCGCTCACAGGGTCCTACATCCTGTCAAAATAGCATCACAAAAGCTCACCTTGAGTTGGGAACCTTTCCTTGTTAAATGCGACCTCCTCCAATTAGGATTCCACCTGAATGTTTCTGCTCACCATTCTACGAAGTCTCAGTGGATTTCGAGAGCTGGATGCGTGCGAACTGTACCTTCTGCTACTTAAATGCATACCCTAATTAATAGAAACGAAATCTGGAGTACAATCATCAGTGCACGAAGAACATGCGTCTGGTACTGCAACTATGAAAAGCGGTCCGACGCAATCGATGAACAGCTGTCTTCAGCTGCATTCGCTGAGACAAATTGGAGGCCAATTTAAGCGGCCTAGATGAATGCAGCGACAGTTATGAGCAGGCAGCGAAAGGGTGCGCCTCAGTGGCACAAACGGGGCAAAGTCGTACTTACAAATTAACAGAAACTATAAAAAAATGATGGATATCCTCTAGTGTTGAAGGATCAATACATCCAGATGTCAAAATGATTAATAGAACTAGCGATTGCTCAAAAAGCGGACTCATTTATCAGACCCGGTGTAGTGAGTGTGGTAACAAAAATATTGGGGAGACTAGTAGATCGCTAGGGATACGTGTCAAAGAACACCTGGTTGGAAAACGACGTGGTAACCTATTAACAGCACTCGGCAAGCACAGAGTTAAGGTTCACAACGGTAATGAGTTTGATATCGAGCACGATTTTGCCGATCGAGGCCGAGATTTCTTCGCGCAAAGCGCTCGAAGCGCTCTGGATTTCTACCAGAAATCCTAGCATGAACAAAAGAAACGATGTCTGTCTACCACCAACGATCTGCTTCCGTTTGCTGCGCTTTGCGAGCTCAAAGACCAGAAGTGAGATGGGAGCCAAGTGAGCATCGTTCGCTGCTGGTCTGCTAAAAACGAGTTGTAACGTTTGCTACGCTCAGTGGAGGACGGTCGTGTGAGTTCATCTTCGGCCGTTCTTGACATTGGGTCAAAAATGGCAGCGCGGGAACGCGTTTGGTCGGATATCATACAAATTAACAACTTCGAGCCATCTTTAGGTCTCTGAAGACGAGGAAAAGTTCGAAACGACAGGCCTAGAATAAACTTTCCAACTACCAACCTCGCAGAAGCAGAAACATCACAGCTGACAGGGATGCCGAGGTTTCAAGATGAGAGAAGATGGAGACTACCTCGTCATTGTTTTGTGTTTTGCTCTGTCTTAATTGCTCTGTCTAATCTATTTTGATTTCATTATTATAAATTGATTTTTAGTGAAATCGGAATGAAGAGTATGAGGTTGGAAGAAGTATGAAGCATAAATATCCGAACCTCAGCAATGTAATTTGAGCTGAGAACTACGTCGCGCAGAAGCACCGTCTTGATCTGAGCGGGATTCCGTAGCAGCTCGGCGTGAACATTAGGAGGAGGTTAGTAAGGCTATATCGTAATACGAAAGATTACTCAAAGCATTTAGCCAACAGAACCAAAATGTAATTTGCATCAAAATTGAAGAAAAAATACTGGAGCGCGTAGAACAACTTCGTGCAACTCTGCACTGCTGGCAGCATCAGCAGTGCAGAGTTGCACGAAGTTGTTCTACGCGTTTTCGAAGTTGTTATGCAGAGTTATTCCACTCGACTGCATGTCACGGTATTGAGGTCAACTCGCTGAAGAACTCCGGTCGGAATCAGTCCCTGAGATAGGTCCCTGGCGCCAATCGATTTAACACACTTTAAGAACTACCGCTAATAGCATTAATCCATTGACATTGAAACATGTTCCACGGATAAGAAATATTAACTGTCTGGATGAACACCTTTCTTTGAATCCCGAGCTTCGATATCAAAAGTTTTGTAGTGGAGTTGAACGTGTTTAGTAGATTGGCGCAAATAGGCACGGAGGTCTCCTTGAAGTCGGTGGATATTCGCTCTGGGGTTATATGCTCGTCTATCGTGAGTTTCCCCGATGGAGGATTGATAAGATATATGTTAATATTAATTCGATTTCCCCCAACGGGGGAACATGAGCATACTGCCCCTGGTAGGAAGCCGCAATAACTGCTAGGTTGGCAGCTAATTTCGTGGACTCTCAAGCACCTTCAACAAAGGTGTTTATTAACACATAACAATTTTCAATCAAAGTAAGATCACTTGGAAGCAGGGGTATGCGTTTAACGATTAGCAATTTACCGATTTACCGGATTTACCAAAATTTTTCGTTAAAAAGTTTTAACGCAGTTTAACGGCGAAAATTTTTGTTAAATTGCATTAACGACATCTTACACACCAGTTCTGAAAAGTTACTTCTTCTTTATGTTAAGGAATTTTGATGTTTCTTTTGAAGAGCTTTCGCAGTATCGCTACGGCACCAAGGAAGCCCTCTACTTATTTGAATTAGTGGAAATATGCAATCGATATCGTCCTCGCATCTCGAAAATTGTCTGTATTTTTCGTGCTCCTTGAGCAAATTATTTGCGTGCTTGCCCGCTCTTCTCTGCCGCAGCTTTGAGTTTTTGGACTTCCAAGAATGTTCCTCGCGTTTCGTTGCTACATATCAGTTCTTGATACCTACGGTTCAGTTTTTCATAGCTTATTGTGATATTTGTGTCGCAAGTTGGGTCGAAAATGCACAAAAAATGCGGAGAAAACGATAAAAAACCCAATTAATGCGGGAGAACAAGGATAAGAGACAAAACAAGGGAAGGAAATTCCTTCCCACTCTTCTCCGCAAGTTTTCCAGAAAGTAGCACGGGTTCCTCGTGCAGCATCTATGATGACTGTAGGACTAGGTTAGGGCAACCTGGAGCCGTGCGTAATTGACAGTGGTGGCTAGTGCTTCGCTTTTATCGAATTTTATGCCGTGCATGGCAATGATTCTGCTCAACCTCAGTCGCGGGATTGACCAGCTTCCTGATACACCGGAAGCACTTCTGTGCTCCAAAGAATCTTATTTTGATTAAAGATTGTCATTTGTTGTTTGTTAACAAATACTTTTCTTGAGGGGTCCACGTACTTAGTTACCAACGTAATAAATACATCAGAAATAGCAAATCCATAATAGGGGTAGAACAGACCGGTGCTACATAAAAATGTTAATTTCGAACAACACAAGACGCTGTATAGGGCTGTCATACAAGGTGATCCCCTCCGAGTAGGTGTTCTTACATAATCCATGATCGGCTGCCCGTAAATTTTGGCACGCCGTTGACGTCAACAGAACGTTCGAGCTGTAGAGCCAAGATTGCAAGCCGAGCATTTTTCGGCTGATGTTTCGGCAAACGGCTTTCCTCAGAGCCCGGAAAAGTCAAGCAGGGCTTTAACGGTCTCTCGTACAAAAACAATTTCAAGCTACAGCAGTTTCAGAATTCAATAGGAAAAGAAAAAGTTGAAGTCGATTTTCGGCGCACCCAGCAGCGCGTTTTGTCCATTACATCACCGCGCGTTGCTGGCTGTATAGATCTGAATCGAAGGCACTGCGCTCTCCACATACTTCACTGTGCAGTTGACATCCTCAGCATTCAATCACGGTAGAGGTTCCTTACATTCACAAGCTAGAAGAGGCGCTGGCCTTCGCCTGCTCCTCGAGTTGCGGTTCTCGGCTCCGTTCCCGTTCATGCCAAATAAGTCTTTCATCGGTGAATTGGCAGTCTACTTGTTCGGGAAGGATAGAACGCTGATTTGTCTATCGACTAACCCAAAAGTCCTGTACAGGCTAAACACGCGTTCGCATTGCCTCCATGATTTATACCAGATGTAGAAAGCGTGACATATCCCAAGCAAGGGCTTTATCGTTTATGTACTTCATTTTTCCGATGTAATAAATACCACAAAATGGCAAAATGCATAGGCACATCACCATTGTGTTATGCATTTTGCCTAATGATACACATATACAGAAATTGTATAGAATTAATTTTGATTCACCGAGGTCGCGCTTAGCCCAAAAACGGTTTACATTTTATAAAATACTTCACAGTTAATCTAAGCAATTGAAATTGCAATTGAGATTTCTCATTACACTTTATGGCAGGCATTCACTGCAAACAAGTCAGCTCAAAAGCTTAATTTCAGAGGGAGGTACGTTTGAAAAATCGAAAACGCATACCATTTTGGCCATTTTGGCCATAACGCATTTTGGCCGGCGCTGTAGTTAGAAATGTTTTCAGGATGTGGTAATAAGGTTGTGTACATCCTAGATCCAGATCCTCACTATCAGAAAATATTCCTCTAGAAAATGAAAAAGAAAAAAGGAAAAGAGAGAGCAAGAACTTGAGGAGTTATAATGTTTTATCAGGACCAAAAACTGACTGAATATGATTTCAGATCAATCCCACATTCGAAATCGCATCCTAGTCATTTATGTGAATGATGTTTGCTTTGAAACTCGTAACTACTGTAAAAGGTGCCGCTGGCTTTGCTCACTTTGCGTGTATGCCAGCTGAGATCCTGTGGTTAGCGAAACGGTGCTTGAAGCTTTTCTGTTTGCTTTTGTCGCGTGCCAGCGCTCGACTGATGACTTCCTCCCTCTTTCACAGTGTCGGCTTTGATGTTCAGTGATTTTTCGAATTCGTGCAGTTGCAAGGAGTAGGGTGTCTTGTGGGCTTTTTGAGCCCCAGGTTCACCTGGACGCATTAGTCCCTATGCTTATGCAACAAGCACGTTGATAGTCCTGAAACCCCAAACCATATGTTTCCGGCGCGAAACATTTACATTCGGTTCGCACCAGCGGTGTGCGGAAATTTTTTTGTTGAGAAAAGCGGAACACGAAACACGGAACAGAAATGAGTCAGAACTCAGTACTTCATTTAACTTTTCATAAATATATATCCTAATGGTAGTAATAACTAAGTTGCTCTAATAAATTAACACTAACAAATTTGAGAAACAGAAAGGCAGCGCGCGACTCTTTTCCAGAAACATATAACAATAAAAATCTTTGTATGGGTACCATTACTGAGATGAATTTTCAAACACTAGTAGTGTAATAAATTGACGTTTATGCGAAATCTTTCTGTAAATAGGAAGCAAGAATTTTACACGCAATGAGTGCTGACGAGTAGGATGACAGAGATTTCGCCATTCATTGCATCAACTGGTCTTGCTGAATGTCCCAGATCTGTCCTAGTTGAGAGGGGCAGCGCTAAGGTTACAGTTGCGTTCAGCACCCAATCACTGAGCTAGCATGGGTACCATGGTATCATTTGCCAGTAGCTGAAGCTTCGGAACAAATTCAAAGAAGGGGATGGAGAGGCAAGACACCGCATGCTCCTGTCCGACTAGGATAGGTTCAATGTCCCCCATGGAAGGCAATGTTAACGAGCTAAGAGTGCTCATATAACTCTAATCTAGATTTCGTGTTTGAGGCAGGACCTAAAATTATCAGGGGAAAGGATAAGCATAGTCCGGATAAGGAATTTGAAACTTGATTCAAACACCCATGAAACCTATGGTCTTATATTAGGTTGTCCCATAAGTCTTCGCTGTTTTTTTCAACGATTCACTGCAGATTTCGCCGGCGGTCTCCTGCATAGCGCTGCATAGCTTTCGAAAGAGAATGGTGTGCTCTATCAGAACATGTATTGCATTTCTTTTTTCATCATGGATTTTGTCAATTTTTAGGTCGAAGTGAAAAGTGAAAAAGTGAAAAAGTAGCCATTTGCGCACTTGTTCTCTCCGCTTAGGTTTGTAATTTTTTGCGCAGTTGTTTACAGCATTTGGAAGGCAATGTTCTGTACTACAAGAATATGTGTTAGCGCTATTTGCTCATTTGTCCTTTATTGATTTTTAGGTCATCAAATTGGAACGTCCGAAGGAGGATGGTTATTTTTGCCGACAGCTCCTGCTCTGTGGTTGGACTTTTTGGGTTGGTGTTACTGAACGACTCCTTCTCCTTCTTCAGTTGTTGATATTCGACAGAAATCAGCGTGAGCCAATAAACGCGACACAAATTCTTACTGAGCAAGACATCCTCTTCCAAACGACATATGACACCATGCAAAAAAGTGCAACTACAGAACCGGAGTTTTGGTAAAAATTCGGACGGAATAGTCGGAATTCTCAATTTGATGGACTAAAAGTCAATAAAGGGCAAGTGAGAAAATAGGTCCAACACATATTCTTGTAGCACAGAACATTGCCTTCCAAGTGCTATAAAAAACTGCGCAAAAAATTACAAACCTAAACGGAGAGAACAAGTGCGCAAATGGCTACCTTTTCACTTTTTCACTTTTCACTTCAACGACCTAAAAATTGACAAAATTCATGATGAAAAAAGAAATGCAATACATGCTCTGATAGAACAAATCATTCTCTTTCGAAAGCTATGCAGCGCTATGAAAGACACCGCCGGCGAAATCTGCAATGAATCGTTGAAAAAAACGGCGGGGACTTATGGGACAACCTAATACTATTCGGTAGTACAAGAAAAGAAAAAATCCAAATTTGTTATCACTCTGTTTCGCCATCAGGTGCACCACTGATTTGATAGCAACACAGGAGACGCATAGTAAATCGCTTTCTTCAGCTATTTGTTTAAGTTCAAGAGGTAAATGAAGGCAGCGCAAAGTAGTGAACATTTCCGTTCCGTCTTCCGACCCAAAAGAGAGCGGAACACGGAACGGAACGGAAGGACTAAAAACTGCTGGAAACCGCAATTCGGAACACGGAAACGGAAACTCCGCACATCCCTGGTCCGCACTGCTTGAAATCGTTCTGGATAAAGCGACCCAAATCGCGTGTTATCGTCTTCGTGTTAAAAGCAGTTATCTGTTAGGAATATCAATACTGTATCAAGGTAGGTGCGTTAAAACCTTCTCGTCTATATTCTCGTTCGATTCATATCCATTTGTTACTTACAAATTTACTATACTATATTTTTCGCTACGTTATCGTTTCCACGCATGCACACACACAATAAAGTGGAAGAGAAATAGAGAAAAAACAGAAAGGGGGGAGGTTCGTTTCACCATCTTCAAAGAGACCTTAATGAACTGCTACCCTTTAGCCTTCGGCGAAGAGATGGGAAAAACGTGGAAAGCGAAATTGTGTTGAAAGAGATGACGAGAAGGACAAGTAGAAAGTAGGGTTATATCGACCGTATGACAAATAAGGAGTGCAAATAATTGTGTGCACTAACTAGGACTGAAGAGAATCGTTCGCGATCGCGATTTGATGCGAACCGCTACATCGCCCACCCCTTCGAAAAGATCAATGAGTAGAACAAGTACATATTTATAAGAGCGGAATAAAACACCACCAACACCGCTGGCATAGCGAATTCACAAAAACAAAAATCTCTGTAGAATATGATAAAAAGTGCATCAAAAGTGAAAACCTGACTGCGAATAGGTGAACATATAATACGCGTTTAGTCGTTGTTTTCCGTCATAGACTCCTCAATGCCGGTCTTGCTATGCTGAACAATCAAAGCTGAAACTATGGCCAGAACAAGGGTAAGACAGCGGAGGGGCCTTAGGGGTTTTGGCAAAATTTGACCTATTGGAGGTACAATCCAAAATTGAGTCTAGAAAACAAGTCATTGCAACAGAACAGCCTCACCTTCTAAAAGAAGGCGAAAAGTTGCCTTCCGAGATGCAGAAAAATGGTTTGCCAAAGTTCACGACCTCTAGCTATCCATCTGTTCGCGAACTGTCGTAACTTTCCCCACGTCACGACTCTTGAAGGACGCAGATTCTCTGCGAACTCTTGGTCCCGCGACCGCCTGTCGAATACGCAGCCTCGATTCGCTGCGACGAAGCATGAACGCGCGCGGACGCCACTTCTCACGTCTGCCGCCGCCCCTGACGGTCGTGTCCGGTCGCCGTCTTCTCGTTAACATCCACTGGAGGTCACGAAGCCCGGAGCGAGCCGACTCCACCACAGTGTCGAGGAGCGCAGGGCCGAGGAAGAGGAGGATCTACCCTGGCATGGACGCCAGGAGGAGGTAACTGCAGGTGCGAGGCGAGGAGTACCGCCTCGTGGGCACACGCCCCAGGCAGGACCTCGACGGACCCTAGCGGGCTGCTGTCGGGGATAACCCTAGTGAGTGTAGGCGGGTTGGTTGCGTGGCTCGTAGTTATTTGTGTCATATGTGATAGTAATGTGAAGTTAATAAATCTGTATATCTATCTCGTGTCTGCAAGAGCTACCTGAAGACTGGTGAATACCAACATCTTTATTGATCGCAATACTATGAGAGAAGGGGAAGGCGGAGGGGTGTGCGGGGAAGTTGGCGCAGAGTCGTGGAGGCCTCAGGGAACTAAAGTCCACCGCAGTTCCGTCCCAATGGTTCAGCTGGAGCAGCAGGGCCCTACGTAGGGTGCCGCGTGCTGTAAGTCCCCACCGATCTGGCACACACGTGGCCTCGGGTCTGGACCACCGTTACCGATGCCGGTGGCGACCAGCCCGGGGCACCACACGAACGAAGAATTTGTAGCTAACTGCTACTATCGGCAGAGATGTTAACTGTAAAAGTTTCTAGTATCACTCAGCCGATTAACAATGTGGTAAGTTATGATCTTTTAAAATTGGAAGTCAACTTTCGGCCTAAGCCAATATTTTTCACCAGGTAGGTTCCGTTTGCATCGACTAAATAAAGCACAGCGCTAATCAGCCCCCGTTTGGAATGCAGTACGAGTTCCACTACTAAACATCAGGGGACATTCTGAATGCGCATTCGGTCCGTGCTGTAAATTAAGTTTACTAGTCGATGAACAGGTCGGTGGAGTTACCTTTTCTAGAAAAGTCAGATACCTATCCGCCGACCCCGAAGGCGTAAAAGGCTTGGCTAATCTCGGTGAGACCGGTACCAAGAACCTCGATTCAAGATGCATAAACCACACCTTCGATTTCTGTTCCATACTCCTACCATTCTTTACATTTTCAACCTATTTTAAGCGGAAGGAGGGCTGTGCTAGTAAATTCAGCGCTGTAAAGGTTTGCCATCGAAAATTGAATGAAGGGAAACATTGGAAGCTAGGTACTGTGCATGTCTCAACGAGGCCTTCAGCATCGGAACACTTTAGTGAGTTTAATTGGTGAAGAACAGCTGGGAATAGCCAGGAAGAAATTATGTTCATAGAGAAAAATTCCAAATTGTAATTAGAAAGAAGGCGTCAACAGGCACAAATGTGTTCTGGTTACGTCTCTTGTTTCAATGATGCTCAGTAAATCAGCGCGAACAAATGACCTTCGTGCGCTCGGCCGGCATATCCACTCACTCTAACTCTGTTTGGATGGATCACCATAGAAAAAGTGCTTCCGGTAGCCCTTCGGAAGAACACATCGGAAGAATTAGGTTAATTGAGCAATTTTTACATTGGGCTACAAGTTCCAATTCAACCTACACTTTATTACTATGATGTCAGCAATAGTTAATTTCACAAAAAAGGGTAAGGGAAAAGGAATTGAGCTGAATGCGGGCTACCGTAAGCCATTCTTGGTTAAATTAGCACCGCAGAGGGAAATTCTCAAAAAATATTAGGTTGTAGCGAATTAAGTGGCACTGGCTCGCCATTTTTGGCGCGTCTTTACGCGTTTGATCAAGAACAAACCGTAACACGTGGCATATCATTTAGAAGCGCAAATTTTGCTCTATCGGTGAGTACCAAATTTTCTATCTAAAAGTGGGAAAACTTTAGAGTTTTATTGACTTTTTTGCAGATGGACAAAAGGGTAATCCGAGGCATTTACTTGTATGAATTCAAGCTGGGCACTACAGCTAAGGAGGCGGACGAGAAGATCAACGCCGCATTCGGTCAAAGATGTTCCACAATTCGGACGGCGTATCGTTGGTATCAGAAGTTCCGGAATGGAGATGAGAGCTTGGAAGAACATGAAGGTCATGGGAGGCATAGTGATGTTGATGAGGACAAGCTGAGAGATGTGGTAGAGGAGGATCCACACAAAGGTACCAGGGAGATAGCGAAGGTTCTTGGCGTCAGTCACAACGCAGCTGCCCGGCATCTGAAGGAAATTGGAAAGACCAAAAAGCTGGAAAGATGGGTGCCTCACGAGCTGTATGAGGAGCAAAGAAACCGACCATATGAGATCCCGTCCGCACTGCTTCTACGGAACGAAACGGACCCATTCCTTTATCGCATCGTAACCTGTGACGAGAAATGGATAATGTACGACAACAGGCGACGATCGGCACAGTGGGTGGACAGCGATGAGAGCCCCAAGGTTTTTGCGAAGCCAGAATTGCACCAAAAGAAAGTAATGGTGACAGTATGGTGGTGTTCGCTGGGAATTATTCACCACAGCTTCCTCCCTCCCGGTGAATCCATCACGGCAGAGAAGTACTGCATTGAAATTGAAGAAATGATGAAAAAGTTGAAGGATATCCGGCCGGCCTTGGTAAACCGAAGGCGAGTTCTCCTTCTGCACGACAATGCTCGCCCCCATGTAGCACGAATGACGTTGCAGAAATTGAATGAGCTGAGCATTGAAACTCCACCGCATCCTCCGTTTTCTCCCGACCTCTCCCCAACAGACTACCATTTCCTCAAGCATCTTGGCGACTTCTTGGTAGGGAAAATATTCAAATACCAACAGGATGCCGAAAGTGCCTTCGAAGATTTCGTCAATTCCAGAACTTCTGATTTTTACGCTAATGGGATAAGAAAGCTAGTGTCACGTTGGCAAAGATGTGTAGGATCAGAAGGTTTTTATTTCGATCAATAAACTTGCCTACAAGCCGAGATATTAACTGTTTAAATTTACAGTGGTTCAGTGCCATTTATTTCGTTACAACCTAATATATTGCTAATCGCACGGGCTATGAAAGGAGGCAATATAATCGAGGAGTAGCTTTTAGCAGTAAATGACCATCAGAATCCATACTCTTCGTCTTCATCAGTACTCCTTCATTCGGATAATGCTCTATCACCTATATAATCATCCAACATATTTTCAGAGAAGATAGGCATTAGAAAAAATCTCCTCCTAGGACCTGAAAAAAAGGAGAAGCACATGCTCTGTCATGAGAAGGACAAGACAGCTCTGTTTCATTTTGAGTTAGAAAAATCTACCCAGCAAAAAAAAACGAGCACATCCAGACCAGTGTAGGTTCCTGTACTGTAATCTAGATCAGACAATGAGACCAATACGACAAGTGATGCGAAATAGAGACTAAATTATTATAAACGCTACTCATTTAATAAAGCTTCTTCAGATAAAGTTCACCGATTGCACAGTGTCAAAGAATTTGACACTGTGCATTCGGTGAACATGGCTTTCCTTTGAGAACGTCAATAATCCAGAAACAGCTCGATTTGTGTTTACCTTATATGTACTACTTTTTGCTTTCTCTAGTGATCTACATCTTCATGGACCACCCCTTGCAACCCTTGTATTACAAAAAAAATTAAATGGAATTGCTGGAAGGTTATATTTAACGTAACATTCATCATTTTGCGAAGCATGATCAAGCATTTCTTCAATTAAGATGCGCAGGAGTGGAAAGAGGAAGTTTTAACCTACTCAAAGAAATCGGTAATATTAAAGGAATTGGATCGAGTGGTGCGGGTAATCGTATAAAAAAAGGAAGCAAATAAGCGAGAAAGAAAATAAATGAATGAGGGATAGAGGATAAGGTCAGTCAGCGTGAGTTAATCTCTGAATAGGATGCACCACGGTTTTCCTCGCTATACATGGAGCGACTTGCAATGGCCAGCCAATGATCAGACCAGTGTTTTATCCTTCGACATCAAATCAGTTCATTAGATTCACTGAACCTGAGAGGATTAGTTTGAGGAAGCGCAGAGTGAAGCTTTGATCCATTCGCTGTGTATGATACCCGAGAATTGGTATCTACTACTGCTCTGCTACATGATTACAAATAAGGCAGTAAATTAAAGTGAACACGCAACGGACATTTTGTGAAGGCGAATAGTGTTTTAAGCGCGTCGTTATTCAATATGGGGGAGCAATGCTTCAAGAAAAAGGCTGCAGCAAATGAAGTCATCAGCTGAAAACCGGTTGAAGAGTGCGGAGCAACATCGTATGCAACGAGAAATCGCTCCGAGAGATCGGAGATCGATGGCAGCAGACAGAAGCGCGGAGGCTCATGGGATATTTAGAGAACAACGAAGGGATCAAACATCAGCCGGGTTTCCAACAAAGGACTGGTCACTTCGAAAACGGAGCACTTAGAAGGCATTAGCGCTTCGTAGCGAAAGAGTACACTATCTCTAACACAGACATTCTCTTCAAACCAAGGTCTTGCTATGTCACCCTAGTTCTAGACAGTCAGCCTGCTGAACATCGAAGCTACGAAAACAACAGTGAAAAGCTCCACGAAGAACGAGCTCGTGGAGCGTGAAAAAAGTCAACTCTTCATTTTCTGATAGCTAATGTACACTGCAACCTGTTACAAATGCCGAAACAAAACTAATGAAACCCGTAAGGAAGGGATGAAGGCCTCAACATCTGGTGCTCTTGCTGCCTGCTTTAACTTTTGCCATTCCTTCCTTGATTGTTGTTTGTTTGTTCCTTCTTTGTCTTTTCTATGTACATACTTCTGCGTTATTATCTTCTTTCCGATACATGTACTCAGTGAATGTGTATTTTATGAACTCGTTATTCTTACCTACATGGAGCTTTCCACCTCATCTAATAAATAATAACAATGTATCGTAAGATACATTGTTATTGACATTTTTTACATGACATTTTGCGGGTAGACGTAGAATAAATAAATGGATAAATGCAGCAGTTGTCTCAACGGGCCATGGCTCGGCTCTTCATCGCATAGACCCAGCTCCCCTTGTTCCAGGCCGATATATCTGCGCTGATGAGATTCGATTAATAATGTCATAGCAACTGAGCGATAATGAGCGAAGGATGTAACAATGGGAGACAACGAATGGAAGCTAAATTCGCATGCCATTCATTTTCCACCTCTAAGATTTGGGGTGGCAAAATTGGAACACATATGTATGTATGAGCCACTTCATCACCTACTAGTTCGAATCTCGCTCTGTTGTTTAAAGGCTATGGTATTCTACTTCGGAAACGAGAGAGCGCAGTGTCAGTGGTTCTTGCAGGTAGTATTGTGGAAAGTGTTAGGCGTGGATGGTAAATGATAGCGACATGAGTGAGGAATAGTACGGTATTCAAAGAGAATCCAATTTCCGGAAAAGAAGTAGAAATCCGTTTTGGTCTTGACACGCTTCCACGAACACACTCAAATTTCCATCTTCTAAAATTCCATTTTTAGTGCCGTTTATCTCCGATGAAGTGAGCACTTCCATTCGGAAGTGTCTGAGGAGATCGGGGTTGGACAGCTCAGTTACTGTTGTGGATCTTCCACCCAGTAATCTGAAGCAACAGCTAATTCGAAACCGCCTTTATGATCGTTTCTGCGGCTCGCCTAATTGTGTGGTCTGCCCAGGTGGTAAGGAAGGTGACTGCACCGTATCTGGTGTGGTTTATCTAATTTCATGCCAATCCTGCGGAGCAGAATACATCGGGGAAACTGGACGTCCTCTGCATGTGAGGATCAAGGAGCATCTCGACGGGAAGGAAAAGCTCAGAGCCTCGACTGCTCTAGGCTATCGTAGGCTTCATTGCCATGAAGGGGAGGATTTTGAGGTCAAGGTGGAGATTCTGGGGCACGAGGTTCAAACGTCCGCGCGCAGAGCCCTTGAGGCATTCTGGATATACTCCAGAGACCCCAAGGTCAACCGGAAGGGGGAGTGCCTATATATAACGCGAGAACTCAAGCCCTACCTCAGACTCGCATTTTGAACTGGGGTAGCTGCTGTCCCACACCCCTCGTCTGTCCTGCGCTGCTTCCATTGGTCCCTCGGTGGACTACGGTCAGGTACGGCACTCGAACTCTCTCTCTATTGGTCCCATCTACTAAATGTGGCACTGAACTTAGTAGGGTTGAGTAGACATTTGGTGGGATAACTTCTTATTGATTTGGTCCCTTTCAGGCTCTGAAGAAGGCGATCTCGCCGAAACGTTGGCCAGTAAATAAATCCGTCTACCAACCTCGTGTAGAGCTCAACACGCACAACAACACTCAAATTTGATTGTCGATGATTTTGCAGTTTCTGGTTTGTACAACTGCCACTTAGTTCACTTTCAAGGTAGCAAAAGGAGAAATCTGAACGACTCTATTAATTTACTCATTTAAGAACGAAATTTTTACGACAGACTATGACAGAACTTATGGAACATGTGATAAGCGAACATCACTTCTAAGCTACAGGAAAAGTGAACGATAGAACTGCAAAAAAGAATTCTTCTCGATACGTTTCAAAGCTTCAGAATTCTTTGGAAAGAGGTCGCAATTACTTTTCAATACCAAATGAGCAGAATTGCTACCGATTGTGAAAAAGCAAGACTTGTATCCAGATTTCGGTTCGATGTACCATATGAAGTGCAGTGGTAACAATGCTTCTCTATAGGCTACTGCGTTGTGCTTTGGTTGGCTATTTATTTATTTATTTGTTACGTACCGAAGACGTGCTCACAATGAAAAGCAGATAAATAAAACAGAAAATCGCCTGAATGAAAGAAAAACCAAAAGAAAAAGACTGGAACTGGGTAAAATGCTTGTCTAATGTAAGAAACCATGCATGAACCAGTATCCAATCAAACCAAATGGAACGCAACGTCGACGAAAAAATAGATGCAAAGCAGATCAAAAAGATGTTTTGAAACAACGTTTCACTTTATACGAACCCTGTATTTGAATTGCCCATCGCAGTTCTTGACGCCATACAAAACAAAAATAAACATCCAAGGCTAATCACATATTTGTTCGTAAAAAACCGCTATTTGGGGACCACTGGGAACGTCACCGGGGATACACTATCCGAACGGGGAGCCCTTTGAAGTTGACCCAGCTAGTTACTGAAGCTGTCCATTTTCAAGGGAAAAACAGAAACCGCTGTCGGAGTCGCGCAGAGTTGCGCTCCGAAGTCGAATACGCCGCATTCCAGCTGGAGCTCAAAGCAAATCTTATTATATCCTTGAACAAAACGGATTGAAATACAGAATGTAGCCAAAAAAAATGTATGCACTGTTTGAAAGGCAATAAATTTGCTCACAGTAAAAGTAGTAACGAAGTTAAAACTTTATGTGAAAGCTTCGGAAAATAGAAATTTTATTACTTATGAGCGGTATGGAATCCGCCATGCACTCGCCTAAAATTTTGCATTTCAGACTCGACTGGTTGCGCATGAGCTGAATGCTTGTTACAATATTGTTATATTTGGCAACATTATTTCTGTGCTGTGCTTTTTTAAACGTTTTCTGCCGCCCAGTAGCTGCAATTATGCTGACTAGCTTCTATATTCAGTTGGAAAGTTGCTTCATTAGTCCCTGTTGAAAAATGAGATTCCGCTTGGGCTTTCACATGATTGTGAAGTTCTGAACATTAAAGGAAGCGCAGTACAGTTAATCTGGCCAAGTAGTAGCAAGATTGTAACAAGCATTCAGCCCATGCACAATCAGCCGGGTCCGAAATGCAAGGTTTCAGCCGAGGGCATTGCGCAATAGTGGCTATTTGCACGCTGTAAAAATCTAGTCTTCCTGTGCTTTTATGTAAGTCTTAAATATCTTCAAAAGCTTCACTAGCAGCAACGGTAGAACCTTTCAAACAGGACCTGCATTTTTAGGAGAACCAGCATTTTTCGAAGGACAAAGTGTGTTTTTGATATTTAAACCTTGGAAGAAGCAAAAATCAATTAAAACGGCCACTTTGTAATGAAATTATAACAAGTATTCAAGCGAGACACAATCAAGTGAGAATAAAATTGCAAAATTTCAGACGAGTACATGGTGCATTCCATTCCGCTCGTATGTAAGAAAAGTTATATTTTTGTAAGCTTTCACACCAAATTCTAACTTTATTATTACCTTTACTGTGAGCAAAGTTACCGCCTTTCAAGCAGTGTTTACATTTTTTGAGACACTCTGGAGAGCGGATTCTTCGCAATTCAGTGTTGTAATTTCCCTAGGCCGGAGACCTTCCGCAGGATACTAGGAAAGGGCAAAGTATTTAACTTTTCGTAGTCTACCATTCAGTAATTCTGGATTGAAGTCTATGAAGCATCGAAGTGAAGCTGATTAAACATGAACCTCACTAATACTGTCTGCAAGCAGTATATTCTTAAAGAAAGTTACAGCCTGAAGTAGGAAACGAGCACTGTCAGAACGCGTCCTAGCTTGGTGTACTTCGAGTTAAACTCCGAAAATTTTAAAAACTCCCAAAGTTCACCAATCATGCTCACCCCTTCTTTGTTCTAATACGAGAAATAGTTTTACATCGCAGATCTAGAGCCGAGCGTGTGTCAAACATGCCGCAAGTCGTCTTTGCTTAATGCAGGCGAAGTGGTAATATGCGACAGGACACCAGATGTCTCCCAAAGGCTATACGAGCGAACTCGTGTGGCATCGGCGACAGTGGTATTAGTCATAATCCTTCACACTCCTCCCAGGGCACAAAGCAGCTCTTCAAGAACGAGTGTGTAGGGCATGAATTTATTTTCTGCCGAAACATTTTCTGCCGTTTTCGGCGTTATGGTGTTGAGCACTAAATTGCATAAACATTAAAGGAAACGAGGGTGGACGACGAGTGGTTGCAGTGAAACACGTGTGACTAATGCTGTAAAAAACACCGACCAGATGTTCTTGTAAGTGTCGTTCTTACGAAGAGTTTGGGAAAGCTGTGAGCTTTACGCTGCAGCTGTTCGCTGTCTTGCTTTGAAATGTATTTATGGCTCTTTCAGCAAAGTACTTTCGGTGCTTTAGCAAGGGCAAGGTTGTTGTCTTGAAATGTCGAAGCATCACTGGTCAAAATGTCGTCGAAACCTCATTGCTTATCGCAGCAACAGCTTTGAAATAGGATTCTACAATGCGAACCAGTGAAGATAGTGAGTTCCAAGGCATTGTTCTTGAGCAATGCCTTAAAACTGACCTACATGCTAATGATTGTATTTAGTTGCTTAATACTTAACACCAATCGTTCTATAATTTCCTTGTCTATGAACCCTTGTAAGGTCACTACTTGTTAAGTTTCAATAGTAATTCTTTCTATTTTTGTACTGTTTGTCTTAATTTCTGATACCTGACCTGTTCCTGTGCCTGTTCGTCAATCAATGTGCGCAGTCAGTCAATCCAAAATTCAATCATCTTCAATGTGCAATAATAATAAATGAGTGAATAAGTAGAAACTAAACACGGATATTAACATTTTACATATGGGCTTAATAAATGCTCCAAATGGCGATAAAGCATGCCAGTTTGGCTGGATGCTGTAGTCAATAACGGTGGTGATTATACTATACCAACACGCCATGTCGTCGGTGAAGAAACGTACAGCACCCGGTCCGGACAGGATTAGATCCGAACACCTGAAGTACCTCCCGCCAGCGCTCATCAACACCTTGGCGCGGCTCTTCGCACGACCTGTCGGAGTGCAAGGTTCCATCTCAGTGGAAGACCAGCAAGACCGTCTTGCTGTGCAAGAAGGGAGACGTGCACGGCATTGGCAACTATTGCCCGATCTGCCTGTTGTCCGTAGTCTACAAGCTGTTCACTCGAGTCATCCTGAATAGGATTAGTAGAACGCTGGACGAAGGACAGCCATGCGAACAAGCAGGATTTCGGAGAGGATTCAGCACGATCGACCACATACACACCATTACGAAACTCATCGAAGTGTCGCTAGAGTACAAGCTGCCGCTTTGCCTTACGTTCATCGACCTGAAGAAAGCATTCGACTCTGTCGAAACTGAAGCGGTCATCGAAGCCCTGCTCACTCAGGGCGTTCCTACTCAGTACATCAGAGTCCTTCGAGAGCTGAGAAATCCATCGAAGAGCGAAGTCAACATGGCCAACGACCTAGCACCAGAGCTGAGCAGGAGGGAAAGAGCGGCTTGGATAGCTTTCAAGAGCGTCGAAGAAGTCGCGAAGAAGACGAAGAACGTCCGACTCCGTGCCCACCTATTCGATTCCACTGTTCCTGCCCTAACATACGCCTCAGAGACCTGGGCGATACGAAAGCAGGATGAACACGCGATCAGCGTCGCGCAGCGTGGGCTTCGACAGGGCGATGCTCGGAATGACACGCCACACGCAAGTGAGAGAAAGCCTCCGGAGTTCCGAGCTTCGCCCTCGTTCGAAGATCAGAGACGCTGACGGCCAAGTTGTCGAAAATTAGGTGGGCCGGCCACGTAATGCGCTTCGCAGACACCCGCTGGACGAGAGCCATCACCAACTGGATTCCGCGGGATGTCAAAAGAACACCAGGACGCCCACCAACGCGTTGGTCGGACTTCTTCGTGAAAGCCCTGAACGACCGCTATGACGCTCTTCGTGTCCCTGGAGGAAGGAGGATCCATTGGAGCACTCTGGCACGTGTCGTCAAACCGACTCATGATCTATATTTTTCGCGTAGAATTATTGAATGACTTGTAGTAATCTTTTCAGCTGTAATTTTTAGTCGATAGCATTTGTTTCACAGACTTCGAGCAAGAATGTTTTGAGAACAACGCCGCTCGGTTATCTTCTCCATCTTACAGTACAAACCGTACTTAAATGTCGTGAGGAGGAGGAGCGGGGCTCTCTCGCAGTTCTTTTGCACTGTCGCCATCTGAAGCCACAAGTTTCGCCCCTCTTCCCACGAGTTTCGACTTTAGGAAAAGGTTGGTCCATTTTGTTGGCTGTAACTTTTTTGGTTGATCATTTTTTATTGTCAATAAATTTGAATACTTAAGCTGAGTCTTATTATCAAACTTAGGAATAGACCGCGTGGCAGACATTAATAAGTGGGTACCAACAAGTTCGCTTAGGATCACCCCAATCACTGAATTCACTACATGGTGCATCGGCCGGGAAGCCAGGTGCAGGAAAGCGATGACCTCCCGGGTTTGGTAGACGTATCCGAACAGATGAGGAAAACCCTGAGGAGCTGAACGAGGGTCCTGACGAACCTGGTGAGCACGAGCCTGCAGAACAAGTCGCAGATGGACGTGAGGAAGAAGAATTGGACGAGCCAGAAGAGGAGCATGTAGAGCTCGAAAGCGTGCATTTCGAGGCTGATAATGAAATTGATAGACGACCGATATACGCCGATCCCCACACCAATGGGCCCAAGGCAGAAGTATCCGATGGCTGAGTTATCAAGTGGAACAGCTCCAACAAGTTCTACGTAATTTTCCGTTCAGAAAAATCGGAGACATCTCTGAAGGCGTGGGTGCAGATGTTCTCCGTGCGTTCTGTGACGCCATGGGCCGGCACTTCTCCGATTCCTGTCCGGAGGTTACGGAAGGAGAACACCGTCGCTGGATCGTGAACTGCAAGCAACTTTGCAATCGCTGCCTCGGAATGTGTCTGCCGAAACGTTGCAAAATCAAGCCACGCAAGTGTTGGTATTGCGAGAAGATTCGCAGCACAAATGTCGAGGACCTGATGCCGGAGGATAATCACCATCGAGCACTATGCACGGTGCCGGACTTGCGGAGTGTGGTAAGAGGACGACTCACCCAAAAACAGGAGGAGCTGGAGATGCAACAGTCGATGGCGTGAAACTGTGCCGGGCGGAGTGTCGTCAAACCGACTCATGATCTATATTTTTCGCGTAGAATTATTGTATGACTTGCAGTAATCTTTTCAGCTGTAATTTGTAATCGATAGCATTTGTTTCACAGATTTCGAGCAAGAATATTTTGAACAGTGAA